>PGCI01000004.1:0-600000 GCA_002873125.1 Puccinia coronata f. sp. avenae
GGTCCAGCTCAACACAGTGATTGATCTGATTCATCTTTGTGACACTTTTGTCCTCGCAGGGACCGGAGTTGGTAAAAGCTAAATTGCCGAGATGTACTGGGATCTGTTCAGATACAAAAAACCAATTGTTTTAGTTTTAAACCTGCTGGACTCCCTTGGAGACAATCAGGTGTGGCAAGGATTCAAGGCTATTGAGATCAGAAAAGTAGATTTGACACTTACTTTAAGGGGTAGGAGAAATTTACAAGTCATTTTTTACAAGTCATAAGCCTTGCAAAGTGGATGCCCTGCAAAATTACTGACATGGGTCAGGAATGGCAATTTTACAGGGCTTCTCTTGCAAAGCTAGTCTTGTAAACAAAAGCCTTGCAAAAAATGCTTGTTCTTTTTCCGCATGGAGTCCTGGAACAGAAATTTACACTGCTGTATTGCCACACCATGCCACACTACCCCGCAATAGGGGGGTTCACAATAAGATTTATCGGTTCTCGCGCGCTTTAAATTTTTTTCTCGCGCAAGAATTCTCACTTGAATTTATGATAAAATTTTAACACCACAAGCAGCCCCCACGGGTGTCTTGCTCGCTCAACTCAACTAAAAAAAACTTAATTACATGTGCGCAGCACTTGCGCAGCACATCTAAAAATTTCTCGCGCCGCTTAAAAAAAAAACTCGTGGATCCTTATTGTGAACCCCCCTAATGCATTCAAAGATACATGTAAAATTAATTGTACTTGGCTTGTGGTTCTGAATTTTCCGTAGCTTGGTTGCAGATTTGCACAACATATGTACAAAGCTACACACTATTTCTCGGTGCCCCCCACCAGCAGCCTCTGAGGGATCAAGGATGCACAGGTCATGGAGGTGCCACCACCTTGATGAACCATGGTCATTGGTGTGTCAACACCTCCATGACCGGTCATTGAGCCAGTCATCAAGGTTTCAACACCACCATGACTAGTCATCAAGGTGTTAACACCCCCGGCGCGGCTGGTCAGAGGTGTCAATTACACTTCAATGACCGGGCATGGGTCATTGAGGTGTTGAAACCTCCATGACCAGTCATCGAGGTGTTGACACCTCCATGACCAGTCATCGAGGTGTTGACACCTCCATGACCAGTCATCGAGGTGTTGACACCTCCATGACCAGTCATCGAGGTGTTGACACCTCCATGACCAGTCATCGAGGTGTTGACACCTCCATGACCGGTCACGGTCATCGAGGTGTCAACACCTCCATGACCGTTCACGGTCATCGAGGTGTCAACACCTCCATGACCGGTCACGGTCATCGAGGTGTCAACACCCCCATGACCGGTCATCGTCATCGAGGTGTTGACACCTCGACAACCGGTCATCGAGGCGTTGACACCTTGATGACCGGTCATTGAGGTGTCAACACCTCAATGACCATGACCGTTCATGGAGGTGTTGACACCTTGATGACTGGTCATCAAGGTGTCAACACCTCGATGACCGGTTATGAAGGTGTTGACACCTCAATGACCGGTCATCGAGGTGTCAACACCCCAATGACCGGTCATCGAGGTGTTGACACCTTGATGACCGGTCATCGAGGTGTCAACACCTCAATGACCCGGTCATGGAGGTTTCAACACCTGCATGACCGGTCATGGTCATCGAGGTGTTGACACCTCTATGACCGGTCATGTTCATGGAGGTGTTGAAACCTCAATGACCTGTTCATGGAGGTGTTGACACCTTGATGACGGGTCATTGGAATGTTAACACCTCAATGACCAGTGTTGACACCTCCATGACCGGTCATGGAGGTGTCAACACCTTGATGGCCGGTCATGGAGGTATGTATACCTCGATGACTGGTCATGGAGGTGTGTAAACCTCGATGACTGGTCATGGAGGTGTGTAAACCTCGATGACTGGTCATGGAGGTGTGTAAACCTCGATGACTGGTCATGGAGGTTTGCAAACCTCGATGACCAGTTGCACACCTCCATGACCGGTCATTGAGGTGTTTAACACCCCAATGGCCGGTCATGGAGGTCATCAAGGTGTGTATCATTTGACTCCCCATCAGCAGCTACCAGAGGCTGCAAGTGGGGGGTACCAATGCAGCAAAATATATTTTGGTGGTTTGATTGATCTCTATGGGACGAGATTATTCTGGATGAAATTGGGACATGGCTTGCAATTTTCATGATCTCATCCAGATATCTGGAAATTTACAGAGTGGGATTTTTTGCAAGGCTATAGCGTGTTAGCTTCAAGCCTTGCTTTTTTGCTTCCCTGTCTCCCTATGCTAGTTTTACTCAGCTTTTTCTTTGCAACGCTCATGCAATGCAAAAAATGGTTGGTAAAATTGGGGTGGATAGCTCTGTTGGCTGCTTTTACAGTGGTTTTTTTGCAAGGCTTCCTTTTACAAGGCTAGGGGAGCAAGGAAAGCCCTGTAAAATTCATGATTAGCACCATGTACAATGAATATTACTAGGCATTGCATTTGCAGGGCTTAAGCCTTGCAAAATATAACTTGTAAAATTCTATATCCCCATTGAAAAGTGGATGAAGAAATGGGGGGTGCGGCGGAGGAAAGGGGGCGTTCTTATAGTTTTTGGAGCCTCCTCCTGGTACTTCTTGATGGTCGATGGCAAGAAAGCCTCAAGTCCAACACCCAAGTGGTCCAAAACCCAAGCTTAAGGCAGATGGGTGTAGCTCGTAGCAAATGCAAGAAAGGTGATCCGGTTGCCTTGGGTTGGTCCCCGCACGTCCGCGCTGACTCGGGAGCCCGCGGGCCTGTCTACTTTGGGGGATTGGGTAATCTCCAATAAATCCATACTGTTGGTTGGCATGGACAGTACATATTAATTGCTGTTACTTTCATTTGACGGGTTTGGCCTGAAGGGTTATGAGGTTGATCCAAAAATTCCACAAGAGTTGTTAAAAATCAATTGCTTTACCATCAGGGATCCATTGGTTTTAACCCCCCTCAGGTAGTGCGTACTCGAAGAACTTTTATTAGCGACTTGTGTGACTCGTTACTCGAAAAAGCCTCTTTCTCGAAAGACGACATGGGGATCATGGAGTGGTTGAGGGTGACCACTCATATGGCACCGATGCTTCTTCAAGCCGGTTTACTCAATCTACAATGGACTCGCCCCGAGTATGCCAACAGTCAACTCATCCGATGGATAAGATTATCTTTATTACCCATCAGTCTCAGTTTCCTGCTTCACGATCTATGGAACCTGAAGTACAACTCTCAACTATCACCCGTCATCAATACTAACATGAGATCCGCGTGGGGAGCACACGCCTGCAAAGCAGTCCTACTCGCGTTCCAGCAAATACCCTCTGGACCTGAAACACGGCTTTCTTCCCACGCAAAGTCTACCTCCAAATCTCCTTCTACGGAACACCATTCCCCGGTGCCGTTCCCGCTTGACATTTTTCTGCTTGCCTTCGCGTCAGTAAGAGTCACTCTGCCCTCGTTTGCTTTTGTTTTTCTCTTTCTTTAAATGAAAAATTGGTTCCCCGGCTTGTTCAACCCGATTTGACTGACACGCTAGTCGCTACCATATTCATGATTTTTTTCCTTTGCGTTATACATCCACCACACAGTTTGGGCACCACTCCATCCAACTTCAAGCACCCAAAAATTCTTTCAGGAGTCAACCAGAACATACGCACCGACATGATATTTTTTTTGATGACACTCAGGCGCTTGATTCTTCTCACTACCATGGGTGTAATTGCTTCGATATGCTGGAAGATCTCAAGCGATGAAAGGATTGTAGTAGATCATCACACCTTCCACTTGATCAGAAATTTCAAATCAGAGATTCGGGCATTTTGTTGTGGAATCTTCGTTTGGATTGGGATAGATACATTTGGATGTATTCCAAGATTATCGATGTTCCACTTCAAAATGATCACTCGACTCTTATCACGATTAATTCCTCACCATTCACCAATTTCAAAGAAGCTACTCAAATTCAATCAAATTGATTTGAATCAAAGCTTCCCTTTACTTTTCAGAAAGATGCCACTTTGTGCCTCAAGTATAACAGATTTCTGGGGTAGACATTGGCATTCAATCTTGAAAGACCTGCTTATTGAAACAGGTGTCATTCCTGTTACCTGCGTACTCGTTAATTTTCTCGGATTTCATTCTGAATCAAAAATTGTCCGAATGTCTGGAATCATAGGAGCTTTTACAGTTTCTGGTCTGCTTCACGAAGTTGGTGAGTACTCAATAAAAACTCCTTGTTCTTGCATTCTTTTTTTTCCCTCAGTTTCAACAAATGATTTTGCAGTCAGTACATACTCACTTACTCCGCCTACGTCATTTGGGTTCTATACCTGCTTTTTCCAGGAATTTGGGCTATTGGTCCGCCAGATCTGACCTTCAAAACATCAATCTTCTTCATAACTCAAGGGGTTGGCGTCAGTCTGGAAAATGGATACAAGAAATTATTGGGTAGAAACGTTAATGGCTTTCTTGGTCGCGTATGGCTGTTCACCTGGCTGATTTACTTTGGCCAACCAATGGTTTCAATATGGTCAGTTTTGTCTCCTCTTCTTTGTTTTTCTCTTTGCTCTGTGATGTCAAATTGATGCTCAGTCTTACCTATGTTGATTTACTTCCCTGTAGGATGAGTAATTTTGGCGTCGATGAGAACAAGCTGTTTAGAAGGATGGACGAAAGTAGTTTTTTTCAGCTGTTACTGTCCCCTCTAACTGCCCCTCTACAATTGGTTGTTTAGCAAGCATCAAGCATCATCTTTAATTCATTGTGGATTTTCCGTCTATCTGTTTCGCTTCGTACCATTCCAGTTTGTCTCAACATATGCAGAGTTGTCCCCTTTACTGTCATTTTCAATTCCGCTATGTATTACTGCTCTGTAAAATGTCACCTTTTACTCAGTTCTTACATTATGATTCTCATTTTCTCTTTCTCTTTAGGAATGTCTTCATTTCAAATCCTACAACTTTATTTTCATATTACAAAAAGAAAATTTATCATTGCATAAGGCAAAAAAAAGTTGAAGATGGTCAGTGGTGCATAGCAATGGTTTTTACTTCAACTTTATGTTTCGCTAACAAGTTCATAAAATCAGAAGAAATCAGAGAGCATGATTGTACACTATGTGATAATTTCAATTGCCCAAGACAAATCTTTATAAGTGTGTTTCTCTGCTCTACGGCGGAACAACTCTTCTACTTTCTTTTCTATATAAATAACAACAACAGGCGCTTTGTGACATGTGGAGTCGATCAAACAACAGGGAAATAAATAGTAACGCAAACAGTGTTTTTTTGCTCTTATGTTCGTAAAAAGGGTCGTGTCCAGAAAGCCTTGTCCAATGGTTTAAAGCTGAACAGAACAGCGTCGACAGGTGGGGGGTAAGTGAGAATTTCAACAAAACAGGAGATCAGTAGTTGATCTCTTATTTCCAAGAAAGAATGACAAGAAAATGCTACGCAAAAGAGCATGGCAAAAAAGAAGTAAAAATCGTTGCTCACCTCATCAGGGGACAATTCGGCGCCCATAACCTCGGTAACAGTCCTCGAGCCCGCGCCACCGTTGGTGCCATCGTAGCTGTGCTCGGACTCTCCGGGGGTTGGCGGGACGCTTTCAGCGAAATAGTGATCGGCCGAGGAGCGAGGAGTTCGTGGAGTTCTTGGCAAGCGGGCGGTGCTGCCGGTCTGGAAGATCATCCAGGCCACTAATCCTGTCCATCCAGTTTGGTGGGATGCACCAAGTCCCTTGCCATTGTCAGCGTGAAAGAACTGGACAGCCGGAACCCATCAGCCTTCAATCAATGCATTCGATAAGTATCAATACCTCTTCAATTAACTCACTTCATGGAAAAACACATGGTTACGGAAAAATGGATCCTTGTCAAGTCTATCCAAGCCTCCATTACAAGCCCTCCTCCCTTCGGCATCACGCGCAAAGATGTGGATAATTCTGTGTTGGATTTCGTCGGCTACAGCCGCCAAGTTCAGCATATCGCCGCTTCCCTTAGGACATTCTACCTTGAGATTTGTCCCATGATACTATCCATTGAAACAAGAAAAAGCTAGGATCAGTCTTGACATACGCAAAGAAACCAGACTCAAAAGGTCGCGCACCTGATAAAACCTTTGAAGACTTTCGATGAGCAGGAATGTAGTAGCCAACCAAATTGGCCCTCTCCAATTGGAGTTTCCTCCAAACATTCCACTCTTCGAGTCAGCGGGCCAGTAATCAACACTAAACTCTTCTCCGTTCACGTGCATCTTGTAAGGGTTATCTTTATGGTACAAGGATAGGCTACGATTCAAAACAAACGCGAGTCAGGAAGACAGCGTATTAGAAGTTCTCATGACTTTGCTCGACCATGTGCTGCACCAACTTACGATCGGATTCCATAGGCACTAAAAAACTCGGACTCGTCCAACATTCGTTCCAAAATTCGTTTGAGTCTGTCCTCGTTGGCCAGAGCCAACAGCTTACGTTCATGCTTACCAACACCTCGCATGTTTGCAATGATTCCTTTGGTAACTAGTTCCGGCCTGTTCTCGATAAACCAATCCATTCTTTTCTTGAATCCAGGAAAGCGCTTTAAAACCCCAGGTTCAAGAGTTAAAGTAGCATAAAGAGGAATCAAGCCAACTAAGGATCGGACGGGCAGTTGCGTCGAGTTGCCAACGCCCCAGCTAATGGCATCATAGTAAAAGCCGTCTTCCTCGTTCCAAAGACTGGATTGTTCATCGTTCGGGTCCCCGAAAGTCATCGCCCTGTAGTCAAGTTCATAGATAAAAGCAATTTAACAATGATTAAGCTAAAAAAAGGCTGGAATGAAATGAGATTGTAAGACATACTCCGAGATGAAGAGAAAGTGTTCAAAAAATTTGGAGGCGATGTCTTCGTATACCGGATTATGCTTTGCAAGCTCGAGAGCCATATTGAGCATGTTCAAGGCAAAAAATGCCATCCACGCCGTCCCGTCTGCCTGTCGTAGAGACCCACCAGTGGGCAATGGCTCCGAGCGATTAAAAAGCCCGATGTTATCCAAGCCAAGAAAACCGCCTTCGAAGACGTTTTGACCACTAGCGTCCTTTCGATTGACCCACCTGACAGCAGGAGAATATAAAATCATCAGGCGACCATCAACCAACTCAAGACGACAGATGATGGGCGGCAACCGCTTACCAGGTGAAATTCAACAATAATTTTTGAAACACTCTTTCTAAGAAGGCCAAGTCTTCTCTTCCATACATCTTTCTCTCAATTTTGAAAACTCGGAAGGTAGCCCAAGCATGAACTGGGGGGTTTACGTCACTGAAGCTGATCATACGTAGACAATGTCCAACCCAGGGATCAGCTATCGACTCTTAGCGGTCAATTCAAGGAAAAAGGTAACTAACTTCCATTCATAGGCCGGCAAGGCACCATCCGGTTTCATATACCATTCTCGAGTCATGATGTCTAACTGATTCTTAGCGTAAGCGGGATCCACCATGGCCAACGGAATGCAATGGAAGGCAGTATCCCATGCCGCGAAGAAAGGGTACTATTGCATCGAAAAGTAAAAGTGACGCGTTAGTGTATTTTGCAAACATTTTGTTGAGCGGTGGTGATAAATATGACTCGCCTCCCATTTATCAGGCATGGACAAGATGTCTTCAATGTACATATGTTTCCAATCTCGATTTCTAATGTATTTGCGCTCCGGTGGGGGAGGGGGCTGACCAGGGTCACCAGCGATCCATTCACGTTGAACAAAGTAATAAAATTGCTTGGTCCATAGCATGCCAGCTAAAGCTTGTCGCATGATGTTACGTAAATCCTCGCTCAAACCGCCGGTCGAACCTTCGCCTGGGTTGAGTCGAGCGTAGAACTCATCTGCATCCTGTCGGCGGTCTTCCAAGTGCTGATCAAACTTCTCCTCATCCGATATCGAAGGATCTTGGAGTAGCGTTTGATTAGTTAATTTGAATCTCACTACCGCGCATCCCCCGTGCTCAGGAACGTCTTTGAAGATGTAATGTGCTCCGGCTTTCGTTCCGGTTTTTTCAGGATTCACATATTGTCGTGGAGTATACGGCTCTTCCGAAACCTCTTCTTCCTCTTCATCCTCGCCGGCAAGATTCACTGATTCCATAACTTTGGATAAACTATCCGCCACGGCACTAGCCATCTGGGGAAGATATCCATTGGCTGGTGTGGAATTGTCGTCTGAAGCCTTCTTCTTCTTGACTTTTTTGACCTTTGGTCGATCAGATAGCGGACGATGGGAAGGAATGATGTGATCGTGAAACGCGTCCTTCGCAAACGACCGATTTTGACCTCCATACAAACGTTCGAAATTGGTCTCGTTTTCCGTGAAGAGTAACTCGGGACAAACAATATCTTCTGTTTCAATGACCTCTTGGCCTCGAATTGGCGCAGAAGCAGGTGCAGGACTAGGGTTTGCGTAAAAATAAAAACTCTCTTTCAGTCCAGGGTGATGCACGTCGACCGTGAAAGGCGAAGAGTCGGAGCCTTTCTGGGTCGCTGACTCCTTCATTGACGGCATTTCATCTCCAGTAGGTCTGTCCTTGGGCCAAGACCAGGTGTTTCTGAACCAAACTTGGGGAACTATGTGTAGAGTGGCCGGTTCCGGTCCTCGATTGTAGGCAGCAATCCGAACGGAGATACCATTCTCATTATCCTCGTCCTTAGCATACTAAAACGTTCCAAACCAATTTTCACATTGGTCAATTGGGAGGAGTGAACAACAGAGAAGAGCACAGAAAGATCAAACGCACCTCGACATATACGTCCCAATATTTGTTGTCATCAAACGCATCTGTCTCTAAAATCTCAAACTCTGACACATCACGACTGCGATTTTTAGACTCTTCAACGAGTTTTTCGTAGGGAAATTCTCGTTGGGGATACTTGTACAGATACTTCATGTAAGAATGTGTGGGGGAGCAGTCTAGATAGTAATAAATTTCTTTCACGTCTTCTCCATGATTGCCTACATTGAAGTACAGAAAAGACAATGATTGAAGAAACAGACTAGGTTTAGCCATATTTTCTGAGCCTTGTAGATGCCACAGTGACATGCAACTAACCTTGATGACCAGTCGTTCCAAACAAGCGCTCCTTCAAGATGGGATCTTTCTCGTTCCAGAGGGCAAATGAGAGCGCCAGGCGCCCGTGGTTATCAGAGATGCCGCCCAGGCCATCTTCACCCCACCTGTAGGCTCGACTGCGAGCGTGCTCATGGGGGAAGTGAGTCCAAGCATCACCGTTCGCACTGTAATCTTCTCGGACAGTGGCCCATTGACGTTCGGAGAGGTACGGACCCCATCTCTTCCAATACTTGAGCTTTTTAGCATCTTCCTCCAGTCTTTGCTCTTCCACAGACTTGTAATCGGCAAAGTATTTCTTCTCCTTCAAACCTGGGGTCGGGAATGGGCAAAACTTGGAGAAGTCACGGATCACCGAGCTTCGGGTTGACTGGGGAGGACCATTAGCTGAAGCGTCACGGTCGCCCCCAAATTGGGCGGCCGGAGGCATATCAACCTTTGTAGGGCGAGACATGCGGGGATGTTTGAGCTTGGTGGTGGGAACACCGAAAAGAGTATCGAGAGAGGCAGATGAATCGAAGGGGCGGTTGAGAGAGTTACAGTGGGAAGTCTGGGTGGATTGGCTATTACTGCTTTCCTGACTGACTGATCGGCTTGAGTAAGTACGTTTACCTCTCGGCGTGGCAAGCTCGGTGGGATTTTCTCGATCAGACTCAGAGTCGACCAGCGATGTCCACAGTGACTTACTGTGATCACTGTTTGTTGTCTTGGGGCTTTAAGAGTACACGCAATCAATGTTTAGGAGTCAGTATACATGATGATTACCGCATGCAAAAGTGTGGAAGCGGATCAATTTGATAAAGGAGTCAAGCAACATTCAAAGTAAAGTCTTTGTGATAGACCAGCGACCTACTTGATGCTTGATCCCGCTGCCAAGCCTGAGTGTGTCAGGTCAGATAACACCGCTGAGTCGGAGATGGGGAACGAGGATGGATGCGGTTGCTGATGTGATAAGTGATCCGCAAGCGAGTAAGGTTGTGCGTGATCGGAGGTGGTAGTAATCCAATCCCCGATGGCCCTCGGAGTACTCGGGGACTCATTCCCAAGCCGACTTTTGGACTCAGCATCTGATCGGGGGAATGAGAGAGTCACGAGAAGGGTCAATCCAAGTTCTGCAGCTACTGGGTATGATGATGGGTGTCCTCCCTATTGATACGGTCACCAGCCTAGAGAAGATTGATGGCAATGGCAGCTAGGATTGATTTCTTTCTTTCGAAAGATGGCCACAGTATCATGAAGACAGCATCGACAAGGGTGGCCCGCTTCACGGTAAACGTTCCAAGAGATGGATGACTCGAGCATAGAGAATGAAGCTGAAGTAAGGAAATCATCACTACTCACGGGATGGTGGTTGTGAAGACGTTTGAAGCTTGCGGGAGGGAGGCTGATTGGGCATGGCTCCTAGAGGGAAGCGAGCAAGGAAAGAATCAATCGAAAGGGGCACCGCACGAGCAGGATCCTGATCAGGTCACTGAGAGAAATTGGTGCCGGAGAGAAGTACCAATGAGAAGGTGTGCTTCAACTCACCAACTGAAGAGGATCAGGATTCTAGTTCTAGCACTCGAATACTTTCAACTCAGATCGCACTTTGACGTATAAGGGCCAGAGGAAAGATGAGAGAGCCGAAATAGAAAGCAAAGAGAGAGGGCAGACGAAATAAACTGCTCGATGGGAAAGACAACTATCTAATCGCAAATCAGCTGAGCTGGGGTACACCAGCTGCGGGAAGAAGAAGGCTGTTGACCATCCCATCTGTCGCATCGGAAGTTTCCCTGACGAATTAATCTCAGCTTGAGTTGGAGAGCTCTGCCATGGACAACATACCCGCATGACCGGTCAGCAAGCACTCGATCGCATGATAGACAACTCGCCCTGTCACAGCACACTGACTAAGAAAACACACTCAAGACGCGGTCAGAATCAGGTGAAACAAATGAATTTTCAAAAACTTGAATCGTACAATTCATAGCGAACTGGCCTAGGGGGTGAATGACAAGAACAAGATCTCCAGCTTGCAAGGAATTGAACTTCGAAGTGAACCAATGAAAATCCAACATGAACCACAGAGTACATAGACATTTTATTTAAGGCACCGTTGGGCGGACCAAAATATTTGCATCATAATCAGCAGGAACTGCAGCGTCAAGACTGGCCGTTAATTTGTTCCTTTTTGTTGCCACCAGTTCTTGAAGTTTATTTCGAAGATTCAAAGGGAAAATAGTTCAAAAAAATGTCTCAAGTTCAAGTCACAAATTCATCTTCATAGCCAAATCTCGTTCATAACATAAGGCATATCAAAGGATTTGCTACAGTTTCACAAAATTAATGAACGCCAATTGAGGTGATGATAAGAAGATAAAAAAAAACAGAAGTTGCTAGTTGATGATAAGAAGATAAAAAACAGAAGTTGCTGCCTGCTATCGGAGTTGAAGCCTTGAAGTATACTTGGATAATTGCAGCGCAAATTGTTTCATGAAGTTGACATCCTCGGCACCAAAGACTCTTTTTGGGTCCTGAGTATATCCAGCCAAAACAAAGCCACCAGAGTTAGGTTGAGCTTCGGTGCCGACGGCCAAAAGCAACGCTGATGCATAAGGCGTGTTACCGGAACCTTTGGGCTGGAAAGAAACTTCCTCGGATTCCGCCACGCTTGGATTTTGGTAGAGGAAGCCCCCTTCAGGTGCTCTAAGAGCGCGCAAGTGTAGACCGGCGTCGAAGACCGGAACCGGAAGCGGAATGTTGAACCCAGAGAGGATCATGGTTCGACCCAATTCGTCTGAGTCCCCATGGGGGACCACAGCTGTTAGATAGACTAATGATAGATCCAACGTTTCCGCGATCAATTTGGTGGCTAGATCAAATACTTTTCGCATCTTGGGTTTGACGGCCGCGTTGACGTCTTCAAAGAGTGTAGGACCTGATCTGGTTGGAGCTTTTAAAGCCATATGTGTGGTTGACGATGGCGAAGTGGGTGTGGTAGAAATGGAACTGATGCTGGCTAACCTTCTGAAACTGGATCGCTTGGATGGAGCAGCAATTCGATCCGGAGAGGCTGGAGTATCAGACAAAACCTCACATTCGAGCGTGTCGTCCCCGTCGCTTGAAGAGCTGACAACCCGCTTCAATTCTTGATTCCAATTTTCTTCACCCGCCGTCAACTGTTGCATCTTGCGCTCCATCTTTTTAGCAAACCATTTTTCTATCTCTCGTCGTGCGTATTCAGACATGTAAACAAGCTTCCTGCGGTCCTCGACACTAAACGACTCTCGAGGGGCAGTATCCACAACGCAGAGGGTACCTATGGGGCATGCGTTGTCTTCAGATTCTTGACTCCCGTCGAGGTTAGGGGCAAGTAAAGGGACGCCGGCATAAAACCGTGAACCGAAATTCTTTGTCAACGGATTGTTCTCAAATCTCCAATCCTTATGAGTATCCAGGATAGTGAATCCCTTGCGACCGCTAAGGATAGTGTGTGCACCTGTTCCATTAGACGAAACGTAACATCAGTACGACGGGAGGTTGAAAAGATCAGATAACAAATTGAAGCTACTCACAAAAACCTATATCACGACTGATGTCTCTTTTTCCTCCTACGCCAGACTCTGCCAGAAATACTTGACGATCATCATCGAATACCTGCAAAGATTTAGGAAACGAACAATCAGCACTTTTTCTGCGTCTCAAACTCGGAAAGCACCATAGATATCGAACTCACTGATAACATACTGATCTCGGTTCCAAAGATTTCCCGGCACTGCTTGACGATTTTTTTGAAAACGGGATGTTGTTCCAAAGTATCGGGGGGTAACTGTCTAGTTCTGACGCCCTCGAGCATGGCACGGGCCTCATCAATACCCATACCAGATTCCTCACTACCTATAGAATCACGATGTTGCCAAGACTCTTCTAGGCTTGTAGGTGCCTTCCCTTTTTCAATCAGTTCATCACACATCTCGGTCCGGGCCTTGAACCTCGCCTCCCCTTCATCGGTCACGTCGTAGCCGTTGCCTCCCATAACACCAAGTCGATTGACAACCAATTGGCGTGCATGTTCATTCGCCGGCTTAGGGGCCATGTAGAATCTGGATTGGAACGCGGTGGGAGTGTCTCCTTCTTGTGCTGGCTCCATCGGTGGTAAGGGAGGATTGAGAATATCGATTTGTTCCTGGCACACGAAAAAAATGGTTAGCGTGGGCATCCATGATTATCTCTATAGGCTAGTAGATCACAATAAAAAGAGTGACTCATAGCCAAGAGAGATTTAAAGATTTGGGCAAACTTGTGCAAGACTTACATTGGCATAAAAACGGTGATACTCATCCCATGTTTTAGGTTGCTGATCGGCGGGACTAGAAGCGCTGATACGAGCTTTTAAAACGGCAACCGCTTTGTGGACCTGCGTCTTGACACCATTTGACTTGAACTTCCACGAGTTGAAGACCGATATGCGTTTGTGGGCCTTCGGAGGGCCAGAGCCGTGTTGGCCAAAATCGCTCAACCTCTCTTGACGGGAAACAATTTCTGTGCTGGTTACAATGTTGTTATGATGACTCGTGCCATCTGACTTCGGAGTAAACGCCTTGAACGTAATTCTCCTTATGGTATGAAATCGCTTTTTCTTCGGCTGTACTCGTGGTTTGTCATCCCTTGGCTGGGACTCACCCTCACTTTCACTGAGAGCAGGCTCCTGAAAATCGAGCCAGGCGTCACTCGACCCATCATTGAGATCGCTCTTGGGTCGGAATTCTGGAAGGACATCACTGATCGCCTTTTTCCAAAAGTATTCAGATGGTCTTGACTTCACCGCACGCGAAGAATTCTCACGCAATCCGAGATTGAACAAAGATGAATACGGTAGGGTGATACCACGAGGACAAGCTATAATGTGAGCCATAGAAGACGACGAAATCGGTAGACGATATAAGGCGAAATCGGTGGATGATCTGGGGGGAGATAGAACCTAGGGGCCTTCTGATCTGATGAACGACAGGTACTTAAAAAGGTAGCGCTATGTTATTTCCTTCAGAGACTTATCTGCTATCTGCTATGAATAATAGTGCAGCCGTGCGCTGTGTGCAATTCTATTTCCTAGGTTCTTACGGCGTCCATTTTATCCTATCCAAGTAAATGGTGTTGCAACATAATACCTCGCGGGTTTCCCGAGACGCAAGGACGCCTGCCGTATGTATGTATGGTATACAAAGCCCATCTATGCAGCTGTGCAAACGAGACCGTATGTATCTCTCGCAATTAATATGAAGATGGAGCTATCACCACACTGCTAACTTAGCGCGCGCCCCCACTTCATGAGAGGGGGTGAACTCCCTTGATTTTCGAAGGAGGTCTTGCGCCTTCTATCGAAGTTGAACTGTCGCGTAAAGCCGATTGACAGTCAGAGACTCGTTTCGGCTTTTACTTTTCTATGGTCGACCCAAACTGTGTGGCCACTGCTCGGACCGGACGAGTCGGACCACATTGCCTAAGCAGTTGATACCGGCAGTTCCAGCCTGGCGCAAGGTCAAGCCTCCGGCGCAACTGGCACCCCAAACCCGATCATCGAGTTATGCAGCCATTCCCGAAGAATCTGTTGCACCGGAGTGGGGAGGGGGGGGGGGGCTGACTCTTGGATTATTTCGCGCTTCTTGCCCGGTGCTACAGACATAAACCAACTTTGTGTTGGACGGTGATCTCATATTCGCAATTGGAGCCGTGCCCGACGCAGGATCAACTCGATTTGTAGACGAGAACATTAAAAAAATTGCTTGGATCCTTACCCTTAAAAATTAATCAGAAGTAACAAGAGAAGGGTATGCCATACCACTTGGAGAAAGGAAAACCTGATGACTCACGTTCAGGTATCATTCATCATTTGTTTTCATTTCCGAATGGTCTCGACTCTCAAAACCAGTTTGGACCAACAACCACCGTGCTGTTCACAACACAGCCCAAACATTCCTAAATTTGCACCACATCCTAAACCCCAGAATAAAACCTCATGAAGAAGTTTAAATAGATTCCCTTTGTTTGAGAAACCTTTCCTAAGGCTGACTTGTTGCTTGCAGATTTTCTGACAGATCAGGTGTACCAGGAGCAATGAAAATAAATGAGTAAACAGAAAGATAGCAAAATGAGAAATGGCGTGCAAATAAAAGGAAGAGGAAGTGAAACCTAGTGGTGAGAAAGTGAGATTGACGGGAGAATACAAGTGGAAACAAAAACAAATTGATATGAGCAAAGAGCGAATATCCTAGCTGGTTTTTCAGCAATTGATTTGCTATCTGCACCTCTAGACTATGGTCTTATGAAAGCGCCATCAGAAGCTTTTGGAGTTCTTTTGCAATGTTCAGACATGTTTTTACCAGGCGTCACGGCTCTGCTCACAGTGGCGATATAGTTGCATGGCACACCAAATCTCCGCGAGGCCGGGTAGACCAGATGTGCTACAAGATGCCGCGAGGTTCAATTAAGGAAGGAAGAAAGAAAATGTTGTATCTACATAATATTAATGTACAATAAGTCATGAGCTATGCGCAAAACTCACAAAATGCAATTGGCTAATCTTTCAAAAAATCAGTCGATTGTTAGATTGTTTCATGTGATTGGAGAAAACTGACATTTTGAGAGCTCTTTATACACATCGATGATGATGAAAATAAAATGCAGCTACCTTTATCGACTAAAGTTGCAAAGTTGAAGTATATTTGGAAATTTCGTTCGCAATTTTCTTTATGAAGTCCACATCTTCGGCGCCGAAAACTCGTTTGCGGTCATCGGTGTAGCCAGTCAAAACGAATCCACCAGAATTTGGTTGAGCTTCGCTACCGACGGCCACGAGCATCGCCGAGGCATATGGTTGAGTGCCTGAACCTTTGGGTTGGAAGGAAGCCTCCTCAGATTCCTCTACACTTGGATTTTGGTAGAGACAACCACCTTCGCGTGCTCCAAGTGCACGCAAATGTAGACCGGCATCGAAGACCGGAACCGGCAGCGGGATGTTATACCCAGAAAGGATCATTAATTGACCGAGTCCATTTGATTCCCCATGGGGGGTCACAGCTGCTAGATAAACTAACGAAAGTTGCAATGTTTCCCCGATCAATTTTGTAGCTAGATCAAACACTATTCGCATATTGGGTTTTACGACCTCGTTGACGTCTTCAAATAGCCCGGGACCCGGCTTGGTTGGGGATTTCAAATCCGTGTGAGTGTACGACGAGGGAGAAGTAGCAGGAGAAGTAGAGGCAGGGGAGATAGGCCTGAGACTGATCCTTGGCAACCTTTTGGAACCGGAGCGCTTGGGCAAGGCAGTGGTTCGTTCCGGAGAAGCTGTAGCGTCCAACCGAACCTCTGATTGAAGCAGTTTGTCCCCGTCACTTGATGAGCTGACGGCCCGTTCCAATTCATGAGTCCATCTCTCCTGACTCGCCGTCAATTTTTGCATTTTTTGTTCCATCTTCTTAGCAAACCATTTTTCAATTTCTCGACGTGCGTACTCCCCCATGTATACAAACTTCTTGCGTTCCTCAACAGTAAACGACTCGCGAGGCTTAGGATCCACAATGCAGAGGGTGCCTATGGCACAAACGTTGTCATCAGATTCTTGGCTGCCGTCTAGATTAGGTGAAAGTAAAGGAACCCCGGCGTAAAATCGAGAATTCCAGTGCTGTGTCAATGGGCTATTCTCGAATCTCCAATCGTTATGAGTATCAAGTATAGCGAATCCCTTGCGGCCGCTGAGAATAGTGTGTGCACCTATAACAAACAGGAAACAAATTGCAACATTCAATCAAATGAGTGGCTGGAAAACAGCACATCGCGAATAGATGCAACTAACAGAAACCAATATCACGAGGAGTGTCTCGCTGTCCACCTCCACCTGATTCTGCCAGAAATATTTGACGATCCTCGTCAAGAACCTTCATAAATAGACATTATAATATTAGAACCGATCAGTCTTTTTTGTGATGGAGCAAGTCAAGGATGAAAAGCTCACGGATAGCATGCTGAAGTCGGTCCGAAAAAGCTCTCGGCACTGTTTTACGATTTTTCTGAAGATAGGATGTTGCTCCAACGTCTCAGGTAGTGATGAATCACGGCTTGCGCTATCAAGCATGCCTCCGGCCGCTTGAACACTCATGCCAGATTTCTCAGTGACTACAGAATCGCAACGTTCCCAAGACTCGTCCAGACTTTCGGGTACCTTTCCCTCTTCGAGCAACTTATCGCCGATATATGTTCGTACCTTGGCTCTGGCTGTCGCTTCGTCCCCCGCGTCGAAACCCTTGTCTCCAAAAACACCGAGTCGATTGACGACTAATTGCCGCACTTTTTCCTTAGCCGGTAGAGGGGCCATATAGAACCTGTTTGTGAACGCAGACGGAGGACCTCCACCTTCTTCTGACTCCATCGGCGGCAAAGGAGGATTCAGAATGTCGATTTGTTCCTGGTACACGAAATAGCTGGTTAGCCTGAGCACTCATGATGATAGGCAAATGGCCTCATAATATACATGTATTTCTTGTATATTAAGTCTTGATCTAAATGAAACGACAAAGCAACAGCTTGAAGATTCGCAGGTTACCATAAACCTGCTTTCAAACTCACATTGGAATACCAGTAATCATACTCATCCCAAGTTTTGGGAAGATGATCGGCGGGACTAGAAACGCTGATACGAGGTTTTAACTTTGCGACCATTTTATGAACTTGTGACTTCGTGCCATTTGACTTGAACTTCCACGAAGTTAGAAATGCCCTCCGTCCTTTACCTTTCGGGGTGCTGGAGACATCGTGGCACACGACTTCTGTACTCATCATGACATTTTTATTACTTTTCGCGCCATCTAGTTTCGGAACGAAAGACTTGAAAACGATCCTTCGTATCTTAATCAGTCTTTTTTTATAAGTTTCCTTGGGCGCGTTGTTGATATTTGCGGGTGATTCGTCCTCACTATCGCTGAAAGGCGGCGCCGTAGAATCGAACCAGCCGTCATTAGACTCCTCAACTTGGTCCCTCTGTGGCGCCGCTTCCGAGGGTGAATTGCTGGTCGCTTTTTTCCAAAAGTATTCAGCTGGCCTCGATTTCTTCATGCGCGATGACGTATGGCGCAGTCCAACATTGAATATGGATGAGTAGGGTAGGGTGATACCACGAGGACAAGCTATAATAAGAGCCATGCCAGGCCACAGAAATTGGTTGGTGATGGGATTGAAGATAGAGCTACGATACTCCGATCAATACTTGGTGCACTGAGGCTGGAGGAATGCAAGATGGCTATTGATTTTGTTTCTTTTGGCTAAGATTTAAAATAGCTTTAAGTAAGTGCAAAAAAGTTGAGGCAAGCTAAGAATGCGAATTCTTATGGCAGTTGACCGGTGCGGATCAGATGGAAAAAATGTCACAGTCACACAGGATATTGCGCATGAAACCTCATGGAGTCCAACATATTGAGACCCGAAGCTTCTATAGAAAGATCAGGACAACATATTGAAGGAGTGAGTGGTAAGGCCTTCAGATGCCTAGTAATTGAAAGCAGAGTCGGCAAGAATGAAAGGCAGTGCGCAAGCATGTGCGCCGATCCGAAGGAGCGAAACTCCGGGGCGAGGGCGATGGAATGGGAAACGGCCATGGTGAACTCAAGATAATACATCGGTGCCCACTAACCACACTACCGTCAAGGGAAAATACTTACACACCACATGATCTCATGTTGGAGCAGTTGACATCCGCAACTTGAATGGGTAGGTGTTTATTGTGGAGCGAATGAACTTGGGGTCAACCCTCAATCTAACAGCCGAATAGAGCACTGCTTTGGGCAATGGGGTCATAATGACCGTCACCTTGACATCCGACAGGAAAAAAGATGCGGGATCAGACCTCCGCGGCGATAAACTGAGGGCAAGCCCGAAAATTCATCCATGCAGAAGCGCAAGTGGAAAGCTTGCCCATTTTACAGGGCAGCTCGGTAGGGTACCAGTGAAGCAGAAACTCAAATGGTTACAGGGGAGCTGGGCAGGATACCAGTGAAGCAGAAACTCAAATGGACATAGGTCCCAAATTGACACCCATGACCACTGTTCTTGAATCGCTGCGGTTTTTTGGTCTGCCAGGGGAGTTGAATATCTGACTCTAGACCGCGAGTGTCAATATTGAGAGAATCAATCATCTATGGTGTGCGACACCGGTCCCAGCGCAGCTTTAAAAGTAAAGAGTGGTCGGACCAAGTCCATCCGTGGCAATTGCTTGAGGGTTGTCTTTCATTGCGTACGAGCCTACTGTGTGCTATTATTTTCAGGATGTGTAGTATGGCTGAAAGGCCATCTTGATCTCACTTCAAGCTAGATCTCACTTCAAGCTAGCTCACGTAGATTGTCATCATATCTTTCATGGTGAGGCAAATTTGATGAGCACGTCGGAAACCTGGGTGGGCAACGAGGTCTATGGCGTGTAGGATGAGGCATATTTATAGTATCATCGGTTACAAGAGTAAAGAGAGCTATGCTCGGGGTCCAGTGACGGCCGCAACAGCTAAGAGATAAGAGGGAGAACGGTTCAGCCTTGAGCGTATCATGTGAATCTGATTCAAGGGCTACTGACCTGCGACGGCATTTGGGTTGACCTTCTTGCCATCTTTGTTGAAACGAACTCGCGCTGGAGGTGCACGGTTACGTCGGCCGCTGACAGATCGTACCCTTACTACGTGAGCGTGGATAGCACAAGAGACACAGTAATGCTAGATTGAGTTGAAATAGGTCAAGGTGGGTTAGCGGAGGTGCCTGATCCGAGATTACAGTATAGAAGAATCAGCATACAATCTTGACGTAGAGTTTGGGGAGGACGTATTCCGTGTAAACGGAAGCATCGCTGAGATCCCGAATGGCAGCAGATTCGACCATGTTGCGCACAGTGAACCTGATGGACGAAATAGAATTACAGCGAATGGGTAAGACTTCACGACACTCGGTCTGCAATTTCAGATGCCTCACCTTTTGATGGCCTTATCCTTAGGAACACATCGAGAGCAGTTCGAGCAGCGAACCGGCTTGACATGACCACGCCCAGACTTGTTGCGCCCTCCATTTCTTCGTTTTTTCGTCTGATTGTTGGGAAACCAACGTAAAAGCGTCAGAAGGTGTTTAAAAAGCTGAGCTGGAAGCGAAAACCAAGGAAGGGAGTTCCCGATTGACAGAAGACGGGAATACGAACCATCTTGAAGCTTGAGTTACCTGGGGATAGGAGCGGTTCTCGGATGGGCCAGGCAGCAGAGTCGAGGCAGTCGGTAATGGGGGATAGGGTTATCAGCAGGACCGGGTGCAGTGCAGTTGGGTGAGACCGCGCCGAAACCTAACCCTGGTGCAGCCAAGGCCAGGAACCTCCGCTCAACTAGGGCTAGGGCTGCGACTGACGAAACCCGAGCTAAAAGTGTCCGCGCGCCCGCGCGGGCCGTCGCCGTGTTGGGGAGCCGAACCCGCTTGCGGCTGGTCCAACTTGTCTCGCCAGTTTCTACGGTCTGCATATTTACCCTTGACCAATTTCCCCGAACTTAACTAAGTCCCTCCCCGTGCCCCGCTCGGGGTGCGGGAGGCGGCCCTCCGGGCCCCTCGGAGAGGCTTAGTTAAGCTCGCAATTTCCCCTATTTCAGGCTCAGCACGAAGCGCCCGTTCACTGCACGACCCTCTGGAAAAATTGGTTCCCCCTTGGGGTGCAATATCCGGTGTGGCCACTATGGCTCTTTGTGTGATGTTTCTTTCCCTGCCTTTTATGCCAGCTTCCTAGAACATATTTCATGCACCAAGTAGACCAAAATAATGGCCTAACTCTTCCATTTTCTTATTAACCAAAAATGTGGAAAGATAGATACCTCATCACAAAAAATCCAAGACAAATCTTGCCTTTTCATCTTTCACTCAGTCTGCCTTGCAACCTTTTGGCCTTATTCCAAGCTCTTCCAGTTGGGCGCAGCTGTACTAGTGTATGAATTTATAACAAAAAGAGGATTCAAAATCAAACAAGTTTATTCAGATTATCTGACAAATCTTTTCATAATTATTATTTTTGGGAAATAAAAATCTTTTCTCAATGAATTATAAATTATGCTCAATTGTTTTTTCGTGCCTCACAATGTTACACCAAGGAAAAGGAATTCTATGGAGATGGATTTACAAGGTAAATGAAGAAATATGGAACCTTATAAATGACAGGCTATCCAATCAATTAGTTACTATTCTTGTCAGCCTGGGTCTCTATGGTGACGCCAGGAGGAATGCATAAGCTACAAAGAAGATACAGAATCACACTGTAATCTAAATCATACTTTGCTATACAGCCCTTGAGAAACAATCTTCATAGCGGAAAGAGATGACAGAAGATAGGAGGACAGAGCATAGGAGAGCTACAGCTCTTGGAGAACAGTGGAGAGGAATAAGATAGAAATCATACTTACTAGAGTAAGAATTACTATTACTGAGTGTTGTAAGATAAAAGAGAGGAAAGAGGAAAGATGGAGGTAAAGAAACCAGTCACTAGATCTAATAGTAAGTTAGGCGGGCTTGGATGTAATCTCTCTCCACCTCAGAGAGAACAGCAGTTTAAGTATCCTGATCAAGTCTTAATGGGTGCAAGCAGACCTAATTAATAGCTCAGGCCCCGTTTTTCAGCGTCATAAATATCAGCGTAATAGTGTGCAATTAATTCAATAAAACCTAAATCACTCAAAATCACCAAACATACTTTTATTCATTAAAGTTGAGCTAGTGCTTTCAATGTTTCCATGAAAAAAATCAGGTTTTAAGCAATCTTGATCACCATAATACCAATATTACGCTTAGGACCCTTATAAAGCGTAATATTGAAATTTTGGTGCTGAAGATGATCAAAACTATCAGTTTTCTTTATCATGTTAATGAGAGGAGTAGTTTCCCTTTCCAGAATAAAAAATTGGTTGAGTGTTGTTCAATAGTTTAGTTTGTATTGAATAAAACTTCCAATATTACGCTGTTTTTTATGACGCTGACAAACAAGGCCTAAGTTGCGACGTATAGAGGGAGTACTCAATCAAGTAACTCCTTGGACTTTTCAGGCTAACTATGTTGAGTAGCTTTTTCTCAAAACAGATAACAGCACTGAAGCGCGTATAGTTAAATCTCCGTTTAACTATACTTGTTAGACCCTTGTTCTCCTATATATATAAGGGGTTAAGGGCTGATAATTCTTCTGTGTGGCCCCAAGAAAGCAAAAAGTATCTGTTCAGTTGATGGACTATCTACATCACCCCAAAAATATAGCTTCCATGCCAAAACCCAGACATTAGTTTCCACCCCCCTTCCAGAGTTTACTATAAGAGGGAGCTGCCTATGAAACAAGTTTTTTTGAGATATCTCCTAGAAAGGCTCCCCTCTATAAAAATTTCAGGAGTTATATGTAATCTGTTGAGGTTAAACCTGCTAACATGATGTATCACCACAGTTGGGAGAGCTGTGCAGTTGAACCTAGACCAGTAACACCCAACACCTTGGCAACCACAAGCGTCTGTAGCCTAGTTGGTAAAGGCAGCACTCTAGCATGTGTCTCAGCTCTTAGCTGAGGTTGTGGGTTCGACTCCCATCAGACACATCTTCATTTTCACAGTCTCTACATAATCTAGGCCAGTTAAATTTACCTGGTCCAATACACCCAAATCAAGAAATGATGCAAAAGGTGTGACTCCGGTGAGTTGAACTTTGTGGCTGATCAAGAGCTTCCAGAAATCTATCAAGCAAGGGAGCTTTTAGTGTTGTATCCTCTTTGTAGCATGAAGAAAGAAACATATTGAATGATTTTCAAGAAATGGTCAGATCGTTCCACATTGTCTATCATAGTGTCAAGAAATAAGCAAATCTGTTTCAGAATCCAAATTATTCAGTTTTTATTTGCAACTTGAGTTTTGGTGACCTGTACGTTTTTATGTGCAATTGTTTTCCTTTTTAAAGAAGGGAAGTATCATGCATTGGGAACTAAGGCACTACTGTTGAAATGTTAAATGCATAAATTTCCATGAAAATTTGCCCAAGGGACAAATTTTGATGATACGTGTCATAAAATTGGGTAACTTGAAGGGTGCCATGCATTAAAACTTCCCCAAATATTCGATCGAGCAGAAAACCATTTTGTGCTGTATTTTCATGGAACAGCCCATGTTTTCTGGCTAGTTTTTTGGATAAGAACACAAACAGATATGCAGATGAAATATTGGAAAAAGATGAAATATTGGAAAAATAAAGGACTAATAACCAATTTAGACAACAGGGGAGAAATATTGTAGATGGATAGTAAAATTAAGAATTCTGGTCAAGTGATAAAGAAGGAGCTCTTTCAGTTTTATCAGCGTGAATGTGATATATTTGATTTTCTTGGGCTCCCAAACTATGTTGGTTTGCCGCACGTTTGGCTTGTTAAATTCGTAAAATGCAGTGGGTGCTCTGACGTGAAGCACGAGACTGAGCTACATGATTGCTCTCCAGACCTTCTCTACCCAGTTTTTGGGTGGAACTTCTTCCTCTTCGGCTTTGAAATGCGGTGGATAATCAGGGGTCAGTAAATTCTTCATTTTGAAAGTGAACTCGATTTTCATGGCTTACCAGCAGTATCGCTGCCAGTTACTATGTACACCATAGGCAAATAAAAAATTAGCATCAATTTCAGACTTTCAAACTTTCCTTCCAATGATTTATGAGTTATGGCGCTCTGTGTAATACTAACCGAAGTCCATGTGTCGTTGTTCCACCATGCCTGTTTTTGTCCACCATTTGTGGATGCAAAACATCAAAACAAATGCCAGAACTGGAAAATAACACGTGATACTTTGTAGCGACAAACGTTTTTTTAGTTGGAATCAAGACATACATAGGCAGAAAAAGATAAGTTAATCAGAACTTACAAAGTGGAAACGTCCCACTTGTCTTTCAAAAAGACCTTGAACCCGTTCAACAAAGTGATTATCACACAAGATACAAATCCGCACCATGCCCCAATAACGCCAACTCTGAGGCGCGACTTTTCAGCTCAATAACGCTTTGAATATCGGATGAAATTGGGAAACTCACGGGGACCGGTAGGGAAGTTGGGACCTGTCAAAATGTTGCACCTTCATTCCAGCCTAGGGATTACGAAGTTGAGGAAAATTTACAGAAAACCCTCAGCTGATCTGGTGAATTTTTAGTTTCCAATTACCGTGTGCAAAAATCCGGGTCACTTCACTTACCCGGAACCGGATGTAGCTATTCCCGATCAATGGTAACATTCATCAGAAAGAAATCATATGGTTCTTTTGTGATTCAACGCTACATATGCATACGTGATGAATATACCAGCCCAGCTCATCAATCCAGTGACACTGGTCATGTTTGATAGGTAACCAAATATTTTTCCTGCCTAATGATTCAGATTGTATTTTTATTGGCATTTGATCACTGTTGAGGTGAACCAAATACACTCACTTGGCCATGGCTAGCCGCCATGAATGCTAGCGTACTGATTTTCGAAAGGAATGCCACAATGTTGAATGAGAAAACGAAGGGTTTGTAAATTTTATTTATTGCTCCCCAGACAGACTAACCCCATCATGATTCCAATCAAGTAGCAGTAAACCGGCAATCCATTTCCTGTTGTTTTTGCCCTGGAAAAAATGAGAAAATCAGCAAAGGATTAGAAAGGGCGGATTGTTTGATACTCACAGGAACCTTGGCGCATTGCCAGTGATGCTCAAACCATATAGAGAGCGGCTAGAAATATATCTGTGCCGAATGGAAAATGTTAAAGGCTAGGATCTGGCGTCTGGGGTAGCAAGTTGATACGCGAATAAACTCACAAGTCTGAAGAGGCTGCCGAAAGTGTGAATGACAGTAAAGACCCATTGATTACCGATGAAAGTCCTTTTATGCCCGCATTGTGTATACTGAATCAAATCAAAGGCAAGAGAATCAAGATCAACTCATGAAAGCGGAGAGGAACCATTGTCTGATGAGATGCTAACGCGATTACAAAAGGAGACTTCGCCCCCGTGGCCGAGTTCAGACGGAGTCGGGGCTCATTCGACGGCACGAGCATGGCTATCGGGAAAGTTTGCTAAGATCAGCCACATTCATGATGTATACAGGAAGGCTGATTCAAGGTGGAAGCCATCTCACAAACTATGATTGTGCTCAAGATATACTTGTTGGGCTCTTGAGACGTTAGCAATACAATATCAACGGATATTAAAAAAAACAGGACCTACGAATCCTAGGACTCTCCCAGCCACACGTTTGATAGCTCTTGGCAAATTTCTCTGGAATTGACTACAAGTTCAGAATGTATGTTTCCCGCCCATTCTCGAATAATTGAGCAGTATAACGCACTCGTGGATTTTTAGCTTCAGCAGCGGCAATCGCAGCTTGTAAATTGAAAACAAAAATATCTTCGTTAGAGAAAACTCTGCCTCGCCTCATGAAAATCCCATACTCACGCATCTCCACTCCAATGTAGGAAAACGCGGCCGAAACCAACACAGAAAGGAACCCTAACACTCGACCCCAACCTCCCGGTATTCCCTCATACTGAATGCAACACATTCAGTCAGCAGAATTATTGACAGACCTTTATCACGAGAACTTCAAGTAGAAAATACCTGGACAAAAAGGCCTGTTGTATGCAAATGAAATTGGTTTGGTGATTAAAGGTAAGATTCGAGTTGTCTGAAAAGCCGGGAGTACGTCAAGAACTCATACGTACCTGGATCTTTCCAATACCGAAATCCGATTCTGTCTCCTGTGACTGCACCTAGATCCAAAATTATACCCAAAATGATAACCGCCACAATGGTGATAACTTTGACGCTTGAAAACCAAAATTCCATTTCGCCTTAGGTGCAAAGAAACCGGAGGATCAATTCTTTTTTCTGAATTTTCGTTATATTCGGACTCCGGAGACGGCCGGAGACCTGCCAGTAGTGCTTACCGTAAAATTTTACTCCTCTGCATCAAATTTTGAGTCAGTATTGTACAAAAATCTCTTCGGAAAAAAATTCAATTTACCCCAGGTTTATCAAAGAAACTATTGCCAAGAAAATAAAGATCCCTGTAATGGTACCAGTATGAGAAGTGCCACTTCTCTGAGAGTGGCGTTAGAGGATGACTGACAAACCGCCATGTTCACCTTGACTGTCCAAAAACCAATGAAAAGCGCTGAAGCGGATAGCTCCGCTGCGGTAAGGAAAAAAAATAGCCAAAGGAATATGAATTTTTGAAACAGTGAATTTCTCGCTGGTAAAACCTGTTTGACTTACTTGGTAGAACTAATGACCTGATGGTAAGAGAAAAAAATTAAGATATTTCATACAACCAGTCCGATGAATTGAAGAAGGATGCATGAACACACCAGAGATACCAATAGGACCAGCCCAAAGTGAATGATAAGCTTGGTGAAAAAAATCGATCAGCAAGGGCGAGATGACCGCCGGGAATAGGTAAATGCGCAATCATCTCCCCTGTTGAAAAATATAGAATTCAGCATTAATTCCAACAAATGATCATCTTTCGATTCCCTACCTAAGCTACACATAAGTGTCCATACCATCAAGCCCATCAAGGCGAAACCTAGTACCAGTGAAATGGGTCCTCCATTTGCCAATGCGGAGCCTGTTCCAATGAATAGTCCGGTACCTTGAGTGAGAAATGACCACCAAATCTGTCAGAAAGCAGCTCCAGACCATGTAGTTGAGTGTTTCTGATGATTTTACCTATTGCGCCCCCGCTATACGCGAAAAAAATAAAAGTAAAATGGGGTAAATCAAATCGCTAATTTTAATCTGTTTTGATTCTTACTTCCCGCGTCAACTCTTTTGGTAACTAACATAGAGATCATGGCCACATGTCGATTTTGTAGCTGTCTATGGAGCTGTTGGGGCGCTGGATGAGCACTTGGTTCAACCCCAGCACAAGATGATTCTGTAGGTGGAGATAAAGCTTTTTCTGCATCTATGTCGTAGCTGTCCTTGCCCATTGTTTATGGCTTCAGTGCTTGAGTTTTTAACAGTCAAGATAGCAAATATAACAATCTTGAGGATGGTGAGAGGGTAGACGCTAGTTGTAGGATGAAGATAGGGAGGATAAGATAAATAGCGCGTAGGTTTGAAGTGAGTGGACGAAGAAGTTGGATGAGTCGATGAGATAAGGAGAAACCTCTTTTTGCGAGACAAGGCGAGAGTAACATAGTACGGCGGAAGTCTTTATCATTCCGAACTGTCCCTTGACATGAATCCCATGATTCCTTATCGCAGGGGGATATGTAACGATAAAAGGACATCCAGGCATACCGCTTCTGTGACCCCAGGTTGAGGCTCCTGGGAAACACATTTACGGACAAATTGATAACAACGAGACATGTTTGAAGATTGGGGACATAAAGATAAATAGCGCGTAGTTTCATCGCGGATCAACAGGTGATTCAGGCTGACTCGTACCGCAGCGAGGTCTATCGTGTTATTCGGACCTCAGCCGAGCTCAGCTCGTCCGAGTTGCCCAAGGATACGTCATGTTAATTTGGTTATGTAGTGTGAAACTTGGAAGAAATTGCCACAAAAAAATCTTGAACAAACGGTAAAACCCCATCGTGATGGTACGGACACATGTTCGGACCCCGGTGATCCTTGAGCCTACCAAAGCCTCTCGGTGAGAGAGCCCCATAGGGTCTCACAGAAAAGTCGGCGCAATGCGACGGGTGTGAGGCGACGTTAATACAAGTTCCTCGGCCTCGCGGCTCCAGGCAGCTCCAGGCGCCTCCGTTTCTCCTTCGGCTTCGGAGGTCAAATCGTCACTGGGGTTGAGCAGCTTTGTAGGACTGGCTGATTGAAGCATTATCAAAAGAAGAAGAAATTATGAAACATGAAAAGCCATTCAATGGTTCAGGTCTTTAGAACGCAAGATATTGTAAAGGAACATCGTTATTAATTGCTGGGAATCCGATACAGAGATCTGAACTAGGGTCAAACCATCTGGTTTGAGAAATCTCAAATCGCAGGTTGTCCCAGATCCTGGAGAACCCAACACTACAAACATTTCAATTCTACCCAGAAGGAAAATGTGAACTTGTGATGGGAAAAACATAAACTCAATTTTACAAAAAATGGTCAGAAGTGAAAGATAAGCTATACTGAGCATGCTCAGCAATTTTTTTTTTTTTTTACAAACTGAGCAGAAATCATTTTTATTCATTCTGGCAACTTTAGGGGATTTTGCTGAGCATGCTCAGTTTTGCTCAATTTTTATTACTGAGCCATTTTGTTGAAAGAATTTAACATTTTGCCTAACCCAAACAGTAGTTTTTTCTTTGGGTAAAATTACAAATGTTTGTAGTGCAAGGTGTTGATAACAAACATGAAGAAAAAAAGAGGTAAGGTGAAATTGAGGGGAAGGAAAGTGACACATTCAAAGACGTGCGGATCCACTTGTGTGATAGATTTTGGAAGTTGAATGTGTGTGATGCAGCTGGTGGCTAGATTTCAGAAGACATGCTTAAAGAAAGCACATAGCAGGATGAAGCCTCACTTCACAAAAGTCTCTTCTTTGCGCTCGAGTGGTGAAACCTCTGTTGTAATCATTCAATATGCCAAGTATTTGCAGGTATCGATTCATGTTAAAAAACCTACAAAGCTTCTCTGTGAGTGCAGAGAGGCTTACACCCTCCCTATCTTCGTGCAGGAGAGACAAGTATGGGACATGTTCAGCAGATGAATCCATTATCCAAGTGCATTGTCCGGACAAATGAACCACATTCCCCAACTCCTCTCAAGATATGGAGAAGCTTGAAGGTGATCATCTGCTGCATCCGGAAGCTGGACTCGTGGCGACCTTGACAAACTCCCACCTCTGTATGTCGGAGAGGGAACTTGTCCCGCAGGGACCGTCCGAAGGCCGAAGGAGACGGCAAATGCAATGCATCACCGCTCGGCCGCACGGAGGGTGGGACTTGTTCAACGTGGGCACCCGCGAGTCACGCTTCAAGCTGCGTTGAAACCTGAATTGTGTCCAAAGGTGAGTTTGCAGATCGCATCTGTGCACCGATGGTGTTAGTGGTGACCCTGATTAAGATCAAGATGGATACAGCCACATCTATCTAGTTAGCGCAGTAAAAAGCTTCTGGTAGAAATAAGCCTTTAATTAAAACGCCGTGAGCTCGGCCAATCCTCCCATGGTCTTTGGCCGCGCACACTCGCCTGGCAGTGCTGTGGATGGATGACAGGAAGTCTTTGGTAGCGGTTCGGTCATAAAATATAGGAACAGCGAGAAGGAGCAACCGCGCTTAATAATTTCCCTTGCGGTCCTGAAATTTTCCACTTCGCACTACCTGATCAAGCGCCTAACATCGTTTCTCTCTTGGACCCGAGTGGTCACACCATGGCTCCCATCATAGTCGCCTCTCGCGGGATCAATTTGCCTTACTCTTCCTTGTTCAATGTCAGCCCACGCGATCGATCAACGCGTTTGGTTAACTCACGGCCGTCTGAATACTTTTGGAAAAAAGCTACGTCTGATTCTTCAGCTTTGGGCGCGTCGGGGAACGCAGCTCGGGGGCGCGATACTCAGTGGTTCGATTCCCGTGTTCCAGCACTCAGCGATAGCGAGGATGAATCAAGCATGAAGCCTCAGGGCATGCCCAGCAGATCAAACAAAAATTCACGCTTCACTAAACTCAGACGAATTGCGTTTAAGGCATTCACTATAACATCACAGGACACAAAACGAAAGAATAATATAGTGACGAGCACAGAGATTATCTTCTCTAGCGAAAAGGCTGATGATTTCTGCCAACGTCGCTCTACTACTTCAAAGAGTTTCAAACGAGAAACGATTCTCAAATCTTTCAAATTCAAGTCTGGGGGCTCAAGACAACCTCGGACAAAAAAACTGGCCGCTGTTTTGAACAACAGTATCAGTGCTTCAAGTCCTTCTCCAGAAAAACCAAAAACGTGGGATGAATATTGCCTACTTTATGCTGGAGTGAGTAGTCCTATCGGTTACCACCCCTCTATTTATCGCCGAACAAGGTGTAATGTTCAACTCAAACTCTTATTAAATGTCCCACGAACGTGAAAAACTGGGCACTGTTATCTATGAGGATCCATGAACATGTTAGATTATTTGGGCGCTAAAACTGATATTACATATGTGGTTCATTTGATTCCTCTGCTAGGGGAAAATCGATGTCCGTCGGCCCCCTGTGCCACCATTTGAACGAGACGACGGCACAGTTGCTCCCTCTGTATTCCAGGCCAGATTTTTTGCGGCTCCGATCCCAACGAACGAATCAATCCGACAACTAGTAATGAACCGAATGGAGATTTTTGGAGGAAAGCCATACGACAACACAGAACAGGGTTTATCCGAATGGAAGGAGCGACTTGAAATCAGTAGCAAACTGATGAAAGAAGGAAAAGCCCCTTCCAATCTCGCTTCACCTTGGCAGCATCTTGGTTCCCATAGTCTTGAAAAAGATCGTGGTATGCAAAATGATCAGGAAAAAGGCATAGACGTTGCCCGCCAAGCTTCTGATACGCTGGAGCAACATCCTGTTTTGCGGAATATTGTTGAACAGTGCCGAGAATCTTTTGGAGCGGCAATCAGCTTGCTATGTGTAAGCTTCATTTTCCTCCTATGGCCAAGAAAGAAGTCCGATTAACGGGAAACGTATCATTTTTCATATATATCACCTCCCTTTAGGTTATAGATGACCAGCACCAAATCATTTTGGCTGAATCTGGTTTGTCCGAAACTGGCCTAGGAGGAATACGGGACTTTCCCCGAGAGATAGCTTTCTGTAAGTCGATTCACTTCAGCATCACGATAGATATTTAAAAGATAATTTATGTCCACTGACATTTTCTTTTGGTTACGATAGGTGGGCATACCATTCTTGGTGATCGCAAAGGTCTTACCGTCCTCGACACCGGCAAGGATTGGAGATTTGAGAACAATCCATCAGTACAAAGTTTCGGTCCTAAATTCTATGCGGGCGTTCCTCTCATGTCACCTAACCTGGATGGGAGTTGGGAAGCCGAACAAAATACGCTTCCATTGGGCGCGTTGTGCGTTATAGGGTTCGAACCTCGAGAATCTTTCAGCGTCGAGGACCGCCAGAGGCTCGTTTATATGTCTGAGTACGCACGAAGGGAGATCGGAAGTTGGTTTGTCCGCAAGATGGAGCACAAAAGGGAAAAGCTGGCCGCCAGTGAAGAAACTTGGAACCACGAAATGAAAATGACTAGTGATTATATGAGTAAAGGCAACTTTCTTGCGCCAGAAGTTTTTTCCAATAATGTGACCGAACTCCGAAGCCCTAACTCACCGCCCAGTCAACCCATCTCGAGAAGATTGCAAGGGATCAACTCTAAATTAGTCTTCACTTCTGCCACCTCGCCATCACTAGGCTCACACGTGCCGTTGAAAGCCCCGGCTCACACCTCCGCGGGTCTCTTTGAGAATCTCGACGCAGTTTTAAGTCCAGGGGTGCGAAGGATTATGGATCTGGCGACCAAATTAGTTGGAGAAACGTTGGATCTTTCACTGGTGTATCTGACAGCGGTACTTCCTCCTAGAAGATCTGAGCCCGGTCGAACATTGATGATTTCCGGGCACAATATTCCCATACCAGTTCCTGTTTTTGACGCAAGTCTACATCTACGCGCATTAAGAGAACCCGAGGGTGGCTTGCTCTACCAAAACCCTAGCCATTCTGACAAAGCTGCTTTACAGCCGAAAAGCTTGGGAACGAGGCCCAATAATAGCCGACCTAATCCCTACGCCTCCGCGATGATATTTGCGGTTGGCAACGAGGTTTTTCATGACGCCGGTGGTTTCGTTTTGGCTGGATATACGGATGATCCCAAAAGGGTCTTTGGCGCGGAAGATGCGGCATTCATGAAAAAATTTGCACAAGAATTATCAACCCATACTTCCAAGCTGCTATTGTCAAGTTCAATGATACTGTGATCCTTTCTTCCAGATCGAGACTGATCTACCCCAGTTTACCTTGAATTTTGTTCCTGTTCAAATCCTTCAGCAAATAGGTGCAAGAGTTACTATTTCTGCCGAGTGGCCTTTCGTTTTCGTCTCACAGCTCCATCAAGACTTCAAGAATGATAGATGATCTGGATTTTTTCTTTTAAGATTCCCAAGCTGTATGCTTTCTTTTTATACTGATTTTGTAAATCTTTGTTGATTTCTGTTGTTTTGACCAATTTGTATCTGGACCGTGACGTCACATCAAATCTACCAAAACCATAAGTTCAACTATCTTTCTGTTCTTTACTTGGACTCACTTGGAGTTTATACATTGATAATTGTTCTGTTTCACTATCCTAAAATTTGATTGTATTTTCTCATATTCTCAATTTCGTCTGTTCAGTCTCATCTTGGCGAAAATTTGAAAATCTCCTAAATCAATTTTCACTAGTATATCCTGTTTATTAATCTGAAAGCCTCCCTCAGCTCATTGTCCATGTTAAGGTCATCTTTGAAGTTATCTAATGGCCATTGAGAAAGCTCCAAAATCCAACACGCTGGAAAATGATTCAACCTAGCTTGATGGCTACAGAGTTACTCTGTGCTTGAAATTGAATCACACAGAGATTTCTTAAATTGTTGGTAAGTGAATCATGATTGTAAATTTTTACATGGTATAACACCTGATTGTTTGAACCTTTTCAACCCAAGAAAATTTGTTTGAGGATTACTTTCTCATCTTGTCTTTCTGACCATCCTTCACGAAGATGGCATCACCTTTGTCATCATGGTCCCCGATACAGATACATTGAGCTATTTACTTGAGTCACATGGCTACTCTACGGAAACCATGAACTCTACGAAAACATTTCAGGATGTTGAACGATTGCCCGTGAGCCTGAAATATGTTTTCTTTTGGTTCTCCTTGGGTGGCATCAAGGCGTACAAAGCGCAGCTGAGGAAGGCGCGACTTATAACGAGCACCGAAGGGGTTGGTGGGGATAAGCCAGAGTTTTGAATGTACTTGCGAGAAACAGAAGTTGCCAGAAACCGTGCAACCCGAATAAAAGGAAAACAAAAACATTCCCTTGGGTAACAATCGGAGCAGGTATGAGAGCAAGCCAAGTTCATTCCAGTTCATCTATAGGTATGGAAATGCCGTTTGGACCCTTAGTGATGGTTGAATTAGGCGACCAAAGTTGTATCACATTGTCTTCGGCTGCGCTGACGAGGTGCCAGGGGGTAGTAGGGCTCCAGCTGACATCAGTGGGTCTGTATACGTAGATATGATTTAATGACGTTAGTTTGAATGGTGCCATTTGTCAAGGGAACAGCTCGCAGATGATCGAAAGCCTACCGAGCAGTATGACCACCATGAACAAATAGAAGTTCCGGCGGCCCATCCTCGGCATCATCAGGAGTCTGCTCTTCGCCAATTTTACTTAGATCCCATATATTGACTCTGCGATCAGAGGAACCTGAGCAAAAAACAGTCGGATGAAAGGGCGACCACGCGAGGGAGATAAGCTCGTCTTGATGAGATTGGAGACAGTGGAGCTTGTTCGAGAGGTTGCGATTGTCCCAGAGATTGATGTTCTGGTCAGCGCCGCCGGTCACAAGAAGAAATTCCGATTGTGGTGAGAAGGACACTGCGTTGATTTCGCCGTTGTGCGCTTCAGGAACCGCTTGAGAAGGCTTGGTTGTGTCGGGGTTCCTAGTATCCCATCTATAACCGCAAGACCATTAATCATGTTTCGAAAACTTAACAACAAAAGAAACTACGCACATGAGTAATTGCTTATCATCACTTACCGAGGCAAACAAGTTGCCGTGTGATGAATGCCACGAAACATCCTACCGATCAAAAAATACAATTTGGCGCACGAGAAATTGTGGAAGGAGATCAGTTGCGTGTCGACCATATATCTCAAATGATATGGTTGGCTTAACTGAAACTATGGAGCTGTGCCCCTTGTAGACGCGGTACGGCTCAATTACAGGATTTCCTTTGGTGTAAGAATTGATGTCCCTGGAGATGAATTTGACTGGTGATCAGATCCATGTCAATTTTCAAATCACGGAGCGGGAAGATCTGTACCAATGGCAAATTGTTTCGTCCTCCGATGCACTTAAAACTTCGCCAGACTTAATTGGATTCCAATCAAGTCCAAAGCTTTTTGTCCGGAGAAAAAAGAAATGGAAATGGTGTCCGAGCGTTAGCTTAGCGGGAGTATCTTATTTCGGAATTTGAACGTACCCTTCTTTAGAATGTCCCCTCAAGGTAATGTCAGGCCTGCAGACATTATCTTTTGGAGGATCGGATGGGTGCTTGGTCCGATCAAAAACGTAAACATCGCCTGTGACGGTTTTTCTAATCATGATAATAGCCCTGGTCGTCAATGGGAGGTAATATCCAACGATAAAAGGTAAGATGTGACGTACGTCGCGATCAAGTCTGGGTTTTGTGGCATGTAGCGCGCCCGGTTGACTTCACCAACGTGTGGAATCGATTGTATGACTTTAAAGCGGGGTTGAGTATCACTGTAAGATCCTATTTCTGGAGAACATTTTAACGGGTCACCAATCCAGATGACATAATTTAGCAAGTGACCACTCAGTTGTTTGAATCAACCACTCGAATCAGTGAGGCGCACCTCCTGATTGCTCGTCAAACTTATCCAGACCCAACTCTTCCGAATTCGGATTAGGCAACCTGACACTGACGATTTGTAGATAGTTAGGCTCATTGTCGGACGTGTGGGTACCAATAAGAATCCTTTGGTTAGTATATGTCTTGTCAGACGACATCTCTTGGTCCGGGAACCATTGAGTGGTTAGTGTAGGCCATTCCAGCGCATGGGTGAATACCAGATCGTAGAGGAATGGAGAGTTTTTCTTCCAAATCTGTGTTGAAAATGGAGGGAAGTGGATTCCCAATCAGCCACGTGCTGACACCGGCGCAAAAACAGAACGCTTTTCTCAGTGAAGCAGGAGATGAGGATCCATCACGCCACCTTGTACTCCTCATTGGCTATTTTAGCCAGTGCCTATCAGATCGGAGAAAACGCCCAACAGGACATGACTCGCGTATTAGCTACGCCGGACTAATTCGACGGCATCAGAATAAATTGACTTGCCTGGGTTTCCTGCTCTTCCGCATCGCCATCCGTGGCCATGGTGGTAGCTTCCTGCAATGGGTGGTCCTTGTGTAGTCTACGGAATTCCTGACTTGTGCTTCTGTCGCGTCTCTCCAGGAGTGAGTGGGCCTCAAGCCCAGTGGTGACCTGACAAGGCCCGCCCGCTCGTGGACTAGACCCTCCCGGACACACATCATGTAGACCCTCCCGGGGCACGCAGACGCTCCAGCGCACCCGCAGCTTTAGCCCCCGCCAGCGCACCCGCTGCAGCCAGAATTCATTCCCGCAGCCACTCTCACTCAGAGCAGGAGCAGCCGGACAACCTTCGTCGGTGAGTTTTAATAATCGAGAATCAACCAGCTCACTCGCATCCTACTACGATAAGCTCACCCACATCTGACCCCGTTGAATCGATCCTGGCAGGCAAGCTACTAGGCCTCACTTGGTCGCTTCCATCGAGTCAAAATCATCCTTCAAGAGCGCTTCGGTCATCGTTTCAGCATCGCCTACCAGGACTTATTGGTACTCGAGACCCCCTTCGCCTCAAGGCTATTCATCTTTTGTAAAAAAAAAAAAAAACTCCACTTGATCACCAATGTGGCGTAACGGCAATAAGGTCACCGGCACAAACGATGCCCCGTTGGGCGCTCCTCGTCGCTGGGGCGGAAGTCAGTCGGATCCTAGAGAATCGGGTGCATTTGGAGGCTTAGGCGCTCCGACCTCTTATACCTCTGCACCTACCACCAATCGCGATGAGGTGCCCCCACCCCCCCCCCCGCCCGCCAGTACAGCTCCCGAACCACCACCCACAGAGCGCAAACGTAAGAGTCGCTGGGGAGCGGAAAGTGAAAAAGTTAACGTCGCAGGCCTTCCAGTAGCAATCAATGGCACCGTGGATGCGGCAGACCTCGATCGCTATGCTGGTACATATATATATATATCTCTTGTTTATCCTATGTGAGCCCATGGAAAAGGTACTGATTTACTCCTTACCCCTAGCCACACTCCGTCTCGAGCAGGTCAATAATAAACTACGCAATGGTGATGTTGTCCCACCTGAAAAGGAACGATCACCCTCCCCGCCACCGACATACGATGGGCAGGGTCGCCGGACCAATACCCGAGAGTTTCGCTACAGGCGAAAATTGGAAGACGAAAGAACAAAACTCATCGAGAGGCTTATCAAAATCGATCCATCCTACCGTCCACCGCTCGATTTCGAAGCGCAAAAAAAATTTGGGGGCAACAGATCCGGAAGGCCTTCTGAGAAAGTCTACATCCCAATCAAGGAGTTTCCAGAAATCAAGTTTTTTGGTTTGTTAGTTGGACCTAGAGGTAACAGTCTAAAGAAAATGGAGGGCGAAAGTGGCGCCAAAATCAGTATCAGAGGGAGGGGAAGTGTGAAGGAGGGAAAAGGGCGGAAGGAAGAATTTGCTGGTGATGACGATGATGAGATGCACTGTTTAGTCACAGCCGACACGCAAGATAAAGTTGATAAGTGTGTCAGATTGATCAACAAAGTCATTGAAACAGTAAGTAGTCTCCACGTCAAATTGTGTGACCGATACTTTTGGTATAATTCTGATTGCCGGGTGCTCCTTTTCAACCAGGCCTGTTCGGTACCTGAAAGTCAAAATGAACAAAAGCTGAACCAATTACGCGAGCTCGCTCAACTGAACGGTACTTTTAGGGATTTCGAAAACCAGGTGAGCCGTATTCTCATGCATACCTGCAATACCCAACGAATTAAGCATTTTTCTTCCAGGTTTGTCAAAACTGCGGCAATCCAGGCCATCGCAAATACGACTGCCCAGAGCAACGCAACTTCTCTGCGGGTATAATCTGCCGAATTTGTGGAGGGGCTGGACATATGGCTAGGTAGGCAAACTTCAGGCTTTTGCTTTCATCTTGCGTGAACTTATCACGGACATCGTCTATTAGAGATTGTACCCAACGACGTGGCTTTAATTCCGGTAATTCTGCGGCTGGTGGTAATGGCGGTGTGGCTCAGGCTTTCGATTCTGAGGTATATCTTTCTATCTCGTCCTTTCTTGTTTACCTGCTCTTCCTGATGCGGGATGTTCTTCCAGTATGCCTCTCTCATGGCTGAGTTAGGCGAGACATCAAAGGTTGCGCCTATTTCCGAAGAAGGGCAAAATGGTCAATCTGATACACCCAAGCATTCATCAAACTGGGTCGGCCCCCCTGGCTCATCAACACCAGCTCGAAATGGCGATCCAGGTGCCCCAACAAACTCGGTACCACCTTGGCGTGTTGCCTCGAATTGGTGACTCATTCCCAAGCAAGTTAAACCCCATAAATCTTGATGGCTGACTCCCGTCTATTGCAGGCATCCTCCTCAGCCACCCCAACATCACGGCGGTCCTTACGGCCAAAGAAATTCTTATGTATTCAATGCGGCTCACCATGGGCATCATAATCATAATCATAATCACCATGGCCACCACGGCCACTCACATCAACATCACTACCATGGTCAGCATTCGCACCATCAACCTCAGCAACATCAACCGCACTTGCATCAACAACAACAGCCAGGAGCGCCCGTCCTGCCGACTGGTGTGCCCGGCTCGGATGCAGGTCTGGCATCAGCCGCGCCTGCTTTTGTCCCTCAAGGTACTTACGCTGGCTATTATGGTCAATAATCCCGTTGGATCGATTGCAGCAAGTAACAAACGAACCCCTGGGTCAAGAATCGGAAAAGGCTTTGTGGAAATGTTTTCGGGTTAGGATGCTAGCTTCAAGCGTTGCAGACAATAGATTTAATGAGAATTCAAGAAACTCTGCTGGCTGACTCCTGTTGACTAACTCGCTTCGTTTAACTCACAAACAGCTGCTATATCTTCTATTTGTCCAAATTGTTCATCTGATATTCTTTTGTTTACCTGAATATTGTTCCCCACCCCCCGATACACCATGACCCTGACTCACTGACAAGTCATAAACTTCTAATTGATGAAGTAGCTCACTGACTGTCAGCTAAACCACTAACCCTTCCATTTCTTCGAAAGAGAAAGGTTTCATACACCCATCTCTTTTTGATTCTTGCATATACATACTAACCTGCCTCGCGTGGTGACTTGAACGGTTATGATCTAACATATGAAGGGTAGCTGATTTTGCACTCCGCCTTCTTGGAACACTGATGGGCGTGAATTGGCGCATGTTCACACCGTGATCAGAAGTTTGACTACTAACCCATTAAGGCCCCCGATCTCGTAGCTCTAGATAAAGGCCATGGTGTGAAATGCAGCAATGATTTGACTGGCAATACGTTGATTGCTCCTGGCTAATTAATTCTATTCCAGCTCCTTCAGCCCAGTCATCGAACTGAATCTGGACGCGTCCATTGATGTTGGTGTTGATCATGTCAGCCTTCTGTATCCTCAATTGGTCGATTGCGCTCTTACCTCGCTCACATGATTGATGATCCATGCATTCATCATTTTTTTCCATCGATGCTTGGCGTCTAGTCTACCAAAGTTACATGACTGCATGTTTTGCATCGGGTGTCTCATTCATGGTGAGCTGTTGAAGTCGCATGATTACTGTCTGAATTGAATTTGTATCTCGAAGGGAGTGGATTATTTGGGAGGCCAACCTTCTGGTTGATAGCCTCTTTCAATATCTTGCTCCCAATACATTCAATGCTCACTTTCGCCAACCATCCTGTCGTCTCTGCTTTGACGAGTGACCCCACAGGCAGAATACCCAATTTGGAGTAGAACCGTTCATGGTGTTCCATGTTTGCGGCTGCACAGCGAGCTACACCTACAACAAGACCAGACAAGGCTCTTGTCTACGGCACTTCCAAACTTTGTCCTAGCCTGGCGGCTTTGCGAAGTAACCTAGCTTAACAAAGCCTGCAGGTCAGAAGGGCCCCCGAGGCTTACTTGAAAAAGGGCTTGAATTTTGCCATTTCTCCGTGATGAGAGAAGCAAACCATCCAAACTGTTTGCTTTCCCCCTATAGTCCCCATTAAATTTAGAGGACAAAATATAGTACTACCCATCACATTTTTATGCCATTTCACCCTTGATAACACCATGGCCCAACTTTTCCAGTGTGACAAAAACCTCTCCGGGGCACCCAGATATGCGCCTGCCGGCGCGTACTTTTCCAAAAGTGGTGCGGACAACCATAGGCCAGAACTTTAACCTTCCCGCTGGAATTTCACTCGATTGATCTGTCCCTTTTTTCCCCCTTTTCTTTCCATACAAATAGGTAATCATTTTTTTCTCCTTTGGTCATACATACTACCCCTAGTTGTGGTGGTGTATAAATTATTCTTCTCATGGCGTAATACAAGTTATAATGGTTGTATTATAACCATTAGCTCTTGTGTATCTGGTCCCTAGGGCTCTTTTGAACCTCGAGTAAGAAAGATAGCAGGATACCCAAAACTCAGCCAGTCCACCTGGCAAATCGTCCCACAAGCAAGCCTCTAGAAAAAATCAAGTGTCCAAGACTCCAAGTGGAGATTCATGGACAATTCCAGGTTGACCAATCTCTCTCCTGGTTGAAGAAATCATTCTCCTCACAATTCTACCAAACAAATTCCGCTTGGTCAGTGCTGTCTAGAAATCCTTCAATGATGATCACACCTGGATTTGACACTGGGGTTGTGTGACTAAGAGAATTGCAAGATCAGTTCCAGCAGAAAAGCAGAAAATAATCCATCCATAAATTTTGTATTTTCTTGCAGATGATACGGTTGACCATCTCAATCGCAATAGCATGAAGACTGGGGTCAGAAGTGGCACACTTATTGCCCAGGAGTAGTTCCACAAACCCAATCGGCACTATCAATCTGGACTGAACAAGAGTGTGTCGTTTGCCGCTGTATCCCCCTCTTATCTTTTGCCTGAGAAAAGGATGAATCAGGACCCCGGAAACCCCCTATAGAGGTGGATAATGTAAAATCTGGGTTTTTACAAAAATTCATACATTTTTCACACCCATTCATACACGTTTCATGAGTAACATTTCCCCTGGGGGAGCTCCCGGGTTAGGGGAAATCCGGGTTATTCAGGGACGCGGGTCCAAATTTATCACTCCTCAAACCCATTATGGGTTTTTTTCACGGAAAATGGGGCTAAAAGATGAAAAAATTGGGTAAAAGTCATGTTGAATTGTAAATTCATACATCCCAGGTGAGTAACCTTCATGAAAAAATGGGTCATTCATACACTTTTCATGAGTATCATTTTGGGTTTTTGCCAAAAAAAAATCATACATTTTCATTACCCACCTCCATAGGGGGCCTCTGGGTTCCTGATGAATCATTTGCAAGGCCAATTGGCCTCCACCCAGGTGACTCCCCCTATTTCTGCGACGGCTACTGGTACTCCTCCCACTTCCAGTGGCATGGCAGCTGTGCCAAGCAGCACCACGACCACAACCCAGAAGATGGTGAGACTTGTGACTTATTTGTCCGCTGGAGCTGCTCAGCCAGTACCCAAACTTGGGGCGAGAAACCTGCTCAATCAATCCTAACCTTTGGCTTGCCCTGATTGCACGTCTGTTCCTCTTTCCTGAATCTCTTTATGCGTGTGTGTGATGTGTTGTTCCGTCTTCTCTTTATTTGGCAGCCCTTGGGGTATTTCATTGACAAACTGCATCAGCATTCACGGGAAAGAGGGGGAATAGGACCCTGGCAAGCCCCTATATATGTCAGTAACAAAAAACCTGGATTTTGCCAAAATTCATACATTCTTCAAGCCCGTTCATACACGTTTCATGAGTAAACTTTCCATTGAGGTGCGGGTTTGGGGGAGGGGGAATCTGGGATTATGGGGGGTCAGGGGTGCAGATGGCCCACCCCCAACCCCATAAAGTGATTTTTGTTCATTTTTTTGGCCAGATACCAAGGGAAATGATACCTCATGGATTTTTTCTGGCCATATTTCCACCTCTGAAATCTAAAATCCCAAAAAAATGCAGAAAAGAGTGAGAAAAGATGTAAAAAACTTGTCAAACCTCCTAATTGATCAAACATTCATACATTTCAGGTGAGTAACCCACAAGTAAAAAAATGGTCATTCATACATTTTTGGTGAGTATCATTTGGGGTTTTTGGCCAAAAATCCATACATTTTCATTACTGACAAATACAGGGGCTTTCCAGGGTGCTGGGGGAATATCAACCAAAATAACCACACTAATTAGTGACAATGATACAATTTTTTCTTCTATTTTTAACCTTTGTGTGAAAAGAAATTCCCCCTGAATGAGTGCAGTCATAGTTCTTCTTATCTTGATATTTAAATAGGGTTTTGATAAAAAAACCCAGGCAATCACTGACACCCGGGGTTACATCCAGCCAACGTCAGGCGGACGGTTGGCCAACGACAGCGCGCACCCGGTTTTCCGCGCACACACCTGTTTTTTTTGAATAATTTTTTTGAGGTCATTACTCAACCTTTTTTCGTGATTTCAATTTTTTTTCCAATACTTTCATATTTATCAAAATTTATAAAAATACTTTTGGAGCATGAAAATGTCATCTTGGCATGTAAAATTGAATTTCAACAGAATTTTGGCGTAAATTCCATTGGCCTGCAGCATTAACCTTTTTCAAAGATTCTAAGTTTGTTGCCCACACTTTCAAGGATGTAGAATCTAATAGTGACCACCACTTTTGATGAAAAAAAATTGCTTCCCAGTTTTTGGGGGGGAAACCCGGTTTTTTTCAACTATTTTTGTACCCCTCATATTCAAAGATTCTTCAAGGTTTCAAATCTTTTTCCTACACTTTGATGGGTGGGGAAAACCATGAAGATATATTCATTTTCCATAAAAATGCCCCCTTGACATGTTTCTGATCTGGGCAAACCAGGCAAAATTGGACAAATCTTTAAATGGCTGCTGTGCGTAAGCCCTGTATGGGATATGTAAAATTTTTATACAGTAAAGAACTATATCCATTAGTTAATTTTTGATCCATTTTTTAGCCCATTTAGACATGCCAAACAGAAGTTACAACATTTGAGTAGGAGGAGATTTTGGCCAAATCTTCAAACGGCTGCTGCAAGTGAGCTGTTCATGGGCTATGTTAAATTTTATACAGTAAAAAGTTATATCCATTAATTAATCTCTGATTCACTTTTGAGCCCATTTGGACATGCCAAACAGAAGTTACAACGTTTGAGTAGGAGGAGATTTTGGCAAAATCTTCAAATGGCTGCTGCACGTAAACCGTTCATGGACTATGGAAACTTTTGCAAAAGTAAAAAACTATAGCCATTAAATAATTTCTTATCCACTTTTGAGCCCATTTGGAAATGCCAAACAGAAGTTACAACATTTGAGTAAGATATTAGCCAATTTTGGCCAAAACTTCAAAAGACTACTGCACGTAAACAGCTCATTGGCTATGGAATCTTTTTATAAATTAAAGAATTTTAATAATTAATTAATTTCTGATCCAATTTTGAGCCCATTTGGACATGCCAAACAGAAGTTACAACATTCTGGTTCAAGCTAATTTTGGCCAAATCTTCAAATCACCATCACACGTAAACCACTCATGGGCTATGGAAATAAATCATACATTAATTAACTATAACCACTAGAGCTCAAGGCGGCTGCGCCGCTGTAGGGTGACAATTCAATTCAGTGTTCCTGGTGCTCATCTTTCACCTCAACATTTTCCTGGTCATTGTGGGTTTTTGAACAACTAACCACAGCTTCATGAATACTCAATTCTCACGTTTGTTGTGACAAATCATCCTGCCACTTTTCATCTCACTTGGTTCTTCTTCTTTGTTTTTCAAATCACCCTCCACTCACTTTTAACCTCTTTCTCCATTGATTATTTGTGTTATATATAATTGCACACCCCAAGGAAGGAGCGTGCAATCTGCTGCAGGCAAATTTTTTTGGGCGTGCAGCATGTGCAGTGACACATCGTTTTATATCAGCGTGCCAACTTTTCACACCCTTGCACGATTGCATGCCCTCATGGGGTGTGTGTCTCTGCACATGTTCCACCCTGAAAAGAAGCCGCTGCCACATACCTGCTTGCTGGGAGGGAGCTCACGGCAAGCAGGTCTGTACATGCTGGCTGAGAGCACTCGGCGAGCAGATACCTCCTGGCCGAGAGCACTCGGCGAGAGGTTTGTACCTCCTTGCCAAGAGCACTCGGCAAGCAGGTTTGTACCGGCTGGCCGAGAGCACTCGGCGAGCAGGTCTGTAGCTTGTTGAGAGCGCTCGGCAAGCAGGCCTGTACCTGCTTGCCGAGAGCCCTTGGCGAGCACGTCTTTACCTGTTTGCCGAGAGCACTCGTCGAGCAGGTCTTTACCTGTTTGCCGAGAGCACTTGGCGAGCAGGTCTTTACCTGCTTGCCGAGAGCACTCTGCGACCAGGTCTTTACCTGCTTGCCGAGAGCACTCGGCGAGCAGGTCTTTACCTGCTTGCCGAGAGCACTCGGCGAGCAGGTCTTTACCTGCTTGCCGAGAGCACTCGGCGAGAAGGTCTTTACCTGCTTGCCGAGAGCACTCGGCGGCATGTCTTTACCTGCTTGCCAAGATGTTGAACTTGTGAAAAGTGTGGTATGAGTGATGTGGGAGTTGAACCCACAACCTCATGTACTGTGAGAGTCGAACTCACAACCTCAACTCACATGAGTGATGCTCTAACCATTTGAGCTAACACCACATGCAAACGGCAGGCACTTATTTGTAAGCGTCCTCCAGTGACTTTCACCTGTCACATGCGCGCGACTGAGTTCGACGTCGCTCAGTGGTTGTTGGCCACTCTTGGACGTTGTGCTTGGTTGCGGCCCGCGTGTCAGCTCATGTCACCAGAGGACGCTTTTCAAAAAGCGCCCATCGTTTGCGTGTGGTGTAAGTACACATTGCATAGAAATGAGTTTGAGGAGATGACACACATAATATGCGAGAGGTGGCATCTAAGTGCAATAAACATTGGCATTGTGGTACGCTGCAACTGAGCAGAAAATCTACTCTCAATACAAGAGCACACGGCCAGCATTTCTTTACCTGCTTGCCAAGAGCACTCGGCGAGCAGGTCTGTGCCTGCTTGCCAAGAGCACTCGGCAAGCAGGTCTGTACCTGCTTGCAAGCACTCGGCGAGCAGGTCTGTACCTGCTTGCGAGCACTTGGCGAGGAGGTCTGTACCTGCTTGCCAAGAGCACTTGGCAAGCAGGTCTGTACCTGCTTGACAAGAGCGCTTAGCAAGCAGGTCTGTGCCTTCTTGCCGAGAGCGCTTGGCGAGCAGGTCTGTGCCTGCTTGCCAAGAGCACTCAGCAAGCAGGTCTGGGCGGCATCGGTCCAATGAGTAAAAACTCATTGGACAGATTGTTTGAGTCTTTTGAATCTTTTTCTGAGCAGGCCAGTGACTTGCTTGGCGAGCTCTTCTCCCAGCAGACCAACGAACTGCTTGGCTAGCTTTTTGCCAAGCAGGCCAATGGCTTGCTCGTCAAAAAAGCTTGGCGAGCCGGCCAATAACCTGCTCGCAATGAGCTGACCGGTGGCCTGCTTGGCGTGCACAGTCTGGTCAGGCTTGCAGGCACGGGTTTGTTGTTTGAGAAAGATGGGGTAGCAGCTAGACCTGATTGGTTGAAAGCAATTGGCAAGGTCAGAAACACCTGCGGACGTGGGGCGGGGCAAATGGATTTGTGCAAAAAAGGACAGGAAAGGGGATGAGTTTACCGTTGGGCAAGCAATCAGACCGTGCAGGAGAGGGTGCATCATCTCTCAAGGAGAACTTGAAAGAACGATGATGTCGCTACCACCACCGCGGCACCTTGAACAGGCATGGTGAATGGCTCCTACCATCACAGGCAATGAGCTGGTCTGGAGTATTTGCCTTTGCTGGTCTTGCCTGCAGACAGGGTCTGTTGCTTAGCATGATAGGTGAATCCAAGAACCAAATGGTACATGGGAGGGCTGGACCTGAACGGCCAAAGATGGGCAATGACAGACACACCTGCAGGGTCACGGGCAAGGGGAACTAGCGCCAAGGAAGCAGGTAACGGTGGTGCTTACTGTTGCCCAGGTAATGGGATGTTGCAGTAGTCTGCCAAGCAACGGTAGCATGTACAAGCAAAAGTGATGCACAAACAAGAACCATTGCCGGTGAAACAGAACAGAGTGGTCTGTTCAAGTTGAAGGCTTATAAACATGCACTCTTGCAGATGTTTTGGGGCAAGGGTGCGCTTTGCACTCTTCCCTGAATGCCCCTACTTCAACTTTGATTAGGCAGCATTTTTGTATGACACCCCTAACCGGCTCTTTTTGCATGTTGCTCCGGCACAAGCTTGGGGGTCAACCCGTGGCACTTTTGTGTTTGGGGGTTATTTTTTGCACATTTTTTTTAAAAAAAGAGAAAGATGGAGGGCAAACCCACGCACGTGCCTTCCAAGAAAGCATGAATTTAATAAACTTGGATTATTTAATTTCTGGTCCCTTTTTAAGCACATTTGAAGATGCCAAACAGAAGTTACAACATTTGAGTAGAAGCAGATTTTGGCCAAATCTTCAAATCACTGCTACATGCAAATCACTCATGGGCTATGGAAATAAATAATAAAGTAAAAAAATATATCCATTAATTAATTTCTGATACACTTTTTAGACCATTTGGACATGTCAAACAGAAGTCACAATTTGAGTAGAAACCACTTGTAAAAAGAAAAAAACAATGGAAGGATTTTTTTGAGAATTTTGACTTCACCATAAAATTCTAAACGTTTTTTAACATAGGAAACAATTTAAAAAAATAATTAAAATTAAATACCCGGGTGTGCGTGCGGAAAACCGGGTTTTTGGCGCAGCGCGCGCTGCAGAGAAAACCGGGTGTCAGCGCGGATTACCCGGCGTTTTTTTAAAAATGCCCATTTAAATATGTATGCACATACATATTTATATACGTGTGTGCTTTGGCTTACCAATTTTATTTGTCCAACGACATTGCCACAAGCTCCCACCAGGTGGGCGGGTTGTAACTTGTGATAAGTTGTACCAGAGCTTGGCACTTTTCTCAAGCTCATCGGAGAAGAGTCAATTTGAGAATGATCACAAACTTCTGCTCTTTTTGATAACTTTGTCTTGATGCCGCCGGGTGTGTATGGACCTATGGAAGCCTCTCTGACGTCAGGGCTGTTTATCAATGAACACTGGCTATTTGATTTCAGAGACTCTCTCTCCAGCCTGCAATTTCTGATGGAGCGCGGCTTGCAAAGGGATGAGGACCAAGATAAGATCAAACTTGTACCCCAACCGGTAGCCCAATTGTACAACATTGCCACTGATCATCCTCATTTGCCGTATCCCAAGGTCTCATCTATTGTGGTCCGCTGTTTGAGCCCCCTTTGTCGTTGGACTGAACATGTTGCCCCTAAGGACTCTCCCCGCAGATTCCCTGCTCAGTATGATCATCGCCCTCATTGATGCCAGTCTTGTGAACGACCTGAGAGCAACCGTCCGTCACGCAAAGCCGTGCTGCAGTCCCACCCTCTTGATCCGGGCAGGAGGAATAGGAAAATGCACCGCAGAGGGTTGCACCAATAGAGCTGACACGCTGTACACTTTCTACCAATGCCCAAACCAGGAATGCAAAGTTTCATCTGACTGCCTTGTTGAACAATCCTACTGCAGTGAACGCCCTCAACCCAATCCAGAATCCCAGATGAAACACATCAGCAATTGATATCCCAGGTGCCCCCTCCACAAGAAACTCACAACAAAAAACGGGGATGCATATTTTTGCAAAGTGTCCCTTACATGGGATATTCCCCGCAAATAAAATGCCCCTCAAAATTACAAAAAATGATTGCTGTGTGCAATTTCACATAGTTAAAACTGTTGACAAGGCTCCTCAAAAAAAGGAAATGTAAATTTACCAGCAGAGCACATAATCAAAAAAAAATACAAAGGAACTTTTCAAAAGGGTATTCACTTCATGGAAAATGCAACGCAAAACTGACATTTTCAACCCTCATATCCCTATTTACAAAGCCTCTGCACACAAAGGAAAATCCGTGTAAAAATGCCACAGCTAACACATTGATAGAATTTTACGTGGAATGGAATAAATTTTACATGGCCCCAAGGAAATTTAATCTTTCCTTGCAATATCTTGCAGCAAAATTGAAGCTGTCTTCCCCACTATCTTGATGCGTTTGGGGTTTTTTTATTCCGCCTCCACCTTCTCCATGGGTTTGGTTTTGCCAGACACACTTTTGCTAGCCTCACTCTTGCCATTGCCAGACACACTCTTGCCATTTTCAGACACACTATCACCATTGCCAGACACACTCTTGCCAGACGCACTCTTGCCATCACCCAAAAAACTTTTGCCAGACACACCCTTGCCTGAATCTCCACTCTTGCTGGACTCATTGCTGTCAACCATCATCATGTGTTCCTCTTCTTTGCTTGACTCATCTGTGTAATATTTTTCTGAATCTTTGGCAAATGCCTCTTCAGGGATAGTGTGCCATTGAGGTACAAGTTTTCCATCCCTTCTTCCACATACCACTGTCTGATCCGGGCTTTTTACTAAAGGAAATGGTGTCCTTTTGATTTTCTTCTTGACCTCCATCCCTTTTTTAGCATCCACAGCAGGAACAGATTTCACGGTGGGCACAAAATCCACGGCAGGCGCAGAATCCACGGCAGGAACAGAATCCACAACATGTCAAGAATCCACAACAGGCAAAGAATCCACGGCAGCGGGCAAAACCAATTTTGCAGCAGGTAATGGCAATCTTCTTTGTAAGTTGGTCTTTAATGTTTTTTCCCCTTCTTTAGTTGATAAGGAAGCTGGATGTGCAAGTGAACTTTCTTTGTCAGATTTCAAGAAAGTCTCAATATCATGGAAAGGCAACATTCCCAAAGTGTCTGGGTTGTCTTTTGAGATTGCCTGAATCTTTTTGTGTACAAAGTTGGATTCCTCTGAGGTCCAACCACGCAAATAGATCAGCCATACTGTACATGGAGCCTCACCAGCTATAGATTCTGGTTTCTGGTTGAGAAGCTTCACATTTCCACCATGTTTTGCATCGCTTTGTGCCCAGACCCCCACAAAGCCCCAACATTGCAAATAACCTTTGACCAGAGGTGCAAACCGTCCCCGTAACCTCAAGCCATGAGCATGTAGACCTTGGCTCCTAGGACTATCTTGAATGGCCAATTGATGGATCCCAAGAAGACGTTTCTTTCATCCTTTTCTTCACGCGACACAATCTGCAGGCGTATGTAGACATGCAGAGGTGCCTTCCCTGGGGAGAAATTGAGCTGCCTAACCTCAGAGAGCGGTTTGGCCTTGGGGTTTTTGTCCATGATTGCCGCTTTGGATTTCCTCTTTGTCTTTGAGGCGGCCAATTAATTTTTTTCTTGGCACATGCAACAATGTAGACCTGATTGGACATTTATTCCAGAAGCAGATGTCCAGCAAGTCATCAGCTCCTGCATGCCCATGCAATCTAAATTGTTTGCATCAAATAAGTGTTTTTCAATGACAAAGGCCAAGCAATCACGTGTTTTCTCCTCTTTTTTATAAGCTCTTGGATGCACAAGGCATGTGAAATGGTGCACTTCCTTGTTATCAAAAAGATTCTTCAGTGCCGACAAGATTTTTTGTCTTTGTGTCAATAACCTCTTCAATGAAAGAGTTAGCAGACGCAAATCTTCCTGGGACAAAGCTAGTTGGAAACTTCTTGTAAACTAGATCAAAGATCATGGTCTGACCACAAGTCAAGAATGATTGTATGTTGCTGGTTTGGGTCATCTTGTAAGTTGCCCATGAGTTGAAGTGTTGGAAAATGTTGAAAAATGCGTTGGTTCCAGCACCTGGAGTACCTTGAAGCCATAAAGGGCTGAAGATGGCATAAAGAGTCTCCAGACCAGCGGCCAACCAGCATAGGTTCTTCTTGTAAGATGAGGTTGAGGCCACGTACAACAGATAAGATGTGAGGGGATTGCGGTTGATATTTTGGGATCCACGAGGCCTTCCAGGTTTTCTTTTGGTGGTTGTGGGAATCAGTTACTCAGTTGTATCTGGAGCTCAGCCATTTTTCACCTTGATGTGCTTTAGTGATGAAGTATAGGTTGGTCCCACCTTGCTTTGCTTCCTTTTCTTCTCAACACCCATTGATTGTTCAATGTTGATGCACTTCTTAGTTTGAGAACGGTATTCGATGGCCATGCCCCGCATTACAGCATGCCAGTCCTCTTCCAGGACTTTGACAAACAAATAAAGCTCAATTAAACCAACCACGAGGCACTTTTTGCCGGTGCTGTTGGTTGAAAACAAAAGTCAATGAATTTGTGTACTCCTTTCAGCAACAAAGCCATTTTGATCTTACCTGAGCATGTAGTAAAGTTGATGCATACTCTCCTGGGTGTTGGTAGTATCAGGAAGACCATCCTTCTTGCCTTCTGGAAGATCCTCAAGCATTTGCCTCCTTGACGGAAATAACATTGCCTCAACATCAGCCATTGTCCACCAATCCAGCCAGAGTTTTGTTTTGGGGAATCTACAGCAAATGAGATCAATCTTCTGCTTGTGGGTCAAATCGCCCTCTTTGTATTTCTTGAGGAGGTCCAGGCACATTTGCTGGAAAGAAGTCTGGGAAAAAACATTGTATCAGTGTCATCAACATGGAAGAGTAACATAGAACAGAGTTTATCTTCTAACCTCATCCTCAGAATCCACAATGGCTTGATTCTTTTTGATATGGGTTACCTGAGCACAATAGTGTTTGTGAAATCCCCTGAGTTGCTTCAATGCTTCTTGACGCTTGTTTTCCCCAAAGACTAGCATGTACGCTGAGATGAATCCTTCTCTCTGAGCTCAGGAGAAGTCCACCACTTGTTGTGCAAGGAGTTCCCTCTCGTCTGGGGTGATTGAGGCAATTTGAAATTGACAAAACAAGGTGGCAAAATGGGCATGCTAGTAGGTCTGTGACAAACCACGAATCCAAGTGAGTTGGATAGGCACCCAGCGAGCAATTTCCTCCCTGTACATTGAGTTGGATAGGAGGTAAGTAAGAGATTGGAATGGGAGAAACAGGAGATTGGGAAACCAGGGGGTTATGATGATGTAATCAGGGCTCATTCTATTACTAGTTGTATTTTCTCCTCCATGTTGTTTTCTCTTTTTCTTCACCACTTCTGTTTTCTTTCTTTCATCCAGGTCTGCTGTTCCTCCCTCCATCCATCCATCCCAGGGTGCTGACAACCAGTCATCCCACGCCAAAGGTTGTTCTCCAATGCTCTACTTTGTTGTGTCTTGTCCTCCTTGTCTCTCTCTATGCTAATACAACCACAACTTCTGTTTTTTTCCTTTCATCCAGGTCTGCTGTTCCTCCCTCCATCCATCCATCCCAGGGCGCTGACAACCAGTCATCCCACTCCAAAGGTCTGCTGTTCCTCCATCCATCCATCCATCCCAGGGCACTGACAACCAGTCATCCCACGCCAAAGGTTCCCTGTGACATTTGCATTCCACAGTAACCGTTTTCATGAAAGAAGCAATAAGTAACATCTGAGATCAGGCGGCCAGAGTAGACATTATTATTATGATCTCGTGCCAGAAGCCGTTTGGCCATCCATTTGGTTTGGAACGTGAAGTGCTCCTCTTTGGCCATGAAAGAGCATGAGATTATTTGAAGGCCTTGTCTGTAAAAAAATAACAAAAATCAAAACAGATAAAGAGAAGATCTTTCTTGGGCCGCTGAGATAGCCCAATGGCAATAGGCCGAGTTGCCACCAGCTTAACAGAAATAGGGACTCACTTGTTCCAGTAGAACATATCATTGATAAATTTGTCTCCCATTCCGGCCCCAAGCTTGTTGGGAATGATTCCAAGGTCCCTTAGAATTGTTCCACGGTAGTATTGGAGTCAATCAATATTCACCAAAGATGGATGGATCTGCATAATTGAGCTGGCTGGGTCTCTATTTGCTGTTGCTGAGCCTACCTGAAAGTTTTAAACATAGCCATCAGCCAATTTTCTTACGTGAGATGTTGCAAAGGAAGAAATACCTTCAGCTTAAAGGCGCCAGCGTTGGGATTCTTAGCCACTGCGTCGGCTAACTTAGCCTTGGAGAGCAAGTTTGGCTTCTTTGGATCTGGCCATCTGTGCTCATGGATCCCCTTGTGACAAAGGATTCCCCATCCAGTTGCAATGTGTTTATCAATCCAAAGCTTAGTGTTTTTACATGGGACATGGGAAACTTTCCCAGGGCATCTTCCAGCAGCTCCTTGGCAACGTGGATTCCTGTTTAAACATGTAAGTAACAAGTCAGATATCTATCATCACCTGTGTCTGGCCAGGTCTGGCTGCTGTCCAATTTGCGGCGAACTGGACAGTAGCCAGCTCTGGCTGCTTTCCAGTTCGCCGCGAATCAGACAGAAGCCAGTAAAGGCTCCTGCCTGATTTGCCGCAAATTAGACAGCAGCCAGTAAAGGCTCCTGCCCTATTCGCCGCAAATTGGACAGCAGCCAGAGCTAGCTACTGTCCAGTTCACCGCCAATCGGACAGCAGCCAGAGCTGGCTACACTACAAGAAGATCTGCTTCAACAGCCACCAGTTGACATGCAGTTACTTTGATTTTACTTCTGTTTTTACTTGAATCTTGCTCAAATGACACTTCAAAAAAAACTTCAATGTACAGTCACTGTGCATTGTGCGCAGTGACTGTGCAAACAAAATTGTTTTGAATTAACTTGAAGGAAAAGGGGAAGTAAGATGGGATTGGCCTGCATGTCAACTGGTGGCAGTTGAAGCAGATTTTCTTTTAGTGCTACTGTCCAGTTCTGCAAATTTGACATCAGCCAGAGCTGGCTACTGTCCAGTTTGCCGCAAATTGGACAGCAGCAAGAGCTGGCTACTGTCCGATATGCGGCAAATCGGACATGAGTAGCCAGACCAAGATAAAGCTGACAATAAAAAGAACTGAATTCACAAGGTAATCTTCAATGAGATGGTGACCAGTAGGGGGACACCCTGCCCACTTGCATTGGAGCTCTTCACACTCACAAACACCAAGACAATAAACTTGCGTGACACTCCATTCTCCGCCGCAACTTTTTTCAGAGCAAATTATTTTGGAAAAGCCAACAGTTCCAAAATTATTGACTTCTTGATCTGGCAACTTCACAAAAATGGTGTTGCCATTTGGGTACAAGGGGTATCCCTGTGGATCAAGGGTACAATTTTGGTCTATGAAAGTCTCATAGCTCTCAAGGATACAAGGCTGGATCCATTCCTTGGGTGTGTGGACTACCAAGCTCTTTTTCTCAATGAAAGGATCTGTCTGATTGCTTGCTGTGGGGGTGTTGGATTTAGGCATGATTGGGCAATGTGGTGAAGAAAGAAGGCAAATTATGGATATTAACCGGTTTGAAAGAGGGATTTCTGGGATGATGATGATTGGGAGAAGAAATGATGTCTCGATGCTGCCAATATCAAGGGGCAAAGGTTTTTGTAGAAGGAGGAATGACTGTTTGAAGTCTTTAGTGGGAGGAGGAACGGCTGTTTGGGCAATATTGAGCCGCTGAAAATTCTCATTTTGAAGCAAGATGTATGAAAAATACAGGGCTTTTTCCATGATGGGATATGCCCCGGAGCTGGTTGTACTGTAAAAATCCCAATCTGGATGTGAGGTGGCTTTTTGCATTGTATCAAGACAAAGCCTTTAAGAGATCCCATGGAAAATTGAAACTCAATTCCTGTGAGAGAAGATTTCACAGGCATATTTCACAAGGTATTTCACAAAAAAATATGTTTTAATTCATTCCTATGTAATTTTCCCTTTTCATGGGGTTTTTGATAAATTTTGTGGAGATCCCACATTACAGGGGATAACCTTTTTTAAAAATACTTTGTAAAGTTAGCACGCCCAACAAAAAAATCACATAAGACCCACAAGAAATTCACAACAAAAACAACACAAAACCACACAAAACAAACTCACAACCAAAAAAAAAAATCACAAGACAAAACAAAATTTTATCACAATCAGGTACTGGGGCAGGGGGGGTAGGCCTTGTTGCAAGCTTGTCAAATTGGCAAACTGGTACCCAATATTTTTTCATGGCTTCCAAGTTGTACAGATGCACATGGGAAATTGCTGTACCAGGTCCCCCACAAATGTGAGATTGGTTCTGCAGGCCTGCATGAGACCTGCTGAGTTTTCAAGACATGTCACTGCTCAATACGCGTGCTCCGCGCTTCCCCTTTCTCTCAACGTCACGCCCACTCCGCAGCTAGCTGTGAGGAAGGATGAGACTTGCAACATGTACCGGTTAGGGCTGACTCCAGCCAGAGCTTAAGCTTGCCCCGTATCGGTTCCTCAATCTTCAGACTCGTCAAGATTCTCGGCTCTCGACCACTCAATCAAGATCAACACTCAAGATTGCCCGCTCAAGACCTAGCATTGTAAAGTCTCCCTATCTGCAACATCTCTCGCTCTCCCTCATCTGACATCCTCTCCACGCTCTCCTCAAGAACGTTATGCAACCCTGTCAAGTAACCTTTTTTAGGCATCTCTTCACCTCTCTGCTCATCACTGCTTCACGTATGCTCAATGTGTTGTTGGTTATTTTCCTTCTTCCTTCTTCCTCCTTCTTTCTTGTTGTTTGATGTGGATTTCGCTAATTATTTCTTGTTCTTCCATTGTCTTTTCTTGCCTTTGTTTCTCCAGTTTTTGCTTCTCACCACTTCTCCGCTTCGCTCTAAGTCCTCTCATCTAAATTTCATCCTATATCATTCCTCAGTGGTACTCTCTCTCTTCATTCTCTTTTTCCTCTCTTCCTTCTTTCTCATCTGTCCTGTTTTCTGATCTTCTCTTCTTCCTTAGTCTGGTTTTGGTTTATTAGCAATTTTAGTCAAAATTTCTCAAGACCCCTAAAGGGGTTTGATACAAATGGGAATATATTTTTTGAAGTCCCTGGCACTACAAACATTTGTAATTTTACCCAAAGAAAAAACTACTGTTTGGGTTAGGCAAAATGTTAACTTTTTTCAACAAAATGGCTCAGTAAACAAAATTGAGCAAAACTGAGCATGCTCAGCAAAATACCCTAAAGTTGCCAGAATGAATAAAAATGATTTCTGCTCAGTTTGTAAAAAAAAAATGCTGAGCATTCTCAGTGGATGACTTCCCGTCGCCATTTACAGGGCTACAGATGCCATTCTAAATTCTAAATTTGGGCACTTTTTCAAAAAAGTTATTTTGGACTTGATACTCATTGTTGAGATGTTTTAAGCGGTGTTGAGTTTTTGGTCAAAAATCTAGAATAGAAGCTCAAAATTGAGAATTTAGAATCCTGTAAACGCCAAAGGGAAGTCATCCAGTATAGTTTATTTTTCACTTCTGACCATTTTCTGTAAAATTGGGTATATGTTTTTCCCATCCCAAGTTCACATTTTATTTCTGGGTAGAATTGCAAATGTTTGTAGTGTGGGGTGAGGGCTTTCCAAATCTATCTGTGCAAGGCAATTGGCCCATTAGTTTTTTTTTTTTTGCTTGGCCATTCAGATCCATCGCCTTATATATGTTTCAGGACCTATGTATATTACTTTCAAACAACTCCAAACTAAGATAATTAGGTTTAGATCCATTCAGAGTATTAAGAAAGAGTATAATAGCACCTCCACTTCAGAGTCACAAAACTGGATTGGAGGGATCATCCAAGTTTATATTGGATGCAGGCATCTGATCTAAACTCAAGTGCTGTGCCACCAAGTAAATTGTCAACCAATTCAAACTTGGCAGAAAAACTCCCAGGCCACTGAGCTTGAATTGGTCAGCAATTCACTTGGTGGCAAGCATTGGAGTTTGAATTGAATGGCCGCATCCACTATTAACTTGGATGGGGCCATTCAAGCTAGCTTTTCTGGCTGTGCCACATGATTCCGTAGCCATTATATGATCTCCTCTACCAGCCAACAACCCACAGTCCCAAACCTTGATCCAAGCATTTAAACCTATTCTGATTTATCTTGATCCATTGATCAACTCCATTGATTATCACCCATAGATTTTGTCTTTCAGATTGTAGTCTCTCCTTTCTCCCATATCAAAGATAATAGATTGTGTGGAATTTTTATTCATTTTTGTTTCCAAACTAGTAATAATTTCATGAAGAGATTAAGTGACTTCAAGAAATGAAATGAGATTGATAAGAATTTGAGACCAGAAGACAACTTGTGATCTAAATTGGAGTCTCTCAAACTTGATGTAGTTGGACAAAATAGCCTTAAGACTAAGGGACTTCCGCTTGTGATCTATGTTTGACTCAATTGTACTTAATGTACTAGTTGGAGACTCTAGAGACTTCCACTTGGAGAGCCTGATTATCTTGAAGATGCATATCTTGATGATCAAGTCAGCTGATGCATCATGAGAAGGTAGTGTTGCTGATCTATCAAAATCAAAGCAAATGATAGATACATATGGGAAGAGGGATGGCTGTGGTTGTGCAATCTACAGCTATTTGGCAAGACTGACTGAATTTGGTGGCCAGAATCAATGGGAAAGCACATTTACAGGGGGCTACAAATCTACTTGTACAATTTTCAAATCTGACTCTGTAGACTAGTAGTAGGGGTCTACAGAGTCAATGGGAAGTCTTCCACTTTCTCTGGCTTCAACTATATACAGCCAATCCCACAAACGTTGAGGCCTTGGGAGGCACCCCCGGACCAATTTTTTTAAAAAACAATTGCGCCACACAGCCTGTACGGCAGGATGTACAGGCTGAGGGAGTTGACCGGTTCCCCAAACAGGCTCCGCAATTCCCTGCAGGTGCGGGCCACAACGACCAGGTGACATGGACCAGTAGTAACTTTGCAAGAGGATTGCAATGGTGCTGGTCCCATCCTTCCAGTCCCAAAAACAAAAAAGACAGCTTTTTGGGACAGGGGTGCTGTGTTTCATACAGACCTGTATGGTCCAGTGAAAATGTGGTGCAAAAAGAAAAAAAAGAAAAATTTCTGGGCTGGGGGTGCCCCTTGACTTTGAAAAGTTTTTGGAATTAGCTGTATGTGCATTTTTAAATTGCAGATCTTTTGCAATGGCCCAGTTCATTGCTAGACTTTAAAACTATTTTTACTATTTAGCATATTTCACACATAAAATTTGATGATCTTTTTATACCTCACTTCCTCCATTTTTGTAAAAATTTCAATGATAAGTCCCATAAGATTGGTGTCCAAGTACAAATGTGAACTTTCCTAATAGATATGTAGATGGTAAATCTTCAAACCAGCATCACCAGCCTAGCTCCTCACTAGAAACAAAGTAATGAATGTCAAATGAAGGTTAGTTCACAATCACCAGGTAAGTTTTCTACATCTGTAAGAATATTTAAAGCCCAAGAACTTACAAATGTGTCTTTATACCACCCACTCTCTTTGCAGTTTTGAGATCAATCATTGCCACAGAACTTCTGACTTGGGCCATCAACCCAGGTGGGCCGCAAGCACCCAAAAAAACACCTTCATCACCCACAACGTCCATCAAGAACTCTGGCACTAACACATCCAGTTGCGGACGTTGCCATCGTATCTTGATATCACCCAGAGGAATAGGGCTATCCACTTTTTCGGTGACAAAAAATCTGACATCTAGTGCAAGACCATACATTGAGGCTTCTTTGATATCTATCTTCAGCAGTTGACCAAAGTATTTGGCAACCTCTGTTGATGATTTACATTTGAAGGCCATTAAAAGAAAGTCAGTTTGTGTTATGCACAACCATGATGTCAAAAGAATTCCTACCCCAATCTCGAACAGCAAATATCACCAAGGCTTTCTTAGTGATCCCTCCTACTTTAGCCGAGGAGACAAGCTCTGATACCGCCGCCATCAGAAAAGAGATCCCGCTCCCCCCAGTACAAATGATTATATCTTTGAACTCATCCAAGCCATGCCACCCAACACCACCGTAGGGACTGTTTTACCAGATGAAATATAATGCCAAAAAAGTGAGTTGTGAGTTTTTCTGACTTTGATTTCGCCAGCTTCTTACCCGTCAATGTGGACATCTATTTGCACTCCATCAGGTAAGCCAAAGCCCAACACGACATCATTTGCTTTGATTTCGTTTTCTGCTTGGCCAGAGACACCAACACTTTCCTTGGATTGCGCCAAAGATTGCTTTTTATCCTGATGTATGATGGAATCGCATATGTCGCTTGGGAGCTGAACTTGCGCTTGCGATCCACTTGAAAACCTATTTTGCGAAACGGGTCTCACGTCCTTAAAACCGTCGACAGTGACTGCCTTAGCGTAAAGCATCGTTGTGAAGGTGCCGACCGCCTTAACATATAAGATGAGACTATTTGTTTCTGTCCCGGTCCTTGAGGCAGCAGATGCTATAGTAAACGGATGGGCTTGGAAGCCATGCCAAAAGTTTCCGAACACTCTTAAGCGAACATGATGTCCTGAATGGTCAAATTTGTATCATCAGCTTGATGCCTCCAAAATTGATGAAGCAATTATCAAACTCATACATGTGACTCACCTGCTTTCCAGCCGGTTTTGATACCATTAATTTCAACTCGGGTAATCTTTCCAGGAAGTGGTGTTAGCGTGGCAGTAAGCATCTTCCATTTGAGTACTTGCCATCCACTTGAAAGTAAATGGAGCGAAAGCGCTGCGAGCATGTACTGCAGTGTTATGTCAAGACAATGAGCTCATGTAATACTTGACCACAACTCGCAGAAACCCTTGACAGACGTACCGGTCGAAGAGTTCTCTCATGATATATACCACCAGAGATTACTGAGAGATAACCTAATACATGAACGAAGTAAAATAATCTGTAGAATTTTCTTCGAATTCCAGGAATTGCAGTGATGCCGACCAACAATCTAACTCAATGGAACTCCGTCAGCTGAGCTACCTTCATTTCATATGGAAAAGGGAATTCAACGAACAACATGATGCCCATAAAGCAGCCACTATAGAAAGCTTTCAAGTTTGAAATCATGCCTTGAGACCAGAAACGTATCATGAGACCTCCATGAATTAAAGCGCACGCAATCACAACGCAGCCAATGGATCTGTGAATGAAATTGAACTATGACAAGTCAAATCAAAGTAAATCACCACATCAAGTCAGAAAGATGGCAGCGATTGGGGGGGGGGGGGTCTCCTGAAGCTATTCACTCAAGCCGACTAAAATTGACTCCCTGATTTACTTTACGCTCCTTTAGGCAGTTGAAAAGTGATTTTACCTTTTCATATCCTTTCCCAATGAGTGCTAGTGGGTTATTTTTCATTGAAAATAAAACCAAAAAAGGAATGTTTGCCCCTGCGAGGTAGCCAAACCTTCTAGGATTCTGAGTAGGAATTGAGTTGGATAAAACAGCTAGGATGACGATCATCCCAATAAAAAACTATCAGGAAGAAAGAAAGAAAGAAAAAGATCGGTATGTGAATATTGATTAATGAATCTGAAGGTAGTATCTAACTGACACTTGATAACGTGAGTTGCCCGAATGTGAAGTTAGATGTCAGGGGAACGTTCTGTAGAAACGTGAAGCCGTAGATTTGTCGAATGACCCCCAAATGACCCTGAAAGATTTTTGGATGTTGGGGTATGTGGACTGGTCTGAAAACTTGGTCTGTCGGTGGTTTACCATATAGAAACCATCCGAAGTGGAATGCTTGAGATCCCCTCCGGGTCATGAGTATCACGCCTAGAAGTAAGCAAAGCTGCGGGGGATTTAAAAACCTCTATGTTAAACTTCCGAAAGTTGACTGGAGCACTTCATAATGATTCAACGCTTACAATTACACAGAGTCCCAACACGTGCGAGTTCAAAGATGCAAGCCAACGGTTGATAATTGCCTGCCCCTCAAGCATTTTCGCCATTCTTGCTGCCGCGAAAGTAGCAGCACTTTCAGCTGGGTCGTTTGAATCGGGGGCCTGCGGTTGAGAAATTGCAACCTGGGCGAGAAGCCCTAAAGTCCAAATGCCACCACACCGGTAGCTCATATGGTTTTTATACAGCGAGATGTTACGAAAATCAGAGGATATAAAACGCTGAACACAAGGGGCGGAAAAGAAATCACTGACGAGAGGCAAGTGACTCGAGTGTCTCTACATGAATAAATATGTCGAGTGCCGACATGGAGGTTGGGGCGTCTCCTTCAGCTGCACAGCCCAAAATCATACAGCCTCGATAAAACCTACAACCATTTGCAGACTCCAACCTAGACGGATTGAAGTGTAAGGAACATACCATCCGATGTCAAAGAAACCGAGAAGATGAATTCCAGACGACCGCAACAACTTGCAAACCCTAACAGGAGGTGAAGCACCCCACCCGCGATGTGCGCCAAGACTCCATTGACTCCCCTGCGCTCTGTCCTTGCCAACCATCATCATGTTCAGCTCTGTTAAGTTTTCGCCACAAAATGAACCCACGGCACGAGACCCCACTGACGACAAGACTCCTTGCCCGTACTAAACGAGGTAGTTATCCGGGTGACACAATGGATGAGTGTGTAAAGAAGAGAAGGAGAAAGTGAATAGGACAAATAACAAGGTTGACTATTTATAGGGAAACCTAGATGGTCAACAGCTAAAAGAGTTCTGTAAACCCTAACCACACTCATGTCCTATGACATGTACCCTTCATCGTCACATAAATTAGCTCGAATTAATCAAAATCCAACTAGATTCTTTGACATTCGTTGATAAGCCTCGTCCAAACTTTGGTTTAGATGGGCTTGGAGAATTGTCGATCCTCAAAACTGGTTAATCTACGCCGCAAACTTGAGTTTAGCTGGGTGTAAGTTTCTGCTTTGCAAGAGCATATTGGGGGGGACCAAAACATGTAACAGTAGTCTATGCTATAGCTCCCACAGTCATTATCACTTTTCATTTACTTCCATTCTTCCGAAATCAGAAAAAGAAAGGAAGATAGGAGATACCTGAAGACTTTATACATTAATGAAATTTTCTCGTGCATTTCAAGCACGCTCATGAAAGAAAAACCAGCCTGTCTAAACTCGGCATATGCAGGCCAGATTAACACTTTGGAATTAACATCTACTACGTAACCGTAACCTCTTTGTAAACAGAGGTTTGGGGCAGGTTCCTTCCTCTCTTGGAGCGGTGGATGTTTGTCCAACCATGCTGTTAGCTTATACACAAGTGCCCCTGTGATGTATTATGCGGAGAATAACAGATGCGTTTGAACACAGTACTACAATCTCAAGAGCCAGAACAGAATCAGTGAAAAAGAAAAACGTAAAATTAACAAGATGTTGATATAGGAGGAAAAGAGACAGAGAGAAAGGGTTTCTAGTCCTCCTTCTCAGTCGATTCGCCTTGGTCATCATCGTCTTCATCGGTACTGCTTCCAATCAGGGACGCTAGTTCTTCATTCACTGCAGCTGCTTTGGGGTCGGCTCGTCGGCTGGCTCTTGGCCGACTGACAAAACAGAGGAAAATAATGTTGAGCCCTACATGAAAAGATAGATGAGTAAGAAAGTAAAAAGATCTTGGGGCATACCCTGAACGTCGTGGGGCAGGCCCTTCCTCTTCACTATCTGAGATTTCTTCGTTTCTCAGAGTAGCCATAGAAATCTTGGCCACCGACTTGATTGTTTTTTTGGCTCTGTGTAGCAACCCGGGCAATGTTTTGAACGGCATTGAAAATCTCAGTTGCCGCAAGGCAATCATGAGTAATGGAAAAGCAAATCTTACGGAGTTTTTTTCACCACAACTTTAGCACTATACTCATCATTTGCGGCGTCCGGATCCGAATTCAGATCATCGGCTTCGCTGCTACCATCGCCATCTTGGTCCTCATTGAATTCATTCAAGAAATCATTGTATTCATTCAAGTCATCGTCTTTTTCTGCGGCTTCTTTTTCAGGCTGTTCTGTCTTATCGGGATCATCATTGAGCTGTTTGGCAAACCGTTTTTCGAAGGATGTATGGAACTTCTTAAGTACGTTTCGAGACACTGAGTCTTTGATTGGGCGTTTCTACCAGGCAAAGAAAAAATATATGACAGAACGATTTAAGCATTGTAGCAAATCATTATAAGGAGTGAACCAGACACACTTCTTCAAGCTTGCTGATCAACAGAGACAATCCTCGCAACTTCTGAACGTTGTCGAGTGTATCAGGGAGAGTCAATTTCGGCAACATCTGGCAGAGCATTTTTCTCTCATCCTCTGAAGTCCAAGGATATCAAGCTTAGCCACAACTATCGGTATCCTAGAGAAAGGAGAAGGTAGGACATGGAGGACTAACTTTCGGTGACTCGATATAGATTTTTGAGGATATCTATTGCCGCGTCTAAATGTAGCTCCCAGTCTACTTTGCAGCCTGGTAAAACGCTTCATAGATGTAACGGATGAGTGGGTCGATGCGATCAGCTTGGGAAGGAACGAGTTCATTACGGGAGCGGCTTACACGACTTTAGAGGGGTCGGTCCAATCGACAAGCTGCAGTGCTATCTGGCTTGGAGATAGCATCTCGCTCTTGTCTTCTTGATCGTCGTAGACTCCACTCAATACGTCCAACGCTGGCAGCATCATCTGTTTCGACCCCAAGAGAAAAAATGAGAGTTTGTATAATGCGTTGTCACAAAGTGGAACACAAGGAACTGAGGCTCAATTTACTCACCGATTGCATTCGACGCTGATTGACAGATGAGCAATAGCAATACACAGGAAGAAAGTAGCTTAAGCACTGTCGCAATTTTTGGTTGTCGCACGTTTCTGGTGAGAAATACACAAGAACGAGCATTTGAAGAACCTGTGCATGATGTTAGTAGTGATCTTGTAAATATGTGGGAAGCAAAACTTCATAGTAAATTGGGTAGAGAAAGGATATCTTACTTCAGAACTAGTAATGATTCCTGACAGCATGAGCTTGGATATCCCAATCACGGCAGTGGCTTGGACTTCTTTCGAGTCTTGATCGAGGGAGTAGAGCAGAAATTCTATCACTCTTTCCGGCTTTAAATTCAAGAAAATCAGAAAATTGCACTTAGGTTGTGGAGTGGCTTGAAATAGATTAGATAGACGTACTCCGTGTCCTTTCTCAGAAAGGAAGTCGATGCCATGCTGAAGCAGCAAATCGAATACGATCTTCAGCACTTTGATCCTCAGATCGATCTCGGCAGCTTGGACTTGGTGGACAAAGACTCCAAAAGAATCCAACGCTATTTGCTAGAGGATGAAGATATCATCCAAGTATTCGCATTCAGTCAAAACGAACCTTGAGGGCAATACGCCAACGCAGATATGCCGATATAACTTGGCTCGTACGACATCCGTCGTGAATGAGAAGGGCGCACCTTGTCTAAGAGACTACATAATCCTAGACACACCAAACCCCGTTCACGAATCGGTGTATCTTTGCACCTGACCGCGGGGACAATCAACTCGTGAACGATCCCAAACATGCTAGTATTTTCTTTGATAGACTGCGGCACCACGTAGCTCAAGATTATTTAGGCCATATATCGACTTTTAGGGAGATGAATAAGCACTTACACCAGAGACTCGCTCCAATAGAGACTTGACAATTTCCAAGCAACGAGAATCCAGGTCGGCATTGGCTGGATTAAGGGTAAAAGTAGTAACTTGCAGCTTCCCATCTTTGCCCTTCCGGAAACTAGCTTCACCTGCTCCTTCATCTGGCTCACTGTCGTCGTCGTCATCTTCTGCACCATCAGGGTTACCATCAACATTTTTACTGGTGGCGAAATTGGGATCGGTGTCTAAATTGCACCGAAGTTCTTGAACCAGTTCCACAATCACTCGCATGAAATCTCTTTCCCCAGTGGAGAGCTTAGATAACACTTCGAGACATCCGGGGATCAAGGAATGCGGCAAAAGTGGATCGGAAACCAAATCACCTACAATATAAAATACCGTACCAAATGTCATGTAGGTTAGGTGAATGGTATGTATGAAAAGTGCGGGAGCATACGATTTACGTAACAATGAGAACATTTTCCGCCGCCCTATTTCATCCCCGTAGTCAGCCAACATTGCAACCGTGAGTAACTCTCGGAGGACGAAAGTCTTTTGTGCCGCCAGCTGCACTTTCTCCGCAGGTTCTTCATCTTCCATCTGGCTAGGCGAGAGTTGTTCAATCGCGTGCAACAGTTCCGTTAGAGCTTGGAAGTTGTGTTCCATGCGAAAGGCTAGGGCCGTCACGACGGGCATGACTTCGTCAAGCTTGGTCTCATCCTGGTGAGAGCAAAAGCCAGTATATCAGTATGAGACTTGCAGACCCTAAGAGTATCGGGAAAAGCTTACAGACAGCGATTTATAGTGTTCGGCAGCAACTCTTAGCATGAACGCTCTTTCGGGATTAATGTTTGACCACCACGAGTCCGATCCAAACTCATCAAGTTGAGCATTTTCATCCTCAAGATCTAACGCTGGATCCAGTCCATGGCTCGCTAGCCATGTTTTTGTTACATGCTCGATGTTATCTATCTTGTTCTTCTCGTCCTCGTCTTCTTCGCCAAATCCTAATGAGATCAGATCCATGGTAGCCAGGAATGCTTCGATATTTTCTCCGAAGCCCACCTTGATCCAGCAGTGGGCCAAGTTGGCAGTCTCTTTGCGTACGCTTTCCTCGCGATCTTTGAGGCCTTTCAGTATGATGTAACGCTGGTCTAGAGTGAAACACTGAGATGGATCGGGTGGAAGCGTAGGTTCAGGCTTGGCAAGGGTTGCTAAATAAAGGTCGCGATACACCATCCGACGAATGAGAGGATCTACATCTCTGAGTCTGGTGAGGATGGCAGGGAGAGTTGTGGCGGTTGGTGTTTCGCATAATTTGTGCAAAACAGTTCGGCGGACTTCCCTATAGGGAAAAGGGAGGAATAGAAAACGAAGTAAATTCACACATAATCGCGTGAGCAGTGAAGGATCGTGAGTACTACTAACGAAGACGGATCACGTATCATGAGATCGATTAACGCGTCATTGACATTTTCTTCGGAGTCATCCTCTTCATCCTCTTCATTGACTGGACGAAAATTCATGAGGGCGATCGCGGCTTGTTGCCTCACATCTTTCTCTTTATCGTGAATTCGAATAAGGAGCTTGTGCTTCAACTCACTGAACAAATCGTCGCTAGAAAGAGGGAGGGAAAGCGATATCGCGTGATTAGCAACAAAAAAAAACCAAGCGTTTTTTCGGACGGAGGAATCTAGTGAAAGAAAGTCGTCTGTCCTCCTCACTCAATTTCTTCCAAGCTGTTGACGACGTAAGCTATGAGCTGGCAACATCGGAAACGAACAAATCTGTTTTTAGCCTCAAACCCACGGCTTAGATATTTGATGGAGTGTAGCAGGAATCGATTGGTGGCAGTCTGATCAGCGGATTCTTTGTGTGGATCTGATTTCCATACAGGAGAGAAAGAAGGAAAGTTTGTAAGTAATTGGTAGCTCCGATAAATGAACATATATCTAGAAATTATTTCCCGTAAAAACGTTTTCACCATGTTCCGTAGCAAACGCGCAAAATGCCCCCAAAAACCTAACCACCCGATCCGCTTCGACGACTCCTTTTTTGGTCGTCACCAAGTTGTCCAGTACGGTGTAACAGGCTTCGGTAAAATTCTTCTCTCCGACCAACTTGATAGTCTTGTCTGTTCCATCTTCATTCTCGAGTTCATCCCGAACTCCAGCTGATGACAGAAACAAGCTGTGGAGATTGTTGACCAGTTTTCTGTGGTTGGTCAAGGAGTGTTGTGATTTGTTGAAGAGTGTGAGAATTGAATTAGTCAAGCTCGCGAGTGTGTTTTGATGCTTTGATGGTTTGGCCGTGGCGTTCGTCGCTGCATCAGTCTTCTCGTTCTCGTTCTCGTTCTCCTTCTCCTTCTCTCTCTGGTTCTTCTTTTCCGCTACCGTTTTCTGCGTGTTCCTCTTCCCTCTGGTCCCGCCCGTCTCTCGCGCCATCCTGCTGTCGAGTGGTTGTTGACTGCTTTCGTGCTTGAGCGAAATCCTAGGTGTTGCTCTTCTCCACTTCCATCTCCCACCCCGTGACACCCCGGATAATAGGGGGGTTCAAAGTTAAACTCCAGGAAATCAGGAGCTCGGGCAGGTCCTGGACCCAGGGTTTTTTTCCCCCGCCAAAAAAAGACCTGCGCGAGTGTAACCTTGAGCGCCCCGTCAACCCCAAGAGCTCTCACAGGTTTCCAGGAAAGGGATTCCAGGAAACCATTGTATGGTTTTTTCCTTAGTGCCCCCCACTCGGGGGACCCGCACACATGCAGCGGTAACCTGACGTAGCAGAAAACAGCCAACATGCAGTGCCTCTAACTGCGGAAGGCAGCTCTGATGGTATGCCCTCAGACCTGCCTGTGCAGCCTCTTGTCGGAAACAGCTGTCCGACAAGAGGTCAGCAAATCTGTCTGAGGAGTTATTCTTGCCTATCAACTCCTCGGGCATGATGATGCGACCTCTTGTCAGAACACAACTCTGACAAGAGATTGGGCAGGCAGGTCCAAGTTATCATCAGACCTACATGTCGGGTGTCCCCCTTTGTGGTCAACAGTTGAGACCTACTGCTACCTACTGGCCAAAGAGTTTGTTCAAACTAGATGACCGTCGAGCCGGTCCCAGTTGGTAAGACCCAGCTACCGGCTGAAATCCTAATGGCCAAGTCGTACATCAAGCTTCACAAACTTGATGGCCAGCTTGGCCATTGAGTTGTAAAATCACTGTCCGCACCGGTCGCAGTGTGTAAAACCCAGCTACCAGCTGAGCTGTAAAAACTTTGATGGCCGAGTCGTACATCAAGCTTCACCAACTTGAAGGCCAGCTCGGCCAACGAGTTGTACAAAGTCAATGACCGGCTCGGCAATTGAGTGGTACAAACTCAATGTCCGGCTTGGCAATCGAGTGGTACAAACTCGATGGCCAGCTCGGCCACCAGGTTTGTACATCTCATCAGCCAGATCAGCCATTGAGTTGCAAAAACTCAATGGCTGGCTTGGCCACCGAGTTTGTACAGCTCAATGTTAGACTTGGTCGCTTGGTTGTACAACTTGATGGCCGAGCTGACCATCAGGTTGCCCGGATCAATAGCGTTGTTCCATATAAAGCCGCTTCGCGACGCGGGCCCCCCAGGGCCCTCCAATGAGAGGCTTTATGTTAAGCCCGATTCGGTGGTAGGAGTATAGCTGTGTGTAACTGTGTAGCCATCAAGCTTTTGCAAGAGGGGCTGGGGCAAGTTTTTTGTGTTACTGACTGGGCGAAGAAAACATTTGAGCGGGGAATGTTTGTCATTCCCGGGGATCTGGGACAAAAGCTTTTCTGCCGAGGTTTCTGGCGGTTTCCTGGAACCTGGAACTGAACTCCTGGAGCCATTTGGGCAGAAGGAGTGCAGGTCTCCAGGAGCCGGTTCCAGGAGAATTTTTTTCCTGGAAATCGGACCTGGAAAATTTCCTGGAGTAACTTTGAACCCCCCTAATACCCCAGTCTCGACGCGTCTGACTCGGCAATTTGGCGCTGTGGCAAGGGATTGTCAAGTTTTTCCTAAATGACAGTGACCACACACTTCATAGAAGTCACGCAGTGTCCCACTCACAGATTGATGCAGCTCGTCTCACGCATGAAGGACTGTCCTTATGCTGCTAGACTTGTATAAAGTCATACCCCAGGTGCATAGACCCATGACATTTTCTGTTCACTGTATTTTGTTTGAGCCAAAAATGGGGTCTTAACCCATGAACCTCTGGTGCGCAGACATACCCGTTAGGTTGAAACAGATGACCCTTCTCTCCTCTTGACCATATATCTTTAGAATCAGGTTTGACCGCCAGAATCATACACCCAGTACAAATTTGTCAAGTTATACATGAGGCTGCTCTGATCAATCATCAAACGTTAACCTTTGAGGAACGGGGTTTATTTTTCTAATAAATAATAACCACCTTGAAGCTTCCATCATCAGAAATAATTGAACTGATGAAATGAAATGCAGATGTAACTTGACTATTTCTTCAACAAAACAGCCACATTTTTTCTTGCCTTTTCACTCCTTTTTTTTTTTTTTGGCTTTGTGAATGAATATATCTAGAAATAATTTCTCAAAGCCATGTTTTCCAAGGGAAAGAAAAGACTTGAGTGCGCAGCTTTGGGTTGAATAAGAGGGATCCAAACTGGAAAATGAAACCTGATCTGAATGTAAAGCCAAAAGTGTTTTCATTTGTGTGCTGAACCCTAATCATAAATAATCCTTACCACCAATCCCCTGAAACTCTCTGTCTTTTTTTTAAAAAAAATTGCTCCCATTTTAGACCGCCTTGTGGGTTAAAATAATCTTCCTTCCATTTACTCATCTTCTTATTCTCTCATTATTTCTTTTTTCAATCAAATCCAGCCTCTCTTTTTCCATTGGCTATCTTTTGGCTTTTTTTCTTCACGGACTCATAGTGCGCATCTTCCTACCACTAGTTGCAATTGTCCTGAAAATATATTCAGACTTGATTTTTTCCCAGGTCTCTGGATTCAATACTAGGAAGGAAGACGGAAATATGAATGTAAGCTGAAACAATTTTCAAAGAAATGAAAATCAAACAGTAGACTGACAATGAAAAACATTGTTGAATTTTTCTGTTGATGGATCGGTTTGCAAGCTCAGTTTGAGGTCACCATTGGGATACAATAAGTAAGGAGAGAAAGAAACTTTATAATTAGAATGCAGCAAAATAGAATTGAGATATTTCCAGATTAGTCGCCCTTGAGTCTCTTTGTTCAAGTATTCTGAGATAAGAGATTCCGGCAGAATGTGATATTTTTTCAAATCGGAGAGCATCATCATTTTGAAATGATAACAATGGTGGCGCAATGAGACCCTCCACCCTGCATCTGGCCAGTTTGTGATCAAGTCCATGCTAGGGAGCGTTGGGGCATCGAGAACAATTACGAGGGATTTTTTGACTGATTCCTCAAACTTCGTTTTGGACAAGACATCATCTCGACCAGGGCTTCTCAGTTGATATAATACTTGTTCAAATAGATGAGTGACCTGGGAAAAAAGTAATCGAGATCTTTATCCAACCATTGGTGATCAGGGTTCATTTTTGAGATGGGCACATGTTTCAAAATGTCATGTTTCCAGCTGTGGAGTCTCGCAAGTGTTGTTGAGACATATTTCAAAACCCGGTGTAATGCATCTGTGCCCCATGTTCACACTTATCAACCAATCCTTAAGCAAAGTATGGACTTCCTGGAACTCACCACTGTCTTTGGTAGCTTCTTCAAGCTTAACACCTGATAGAATGAAGATGAATGTCATTGTGACAGTGTGATCATAAAGCAACTCAGCATTGGGAAACGAACTTACCTCTTGTTGATCTACTTCCTTCAGTGAGTAACAATAATTTTCATGAAAAAATAAAAAGGACATGAATAATATGATCATATTCCATTGACTGAAACTTTGTCCTCTTACTTTTTTCTGGTGCTGCGTTGGAAGTATTTGCAAGCTCCATATCCTGGTATCTTCTCTTATTTAGTGCTCCTTGCAATTGCCAATCCTGATCAAGGTTGCTCGAACCAGTTTTGTCTTCAATGCACATTAAGTCTGCTAATCCTCCGGCTTTATCTGTGAAGATCCAAAATGATTGTGTAGTAATCTGATTTTAGATTCATCCACGTCTTACACAAAATGAAGAACAAATATGCTATAAGTACCATCAATCATCTCCATCTTAACATCACCACCATCCACGCCAGAGTTTATCGAACTGTGCGCCCCTATGATGAGCTCATTCATGGTTAAAATGGTGTGAAATGTGCTAAATCCTAGGGTGCAGACTTTTAAAACCCATTTGGCACCACGCATTTTCGTTCGCATTCAATCCACAAAAGAGGGCAAAAAAAGAATAAGCTCTCAATAAAAATTTGCCGTTTGCATACGGTAAGGAAAAAATTTAGAAGCTCTTGAGTGATGAAATTGCGCATACATGCCAAAGCAATACAGGATCGGTATAGAGTCGTAGCAAGGAGGGATGGTATGTAAGCGACTGGATCACCGACGAGTTGAAGAGCCTGTAGACGTGAGACGCAGTTTGATTTTCGGTGTTAAGAGAAGCAGTCTAGCGGAGCTTTGCTGGCAAGGTCAACTGTCTGAGTACAGTCACAGTACCCAAACGCTGAGTCGGTGGCTCAATCATCGCACCTCAGATCATGCACACCACGACAAAACAATTATCGCTTGTAAACAAGTGACATCACAAAGTACAGAGGCACCTTTTTACTGTGCAACGTCACTTGCATACAAGTGAAAGTTGATTTGTTGCGGTGATGAGAAGCCTTTTCCAAGGCTCATGGTGCATTTGGGGGATTCACAAGGAGGATTTTCCAGAAAGATTTTTAGTGCTCACCAGAAACGCTAAAATGGCAATACGTCACATCTTTTAAACCTCACATCAAGAGGACGTAATTGATCAAGTCAACTGGTTCTGTGGTTTACTATTTCAGTTAAGGAAACAAATTGGCAATCTGAGATGTTGTTGGAATTACTTGATTTCCAAGATTAATTTAGCATACAAATAAGTCACCTGGTGCATTTTTAAGCAATATATACTATGTAGAAGTTAAAATGTGTGTGGTGAACCCCACTACAGCCATACCCAGAAAGGTTAGGGTGGCTCATGAATAATATTTTTTATTTTAACACCTCATTTTTTTGGAAAAGCAAACTGTGTGAGCTAATTTCTAGAGTACACAGAGGCAAGAACAAGCTGAAGCAAAACTTTTGGATGAGAAAATTGTGTGAGCTAATTTTTAGAGCACATAGAGGCAAGAAAACGCTGAAGAAAACCTGAGACACAAAGTGGATCAGTGAGAAGAGTGATAAACAAAGGCAAGTGATGAATTTCTTTCAGAAGACCTTTTTGAAGAGCAAACTGTGTGAGCTTATGTTTAGAGCACACAGAGGCAAGAGTAAGCTGAAGAAAACCTGAGAGATGAAGAAGATGTGAGACAGAAATCAAGAGAGAACTAGTGAAAGAAAACACCATACCTGAGACACAAAGTGGATAAGTGTGTTGCAGTGAACTAGGCCGGACATTCAGCTGGGAGTGGAAGGATAAGTTCATTGCATCAAAAAAGGGAAAACTAAGAGAAATGAAACAAAGAGAAATGAGACAAAGAAGAGAAATGTGGGGCTCACCTAGGCCGGACATTCAGATGGGAGTGGAAGGATGAAGAGAGTCCTTCCACGTCTGAAGCCGGGCTAGGTAGGTGCCTGTGGGGATGTCATAGACTGTGACAGAGAGAGAAAAGAAACATGACAGGAAGGAAGCACACACACAACTCCAACCAAGTGAGCGGAGTGATGAACAGAGTGAATCACTGCCAGAATTATCAACCAGTTCAAAACATCAGACCAATAATCAGACAGGAAGGTTGGACCAATGCGCTTGTCAGCTGGTTGGACAGCCCTGTCCAATCAGTTCCTGTCTGGATGGCCACTGGTTGGACGGCACTGACAATACAAACATTTGTAATTTTACCCAAAGAAAAAACTACTGTTAGGGTTAGGCCAAATGTTAAATTTTTTGACCAAATGGCTCAGTAATAAAAATTGAGCAAAACTGAGCATGCTCAGCAAAATCTCCTGAAGTTCCCAGAATGAATAAAAATGATTTCTGCTCAGTTTGTAAAAAAAAAATTGCTGAGCATGCTCAGTATAGCTTATTTTTCACTTCTGACCATTTTCTGTAAAATTGGGTATATGTTTTTCCCATCCCAAGTTCACATTTTCTTTCTGGGTGGAATTGCAATTGTTTGTAGTGTGATTGGACAGACCTGTTCAAACGGCTGGCAAGACCATCAGGCAGACCTGCCTGTCCAATCACCAGTCAAAAGTAGAAGGTTGAGCATAGCTCAAACTGCCATGTTGAGCTGTTTAATGCCAGAAGTAAATGAACAAATAAAAGAAGAAACTGGTACAACATAGCCAAAGTTTCTTTTCAAGAAGGATCTAACTAGGTTTAGGGCTACTGCAGCACAGCACATGAGACTATAACATGGAAGAAATAAAATCTGTTCAACAATTTTCACTTGATCAAACAGATATATATGAATGAAAGAACCCAGGCCCTTCCCAAAAAGATAACTTTCTTGTTTTTGGGACTGGGAGGGTGGGAACAGCATCATTGGAATCCTCATGAGAAGTTTACTGCTTTCAATTCAGTATGAGCGCCTCAGAACCCTTGCTCACAGTTGCAGGGCATCACAGAGCATTTGTGGGGAACTCAACCAGGCAACTTCCTTGGCCTGTACATCCTGGTGTAGAGTTCATATAGCAGAAAAGAAACAAAAAAAAGGTTGAGCTGGGGGTCCCCCCTGAGGCAGCAATGGTTCTGGGCATGGCTGTATCAGATTTTAGGCTTATTTTCTATTCCCAGATGAATTTCATTCATTGTTGCCAATGACCATATTTATGTTGTTCCAATGGTGCCATTTTATCCAAATTTCCCCAGACTGCATTTCAATGTAGAAAATTGCAGAATATCTATGGAGAGAATAAAGATGGAATGAAATATTTATTTGTGTAAGAGAAAACAATCAATGCAATTGATGAGGATTTGAGGTGAACAGAAAATATCTGTTAAACATCAGAAGATTTGAATTGGAATTTACAGCCAGTATTTTTGAAGGGAAAAGTTCAAAATTTTTGAGTGGAAATTCAGACTCATGCACAGATAGCAAGAGGAAAATTGACCTCATTTAAGTAACAACTATCTGCATACAGCCAACCCAATAAAAATTATGCAAATAAAAATGCTGCATTAGGGGGGGGGGGGGGAAACAAGAAGAATGTCTTTTTCTTTTATGTCTCTTTTTTACTTTGGCAATAATACATTCTGGTATGGAACACAGAACTCCAGACTAAAGTTTTGTCAACTTCTTCTTCCCAATTAACTAATCAAGAGCTTTTAGGCATCATTCCAACAATCACTACACAGCTTTGGAGCCTTCCAGAGCATCCTACCAGCTGATTTCATCCTTCCATACAACTTCTTGGAAAGGCCATATGGTGTGCATTTTGTCATTGACTTCTTCTTTCCAATTAACTAATCAAGGACTTTGAGGCATCATTCCAACAATCACTACACAGCTATGGAGCTTTCCAGAGCATCCTACCAGATGATTTCATCATCCCATACAAGTTCCTGGACAGGTTGTATGGTGTACATTTTGAAAAGCAAAAGCTGTGATGCAGAAGATGACTTAAAAATGGGATTTCAAGCTGGGAGGTCCCCCGGATGCACCAATTTTCCAACTTTTTGGGATTGGCTTTACTATCTCTGGAATTTCTCCTGCCAGTGATGGATGAAATTTCATACAAAATCTAAATCACTAAAACACAGCTTCCTCATTTTCTGTTTTCTTATTTTTCATTCTTCTTTTATCTCTCTTTTGCTTTCAGGATTAATTGAATCTCAATCCTCAACTTTCAAATGTAATCTCAACCTTCATCAATATCATCTACAGCAGATCCAAAAAAGGTTGACCAAGCAATCAAGATTTTTCAACCAATAAAATTTTCTTTGTGCATAAGCTTCATTGACTCAATTACTTGACCCTGGTGAGCTGACTGATGATGTGAATTTTTCACTAACCTCCAACAAACCCTCATTGAAATGTGTGACCCTCATGCATCATCTGCATAATGTTTGTTGTGCTGATGAGGATTTTGAAATTTTGCTAGATTTTGGAGGTTGTCAAAGGACAGCCTTGTTTGGATCTGCTGTAGATATCATAAGAACAGGACCCCGGAAACCCCCTATGGAGGTGGATAATGAAAATGTATGAATTTTTTGGCAAAAACCCAAAATGATACTCATGAAAAGTGTATGAATGGCCCATTTTTTCATGAAGCTTACTCACCTGGGATGTATGAACTTGCGATTACACATGAATTTTACCCAATTTTTTCATCTTTTAGCCCTCTTTTCCGTGAAAAAACCCCCAAATGGGTTTGAGGAGTGAGAAATTTGGACCCCCGTCCCCGAATCACCCGGATTTCCCCTAACCTGGAGGCTCCCCCGGGGGAAATGCTACTCATGAAACGTGTATGAATAAGCGTGAAAAATGTATGAATTTTTGCAAAAACCCGGATTTTACATTACCCACCTCTATAGGGGGTTTCCGGGGTCCTATAAGAACTCTTCATCTCATCCTCCCTCAATCAAGATTCTTGGGCTATATTCATGTTGCAATGTCATTTTTTCTTTGTGTTGTGAACACTCAGCTGACACTTTTCTGGAGTTCATTCTGATACTCTCCGTCATTTACATACTTCTAAACCTTTCTCAGTCAAAATTTTTGTCTTTGCTGTCCTTATCCTCCTTCTGTGTTCCTTAGAGCATCCGCATCGGTGCGGTTATTTGCTAGGCTAGAGTAGTCGATGTTAAAGTGTAACAGTACCGAGGCAGGCGGATTCCCACATCGGTTGACTGTAAATCATTGACTTGAACTGATAAATGCATATTAAGTACGTATTTAAAGCGAGGTGTAGCAGGGATGATGTGATTTGAATTTCTAATATGGGTTTAGCGCTGTCGTTAAGTGGTGCCAAAGTTGACGACACTTAACGACAAATGCTACACCACGGATGCAAAATCTGACAGGCGGTTCTGTCGATTCATCAACAGGGCCAAATTGCTGTCGAATGGCCGTGCGAATTGGGTAAAATCCTGGGAAATCAATCAACGGTCAACTTGACACTACAAACATTTGTAATTTTACCCAAAGAAAAAACAACTGTTTGGGTTAGGCAAAATGTTAAATTTTTTCAACAAAATGGCTCAGTAATAAAAATTGAGCAAAACTGAGCATGCTCAGCAAAATCCCCTAAAGTTGCCAGAATGAATAAAAATGATTTCTGCTCAGTTTGTAAAAAAAAATAAAAAAATGCTGAGCATGCTCAGTATAGCTTATTTTTCACTTCTGACCATTTTTTGTAAAATTGGGTATATGTTTTGCCCATCCCAAGTTCACATTTTCCTTCTGGGTAGAATTGCAAATGTTTTTAGTGTGACCGACTGAATGCCACGGCAATCTGCCGTCAACCTTTTGACGATAGATTGACGCCGTGGACGTTGTCGATCTATCGTCATGGTTGCCTCGCCGTCAGATAGTCGCAGCCTCGATAGTCCGACGTATCAAAATCCGATTGATAATCTTTGATTGATGTCAAGTGCAATAGGTGTCTCTGGCCCAATGGTCAAGCGACTATGGCAGCAATTGCCCGTCATCTGAGCTTGGGTTCAAGCCTCACTTTTGACACTTCTTCCTGTGTGTTGACAGATGTCAACCCGTGGGCCCTGAGAACCCTTTGGTATTTTGACGTTGGCATGCCAGTTAATCATTGTCGAATTCTCGTCAAGCCTTGACGGTAGATTGACAATATGCCTGGGGACCTCGGTTTGCCGTTGCGCAGTGGCTGACGTGGAACCCGTCAATTTGACAAAGGACACCGCGGAATTATGTCGTTGACATGCACCCGCGGTGTAATTATTTCAGCAATGGCGCCAGGTTTGACCTCTCCGGTGTGGGAGGTTTGTCGTTAAAATAGCTTAAAACTGGACTTTAACCCGCCCGATGCGGATGCTCTTACTCTCTAATTTTTGAAATTTTGGCGGAAGGTGGCATTTTCGGTTACCCACCTGTGTACGGGGGTTCAAGGCTGTTATGTCAGGTTTTTCCATCATTATACTTTGTCATAGTTTTAGGTTTTAGACCAGTTTTCTCTTTTTCTTTTCTCACATTATTGACATGTTTTCCAATCACATGTCTTTTTGTTCTTCCATTTGTGGTCTCTCACCGACCCAATTATGTATTTAGAAACATTATAAATTGCTCTCTTTTCCCAAATATAGTTACTCTTTTCCTTCGGGGGAGTTTTTCCATCACATCTCCACATTTTTAGGATTCTCGAATATCAAAGGCGGCCTGGGTTCGCCAGCTCCTCATGTGACGGGCTGTGTTTAAAAATATATATCACCTTGGGAGGCTCGCTTCACCACTCACGAGTCACGAGTAGCGCCCAGACACTGATGGATAGGCTCGTGGTCAGCTGGATGACACAGGATTAACCTTGTGGTGCCTGGGCACATTTGTCTTATTCCTTGGTCATCTAGTTTGACATTTCTCTCTCAGTGTCATCATAACTTGGACCCGTAGGGAGGTTGTGATTGCTATGGAATGGATCGGAAAAACAAGGTTCATTGAGCGCTGTGGCCGGGCTTGGGTGATCAGTGCCCAATGCCAAGTACAACGTGCAAAAGAAGACCAAAAGTTTAGATCTTCTGCATGGCTTGAACGTCGGAGGATTGGACGTGGTCTTCAAACTCGGCAATTTTCTCCTGTAAATCGTCCAAAGAGACCTTCTCGTCCTCGACGACCAAGCTAATCTGCAGCTTACTGACTCCGTATCCAACAGGGACAACTGTTTATTCGAAAGTGGGAAGGGTGAATGTTGAGTGCGAGACAAAAGAAACCCCGAGGATGTTGACTCACGCTTGCTCAGGCCCCAGACCAAACCGTCCATCTCGACAGATCGGACGGATTTCTCGAGCTCGGCCATGTCGGTTTCGTCATCCCAAGGCTTAACATCAAGTGTGACCAAAGACTGCGGCGAGGTGAAACATCGTTAGCGCGGAAAATAGATGGGCGAAAGGACCGAGACCAACCTTGGCAATGGTCTTGGGCTTGTTAGCCTTCTTGGCAGCGTACTCAGCAAGACGAGCGGCCTTGAGCTTTTCGGCAGCTTCGTCGACCTCCTCGTCATCCGAGCCGAAGAGGTCGATATCCTCATCATCATCACCAGCGGCGGCAGCGGCTGTGGGTAGTGGGAAAGTGTCAGCCTTGTTGGAAGAGCAGTGATTGGTAGATCTGACTGCAACTCACGTGCGGAGGTGGATCCCTTGGCAGGGCCGTAAGAGGACAATTCCTTCTTCTCCCCGGGAAGGGAGGCGAGTTCGTTCTCCCAACTCTTAATGTGTGCCCACCACCTGGCAGCTTGAGGGAATTTCTTCACATCAGGCTGGGAAAGAATAGCTTGGAAAACTACTACATCAGCTTGTGAAGGGGCGTAGCTGGAAAAAGAGACGTAGTTCAAGAGAGTCAGCGAGTGGTTCACACATAGCGAAAGAGATTGATTTAATGAGGGCGAAGGGGATCAGAGGGGTTGGTATAAAGTTGTCAGCATCGTGTGCCGAGGTGTTCCGAAGAACAAGGTCGGGGTCTTAAGCCGCCCATGCCTCGGTTAACGGTGTTCAGAAACACGGACCAAACATGTAGATCATCACGAAGCTGGACTGATTCAAACTAGAAGAGAACTAGACCCACCCTTCGATGTAGCTCTTGTCGTAGACATGTTGCTCCAACTGGGAGTAGTCGTTGCCAGTGAAGTCGAAGCCTAGGGGAGTGAGTCAGGCAAGACGATGATGAGCGAGACGGATGAGGGCATTGAGGGTGAAGTGACTTGATCGACTGACCCATTTTTCTGCGATGTGTGCTGATACGTAGGAGTGTGGTGAGGAGTGGGTGGAGCGAGCGTCGATGGGGCCGGTGCGAACGATATATGTAGGCGGATTGAGCGCAGTGCGCAGCAAAACTCTGGCGTGCGGATTGTGGGTGGGTGTATGAGTCAAGTCAAACCCTACACCCCGGGGACCGAGCGCATGATCAAGGCTGCGCGCAGGCGACCTGTGACCAGGGACTTGCAGTGCCCTATTTCCTATCATGGGCACTTATTGACCCTACCAGTCTCTCCTCAAGCTCACTACTTGTTCTCTGGTTTTCTCTGGATTATAATCTTTTTCTTCCATTTTTCCCTCTGTTTCTTCAACCCCCATTTTCCCCTCTGTTTCTTGAACCCCATATGCCATTGTCTCTCCTCAGTTCACAGCGGATTCTCTTGTTTTCTGATCACCGAAGGGTTATCCACACCTCACCAAAAAATATCTAGAGTAATTGGAGAGATAGAAAATAGTGATAGAAGGGGATTTTAACCCCCAAAAATTAACAACATTTTTCCTGTACTACAGAAAAATTATATTGGCCCCTCCTGGAGATGCAGCCTACACGTTAGCTAGCCTTTTTTACTCCTTTCTATTTGCCCTTATCACCTTTTTTTTTTTTTCTTACATGGTTCTTTATCTCCTGAGAGTCTCTAGAGCCAATGGCAACCCATAGATTTTTGGTCAAGAAAGATATTTATTATTTATGTTATTTTTCTGGGTCATGTTTGACTCATGGCCACCTGAAAGCCAAACTTAAGCCTGACCCCCACCCACTACTTTAAAGCCTACCAAGTAGAAACCCATCATCAGCCAGGGGTGTAAGCTACAACTTGAGCAATTTCTGGTCCAACTCATGAGCTGACACAAGAGAAGTTGCACAGAACCTATATCCACATAGATATATTTATGAAGAGAATACAACATAATGTATACAGGATTCCAAATATTTGATCAAGGAATACAATAGGAAAAAGAAGGAGCTCATCAACCGAAAAACATTCAACTTTTGTTTGGGATCAGTGAGGTCAATGCATTTGGGGAGCTACACATGGTTTGATCAGAGCTTGTTATCGAGAATCTGACTTCATGCGATCCAGGTGTCGGTGTCTGTGGAGTGGGTGATGTAGGTTGGCTCGGGATAGGAATGATAGTAGCCAAATTTCTGTTCATGCGTGAGAAGAAGTCAAAATTAGATCAATCAAATTAATGGGGCGAGATGAGTCTGAAACACATACTTTGCTATAGTTGGTGTCCGCATTGGCGTCATTTCCGTGGCATCATCGACATTGACTTGGACTTGGGTGTGGCTTTCAATACTCATCTTATGCCCAGATTCCTCCAGACTGGCCGTTTTCTTGAACGTTTTCTTGGAAATGAAGTGGTATGCTTTCCAGAAATAAGTCTTGTATACCTTGCGTAACTCGGTTGAAAAGGTGAAGAACATGATGTATATCCCGCTGCCCATCAGCGGTAAGGCATCATAGAACGTAGGTTTCATCTTGTAAGCCTCGTATTCAATCCCTGCGGACTGGTCACAAAAAAAAAGCTTGGTTTATGAGTCAAGATCGTTCGCACATCGAAAGAGTACCTGGGTATATTATTGCGCTTACGTTGGCCCGGATTTTTCTGACTAGGAAAGGCGAATAATTTCCGCGAACGAGTGTTTCAATCATGTAGTAAATTGAAAGCGGGACTGCCGCAGTGGTGTAAGTGATACACAGCCATGCTAGTCTTAAAACAGGAAGCTTTGTAGAATTTTTGGGTGAAGCGTTTGTGTACTTCCATTGATAAAGCTTATAGCCAACGTAGCCTAACAAGGAAATCACATTTCAATATCCATCTTCGTGAAGCGGCATAACTGTGAGGCTCGACGTACCAGTATATCCAGAGGCGATCATTCCAAAGATGGGGGACCAAATGATGAAAAAGAAGAAGGTCGGCCAGGTCAGAACATACGACGCTTCACATCCCATCGTCCGTACAAGGCCAAATCGACTTGGCGAGTAAAGATAATGGAAGGGTATCATGATGATGGGGAAACCCAGGCTGAAAACGTAGTTCCGGATGTTGATCCGTCGACGTTCGTCATGGCTGATATTCCTTGAAGATGGAGAGAGCACAAAAGCCAGGAATTTGGCGATGCATACACACGAGCAGATGGAGCCCGTAGAGTATATAAGGATGATCTGCATGTTGGGTCAAATCGGTTAGCAAATGTGGGCCAGACTTGAAAGAGCGTCCTTTGTCTTACCTGTGAGCTGATATCACACCAAAGGGGGGAGCGATTGATGGTGTCCTTCCTCCACACTGTGGAATTGATCTGCAAGGATAATCGTCAATTAAAATGATTGTACTTAATCTTCAAAATGTAAAGGTCTAGCTTACGGCATGCACCAAAGCGGCTACAGTCACCCATATGCCAAGCGAAGCAGCGGCAGAATGTCCGTGAAATATGAACCACACAGTGGGTATGATAGCAAGGCCCGCCGAGATATAACACGCAGTGAAGAAGAGGGTAGTGCCCCAGTAAGTAGCTACTGTAGGATCACACATCGTCCGTATGGCTTGAAACCCAGTTGGCTTGGCTCGTTTTGTTTCGGGTCTGAGGAAGATAATACACTCTTGGCGGGTGGTGTGGGAATGGAATGATAGCAGACACCGCGCCGTGCCATGGTTTATATAAGCGGTGGGTCATTACTAGAAGGCCAAAGACTCAGCCCTCAGCCCAAGCCGGAGTGATTTCTGGAGCGGGTACGCTGTACTAGGTGCAAGCGGATACATTTAGTCCAAATGAGCTTGTAGAGAGAGACTCAGTGAACCTCATTAAGCTCATAAGCTTATGACTGCCTGAGGGGAGGACGGAAAGAAAAGACGAACTAGCACCACTATGTAATATAGTTGGTATCCTCAGTACGAGTCTTCTCCGTTCTGATCGCGTGAGCAATTCCTACGTACTGAGCGGTGAGCCTCATCAGCTCAATGGGACATCGACTGGGCGGACGGTGACTGAACATGCCTTTGATCCCCTCCAGCTCGGGCGTTGCAATACATGCATGCACCCCACAGTCTACCACGGAAAAACCAGGACATGGGCGTTGTGTGCAAGAGGCAACAAGTCTTGCCGACAAAAACGACATTCCAGAGTCTAGCATTCATCATTTTTGCGTCCGACTCCAGGCACTAACGAACATAAAGGAAGCCACCAGGACACTCATCCATCCATTGAAAGCGCAATTCCAAAGGGAATTTGTCAAGTTACAGGATACTTGAGTGCACTTGTGATGCGTGGATACTCGCCACTGCGGGAACTTCTCTGAGCTGAGGGAGTCAGACGCCCGGCTGAGCCTGAGGGGGAAATAGGATATGCGGGGATAATCCCGGGTGACCCGGCCATCACCGGCTGGCAGGCATACCCCCCGGGGGACACAACCCTTGCCCGAGCAGCCAGACAGTCCACTGTCACGGTGGAATCAGAAAACGCAACCCACAGAAAATGGAAGGCGACTACATCGACGAGCCCTTAGTCAGTTGTGAGTCATCAGCAACTAAGCATCATCCGCACTATGACTACCGTCCTGACGCGCTTTTCTCAAATTCTCCAGGCGGAAGGCCATTCCGACATCGCAAGGATGAGATTGACTTGGGCGATCTCGGGCTGTGGTCTGTTTCGAGTGCCAAACCGGGCTTTGGAGTCGAGAATTTGAGGGATGACTCGGTGCATACACTTTGGCAGTTCAGTTCACTTCACCAGCGTTCTTGGCAATGCTCCTCACACTCGAAAATCTGATGGATCGGTTGCACCAACTAACAGGTCAGAGGGGCCACAACCTCATTTTATTCGCGTTGAGTTTCCCAAGAAAACTATTGTAACGGTATGTCTAGGAGTCCATCTCATAATCTCATCTAACTGACCTTCGTGATAGCAAGGGCTAACTTGGAAGTGCTTGACGTTTTTTTTTTGCGGAAGAGTAGCAAATATCCATCTTCGTGGATGTCACATTAGATGATTCATACACTCCCTGCAAGCTCTCGATTTCCCTGGGCACATTCAAGCAGGACCTTCAAGTCGTCAAGATTATTGAACTTATAAATCCACGCGGATGGCACCACATTCGACTCGTGGATCGAGAAGAGGAGGAACCGGGTGATGACGAAGATAGTGATGACTCAGACTCAGGGTGAGTTCTTTCTCTATCCATATCCGAAACATTAGTATGATGATTGAATTTTAACTTTTGCTATTCAATTGTTGTCTTGCCTAGGTTCGTAGCGAAAGGTCACTTATTTCAAGTTGCGATCCTGGCCAACCATCTGAACGGGAAAGATACACACATCCGGTGCCTAAAAATATTGGGGCCTCGATCGTTCGTACCGTTTTTCATTTCACATCGAGAGACTCGACCCCAATCATCAAAGCGACTTTTTCTTGATCATTTGCGAACTCTTTTTTAAACGCATAGACAAAACAAACAGCGCTGGGATGGATTTGGACCCAATCGGCATGAGCTGATGTTGATGCACGAGACCATTAGATGAAACAGTATGTAGTAACAAATATCAAAGCAATCTCACCATGTTCAAATCCCCTTCCCCCAAAGTTGTGTTCAAAGTTGTTATAGGTACTGATCCGACAGTTCAGAGTGATTCTCCCGCTGCCTCTCTGATTCGTGGCCTTAGACCCATGTTCGCGCAACACATCCGATAACTTGATCGTATGTTATTCAGTTGGGACATGAACTCCGCTGCAGATGATTCGGGTGGGTTTTGCGTCGGGAAGGCCTCTATCAGAGTGATCAAGCTTTGAATCTTGGCATTGAGTTTTCCCGTGTTGTCCTGGGTGGCCGCCCAGATTTGAGCCTGTCCTAAGTAATACGCCAATTCTTCCCAGAGCTTGAGGCCCTCCCTCTCTCCTAACTCGTAGCCCTCCAACTGCCCGGCCTCCAGACCATCCTTGATACCAACCTGATAACCAGCTTCGAAAAATCTGTGCCACATGACTGGAGTTAGCGGAATGCGCCTTCTGATAGCAGCTGGCTCGACCCCCCGACCTCGAGGAAAGACTTACTGTTCCTCCAGATGATTGAGTGAATCGATTGAGTCCATCGTCGTTGTTTCTTCCAGGCGCACCTTGCCCGGACGAGCTTCGAGGCCATGATACCCTACCATTTCACACACCTTTCACACGACATTGGTGACCTCCAACTTCAAAGCATGAGCGCCCTGTAACAATTGCAATCCGTTAAAATCGTTTATTCAAGCAGACAACCAAGAAATCATTGAATGTTGCTTGTAATCTCATCCCATACCCATTTGGACCCTCATCAGATTCAAAACAAACTCACAACTTGTGTCGTGAGAAGGTGGAGAGTAGCCCAAGTTTGCACAAGCTCTTCTACTTTGCTTGCACTGCGAGGAAAACTCGCTCAACTGCTGCCAGTTGACATGCAGTCACGCGAGCATCACTTGAATAGCACTGAAAGCACACTTGGATGCACAGTGACTGTGCATGATGCACAGTCACTGCGCACCACGAGTGAAACTCGAGTCAAACTCGAGTGTTCTGCACGTCAACTGGCAGCAGTTGAGCGAGTTTTCCTTGCAGTGTTGCCATCTCAACATGTCACTACTTGCTTGTCAAGTTTTTGCAGGAAAACATGTCAACAACATATCATGGGGTATGCCATAATATCCAAAGTGAAAAAAGTTTGATCATTCTCAACCCTAAAACACCCTCACATTGTATTTATATTCTTGTTCCAAAGTAATTATTACTCTTCACTGATCAGAATGAAGGAGATGAGAGAAGAAAAAGAACAGAACCCACAACTTGGCAGCCAATGTTTTAAAGAATGGAAATGCAATAGGCTAAGGAATCAAAATTACAGGCTAAAAGGCCTCAAAATCAGGAACAAAAAGAAAATTCAACACCAGGATGGAAAGGAAAAGAAAGGAAAGGATTCAGTAATTTCACAGACATGAGATAAAGTATAGAAATGATCCAAATTAATTTTCTTGGATTGATAAGAAAAGAAACTGAAATCTCCAAACAAAATGAAGTGGGGTAGGATTTTAGTGAATGAAAACTGATGTGTTTTTGAGCACCTTCTCAAAAGTGGTGAATGATGAGGATTATACTTTTAAGATCCAAAAACCATTGAATAAATATTTGAAAGGCAATAGGAGGTCCTTCTTGAAAATATATATCACCGTTCACGAAGAAGATGGCTTGGGCAGTTTTTTGATTTGGCTGAATGTTTCTTCTTCAAGTCTTCCCAAGTTTCCTAATTCCACCTCAGCACGTTTGGAAAATTGAAATAAAGTAGTATTGCAGCGATGCAAACAACATAAATATTTGAGGAGAGTGCATAAGATGCCAAGTTGAGTTTTCCTTTGTTTTATATCATCATATCGTTGAAATAATGCCACAGAGGAATGTGAATGTTTCTGACGATTTTGTAGTTTCGAGACATTATCACGGTCCCAGATTCTATCATCAAGAGGAGAGACCAGTAATCTGATTTGTCTTGGATTTCTAAGCTGAGTCAAAAGAGACATTATTTTATCGATCTCTTTGGTTTCCCATCTACTTCTTGGCAACAGCACCATAAGACGATACTTCATGCAATATTCTTCAATTGAACGCCAAGTCTCCTGATCTAACACTTTTATATTGAAAGCAATAGGAATGTCGTGAAAGGTTTCAATCAGTATTTTTTTCTTGTTTTTCTTTAACAAAGCTTAATACAAGCAAAACGTGATTGGGAATATAAGCTCACACTTCAACAGGCCAGCCATGTGGAAATTATCAGTGGATTTATCCATGAATTCCTCCTTGATTTCAGTGTAGAAAAAGCCAGCAGTCGAGTCAGATTTGTGAAAGCTGTTGATAGCATGAGCTAAGATAAGCTGGCCATCTTTCTTATGGTTCAGCAAGAATGACAGATCCTCGTCGGAAATGATTTGAAACTTTTGCAAGTCAACCAATAAATTGATGATCAGCTCGTATCCTTTCTCAACTACTTGATTGATTTCAACTTCTCCATTTGCTTTGAATAACAATTCTCTAATTTCCTGGGGTTTCAATTTTCTATCTTCTTTGTGTGGCAATCCTCTGGTTCGATTGAGTTTCATTTCTTCATTTGCTCGGAGTAACAGTTCTCTGATTTGCTCAATTTGTGCAACCGATTCAAGCGACACACTTTTCATGTTCTCGTTGATTTCTATGACAACATCCAAGTCAGGCACAATATACCGTTGGGTATCCGTGACCGTAAGTCCTTCCCTTCTCAATTCGCGCAGCCGGGTGACAAACAAAGTGCTCATGGCTTGCTGAAGATCTATGAGGTTCTGCTCGACTTCTGATATGTGATCTCGTCCAAGTATCAATTCGCAAAACTTCCTCCAACTCAGGAAATTCCCCAAGTGTTTCTTGTAACATCTCCGTACTGCATCCTCTGATTCTGGTAGAGCATTAATGAGATATTTTTAGCAAGGCTCTTAATGAATTACAAGAGGATGACTGACCGCTTTCTACTCCAGGCTCCAGGCTAATATCTGCCATGCTATTTTCAGTGCGGGGAACTATTTTCTCAAAGCATTATGCGAAATGAGTTGCGCATAAATGAGAGAATGGTAAGGGATGATTTGATTGAATCCTCCGTTTACATGCTTACCGTTATTTTGCTCAGCCTCAAGCTGTGCAGATGAACTTGCTGCACTGATCTTATCTGAAGTAGGCTGTCGCATTCGCCAGTTGTAGGGCTGGCCGCTCGTAGGAAAATTGGAACCGGACACATCTGAAGGGTTTATAAAGTCCTCATGAATTGGATCCATTGTTCGCGGCAAATGAGATCCAAAAGGCTTGCTCTTTATAAATTGAGTCATAACAGGTCGGGCGTCTTGGAATTCCACCCAAGTCCCTAAGCTGCATATCAGAACATTATACTGACTGATGCGGAAGAACCCCATTTTCTAAAGTTGATGCTGGCCGGGACAATGCTTCCGAAAGCTTATGAACAGGTTAAGAGAATCATTTCATCCTTTAAGATCTTGGCTCTCTGATGTGGGTGGGGAGGTAAAGCAAGTCGGATCGAGGACCAGATGCTTTGTGAAAGCGAAACCGATAGAACGCGTCTTCCGCTGCAACAGCTCCACTCATGCCCGTTGAAAATATGTAATGTTCTGTTTTTCAAGGTCGGTTTAGTATGGATCACCAAGCACTCTGAAACATCCCCATTCACCTGGGTAACTTGCGTCAGCGGCAGTGCACATACACAATTCCTCATGACTTATAATAGTATTGCTCTATGGTGCCTTGGTCATGTTGGCATTCTAGGAAACGAACTCGCAGACAAAAAAGCGCAGGAGGCTAGAAAACCAGATCTCCTGCATCATTCTTTCCATTAATGTCAACCAAGCCAGTTTAACGACCACTTCTTCACAGCTTCCATCACGGTAGAAGACCCGGAAGAGGGCGGCGAATGCAAAGATGGACTTCCAGTCTAGTGGGCCACCAATCAATCAAGATCCACTCGCGTGAAGTTCATTTATGTTCATGTATTCAAATCCAGTCTCCTCTTCTTCATGTGAGTTGTGCGACAGGTCGGAGTCTCTTGACCATTACTTGATTACATGCAAAGATCACATTGACATCAGCCAGATCAGAAATGAGAAAGATCACAAACCAACGTCCAGGGACGCACTCCCGACTACTCAACAGAACGGCGAGACATTCCCACAATTCAGCATACCAATAGATCAAGCACCAGGCGACTAATCTCTCTTTCCTAACTGTCCACATTTTCTTTTTCTTTGTTCTCTTCTTTCTTTAACTGAATTGTAAATCCTAATCGACGTCGCCGGGCAATACCTCGTTAGGTCTTGCAAATCTGTGTCGGTAGATTTCATCGTGGGTATGGATTCTTCTGCTCGGAAGGGAGACAAAAAAACAATCAGTATGGACGAAAAAGTAGGAGGTTAGACATAGAGTGAGTGCTTTTAAACTTACTTGCTAGGAGGCTCGTCAGATTCTTCGGACCGCTCCCAATCTTGGTCAGAGTCATCGGATGCTTCTCCACTCGATTCGTCTTCCGAGTCGACAGCACCTTCCCTGAACCTTGCCCGCTGTTCTCTTCTCCATTGCTTCCGCTGTTGCTTGATCTTCTCTGGCAACTCCTTAATCTTACGGTAATTTTTCAACTTGCGTCGCATCACCCGTTTCCGCTCAATTTGCTTCATCAGCTTGGCGTATTTCTTGTCGTTATTCACCTGCTCAGATACGCGGTAGAATTCGGATTTCGGCCCCGCATCGTCCAAAGCTTGGTTGGCTAGAAATTCCTCCTCCGCCTTGAGTGTCAGTCTTTGGATGACTTTCTCGATCTGCGCTTGACGCGCCAGAAGCGATTTCAGGTACGTCCTCGTGCTCGTTCTTCTGGGCGGTCTCGAAGGAAGGGTGTCAGAGTCAGCGGATTCGTCAGAAGTCTCAAAGAATTCTTCTAATTCTTGAGATTCGCTCGGCCCAATTACAACTTTCTTCTCTTCTTCAAGCTCATCGATATCTTCGTTTGATCTCGCTCCTTCTTGACGGGTTCGAGATTGTACTGCGCAAAAAAAAAAAAAAAAAAAACCTGCTGAGAATGTTTTCCCATGTTTGTTTCCCAGAAAAAAAGGTATGGTGCTTACCGAAACTCTGTATCTGCTGCTCGTCCCATATGACAGCATTAAACCATCGCTGCCACGTATCATCTATTGAACTGTCCCCTAGAGTTCGTCAAAAGCAGAGGGGGGGGGGATTGATATTTGTAGCTTCTATCAACATAAAATTTCAATTTCTTTTGTGCTGACCTCCATCGATAAAAACCCTGATCTTGTCACCATTCCCATCTTTGAAGCCAAGTTTATAAAGATTGATCTTACAAATGACCGCCGAAGTCCTTTCCGTAAACCTGAGGAGAATACGCACGGGCGTGTCGGATTGGGCTTCTTTGGTCAATTTGATGTGATAAGGAAGAGCAAGGAGTTTCAACTGAAGCAAGTTGTCAATGGTTTGTGGGATGTCGAAAGAGGGCGGAAGCTGAAAGATTTCAAAGGCCAATTGATCCTGGATTGGGATATTGACTTGGGGTGAACTCAATTTTGGCTTGGGAAGGGGCCTTAACAAAGGAATCTGTTTTCGGATCACTTTCCAATTCGCCTCGGTCATGCGACATTTCGGGTCTTTGACGAGCCAACGGTCTGAGCCAACCTTGGTCTGAACAAGCAAGAGCGGCTTGCTGTTGTCCTCCTCCTCTAAAGATTTCATGAATTGATTGAGATGGTACTCGACGAGTTCGCATGCGAGTTCCGCCAGCCTCTGGCAGGAGAATTCGATCGTATAGATATCCTCGGTCGTGATAGCCAGCGTCTCGTTTCCCTTGAAGCTCAACGGCGTGGAGTAGATCGCGAGCCCACCAGCAATGTGTCTTTTGCCCGGACCCCATAAGAGGGTAGCGACGTGTCGAAGGTGTAACCGATCTCGCATCTTTCCTTCATAATCGTTCGCTTTGACGATATAAAGGTGTCGTCGGGTCTCGCAGGACTCGTTGAAGTCGAATACATCCTTTCCCCGGATCAGCTCGAGCGCTTGGTCCCGCTCGCTGAACTTGTTGAGGACCGATATGTATTCCTCGGCGCGCGCGCTGCCCGCTTGGATGGGATGTTGGGTGAAATCGGGTGGCGCCTCTTCTGCGGGTTTCTCAACCGCAGGCGCCGTCGATACAGCTTGGTCAAAAAAATCGCTGGCGCAAGGGCGCTGACGTTTACGACAGACCATCGTGCCTCACCTGGTTTCAAACAGAGCGCGATGACGGATATTAGCTTGATTTCTCAGCAGTAATCTATCCTTCAGATACGATTATTATTTTATGTATCTCACTGAATCTTGACTCGAACGTACCTCGTGCTCTTAACGAAACGCCTAAAAATAGCACGACTCGGGAAGGTTTCAACAGATCTTAATCGATTACGATGCCCTCTTTCTGATACGATCTTGAATCCCAAACAACTCTTCAAGCGACTCACTCACGACGTGCTCTCGAGTTAGAAGTGCGTTCCCCTTTTTGAACAGCCTGTTAATGTATTCATGTATATAATTAGTCGCCCATCAGCTGCTGTATGCTCCCGTTCATCATCTGTACGGAAAGCTGACCCAGTGTTAAAAGTTGAGATCTGCGCGAAAACCTTGCTCTATCGCTTGTGCAGTCGTGGAATCGTTTAGCTCACTGAACGCACTGTCAGTGATGATTCAAACGTTCTCGTTTTTTGAAAATCAAAAGTGAGCCTCGTTCGGCCTACATCAATATTTCAATATTTATGTATTATTACATGATTATATACACTGAGTTCAGCTGGCTTTGAGGAATGCTTTGTTCATGCTATGGATAGACGTGGATTAACATTGATTTATTTGTATGCATGCATTTAATATGTAAATCCATGTGCTCACAAAAAAAAACTATTTCTGAAGGTTTTTCTGAGCACCTGTTTCGGGGGGTCCGGAAGCTCGGGGTTCCGTAGTCGGGATGACATGGTCCCCGACTGCGCGCCCCGAACGGCGATCTGACTCGGAGGAGAACCGGGGGAATTGGCTCAGTTGCCCACCCACACTCTTCCACAGAGAGACCCTTCACCTTCCAACGATGGCTCTTGCCCGCTCTCATCCAGTGAGTCAGAACCCACTAACAAAGTACATGGTAAATACATCAATCTAGCACTCACCCTTCGTCTCCCGCGGGCAGGTCAAACTAAGCGGAGACGTCAACCGAATCCTGTTCGTCAAAAACCTGAACTACAAGACCAAGGGAGAGGTGAGTGCGAGAGACCATCCCTGGATCTCTCTGGGGAAGAATGCTTGCGTGAAAGATCCAAAATTCTCATCTTTTTCTTTGGGGGGGGGGTCTCTTCTCCGAAACAAAAAACCCAGGACTTGTACGATCTATTTGGAAAGTATGGCGCGATTCGTCAGATCCGGATAGGCACCGATGCCAAGACTCGCGGAACGGCCTTCGTGGTATACGAAGATATCCTGGATGTCCGTCTCGTCTTTCATCCTCTCTATGGAGCGGTTCATTTCAAGCCCTTTCTAACTCCGCGCTCTTGTTCTTGAATCAGGCTAAAAACGCGTTCGATCATCTCAACGGATTCCATCTTCAAGAGCGATATCTAGTCGGTCAGTCCTGCCACCCTCTCATCCTCTACTCACATCTTTCACTACCCTAGTCCACCGATTCATTCTCCGTTTTGCTCACCTTGTCGTCTGGGTGTCTTCCCACTTCCTACGCTCGCAGTGTTATACCACCAGTTCCAGAGACAGGCCGCCAAAGCCGATCTAGCCAAACGAGAGGCCGAACTCACCGCCCTCAAGAAAGCGCACAACATCTCAGATGAGAAGGACTCGTGAACCCTTGTCCAACTCTTTCATCGCCAGCCAGTGACCAAGATGTGTACATATACGAAGTTTTGCACCAAAAAAAAAACCCCCTTGGCAAGAGGCAAGAGCAGGCGACTTGGAAAGGAGACCACCGTTTCAATCCGTTGATTAATACCAGACTGCAATTCTTCTGTAATTTCCCGACAGAATGTCAATGTACCAACAATTTTCCTGCTTCATCAACCAATTGCATACGTAGAGAACCAAGCCTTGCTCTTCCCCCGGATTCAAAATGATATCTCGTCATGATAGCGCTGGTGCAGCCTGCCACACCCATTGTGTCGGCTCTCTTCACGGAAACCATATGTCGCTGAAACAGCTGACTTGCGCTAGATTTTCCAGACGGCTAGACCGCTTGCCCAGCCGACTAACCCAGACAGTACCAAGCTGAGCTGAGATGCATTGAGGGTATGTCGCATAGATGGAGATGCCGGTGGCCTGACATCCACGATGTGATACGCAGCTCAAACCATGCAGCCATCGAGTTACAAATCCGCGACGAGACATGCAAGAAATTCAAACTAGATACATAGCAGGTTGAGGATTCAGATCACGTTCCTCCAAAATTGGGAGACCGAGACCTCGAGGAAAGGGTCTTCGCACGGACTGAACTCTACCTGCCACTGGTTTGAAGAGAAAAACTTTGAAGAATAAGGGATATATATGCGTGCTCAATCAAGTTAACAATGTGGGACAGCTTCGCATGTATGATATACATGAATGATCAAGAGGGAGAAAGCTTTCAACATTTTGTCCTTGCATGTAAATGGTAAATAGCCTCGCGAATAGCGAAAAAAGTGATACCCATAGATCCGTCAATAATCAGCTGGCCTTTGGCAGACTTTCTGACGGAGACGGTGCCGCCGACAAGGTCCTTCAAGGCGGCGGAATGCTGATCGGCGGGTTGTTGTTGTTGAAGGGAGGGGTGAGAGATGAAGGACTTGTTGGCGTTGAAGTCGGTCAGACATTTGGAGAAGGGCACGGGCCCGCAGACCAACACGCCCTCGGCCACAAACTCGGCGGGGATCTCGTGCGAGATCAGATAGGACTTCAAGCCTGCGAGACGTAGATCGCCGATGAAGATTGCCGAGCCTGAGGCTAGCGATGTTAAGGGCTCCAGCCGTCCAACAACTTGCTTCCCTTCAGATGTCCCGTCCGTCTCTTTGGGAGGCTTGGCCACCGACAACCGGCGCATCTTGGTAGGCGGCTCTCGGCCCCCAGCACTGCGTTCTAATGTCGGAATCGAGGACTCGTTCGATACCTCTAAATTGCCACTGATGTAGGCTACATCGAAGCCTTCGACCTGTCAGAAAAAAATCCCGCCAGGTTTCGAATCCACAAATGAATCAATCATCTATCATAAAAAAAATCCCCCCAAGTTACTTCCAAGATGCTGACCTCAGAAAATCGCAGAGAGCTCATAATGCTATCACCCAGTCTGACACTAAAACTTTTGGTGTCATGGCCAACCGTACCCTGGTCACCCACTCTCGGAGAGAACACTTGTTTGGTAAACGACGGCAAACCAGCGACAGAGCTAGCAAAATCATCATTGGACGTGGTACTCCCGTTAATCAAAACCTGGGTTTTTTTTTTGTGTGTGTATCATCGTAATTGTGGTCAGATGGTATGAAGAAAAGGCTGGCTGAGGTGATCGGAACTCATGACTTACTACCGTCTTGGGGTTGATTTGTGGAATGATCGTCTTCAAAGCCCGCCCATCTGCTTTGCCTTCCAAATCAATCATCAAAACATTGCACTTGACCTGGATCGTTTCTATCATGGCTATAAACTTTGATGGCGGATCGACGGGTATCTGATTTCGACAGGTCCAAGAAAAATTGTCAAGCAAGTATCCCCAGACAACAGCATCGCACAAGCATGACAGGAACACAAGGTCTTACCGAGTTGATCAGGTCTTCCTTCGAGGCCTTCCGACCGCCACTTTCAGCACGTTGAATTGCTTCGTCAACCGCGTCACCTCGTCTCAACCAACCATCGACATCGACAACCTCTCCATAGCCATCAACCTTGCGCCGGCGCTCAACAACAGGGAACATGCGGTAGGTCTGTGTACGACCGCCGGAGAATCGGGTGGCCGAGCCACCTTTGACATAGATGTCGAAAGCCATGGGCCCTTTCTCGTCCACGAATTCATCCCAGCTTGGCCCTCCTCCCGTCAACGTTCTGGCTACCGCGATTGCATCCGTTTCTGATTCTGATTCTGAACCCGACTCGTCCGACTCTTCATCTTCCATTAATTGTCGTGAACGGGCAAGCATGGCTTCTGCTTTAGCTTTCCTCTCCAGGGCTCGACGCTCTTCTTCTAAATATTGCTCCAACTCCTCGCCTTCCAGCATCACTTTCTGCCGCAACTCGACATCGATCTGAGAATCAAGTTGGACGACCAGAGGTAAGTCTACCTCACAAGTCGACATGGGATCCTCTCGCTGTTGTTTTGTGGCCACGTCCGCGATGGAAGCCAGCTGATCGAGTAACCGATCGGGTCGAGTATCTGAATTTGTAACTTGCGTTGAGGACAGAGACGTGAGGATAATGAGATTTCCTGGAACACCAGCTAGCCTTGTAAACATCGCCCTAGAAAATCCATATTCCATCGACAGGGGGACAGCGAGAATCACTTTTGGCTGACGGATAGGCAATTCAGCCTCAAGTGCCTCGGCCGAGTTGAAAAATCGGACGTGTCGAAGTCGAAGTGGCCCATGGTCATTTTGATCTCTTCCACCGCGCTTGTTTTGATCGAAAGATGAACGAGCGAGTGCTGGTGACATCCACTCGGTTAGGGAGCGAATGAAAGTGACCACGTCCTTTCCAGTTTGTGAGACGAGGCACAAGGGAAACGAGTCCAGGCGTAGTTGAGTCCAATGGTTATCGAGAATCAAGAGCAGCTCGATTAATCTTGCCGAAGGATCTGTTGGAATTAAAACCGTCCGGGACGACCGCAAGGTCTGAGTGATCGAATCTGGTTAGGTTGGGGTGACGGCCAGAATTTGAGTAAAAGATGGGGTTTCAGCAAGGTTGAGGTAACACAACAACAGGATCAAGCAGAGTAGTGCACTGAAGCACAGCCAGGTTATGGAAACAGAACAGGTAAATAAACATGAGATAAGCAAAAGAAATGCGAGATTGTAAGGAGGATAACTGACCCAGCAGTATCCGATCTCGATCCTTCTTTCTAATACTTTTTATCAGACTTCTCTCGGTTCCAACGACCATTACCATGGGTCGACTCATCCCGAGTCCGATCCTCATACTGCCGTCACCCGTGGCTTGAACCAAGGCCGCACTATCCAGATGAGACTCCCTGACATGATTGAAGATGGGGGCATAGATCAAGGTGGAGGATGACGCCGAGCTGACGGTGTGAAGTGGGGAACGTAGAGACCAAATGGTCCCGCCGATTGTATGTCCGGACTTGTGAGCAGTCAAGGTTAATGGACGTAGTTTGCCTGCCAAACAGTAGAAAATTATAGGGAAAAAAAATTAGCAAGGGCAATAATGATGCGTTAGAAGCTTATGGAAAAATCAAGTTTATCTGGACTGACCTCCTAGATGGATTGGTTGGGAATATCGGACTGCAATGACGCTATCAAAGGCATCTCTCAGTTCCTTGAAGGAGACTTTCCAAATCTGATCTGAACTGTTAGATTTAGAAGGTGGATTGAGCGTGTTAGATTTTGGGCTAGTTTCAGTTTCGGCGGGGGCATTCTGTAAGGATTGATCGGTGGCAGAGAGGTTAGGATTTTGAGACTGTGAGAGGTTGTCCAGACCGGTAGAGTTTTCGAGGCCGTTTGATTCCTCCAAGGCGCGTTGAGCAATCCATTCTTCGGCGGCCCAGCGGCCCATCTCCTTGGTGGGCAGGGTAGCATAGACGGGGCATCTGAGACCTAAGCGGGAGCGCAGGAGGGGGACGAGACCGAGCGAGCTGAGGAGAGGATGGGAGAGAAGGACGAGGTCGAGGGTGGGGGCAAGCTCGGCTAGCTTGTTGAGGTATGGGTCGATCTCGCCGAGGAGAGGCCGGTCGGGACAGCCGCAGTCCAGCAGAATGCGTCCCTCGTCGATCTCCAGCAGATACGAGAGCAGCCCCGTCGAGTCGTGCGCCCCGACGAGCGGAGTCAGCTTGATGGCCATCGAGGGGAAATCAATCGTCCGCTCTTTTTTCTTTGTGAACAGCAGTTGCACTCTACTCTAGCGGCTGGCTGGGCACGGGGGAGGGAGGGGGGATCCCCCGGGGGATGCACAACACACTGCGCCGGCGGGAAAAGACAATCACAGCCTGTACATACTTAAATACTTGAGGTTCATGATCAGCTGATCGGATGGTTCCTGATTTTCAAACATGAATGAAGATCAGACTCAACAAACTGTTGGAACCCTTTAAATCCAACTCTATCATCTCATACTCACACTCGAGTGACTTATCCTTGTTTTCATTTTTCACTTTCAGAGAAATTCCGGCACAAAAGTCTGCACCATAGTGCATGATGATTCATTGTGAAAATTGACCCCAATCTTTTGTGATGCTTGATCATGGAGTCAAAGAACATAAGACAAAAGTTCATAAATCTTCTTACACAGTTGAAAATTTTCAGGCAACTGGTTTTCAGATACAGCCAGTACATCAAGAAAGAATACAGGTTGCAGCAGGGTGATTTTTGTCAAAAAGCCTGGCTTCAGCTACCCACAACTTCAGTTTCAGCTCCTGTATTTGCAAGCCAATATGGACCTACATTCTTTAGATTCAAAAGAAGGACTTGTTTATGCTTTCTGTTCCTACTGATTTCTGTTGATCAGCTACCACTCATGCTATCTTCAGACCTTTTATCTTCAGTTCACCACTTCTGGGTAATTTTTGAACACATCAAAAGCACAGCAGTTACTCTTGATCAAAAGTGAATCTAGATCAAATCTGGACCCTCTAAAATCTCTATTTTGACAAAGGAGGTTCTTGATCATCATGGGACTGCACCCATACATCAAATACAACTTGAGATAATTGCTTCAGTACGCTTATAAGTTATACTCAAGCTCAACACAATTTCTCCCTTTGCAAAATTGGCAGGCTTGGTGGTTTTTTGAGGGGAGCAGAAGAGCTAGTGTGAATGAGGGAGTAATGAACAGGCCAGATGTTGAGTGGGGTTGACTCAGGACATAAGGATGCAAGGAAATGGCTTATCTCACCCTCTATGGTGATATGATATAGGCCAAGAAAATACTTGCATGAGAACCATATTTGCATATAGACAAGAAAATTAATCTAACAAGAAAAAATCAACTGGACATGTTTGTCATTATGTGAATTAGCTGCATTGTGTGTAGGTTTATTGATCTGCTAAGTTAAGGTCTAAAGTTGACTCTGGACAGAAAAAAAACAAGAAAACAAGGGATGACCAGTTTAAGAAAGAAAATGTATGTATCAATATCTATATACACGCATCGTGTTTAAGTTATGTCCTTGGGATAAGTAGCTCGGTATTCACAGAACAGACAGACAGGATGAATAAATCATTAGATCAAGTTCAATATAATTGAGAATTGTATGCACACAGCATCAAACCGGGGGAGGGGACTCGATCGCATTGAAGCCAGGGTGAAGAATGCCTGACTAGCAACCCCCAAAGATGTTTCCAGCCGGTATGGAAGGAGAAATTTCACGTTAGCGGGTTCTGGGCGGATTGCGAGGCGGGACGAGAAGACTATCCGTGTGTCGCTCGTTGAGTAACGGGGGGAGCCTGAATTCGGAGCCTGAGGGTGGGCTTGAGAAGGTGGAGTGAACGGGTGAGTTGTCGCGTCTGACGGGTAACACCCGAAGGGCTACAGGGGGCGGGAACGATCCTGGGCCGGGCCTAACAGGGTTGGGCAGGGGCGGCAGATAACGGCTGGAGAAAAGTGATCGTGGCGTGACTGAGGCTGGCTCCTCGGCCGAGAATGATCGTTTAGTTTGACTCCACGAAAAGCTTGATGACTGGTCTGTGGAACAGCCGAGATGATGTTCTTCACCCTCTTGTCTGACTTTCCTAAACGCGGGATGAGTGTCGTCAGAGGGCATACTCTCTCGCCGTGATTGCCATGACGGTTGGTTCTGAGCGGATGGATGACGACTGGATGGAGAAGCAGAGCGAGATGAATTCGCTTCGCTAGAATATACCTGATTAGGTGAAAAGTCATGGGCAAAACCAGCAGACTGCGGTGCAAGGTTATCATCATTTGTTGGCATAGCTTGGGCCATGCGGTGACTGTTCAGCGTGAGGGCGGGATCAGCTTGGCGGGAATGATCCAGTATGCTGGAACCTATCTTCAAATGTTGAGACCCAGCACGCTGGGAAGTGACGTGCGATTTTACACGGGATCTGGTCGTATGTGGGGAGCTCCAACGAGGGCGTACAGGATGCTGGGCGGCCAAGTAATCGGGGAGGATTGCGGATTGAGGCTGAGGATCGGTACTCGAACGGCGCGGCGCAGATGCGGGATGATCATGACTGAAGCCATCTGGGGCGCGCCGGGGCAACCACTTGCGAGAATATGGAGACCCAGGGGTGCTAGTGTGATGGCGTCGATGTGAGCCGGACGGACTGCGTAATTGCAGGTCAGGCCTATGGGCTCGATCAGAGCCAGTAATATCTTGTGGCGAGGAGGGCCCAGTAGCCGGCTGAGATCGGGCAACTAACACATCTGGGATACTATTAACACCAGGGACTGCGGGTTGGAACGGCGGAAGTAGGGGCGCTGACGAGAGGGTTGGGCAGGATGCATCGGTAGTGCTGAGCGAAGGATAAGTTGAGAATGGTGCATGGCCGATTCCCCGAAGAAGAAAAAGAAACAATCGACTCATCAGCAACCCATATGATTCTCATGTTGGAAGCTACCCCTGCCGCATCTATTGATCAACATTTCGCCCGGAAAAACGTAAATAAGTGCATGGCCAGCCGCGTGCATTCGAGTTGGGATCAGCCGTTATCTAATTTTGGCCATGTGCCTCAAGCCGAGCACCACGAGGCGGATCTTTTGCTCTCAGGGCTGCAAAAAGACTGAGCATCGAATGAATGTCCACAGTCCATCCAATCGGGAACCGTTAGTGATCGGCATGCTCTTGCCGCATATTAATAATAGTTTTGGGTGGGTGGAGGACGCGGTCGACAAAATGCCAGTTGCCACAATTCACCATTCAAGATGAGGGTGGAACGGTGGAAGTCATGCCAAGTGAAACTGGCAAGCACTCTTTATTTTGCCAAAACAAGTAAAAGAATCCGAAATTACCTTGTGAGCAACCTAGAAACATTTGGTAGCAACAGCTCAGACGAGGAGCTGCTGGGCCGAGCATGAGAAGATCGAAGCGCATCTCGTTGGGAAGTAGACTGGATTGGCCTTTCATGAAGGATTGTTTGCGTGTTGGGAGGAGCTCGCTGGCGGTTAACTTTGGCTCGTCTATTTTGGAACCACACCTGGGGAGACGGCAGACGCAGCTTAACGATGACTGCGTGGAGCAGAAGTCTGAAGAATTATGCCAAGCTAGAATTCAATAACTTACTTGAACTTCACGATTAGACATCCCTAATTTAGCACCAATTGCTTCTCTTAGATCAAACGTTGGCGTGTCAGTCTTTGACACCAGGAGCAAGATTTATTAAAATGTCAGTTAGGCCTATATCTCACTATCGACTGAGGAGCGGTAGGATGAATAAGAAGAAATACTGCTCTGGCGCGGCGTCCGACTCACATACTCAAATAGATTCGAAAGGACCTCTAGTTGCTCCGGGGTGATTCTTTTTCGCTTGGGTCGTGGAACGCCTATTTGGAGGGACCTAGACGAGTTGTCGCTCGATGGGAAAACAGTTGGTAGTCTAGCAAGGTAAAGCTGAGGCTGTTGGGTTGACGCGTTCCACCTTTGATGGGCATAGATTGATCCCTCGGGGTTGTGAGTTGATTGAGAGGTTGGTGATGGAGATGCCTGTCTAGACATCGCTTGAGTAGGAGAAACCATTGAAGGCCCAAAGGATGGCATCATTTGCAAAGCAAGAGAAATATATATATATACTCAAATATAAATTTGTAAAAGATAGATTTAAAGGTACAGAGTGAGGGATGAGCCAATTTGATGGGATGTAGAACAAGGTGAGGTTGACGGATGACTGATGAAGGAATAATGAATGTTTTTTTTTGCAGCGGTAACTAGAAGAGCAGGGGAAGGAGGGGGAAGGGAGAAAGGTGAATGAATTTACTTATATATAATTTATTATTTATTATTATTATGATAACGGGATAAGCAGAGCGCGAAGTTTCGGTGAGGAATGAAAGTTGATGGATTGGTATTCCAGAAGGAATGCAAGACAAGGAATTTAAGAAGCAAAGAAAATGAATCAAGCAGATGAAGATCAGATCAAGCAACCTGATAGCGAGGTGGAAGTAGTCGACGAGATCATGTAAATCTGTATGTACAAGAAGTGTTCCGTCTTTCTCTTTTTTTGCCTGGTGCCAGGTGGAGAATGAACAATCAGAGCAGCTGGAAGATAAATACGGGTCGAGTTTGTTTAGGTTGAAAGTGAAATGCTTGAGGTAGATGCAAACAAGAACAGGATACGTAGGATATGTACCGTGCCTACAGCGCAGGGAAAGACTGGTGAGGGAAAAGCGCAAGAAAAAAGAAGAAATAAACAAACCCGCCAAGAACCTATCTAGTAAACGGTTAAAGGCACACTTAATTACCTATTCAAATTGGCAATTGAAGGTGAGGTGCCGACGAACACCAGTTCTTGGAAGGATTCTACTCTTGTGTTCTATGTAATTGACATGCCATCAACAGGCTTCAGGCGAAAAAGGGAACGAGAGAGAGGGGGAGAGGGAGAGAGGGAGAGAGAGAGAGAGAGAGAGGCAGAGAGAGAGAGACGAAGGGAAAAAATTATGTACGACGAACAAGAGAGCAAGAAAAAATCAAGCTTTTGTGGATGATTCCAGCGCGGAGAGGGAAACATGCGAGTCCATTGAGCGGGCGGAGGGAAGGGATTGGGTTTGTTGAGCTAAGAAACACATGAGCCTAATAAAGAGTCATTCAAAGCCCAATTCCCCAGTGCTGTCAGTCTGGGTGCAGTGAGAATACGTCATCAAATTATAGCTTTCTTTTTTCCCTTGTTTCCTTTTTTCCCTTTTTTCTTTTTTCTGACTTGCTACATGAACATATAATACATTAGCCAGTGAACAGGCTGGAATGGGTATATAAAGGATACGTAAAGGCATTTAAAATAGCCAATTATACGATTGATCTTTGTCCAAGGAAGAACAATGTACAAAATGTCCGTGGAATAGATCCACGTTATGTATGTCTCTATTCATTAGGAACCACAGGCACCTGCTGTTTTCCACCGATGTAATCCTCAGGCGTCATTCCAGGTCGGATAAAAGCTTCAAGGAAGCTGTAAACACGTGTGATTGTAGGAGGCGTCTTTAGAATCGAAATACCCTTCGTGGAAGAGCGACATCATATTTGGGGGTGCATATTTATGTTGTACAAACGAGACGGAAGAAAGGGCGCTAAAGGGTGATGAAAACTGAAAAGATTTTGCAACATGAAGGAAAGGTTCTCAAGAACTATACATGAATGCTACTCAACTGTTTCGTGTGTGCCTTTTTTCCGCCAGATACTTTTTTCGAGTGCCGACGAGTTTCTCTAAGTTTTGTACGACGGCGGATAAATTGACTTCAAAATAAGCACCATCACCGAGCACGGGTGGGAATTAGTAGGCCTAAAAGACAGCCTATGTGAAGTGTGAGAAGCCACCACTTGATGAATTATGCAGTTGTGTACAACATGTTTTTACATGTATCCCAAAAGCTTTTTCTTCCTCCATTGAGGCGGACCCCAGCTTGATGAAGTCCCTCCGACTCCCTTCTTAGGAGGGTCCCGCAGACTGACCAGTGGCTCGATGGAAATGGAAATCATGTGTACACCAGCAAGACTCCACGAATTTCCTTACAAGCTCTGTCAATACATGTATGAATAAGCGTTATGTACAATCGATGTAATGATGTTGCGCTTGAATTCTTTTCTTCTTTTTCATGTCGTCAAGAGATTGCAGGTTCGCCTTGCAAACATTCCCTTATGAGTATGTGGAGACTTGTATGTGGCAGGGAAAGACGCCTTTCCGGATAATAGGTACTAGCACTTGACGTTGGGGTTGAGCTATGCGGATACAAAACCGGAATGCTCTTTGATTACATTGCCTAGAAAGTTCAATGTCCCGGGCTCGCCCTGGGGGTTTGGGCCGTCCAGGCGAGCTCCTACCAATACCATTCATGTGCGTACGAGTCAAATTAAAACGATAAGTAAATCAAGCATGAGTGGCACATTCAGTTTGACTGATGTTTTCATTGCAACCTGGTAAATCCTTTTAAAGGGTTTTCATCATCATACCCCATAGAGTACCGGGCATCCATGATGAATTTATTCAATTATGCAGGTATGTTTGAAAATAGTTTTCATGACTTTCCTTTCCAGAAAATGAAGAAAGGATCCGTTGATGTGGAACACAAACTACTTGAGCCGACCAGCAACCGTCAAATTCCAACATGAAATCTATGCAATAAGCTCTCATAAGTCCAACATGATGAAGCCTGTGATGATGATGATGTGTAAATTGTCTCAGTTGGCTTCTAGAAAATCTTATAAATCGTATTCATAGAAAAAAAATGATGATATTTATCTACATTGACTTTATGATCGTTAATGACATCTTGAAGATATTTTGTGTCATCATCAAGTATAATCCTGCGTCTTTTTTCATCTAGAGAATGGTGGAGCATCAAACGAATGAACTAGGAACGATAATTCTCTGCCACCGCACGTCGAGCTCCGAATCAAGCGTCTGATTTTGGGATACGGCTTGATCCAGGAGGCGGTAATCATCTGCTCACCGCAGATTTGGTGGAAGAGAGAGCCCATCATTGAATAACTGAAGATTTGAAACTTCTCTGCTTTCAGCTCAACCTCAATGTTATAGCCCTGCTCCTGGGGTTCAGTCCGGAAGTCCTTGTCGTGATAAGGTTTCGGTTATTCATGTATACAACTCGTACCCACTCCCATGATCCATCTTCCTTCTTTCATGCCATCTTGCGCGCAATTATCAAGACCTTCTGAAACTCCATCATTGTTGGGGAGCTGTTGACTCAGGCCGATTGAAGAACCATTTAATGAAAAATACTAGACGTTCATAATGCTAGTCTATATGTACCGTTTCTCAAAGGCCGTAAGGCAAACCGCTTAGCTAGGTATTAGCATTTCTATGTATATACCTCTTGACGCAGAGTTTCTTGGGAATTTAATCGACTTGTGCGTTAAAGCCAGAAGGCTGGAGTCTGATGATTGTCAACAGAGATGAGTACATTTTCATGTCTCTTTATTATCTTCTCTCATTCGAAAGAAGGGACATAGAAAAACTTGGTTGATGTCAGGTGGTCCTTGTGGAAGATTCTCTACACCGCAGCTGGTGGGCCGATATATCCTACTCTCAACACGCCGCCATTTTGATCATTAATTTTTCCGACTTTCATCTGCCCTTGATCTATTTATCCATGTTGCATTCTCTGGGAAGCTTCACAAATCCCTGTATGTGACACGACGTATACTCTGTTGTGCGCGGCAAATGAGCCCAGCAAGGTCGCTCTCTAATTCACCAATAGGCCGAGCGTCTTGGAATTGTATGTGCCCAATCCCCCAATCGGCATATCAGGATCCAGAAACTAAGCGATCCGGAAGAAGCGCATGTTCCAAAACGGATGCTGGCCGAGATAACGCTTCCAAGAGATTTTTAATGTATTGAGTGATCATTTGGCTGAAATCAAGTTTTATTGTTTCTGCTAAGATGTCACGAAGTAACTTGTAGGTTATAGGTCCCAAAACAATTGTTTATGGACTTGTTAAGAAAAGATGTTATCAGCTTCATGTCGTTCGCGACAATCTGGGCTCTATCAAGGAGGAGAGTCGGATCCAGTACCATATATATTGTGATGATGGTGCCTAACGTTGAGTTTCTCCACAGAAACTACGCACCAAGCACATTCTACATGGTACTACTAGTAATGCCGAGCCTCCAAAGAAATGTTACAGAGTTGGGCATGCAAGACCCCAAGTTCCATATTCCGGCACCGTCTCTGTTTTCTTTTTTTCGCTTCAAACTAATTTCGAAGTGTGTGCCTGGTGCATTTACAACCGCTTACTCTCATTGGAATACTTCACTCCTGTGTGAAATTGCGCAGAGGAACGGAAAAAGTGAGAGCAGGAAAATTTAAAGGACAAAACCTCAAACCCGATAGCGAAAGCGATAAATGACACAGGCTGAGGAATGAACGTGGCAGGCTGCATAGCACAAAGGTCAAGAGAAAAGAAAATTCAACACCACAATGAAGAAAAAAGACAAGAAGTGTCTTGGTATTTGAAAAGGAAGAAATAGATTTGAGGAAACGACTGGGAGATGGAAGTTAATCCTAGGAATATGGAAGAAAAGAAATAAGAATTCAAATTGAAGAAGAAATTTCCTGGGGCAATCAGAATTGAAATTACAATCCTCAGCAAATCAAGTGATGTAGGATTGCGGGCCAGAACTGGCAGACTTGAAATCCATTTTCAAAATTGAATTATCATGTATTCTCAGGATCCAAAAAATTGACGAAATCTTCAAAATTGATACCTGGTCTCTCATTTATCACAAAAACAACAGCTGGTAAAACTTTTAATGATCAAAGAAACTAAGAGTTCATTTCAATCAGACAATGGATGACAAAGAAAGGAAAAACAAAAGAATGAAAAAATTACCTAAGAGGCAAACACGGTCTGACAAGTGTGAACAACAGGACAGGAGTGTGGATAAGGTGGAAGAAGGGAGGAAGGAATAGAATGGAACTAAAAAGGAGTGACATCAACATACAGGACATAAAGAGAAAGAAACGGTCTTTGACATACAATCACAGAGATGGCTGAATGTGGTGAGATTAGAAGGCAGGTGATTGATGTTGGCGGATGAGTTGAATAGGTTTGAGGAAGGAGGAGCAAGCGGTGTGGTGTTCCAAACATGACACAAATTTTCAATTTTATTTTATCTATTTCTCTTATCATTTTTCTCTTATCATTTTTCTCTTATCATTTTTCTCTTATCATTTTTCTCTTATCATTTTTCTCTTATCATTTTTCTCTTATCATTTTTCTCTTATCATTTTTCTCTTATCATTTTTCTCTTATCATTTTTCTCTTATCATTTTTCTCTTATCATTTTTCTCTTATCATTTTTCTCTTATCATTTTTCTCTTATCATTTTTCTCTTATATTTCTCTTATATTTCTCTTATTTCTTCTCTATCTCTTTTCCCTTTCTCATTTTTTCTCTTATATCCACTCAGAAATCCTCAAATATTATTGAAGAATCAGAATCTACGGCAAAATTCACTTTAGGACACAACTTACGGCAGATTCACCACTTGACCGGATCAGGAAGTATCAACAACTCAACATATCCCTTCACCTAAACCTTAATCCCTACTACAGTCAGCAAAATACAAAACCCTCAAAATCCCATAGATTCTTCTAGAAACACATTCTTCAGGCAAAATGATCCTAGGGAACAACTCATGGAATCTTTGTTGCATGCCTGGATCAATAGTTATGGCCAATATGAGTTCCTAGACCCGGGTTTAATCCAGTTATCCACAGTTACACGGCACTATCACGAGGCAATCACACAAAGCCCTCAAACACAACTCAACCACTAGGTACCGGTAACCCCTTTTCTAGGATGTTCCACCCAACTTAGGCCCACAACACTCATGGAAAGTTCCATCAGGTTCAGAACCACAAGTCACCCACATTTCACTTGTTCCATTGTTCCATTTGTTTCCATCAACCACATTTCAGCCATGATTAGTCATCAATTGTTGTTCCACTGTGTACCATGACCATTGTTGCAACCAAAAGTTGACCACCCCCCATTTGTCAGGATTTTGATGTAAAAGAGGCTCTCCAGGTGTTTTTCCCCCCTCCTCACCAGATTCTGGGATCACATCACTTCACTCATCATCCACAGATATTGTTCACTATCCCCCATAGTATAATAACACTGGTCACTCCTCATTATAAGCCACCCAATATTGAGGTTTTAAGGAATCAACATCATCATTTACCCATAACAACTCATCTTGCTCCCCCTTGGTTGCAGCATTAGCTCCCATATGTGCCCCATCAGTGATCATCATCAGCACTCTCCATCCCCTGGTTGTAGCGTCAGCTCCCAAACCTCATTTAGCTCTACAACTCATTACCTTCATCATCATCCATCCTTGGTAGTAGTGTCAGCTCCCAGAACTCATTACCTTCACACATCATCACCCATCCTTGTTAGTAGCGTCAGCTCCCAGAACTCATTACCTTCACACATCATCACCCATCCTTGGTAGTAGCGTCAGCTCCCAACCCTTGTCATCTTAACACATCTTCATCATATACATACACCCTTGACATCCACCATTATCATTGTCACCTATTGTCACCTTTTAACATCATCACCTACTTGTATTAGCACTCATAACCCTTAACACTCATCCATTACCCTTCTACACATAGGAACAACATCATCACATACTTGCCTCAGATACACTCCTACGTCATCTATCAACAACACCATCCATCATGAGCATCATCAGCCATAGTCAACATCATCTAGTATCATCAACAACATCCATCATCAGCCATATACATACCTTACATTCCGCAGTCATCTGAACCAGACGAGTCCTATCACTATAAGTAAACTGCCAAGCAATCTTGGTGGTCTTGTTTGTTCTGATATTATAGAAGGGCAGAGCTTGAAACTCCTTATTCCCCTTCTCCATTCAGCAAAAGGTATTAACATACACTTTTGAGTCTTACAGTGGCGTGAGAGATGATGATGCTCTTGGGGAAACTGGAGCCAGACCTTTTGAGAGAGAGAGTTTCTGGAGGTTGGAGTGACAAACAAAGTTAGCTATGATGATGAGCAAAAAGAGTTCCCCAAGGAGAAGTTGTCCATGGACAAAGGGGCCATCTTAAGTAGGCAGGTCCGCAGTTGAGATGGGATTCAGGTGAGAGGGACAAGCGTTGCTTGGCTCAATTGTATTGGAGATGTGAGGAATGTGAGAGGGGATTCAGGTAAGAGAGACAAGAGTTGCTTGGGTTGATTGTGTCAATTGAGACCAGAGATGCAAGGAGTGCAACATGAGAGTCTGAGCAAGAGAAAGAAAGAATAGAAAAAGGATTGAGCGAGTCAGGAAAGCCTAGCAGAGAGTAGTTGATTAGCGGAGAGCTTTGAAATCAAGGAGACTAGAGGAAGCATTGCTAGGATTTATTCCAACAAAACTTTTCATTCCTTCAAAGGTTAATTCTTTCAGTCTTCCTATATATACAAAACTTTTCATTCCTTCAAAGTTTAATTCTTTCAGTCTTCCTATTTATCCGTATCCTTTTTCAGCATGTTCCAAAAATTTCTCTGAAACCCTGAAGCCAGGAAGATGACTATCACAATATTTGAGAAGAAAACATAATCTACCTAGTTGGATTCTCTTTTGTTTTAGCTCATGGTACCTCTTGTATAACTTGAAGTTGAAACATGGATGTTGTTCATGATCCTGCAGTTCTGAGACAAAATGGTCCATCTTATTGCAATAAGAAAGATAGCCATATTCATTTGATTGAACCAAAGCACTGAGACTTTGATGGTGATGTAGGACTCCTCGTGGGACAAATGTTATATTTGGTAAAGATCCGGCTGGGGGAAATAAACTGTGTTACTAGGTTGAAAGGCTAAGAGCATCTTTATTGATCAGCTAGTTTAGCGCGCGGCTAAAACTTGAGCTAAGACGCAGCTAGCTAGCTGCGGGTGGCTCAACCTCACCGGTTGTGGCTAACTGCCAAGCCAAACTAGCTAGCTCCATCCAAAAATGGTCAACCGCACCGGCAAACGACGCCGTCTCCTAGAGGAACTATTTGAATCGGAAACGGACGAAGAAGAAGAAGATGATGAAACTGTTTCGCTAGAAGAAATTGATGGCAATGAGAAGGAAAGAATAAAGCCCCCAGTCCAACGCTGCCCAAACAAGGAACAAAATCATCTTCTAGGTCACGAAAAGCTTCTTCAAGATTATTTTAATGAAGATTGCACCTACAAAAAACTGATTTTGCACGCCGATTCCAAATGAGAAAGGAGCATTTCCTGAAAATCGCAGATGAGGTGGAGAATGTTTGCCCATATTTTATCCAGAAACGTGTAATTTGCTATTCTTTTATTATTTTTTCAACAAAAAACTAATTTGTGGAAACTATTGTCTAGGACTGTACGGGTAAATGGGGACTCTCTTGCTTTCAAAAGATCACCTTGGCCCTTCGACAGCTAGCCTATGGTTGCGCTATGGATGCAACCAATGAGTACTGTCGTATAGGTGAAGCAACTGCACGGAAAACACTCAAAGCATTTTGCAATTCCATCAACAATCTCTACAGCTCCAAGTATCTTCAAAAACCCGACGCTAGCGATTTGACGCGGATCCTTGATACCAACAGCAGACAAGGTTTTCCAGGCTGCATTGGCAGCCTTGACTGCATGCACTGGGCATGGAAGAACTGCCCAAATGCAATGGCCGGCCAGTACAAAGGAAAAGAAAAACAACCAACTGTTGTTTTGGAAGCTGTTGCCAACCAACAATTGTGGATCTGGCACTTGTATTTTGGCACTTCTGGGGCCCTTAACAACATCAATGTCCTTGACCGATTGACTCTTTTTGACGACCAAATCGCAGGGATTGGATGGGATGTTTCTTTCCAAATTTGCGGACGTCAATACAATCACGCGTACTACCTTGTTGACGGTATCTACCCTTCCTGGTCGACCCTTATCAAAGCAAAAACAGTTGCTCAAGATGCAGCTTCCCAACATTTTAAAAAGCTTCAGGAAGCTTTTTGGAAGGATATTGAGAGAGCCTTTGGTGTCCTCCAATCACGCTGGGCTGTTGTCTCCATCCCGGCTTGGTTCTGGTCCCCAGAAGACATGGTGGCAATTATGAGGACTTGTATCATCCTCCACAATATGATTGTGGAGGATGGCAAGCGTGACTCAACAGATACCTATTCATTACCGCCCAGGACAACTCTTATTCCACCAAATCGTGAAGCATACTCCAAAACCAAGAAGAACATACACTTCTGTGAACTCAAATAGGCTGTGCAACATTGAAGGCTTACCAACGACTTGATTGATTTAAATTGGGCACAATTGGGGGCCACAAGCAATTAGAGAATCAATGTTTTTTAGCTTTAATTTCTTTTCTTATTTTATCAATGAAATGAAACAAGAGTAATTGTTTCTTTGAGATAGAAGGGCTAAGTTGAGCAAGTGAGAAAAACACAGCTGTTTATCAAATGAGAAAAAAACAGCGAGAGAAGGCAGATTATAGGAACGGGAGGGAGGGGTCTAATTCTTCAACATCTTCTTCATTGTACTCAGACTCATTGTTGATTTTGGGATTGCTTGAGGGGTCTTGTGGATCGTAGCTATCCTGATCACTGGGTGGAACCGACAAAGTTGCATCCACTTGCTCATTGTCTGGTCTGTTGTTTGCTGAAGTTGATTGCGTTGGATTCTGGGATTCAAGTTTCTTTTTTTCTTTTTCTTTCCTTTGTTCACGGAGATCATCAATAATATCTTCCTTTCTGAGTTTGAAGAACTCTTGCGCTAGATCGTCAGGCAAGTCTTTGTCTCTTTTGCACATAATCTCAATGTTAACTTGGTCGATTTTGGCTTGAGCGGCTTGCCGACAAATTTCATTTGTCTTCTCCATTGTGATTGTTCGTTTAGAGTAGTTGTCGGCACGCTGATGAAGTACCTTTATCTTCTTAGCTTTGAATTCGTCTTCCTTCATGGATTGTTTCAAAGCATGGACTCCTGGTGGTCGTTTGAAAGAACTCCCAGTTGATGGAACTGCACCAGCCGCTGAGTTGAGTAGAGGAGTTCCAGCGGTAGGATTGGACTGAACAGCCTCAGCCAATGCGTTTTGAGTGTTTGTTGGCTCTCCAGTTGTTGTAGTGGCACGTGTTGCAGTCAATTCCTTACATTTGACCGAGTCTTTGAGTAGGATCCAGGATTGTTCATGTATGAATTGTCAACCTTCAATCTCGTAATAACTTTTTTTGGCAGCCGGAATGAGATTGCCCAAGACAGAGCCGGATGGCCGATTTCTTTCAAGCTTTGCATAGATGCCAGAAAACTTCAATGTCGACTTTTGAATATGTCCCCATCTATGTATGTATGTAGAAAAAAAGGGAAGAAATCAATCAATGAAAAGTTTGAAAGATGGCACAAGAAAGACTAACCAATGCATTACACTTGTTGCCTCTCTGTCAATACCGGACGAAGCAAAGTTGTTGAAGTTGTCGGCCACTCATTTGAAGAATTCCTTGCGTTTTTGGCCAGTCGATCGGACACCATCCATGGAAATCTTGAGCCAGCTTTTGGTAAGTTGCTCATCTTCTTGTGGAGTCCAATTGGCGCTTTGTTTTGATGGCATTGTAGTAGTTGATGTTGGATGTTGTGTTGAAGATATATTGGATATAGCAACATGGTGTGCACAGCAACAAGTAATTTGGAGTAGCTGTTGGTCACTAGCTAGCTCGCGGCTAACCGTTGCTATATGTAGCAGAGGTTAGCCAAGAATTAAGCTCTGCGCAAACTTAGCCCGGGTGTAGCTTGACCCAATGCGGTTGAAGTTTGGGGCTAAGGTGCTTAGCTCGCGCTAAACTAGCCACCGGTAAAGATGCTCTAATACAACAGTTTACGGGTGTTTTATTGGCCTGCCCCTTTATAAATACTACACTATTTGTAAGGAATCTCAAAATCAATTAAAGAGAAAAGAGATATGGCTTATTTCAAGATTGAACTATATAACTTAAGTATAGTAGTCTCAATCAGACTTAGATCAATGAATCAATGAAACAAGTGGATGGTTCAACTAGTAAGATGGATAAACAACCCAGTGGGGTTAAATTATGTGGAGTGATGATGATGGAGTGATGAGATGATGTGGATGGTTGAATGGTATGATGGTGATGTGTAATGATCTACTACTATGGTGTGTTGTTGACTAATACTAATAAGCTGATAAGTGCTAACTTATTATAGTTGGCTGTTGTTGTTGATTATCTATGGTTGGTTTATGTTGTTGACTAATCTTTAACAAGATGATGATGGCTAACTTATTATGACTTATGACTGTTGTTGACTGACTAAATAAGATGAAGATGGCAAGCTTATTGAGGATGATGGTTGGTGACTAATACTACTACTAATCTTGGCTGCTAATAATAAGGGAATGGGGAAAACTGTAACTTATTATAAGTGTTGGGTGGTTGGTTGATTTACTAACTGAATAGCTCTAACACTTTGACTTATGATGACTGACTTAATTTACTGACTAACTGACTGACTGATTGGTTGGTGATGGGGTGATGTTCCCATGACAGGGGGAAAGGAAAGTCCTGGTGAGAGAGGCCCTCCTTTTATAGCAAAATATGAGGCATTTTTTGCTGGTGGTGGTTTGATTTGAGGCATTTTTGCTGGTGTGAACTTGAGAACTGCACAGCATTTATGCGGGTTGTGCGTTAATTGAGCTGATTTTGCTGGTGGTGAAGATCTGGGTTGCACAGCATTTATGCGGGTCGTGCGTTAATTGAGCTGATTTTGCTGGTGGTGAAGATCTGGGTTGCACAGCATTTATGTGGGTTGTGCATTAATTGAGCTGATTTTGCTGGTGGTGAAGATCTGGTTTGCACAGCATTTATGCAGGTTGTGCATAAATTGAGCTGCATTTGCTGGGGGTGAAGATGTAGTGTGTGTATGTGTATATATATGTAGCTATGTAGATGTAACTATACTATGTATGTAGCCTATGTAGATTTATATGTAACTGTACTATCTATATGTAACTGTAATATCTGCATGTAACTAAAATATATATATGTAGCTAGACTTATGTACATGTAACTAAACTATGTAAATGTAACTAGAATATTTAGGTAAAGCTTCTTGGCATTTGGAACGTAAATGGAACACCACAGCGAGCCAAATAAATTGCCATTTCATCAAGCTCAGTGGCTGTCAGCCTTAGAGACAACAATGTTCCCCAAAAGGCTTCAACAATGTTCTCTCATTCTTTTCTTCAATGCGAGCATTTTCATATTATAATATCCACACCTTGTTGTTTATAAGTGTGAAGTGATATAATGATGGAGTGATTAACCAGGAAGTCCACATAACATCTAATCATTTTCTAAGTTCATCCTCATAATTCATATTCATTTTGATAAACATGGTTCATCACTTTCAGAGTTGGGCAGATGAAAATTTTCATCATCACTCACCAACCAGAACTTAGAAGAAACAGACCCATTGGACAAACACTCCTTACTCCCCAGAACTCCAGGTCCCATCATTTCCCCTTGTTGTTATGTTGTGGTCATTTGGTGTCACCTGTCTGACTAGTAAGCAGCTTTGCCAATCCCTCTTTTCTTCAAAGTTCATCTTGGAGCTTTGATCTTATCACCCCTCTTCATCTTCCTCTTTCTCTTAATCTCAAAGAGGCACCATCATCACCTATCCTTAAAGGATCAATCATCTTCTTCATAGTCTTGTGGTACTTTTCACCCACACAGGTTTCCTTATAAGTACCCTTTGCCTTTGGCATAAAAAATAAGGCAGTCCCTGACTGTAACCTCCCCTGCTTCTCAGGATGAAGAGACTGTGGCTCTTCCTGGTTCTGCTATTCTTGCTCTCTTAAAGATTGAGCCCATTACCAGTCTTTTCAGACTCATCATTATTTTTCTTAAGTCCTCCTCCTTTGTCCTCATCCTTTCCCTGAAATATAGATTTGTGCCCCCCAATATCTTGTTCCCTTTTGTCAAATGAGAGACCCAGGCTCGCAGTGGCTTTCCATTCATTTTTTGTCAAAATTGCCATGAGACGGGACCTCATGCAATTATTTAAAATATTTGACCAAGTGTCCTGATTCAACACTTATGATATATCAAAGGAAATAGGAATGGTGTGATTGTTGCAATGAGCTAAATTGTTTTCTTTGAGGAACTTCAAGACAAGAAAGGGGATTCCAAAAATGAACTTACATTTCAAAAGGCCAGCCATTTGTAGAGTATTGCTGGATCCCTTTTTGAACTCCTCCTTAAAATGAGGGTAGAAAAAGATCATAGTTAATTCAGATTTGTGAAAGCCATTGAGAGCATGAGGTAATATAAGCTGTCCATCTGTGTTCTTGTTGTTCAAGAAGAGTGATAGTTCTTTTTCAGAAATGATTTCAAACTTTTGTAAGTCAATAAATGATTTGATCATCAGCTCATATCCTCTTTCAACTAATTGATTGATTTTTACTTCTTCATCTTCTTTAATTTTGAGTCCTTCATTTTGTTTGATTTTGACTTCTTCTCCTTTGATATTAAATTCTTCATTTTTTGTGAGAAGAAACCTTTTGTGCACATTGCGCTCCAATTTTTCATTTTCTTGGAGCAACAATTGCCTGATTGCCTCAATCTGTGCAACAGATTTGAGCAATACTCCTTTGATCTCCTCAATGATTTTGGTTACATTATCTGAATAAGGCAAATGCTGTTTGGTATCTACAACTGTAAGAACTTCCCCTCTCAATTCTCTCAGCTGGATTCCAAACAGATCCTTCAAGGCCTGCTCAACAATGTTAAATTTCTGTTCCACTCTTGATATTTGACCAGTTGCAAGGTTTGATTTGCAAAACTTCCTCCAACTCAGGAAGTTCCCCAATTTTTTCTTGTAACAACTGCATACTTTATCCTCTGGTTCTGGTAAAGGATTGTGGAAGATTTTCAGCAAGGCTGTCAACAAACCCACTTTGGGTTCCCTGTCAAGATCCACCATTTCTTTTTCTGTGTGGGGAACTAGTTAATCAAAGAGTTGTAAGTTTCATATGGATAATATCATGTGATGGTCGGATTGAATAATTCTTACTCTTGTTTTGTTGAATAATTGAAACCTCACAATTAATTAAGCCGGGTAATGAAGATTACATAATCTTCAGTTGTTGTCACTCTAAGTCTCAGTCAAAGCGTTTTCTGTCCCATGTCGTACTTCATTATCTCTTTTTTCCAAGTCATATTTCATTATCTCTTTTTTACAAGTCATATTTCTATATTCTTGCATCTCTTCTCTCAAAACAACTACTCAATTCTCATACACCTCGATCAAATTGTTTATTGTATCTCTCAATAAAATCAATCCACATCATTTAACCCAACAAGCAATATTCTCCAGTCAATATACACCGTCAGTTTCAGACTTCAGGAGGAGCTAGAAATAGCTGCTGGGCGGTTTGTAACATCTGATTCATTTGTATCAATCTTGTTGATCTTATTAACTAAAATCATCTCATACTTATCAAAATAGGCTATCTTGTTGTGATAATCCTGTTGTTATCAAACCAACACTGTGTATTGTTGTTGAAAGATTTTGTTTCCAGAACTTATTGTAGATCATAAGGTATTGTTCATTATCTTTATTGTTGTTAAGATTGATTCATTTTTATTCATCTTTGTTTTATTGTTTTAAGTTTATTTACTTCCATTGAGTTTTAACACTGCTTCAATAAAGAAAAGATTCTACCTATCTCACATGGTAGCAAGAGTCTAAGCTTGACAGTTAAAACTCAAAGTAAGAAAAGACTATAGATCGGACAAAACAAACAATCTGGATCTTCCCACTCCGGCGTTACAAACTGGTGATTCACCGAGCAAGGATGAAGCAAAAAATGAGAGGTTTACATTAATGAAACTCCATCGCAAAAACTGGACCAAGTGGAAGAAATTCTTCTCCAATCTGTTAATTGGACGTGGCCATGAAGAGATATTTGACCCCGTCTTGTGTGCGGCAAATGCATCCACCAAGACGTTTCAAAAGAAATTGGCCCTTGCATACACCCTTCTGTACTCATGCTTGTTGTCAGACCTTAAAACCAATTACTGCATCCACCAACACATTTTTGGATGCAATGACGTTGTTGGCTGAGTCTTGTGGCAAAAAGTCACCCATTGAGATGGGCAACAAGTTATATGTACTAATCTGTTGTGATTATTCTCCTTGATCTTCTCTTTCCGCTCATGTTGCAAAATTTCAATTGCTTTACAACTTTTTGAAATCTGCTGTAGTCAGAAATGAAGATATGGAGGTTACTACGACAATGGCTGGGATATTCTTTCTGAAACATTTTGTCATGACCAGTCTCTGTCCTCCCTTGTTCAGAACATGTATGACATGAAGCCAGGCTGCTTGTATGAATATCAAACACAGTTGGACAGAAAGATTACCTTCCGGATCCCTCAATAGTACAATATTGGCACCATCAATATCATTGCCTGGTTGACCAAACAAAGAAAAATTGAAGGCTATTCCGGCATCACAACAATTTTGTAATGTCGTGCCAACACAGGGTTGTCCACAATCTTTTGTGCCGCAAGCTGCGTCACCATCCAACATGTCAAACTTGGAAATTCAGTGTCTTATTGAACAGCAAATTAACGTGATAAAGAAGCTTCAGGTAAATTCAATTGAAGATCTTGATCAAATATCTGAGGATAAGGTGGATGGCAAGTTGGACGCAATTGATGACAAATTCCATCTGGATGACACGGGATTTTTTGTTGACAACAACAATATGTTCATGGTTGGCTCTGAGAAACTCATTGGCACTCGGCTGGTGTTGGACACTGGTGCTTCAAAGTCTACGGTGTTGAACACGGATTTATTGACAAATCTGAAACCAGTAACAAAGAACATGAAAACTTACTCTGGAGCCATTGAAATCACTCACATGGGTTTGATGAAGTTTGGATTGTATAATATCTATCCGTTCTATTATGCTCCTGCTGGAAAATGTAACTTGATTTCTGTTTCTCAGCTTGAGGATCATGGTTTTTGGGTTTCCACAAGAATAAGTTGTTTCTGGTTTATATGGGATTGCAGATTGTGAAAAAATTTCCTTGGGTTGGGAACCTATATGTATCAACAATCAACGGCAGGACATCCCCAGTGCCCGCCATCAATACTCTCATGCCCAACATCAACAATCTATATGCCATGTCTGAAAAGGTTTCTCTAAAAGATTGGAATGTCATACTTGGACACCCCTTGGATATATATGTAAATCAATTTCTGGACTTGATGAAAATCAAGAGGTCAGAGAAGACTGGATCCTTGGCAGCTTGTGAGGTGTGTAGAATGGCAAAATTAGAATGTTCTTCACATTCCAACCCCCTTCCTTCTGCTTTGTCTCCATTCAAGATGATTCAAATGGATGTGTTGCAGGCTACTCCAATATCTTGTGGTAACTTCCAATACGTCCTGGTTTTGATCAATGATTTTTCTTGTTGGAACCGGATTTATCTGCTTCAAAAGAAATTGGAATGCTAGTCAAAAATCATGTCATTTGTCAATGAGATTCATAGTCACTTGCATGTGAAGCCGGCAATCCTTCACCTTGATTGTGGGGGTGAGTTTGCGTCCCTTTCTTTTAAATCCTTTCTAAGTAAGCGTGGAATGTCTCTAGAGCAAGGCCTGGCTAATTTGCCTCAAACAAATGGTTTAGCAGAAAGATTCAATCAAGCATTTTTGGTCAAAATTTGATGCATGTTGGTGCAATCTTCCGTTCCATTGAATTACTGGGATGAAGCGGAACACTTTGCGTTGACACTAATCAACATGATTCCCTCCACGTTGCTGAACTGGAATTCCCCAAGCTCAGTGCTGATTGTTGTGGATTCAATGCTCAAACAAACGCAACATGTCGGATTGTTGCTCCCTTTTGGCTTAAAAGTGTTTGTGCATGATCAGAATCCAAAATCAAAAGTTGCACCACCGTCGAAACCATTGCTCTTCCTTGGTTTTGAGCCCAGATCAGATGCAATGCGATTTTTAGATCCAATATCACATTGAATTGTCATCAGCCAAGATTATTCCCCTTCTTTTCTTTCTTTTCCCTATCATTCCAAAGCGGGGCTGTTAAAGTTACCATTGACTTTGCCCAACTCAGCACAGCTCACCACATTGGAGTTTGTCACCATCAATATTCCGGTTCAAAGACATGCCCGTGTCAGACAATCCTCCCCTACTTCTGATCCATCAAACACCAACGCTCAGAGGTCTCACGAGTCTTCTCCCCAGATTATCTCTCAATCTCGCAAAACATCAATTGTTCCTTTGATTTTGAGAGAATCATCACCCAGTGTTCCCATTCCTGCCACCACTCCTACCTGTTCCTCCGCTCTCCCTGCTTCTCCCCCTCCACTGTCAAATCATGCTTTGTCAAATCATGCTTCATTGTCAAGCGCTTTTGAAAGTCGTCGTCAACTGCCCGCTGCCACCAAACATCTTTGATTTGAATGGCTTCCAAAAGATCAATTGGTGCCAGAAGACATCAATTCAAATATTGATCCCTCTTGCATCATTGAAGTTTTGCAACGTCAATGCAATGACTTGCCGGACATCAGAATTTGCCGATATCAATCTGACCGAGTTGGTCACAATCAACAAAGCAATGAGTGACTCCAAGCACATTGACAAGTGGGACAACACTATGGCAGCTGAATTCAAATCACTGGACGACAAGAATACCGGGATACTATCTCCTCCTCCATCCAGTGATAAAATCATTGGTGGTATGTGCCTGTTGACCAGGAGGTTGAATGAGTTTGGCAAAGTGGTCAGAAACAAGGCACCTGGGTGATATTTGGGAATCATCAGGAGCACATGCTTCATCATTTCAAAACGTACTTGCCTGTCGCTCAAAATGAGTCTCTGAAGATGATGCTATCTCTGGTGGTCAATTGGAATCTCCACGTTTTTTAGTTTGATGTTGAGACGGCTTTCCTGTATGGCAAGATCAACACTGTGATCTATGTGTCTCAAGTACTTGGATTTGAAGACACCAATCCGAAAAACAGGGATGGGTTTGGAGGTTGTACAAGTCACTGTACAGTACCAAACAAGCCCCAAGGATGTAGAAGGAGCATCTGGTTGAGACTTTAAAAAAACTTGGGCTCATGCCATTAATTCTAGACAATGCCCTGTTTCACAACAACAACTATTCAATATTGCTTCATATGCATGTCAACAACGGTCTTATTGTTGGAAAATCAAGGATTGAGATTCTTAAGTTTCTAGACGATCTGAAGAAGAGTTACTCCTTGAAGATCAATGAAAGGCCAAAACAACATCTCAGTTATACTTTTGACTGGAGGTTGGACAAGACTCTTTTCATTCATCATTCTGATTTCTGCAACAAGATTCTTGACGAGTTTGACATGACGGAAGCAAACTCGGTAAAATGCCCATCACCGTTGAATTTTCATGGTCTAATGGCAACTTAATGTCATCCGTTCAATTTAACCACAATGCAAAAAAAATAGGAATGCTCACCTACCTTGTGCTTCACACTTGACCAGATATTGCGTTTACCGTCAATGTCTTGGCACAATTTACTTTGGCCCCAACTCAAACGCATTGGTCTCTGGTGAAGCACTTGCTTTGGTTCTTGCAGGGGCACAGTGACATTTGGTGTGCGTTTTTGCAAGAGTTCTTTGGAAAATGGACCAACAAAGATTACACGTCTTCTTTGGTGTTGAAAAAATCAACCTCAGGCTATGTGATCACTTTCTTTGGTAACCCTGTGTTGTGGATGACAAAGAAGCAGCCAGTTGTGGCACAGTCAACTACTGAAGCAGAATTCATTGCTATCAACAAATGTGCCCAACAACTTTGCTGGATATCTAATCTGATCATATCTCTGTTGATCAAAATTGACATCTCAATCATTTTCAACAACAATTCCAGTGCAGTAATAATCACCAAAGAACCAAAGCTCAATCCAAATACCAAGCACATCAAGATCTGTTTTCAATACATCCGGCAATTGATGGGTGATAAAGTCATGAAGTTCAAGCAAGTCTTGACTGTTGATATGATTGCAGATGTGTTCACCAAACCACTGGGCAAGATTAAGTTGGCTATCACGTACAAACAATTAATACATTCAACTAATGTGCATGTTTAGGAGGAGTGTTGAATAATTGAAACCTCACAATTAATTAAGCCGGGTAATGAAAATTAAATAATCTTCAGTTGTTGTCACTCTCAGTCTCAGTCAAAGCGTTTTCTCTCCCAAGTCGTATTTCATTATCTCTTTTTTCCGGGTCGTATTTCTATATTCTTGCATCTCTTCTCTCAAAACAACTACTCAATCCTCATACACCTTGATCAAATTGTTTATCGTATCCCTTGATAAAATCAATCCACATCATTTAACCCAACAACCCAACAAGCAATATTCTTCAGTCAATATACACCGTCAGTTTCAGACTTCAGGAGGAGCTAGAAATAGCTGCTGGACGGGTTGTAACATTTGATTCATTTGTATCACTCTTGTTGATCTTATCAACTAACATCATCTCATACTTATCAAGCTAGGCTAGGACCCCAGAAACCCCCTATGGAGGTGGGTAATGAAAATGTATGAATTTTTTTGGCAAAAACCCAAAATGATACTCATGAAAAGTGTATGAATGGCCCATCTTTTCATGAAGCTTACTCACCTGGGATGTATGAATTTTTGAGTACACATGACTTTTACCCAATTTTTTCATCTTTTAGCCCTATTTTCCATGAAAAAAAACCCAACTGGGTTTGAGAAGTGAGAAATTTGGACCCCCGTACCCAAATAACCCAGATTTCCCGTAACCCGGAGGCTCCACCAGGGGAAATGCTACTCATGAAACGTGTATGAATGAGCATGAAAAATGTATGAATTTTTGCAAAAACTCAGATTTTACATTACCCACCTCTATAGGGAGTTTCCGGGGTCCTGCTAGGCTATCTTGTTGTGATAATCCTGTTGTTATCAAACCAACACTGTGTATTGTTGTTGAAAGATTTTGTTTCCAGAACTTATTGTAGATCATAAGGTATTGTTCATTATCTTTATTGTTGTTAAGATTGATTCATTTTTTGTACATCTTTGTTTTATTGTTTTAAGTTTATTTACTTCTATTGAGTTTTAACACTGTTTCAAAAAAGCAAAGATTCTGTTAGAGTTGGGTTATGTTTCTGTTTTCTCTCAGTGTGCTTTCACACCTTTTCTCACATGTCACAGCTTTCACATTGTATGTAGTGACTGGATGTCAACTCTAGGGAAATCCGGCTCCGAATCCGAATCCAAATCCGGATAAAATCTTTATTTTATGTTTTATATTTATTTCAATATTTTATGATTTGTTGATAATATACAGTATACGTAGTATTTCAAATTGTTTTTTTATGTACTAGAAGCTTCTCAACAGTCAAGACACGTTTTGACACAACGCGCTAAATCTCGACCACAATCCCGTCACGCACCGCGTAGCGCGTAAAACACTCCAGACGTGATTTGTTTCTATAAATACTCACTACGTTGTCCTTTGTCTGTCCCTCATGGGATTTATCTTGTAAACATTTTCTTTCTACTCTCATCTTGATTAAATCAATATTCTGTTACACCTTTTTATCCAATAGTATCATTATCCGTGCCCAGTAGCCGGATTTGGATCCTTTGAGTTCTTTCTTTACACTGGAGCAGTGTACGTGGAAGGCCTTTCTTCATCCTTCCACTGACACTCCGCACCGTGTTACGCTGCTCCAGTCTGATTGCCTCAAGAGGTTATGAGCCCAGATAGCAACTAAAGCTCAGCACGTGAAATACAGCATCTTAAGTCAGTCTCCAAAGCAAGAAAAGATCCGGTCACACAGACCAATTTTTTTTTTTGCGATGGCAAGCACCAGCAATCAAATCGCACCACCAACCCCCCCCCCGCAACAGACCAAGGGGAAGAAGCCCACCATGGTTTACAACACCTCCACCCACCCTGCCCTCAAGTTATCAGGTATTGAACAGCTGAAACCCCCGGGCCAGGAATCCAACTACTTGGACTGGCGCTTCGTGATCTCGTACCACTTCAAAGCAACCGGCGTGGCCTACTTTCTCCAGCAACTCAATCCAGAAGACAGGCCAGACTCTTGGAATCACAAAAACATAGCCGTGTGCTCCGTAATTGCCAAAACCGTTCACTCTGCGAACATTTGCTACATACGGAACTATGAAGACGATGCGCTCAGCACCTGGCAGGCCCTAGCGCAGGCACATCAAGACTCCACTTCAGGGGGTCAAATGTACTGGCTCAGAAAACTGACTCTAGCCAGAATGGGCTCCAACGATGTTGACACTCACCTCAAGGAAATGAGCCGATACTTCAAAAATCTCAACTCACTATTCTCCAACGATAAACCTCTGACTCTCGACAACATATATTCCACCTCACTCCTCATATCTCTACCGTCCGACTGGTTACCGTGTGTCTTGGCCATTATGAACAAGAGAAGATTTCCGTCTTCCCGGGTCATAGCTGCGCTCAAGCAAGAGGCTCTTTGCCGCAAGTCTTGAATTGAGGACGACCCTGCGTCCATCATCGCGTCAAAGGCGTCCACCACAGGGGACAATAAAACAAAACTCCACTGCACCTACTGCAACAGGGACGGCCACGATCTCCAACACTGCTTCACAGCAGCCAGGATCCTGTTGAAACACCAGAACAACCAGAAGCAACGCTCTGAGGAAAAAGGCACGTCCGGCTCCAAAGGTCACCACAGCAAGCCCAAGCGTCCTGAGAAGGCCGGTAAGACCAGTGTCGTAGAGATTGGGGGCGGCTACACATCAAACAATGAGGACTCCAATGATTCCGGCTCCTTGGTTGCAGACAGGAACGTCTCTGCTTGTAACGCCATGGTTGATGTTGATTTTCAATCCTGTGCCTTGGCCGTCAAGGATGCCAACATTGATTCGGGCTGCTCCATGAGCATGAACCCTTACCTCAGCAATGTCCAAAGACCCACTGCTGATGCAACACCCATCCGCCTGGCTGACCATTCCGCCATCGAAGCCACCCACTGGGGCTTCACTCAGCTACCCCTCTCCGCCCCAACCAAAATCCCAACCCTGGTCGTTCCCAGCCTTCACGAGCCTCTCTTGGCCGTCTCAGGTCTATGCAATCAATGACTCACTGTGGTTTTTGGCAAGGAAGACTGCAAGATCTATACCGGGTCTGTTGATGCCAAGGAGGGTTCACTCGCTGGGCACGGCTACCAAAAAGGAAATCTTTACTACCTGCAGAAGGCTGATGTGAGCTCCCATTCCGCCAAAATACCCCCACGCTCCACCGTTAATACTTCTCTTCTCGAGTACCACAACCGCCTATCCCACATAGGTGTCCATCCACTCAAACACCTTCTGAAGACTCTCCACATCACGCCCTCAATTCTGAACAAAATTGACGTGCAGAAGTGCACTGTTTGTGTCCAATCAAAAATACACAGAAGGCCGCTCACATCTCAATTGAACCACCACGCCACCACTCCAGGTCAACTTATCCACTCCAATGTGGCTTCTTACAAGGAAACCTCACGAGAAGGCTACAAATACTATGTTACATTCATAGATGACTGCTCAAAACATGTTTCCATTTACCCCATGAAATTAAAATCTCAAGTTTTTGCATGTTTCAAAATTTTCCATGCTTTCTTTGAGGAAGACGGCCGTCACAAGATTATGGCTATGAGATCAGATAACGGGGGCGAGTAAATCTCGACCAAGTTTGCAAACTACCTCGCTCAAGCCAACATACAACATGAACCTGGTCCGCCGCACTTGCCTGAGCTCAACGGGGTGGCTGAGCGGGCAAATCGAACCATCAGGAACATGGTCTGTTGCTCCTTACTCAGCGTGGGTGTCCCTAAGTCTTATTGGGCTGATGCCATTTGGCACATCCTCCACTCTTTGAATTCCGTTCCATGCCACACCCCCCTAGGTTTTAAATCTCCCAACTCAATACTTGGTCGTCCTCTGGTGCACGTCTCCTACTTACACCCTTTTGGCTGCCTTGTATGGCATGCCGTAACAGCCAAAACTCGGAAATCGCTTGACAAAAAGGGACGATTGGCCATGCTTCTGTCGTATCTCACCAATGGGAATGGCTACAGAGTATGGGATTTGGAAAAACGCACCGTGTTCAAAACTTGCGACCTCATCTTTTATGATTCAGTCTTTCCGTACAAATCTAAGCTTCAGGCATCTTGGGCGCCGGTCTACGTCGAGCTACCGTGGCCTACTCCAGGAGCTCCTGACCCAATTCCCTCTTCTACGTCCCCTCCTTGCGTTGCAACACCCAACGTTCCACCCCTGGACATCCCTCTCCAACCGCGCTTTGATTGGCGCCTCCAGGCCTCCATCCACGCACCAGAAAGCACCCATGGGCCACCCTCTCCACCTTCACCCAAACCCCTGCATCGGGAGCCACACCCTTCACCCTGTGGCTCTCCAGAACCAGCACCATCCGCCGAGCCAGACAACCAAGGCCCACAATCCACTCCGGCCCCCGTCACCGTCCCCACCCCGTCCTGCCACTCCACCAAGGCGTTCAACACGTTCCTGCCGTCCACCAGACCGTCTGGGAAACTGGTCTAAGTCGGCTGACGCCGAAGTTCAACTGGATACACCCAAAACTTGGAACCAGTTGCTAAAATCACCAAATAAAACCCGATGGCTGAAGGCAGCCAACAAAGAGTACGGCTCTCTGATGGGGATGTCCACCTGGAAACTCTTTCCCCGCCCAACAAAGCAAAAGATCATCCGCTCCAAATGGGTGTTCAAAGTCAAGCGCCACCCCGACAACTCTGTCCAAAAACTCAAGACGCGCTTGGTAGCCATGGGCTACTCTCAAGTTCATGGGATCGACTACTCCAAGGTCTTTGCTGCAACAATGCGGCTCGAAACACTGCGTCTGATACTCAGTCTACTGGCGGTACGAATATGGAAAGGCAGGCAAGTGGATTTCAAAACCGCTTTTCTCAACGGAAAGCTGTCGGAGCCAGTGTACATGGCCCAACCACCAGGATTCGAGGACCCGGACCATCCGGACTGGGTGTGTGAGGTCAAACGGTCCATCTACGGACTGAAGCAGTTGCCAAGAGAATGGAACTTGGAGCTTCACGCCGCCCTGGTGGCCATAGGTCTGACACAATCCCGCTACGACCCCACCCTCTATTTTAAACTTCAAGATCGCAAGCTAACTGGGGCACTAGCCATTCACGTTGATGACCTCGCCGTGGTTGGTGAACTGGACTTTGTAGAATTGACATCCATTCCCTCGGCTCCCACTTCAAGATTGGTGCCGACAAGGATCTACACTATTTTCTATCTCTAAAAATCCACTGCTCCAAAGAGGAAAAGCTCATCTACCTTTCCCAAGAGCATTACATTGATGAAATGACTGCTTGCTTCCTTCCGTGCAACATTGCTCCGGCGGCTACACCGACCGACTCTATTTTCAAGGATCTCAAACGTCAAACCAATGCTGATCCGCCTTCCACCGGTCCCTACCAACAGCTTCTTGGCTGTCTCCTTTGGGCAGCGCAGTGTACCAGGCCAGATTTATCCTTTTTGGTAAACTGCCTTTCTCAGTTTCTGAAGAACCCCTCGGAAGCTCACTGGCAAGCTGCCCTTTGCGTTCTTCGATATCTCTCCACCACCAAACACCTGTGTCTCCGTCTGGGGGGAACCCTTGGGTGCTCCGGCTTCTTGCACTCCGACTGGGCGGAAAATTGTCAAGACCGACATTCCACTTCTGCCTACACCTACTGACTAGGGTTTGGAGCTATCTCCTGGAAATCACGCAAACAAGCATCCGCCTCACTCTCCAGCACAGAAGCGGAGTACAAAGCCATGTCCAACGCCTGCAAGGAGGGTCTGTGGCTTTGCCATCTGCTCAGGGAGCTGAAGCTTATTCCCTCCACTTTCATTCCACTCCATGTTGACAACGCCGGCGCCAAAGCACTTGCGAAAAATCCGGAGCATCATTCCAGGACTAAACACATCGACGTGCGCTTTCACTTCATTCAAGACTGCGTCAAGAAAAACAAGCTTCAAGTCCTTCATGTATCCACCAAAGACATGTTGGCGGACATGCTCACGAAGCCCCTAAGTTGTGTCCTCCTTCAGTCTCATTGTAGTGCGTTTGGTGTAGTTTAACTCTCTTTTCTTCTTTATTCCTGATTTTTTTTCCTCTCGTGTTTCCCAAACTTTCTATTTTTTTTTCAATTTTTTTTACCTTATGTTTCTTTCTCTTCTTTTCTTTCTTCTAGGTGTTCAGCAAGGGGGGGTGTTAGAGTTGGGTTATGTTTCTGTTTTCTCTCAGTGTGCTTTCACACCTTTTCTCACATGTCACAGCTTTCACATTGTATGTAGTGACTGGAGCAGCGTATGTGGAAGGCCTTTCTTCATCCTTCCACTGACACTCCGCACCGTGTTACGCTGCTCCAGTCTGATTGCCTCAAGAGATTTGACCTATTTCACATGTTTTTATTAACCTGTGTCGTAGATGAACTTGCTGCACTCATCTTATCCCAGGTGCGTTTACTCATTTCCCGGTATTCGAGCTGATCATTCACAGAAACATTGGGCTCAGGTATATATGGTTGATTTGAGTCCGGTAGCATTAGTCCGGTTCACGACCCGCTGGTTTCAGCTTGCTGGAATTTATGACCCCCTGCAGGACCCCGGAAACCCCTTATAGAGGTGGGTAATGTAAAATCCGGGTTTTTGCAAAAATTCATACATTTTTCACGCTCATTCATACACGTTTCATGAGTAGCATTTCCCCCGGGGTAGCCTCCGGGTTAGGGGAAATCCGGGTTATTCAGGGACGGGGGTCCAATTTTCTCCCTTCCCAAACCCATTTGGGTTTTTTTTACAGAAAATAGGGCTAAAAGATGAAGAAATTGGGTAAAAGTCATGTATAATTGTAAATTCATACATCCCAGGTGAGTAAGCTTCATGAAAAAATGGGCCATTCATACACTTTTCATGAGTATCATTTTGGGTTTTTGCCAAAAAATTCATACATTTTCATTACCCACCTCCATAGGGGGTTTCTGGGGTCCTCCCCCTGCTTGTTTTTGTATAGTTTATGCATGGTTGTTCAGCGTGCTGTGCATCAAAACTTGCATAATGGCTGGGATCACTCACCCAAACCTTGAAGCATCATGCAAGGTCCAATTTAAACTTATGACCTGCATGTTGCTGATGCAGCGATAAAAAGCTGCTAAAATATAGCATAAACAGCGGGTCGTGAACCGGACTACAGTTGCGCAAGGCATTCCACTGTAACGGTTTTGGGCTATGTCCGAAATGTTGGCCGGAAAATTTTCAATTTTCCTCTGTAAATCTGTGTCATAAAGCCATAATTTTGCTGAAACTCACCCAAAAAATGGATAAAACCCTTTGAAATGCCAATCTTAAATGAATGCAGGGATCCATACTATGCATTTAAACTTTACCAAGTATCTTTAAAAGCCCTCTAAGTACATGAATATGGGTTTTTGTGCCCTCTTTACAGTGCGTGTCCGAAATGTGACCATTCAAAAAAAAAAAAAAAACCAGAAGCGCTGGGCAGAAGCTTTAGCGGACTTAGATTTAGAATTTACATGGTCTGAAATGCACAAAAATGTGGTCAACATGTTTGTATGACCCTAGTCATGTTTGAACATCCAGGCCACGCGTTCAAAAAATTTTTGCAGGAAAGGTGTGACAGCGCAATGCCTTGCGCAACTGTATTGACTCCATTGTACTCGGCAAACGAGATCCGGAAATGCCGCTGCTCTTTAATCGCTCCATAGGTCGAGCGTCTTGGAGTTGAACCCAAGTCCCTAAGCTGCATATCACATAATAATGGCTGGTGCGGAAGGAGCGCATTTTTGAAAAATGACGCCAGCCAAGATAATGCTTCAGAAGTTGTTGAGGTACTTATATCTAGTGGTCTCTCGGCCCAAAGGCAACTTTATTTGTTCTGAAAGATGCCACGATGTGTTTCAGCGCAGGCCGCGTTGCATCGATTTCCACTGAACGCTATTTGGAGCCGCTGTCAGAAAGCCTCTGGTTCTGCCTGTTTTGTCTCCACATCCACGGACCATAACAGGGCCAATCTTTTCCGCAAACAACAGTCAGCTGCATGATAGATTGGATTTCTCCTCAATCATTTCATAAAAAAGTGTTGTGGAACCTAGTTTAACCCACAAATCCATGCATCACGAGTTTGTGTATGTACGTGGCAGTTTGTCGAGCCCCCAAAGCAAACTTGAAGAGTTGTATACAAAGGACCCAGTTTTATCCGGCCCTGTCTCTCATTATTTACTGCATGCTTCGTTAAAAATTAACACAAAGTATCTCCCACTTTGGACCAGGATAACAGAACATGCATTTGATTCCAGTGAGTTTCAACTGGCAAGTCGTCCTCATACTTTATTTGATCCATGAACTGAGTTGGAACCGTGATTGATGTCACAATCAGGGGAGACGACTTTTGGATTTTGGTCGAGTTTCTTTGTAAGACTGGCTAGCAGTACCATAACGAAATGAGACCCCAGCTTCCTTTAGCTGGGGGGCATGATTTATCAAGCCATTTGCGATCAATTTTTTTTTCATAAGAGAGAAGAAAAGAAAACAGAGTGAAAGGAAGTGCACAGTCAAGAAAAGAACAGGTTGAACATGACTTGATGGGTTGCAAAAGAAAACAAGTTATGATATTTTTTAGGATTCATTTATACTTTTTATATTTGCAATCACAATCCAAGCATCTATTTGTTCAATCTTATATTTTTTGCAAAAAGATGTATGTATATCAGTGAACCAAAGCGAGCAACAACCAATGAACACTAACCAAATAGACAGACTAGAAACTGAAAGATTCGGCATTGGACTGGAGAGTACCAAAAGAAAACAAAATTCCAAAAAAAAAAAAATGCACAAGGAACTACACTAGATAATTGCATGCTGGTCACGGCAGTAGCTTCAGACGGAAATGCGATTTTACCTCTTTCTTGATTAATTGAAAAATGGGGCCACCTTAGATTCAAGATGAGGTTCGAGGTTGGTATGGATTTGTTACATGCAACGGCTTATTTTTTAGTTTTGTTATGTTTGTTACTCTTGTTGATGAGGGGAGAGGGAAAAAAGGGTAGCAAGAAATAATGCGTGTGATAAAACGATGCTGCATTTCTGTCAAGTATCCTCTTCTAGTCTATGCTGGTAGCTCAAATTTTTGTCCCCTCATTACTCGTGTGAAGTAGACTGAATGGCGAGATACAGGAAATTTATAGTAAGTTTGGGCATTGAAGAGACTGAAGATGGAGGGATCAAGAGGACGTACTGTAAAAGAAGTCGGCATAGAGTCCAGTTTGCACGATCCCGGAAAATATGGCGATGGGATCGAGGGTGTTTTCAGTTGTGTACCTGATGTGGAGTGATCATAACATGCCAGAATGAGCTAGAGCGAGTAAAAGGGAGTAGATTCGCAGAGGAAGGGCGGATGGAACGAACCTGAGGATCCAGTTGGGGATATACATTGCGCGGTAAAGGCCAAGGGCAAACAGATAATGTGTGGTAATCGTCTCGGCTTCGCCAGTCCGATGGAGCATGAACAACTGCGGGAAAACGGCGACTGCTTCCAAGTAAATACTGAACGCCCAGAGGACCTCGACCACCGTGCTATTGTTGGTTAGGTTCGAAGTGGATGGAGAAGAAAATGGGTATGGGACGGCTAACGAACGCTTCATTCAATGAGAAAAGCGAAGAAGGGAGGCAATCGACTGACAATTTGTAGTTGAATATTAATGCCAATAATGCACATGGTCCTAGGAGATATTCTACCTTGAATGTGTCGATTGCTGGGTCTTGCGTTGGTTTGTACTTGAAATGCATCAGGTAAACGATGTAAGCCGACGATGCGATGAAGAACAATTTCATGGCCGTATTGTAGACCTAAATTTCGTTCCCGCCCATCCAAAAAAAAAAAAAAAAAAAACAAGAATCAAAGCGTCAGAAAGCGGATCACGGACGGGTTAAAATTGAATGAGAGAGCTTACAGAGATGAAGGGGCCGGTGACAAGGTCGACATATCTCGTCAAGAAGACCACCACGTAGAGGACCTGGGTTTTGAAGCTGATCCCTCGTGCTGATCTTGACTTGATGATCTTCTGGATGAGGATGAAGATGGAGGCCAAGTGGGAGAGATCCCCGATCAGTCGGAAGATGTTCATGTTTTCTGGTTCTGGGTGAGATGGAGTGTGTTTGAGGGGTGTCTTCTTGGGTGGTTCTTGGGTGGTTCAGTGGTTCAGTGGTGTGGTCAACTGGGCAAGTGAGCGGTGTCGTGTTCACGCGGTAGCCCCACAACCCAGTCTGTCCGCCCTCGAGTAAGCCCCTCCAGCGCACCCGCTGTGGACACTCCAAACGGAAACCGAGCCTGTGTTTCACCGTCAGATTGACCTTCATCACCGAAACCCTCGAGTTTCATGGCTGCGAGGCTTGTCGTCAAGAGACCGGACAACTGAAACGAGGGGTGTCTGTACAAAGACCTGCCCATCGGTGGAGCTACGTATGGCCAGAAGATAGTAGGATGCCATCACTGGGGAGAGGAATCCTTCCATGGTGGCATTTCTCAAGGCGTCCGCTTGTGTGTAGGGCTCCTCGCAAAGAAAATTATGCAGAGTCCCCCGTGTAGGGAACACCAGTTGTAATGAACAAAAGCAAGTTTTGGTATTTTCTAGCTCATATTTGTAGGCAGGTGAAAGGATAGAAGGGACGGAACAAGTGTTAAAAAACTGGTCAAAACACTTATACACATTCCACGTTGAACCTCATCCTTATGAACAATTTTGCAGCATATGAGAAAGGAGCTTTCTATCATTATTTTTTGGTTCTAAGAGCATCCGCATCAGTGCGGTCATTTGCTAGGCTAAATTAGTCAATGCTAGGATGTAAAAGAGCTGAGGTGAGCCGATTCCCACATCGGTTGAGTGTTGGTGTATGTAGATCATGGACTTGAACGCATAAATGCATATTAGTTATGTATTTAGACCGAGCTGTAGCAGGGATGATGAAATTTGAATATTCAATTCAAGTTTAGCGCTGTCGTTAAGTGGTGCCAAAGTTGACAACACTTAACGACAACTACAACTTTTTTTAGCAATAGCTTCAGGTTTGACCTCTCCGGTGTGGGAGGTTTGTTGCTAAAATAGCTTAAAACGGGGTTTTAACCCAACCGATGTGGATGCTCTAAGAGCATGAGGATGGGTGGGATAAAGATGTCACCAGGTACCTTGTGTCCGTGGGCAGGTACCTGTCAAGTGTCTGGCGGGTACCTGTTGGCGGATACAGGTGCGGGTGCGGGTGTCTGGCTTTTCAGATGGCAGGTACCTGCAGGTACCCCCCTCTATATAACTGCCCTGGAGGCTCCTGGAGGGCCTGATACATACACCCCCGCGACAGTCCGACGTGATTATCCTGGGCGTGAACTCGGGATAATTCACGAGATCACGCTTGCTGGGCCAGGACCAAAATCAAACGGTCCACAGATTCTCGGGAAGCTCACGAGACCTCCACGAGATTTTCCCCAGGACCTTCATGTCAAAATCTTGTGGAGGGTCCGGCTTGATCTCGGGACTCGGCCGGGAACTTCACGTGATGCTTAACCCGCGACCGGAGAAAATCAAGCTACTCCGGGCATAAAAGAGCAAGCAGGGAATTGAACCCGCGCAGCCCTCACTAGGTCAGCACCAGGGCCGGCCATGACTAACTGTTACGCTACATGTGGCTGTATTGGCTAGGGGGTCCCAAAGCTTATGTACCGATTTTGCTCCTTTGTTTTCACAATAATTTTTAACTTTTTTTTTCTAAGTTTTTTTTTTTTAATTTTTTTTTTCGTTTCTTAGAAATCAAGGTAGAAACGCATTTCAGAGGTTAAAAACCATACTGAGCTGGTTTCCAGGTGAAGTATAAAAAGAAAAATCACGTGAAAAACCCGTCGCAAACTCGGCGCCGTGATCAACACGTTAATTGCACGGTGATGTGAAAATTACCAGCCCGTCTCATTCACAATGACGTGAATCCCCCAACTGTTCTCTGGGGTATTTTGACGAGGTGGGTTTCTTCACGGGATTAACACAACCTGGTGCATGTCACCCCAAAAATCCCGTCAAAACTCCGGGCTTGACACTTGTCCGTGCAATCCCGGAGAAGGCCTGTCAAAAGTTCGTCCGGGGTGTACATATATATATGTATATTATATGTATATATATTTTTGAAGTGCATAGATATGCACCGGTGACCGGGGGACATGTTACTTCGATCGGGGCCCCAGATATCCACAGCACTTTTCTTTCCCTTAGTATCCATACCTCTCACCTCCGCACCCAATTTTCACTTTGCCATGGCTAACCAAAGAAAGCGCCGCAAGCAGATTGAATCGTCCGCATCTTCTCTATCCAGCTCTCCAGCCCCCCCTAAAGAAAATTCTTGAAATAAAGAAAATCAAGGACGAATCAATGTTGATGACAATTCAGACGTCGAACACCTGCCTACTGGTGCCAGTTCTACCACTCCTGGAGGCACTCAAACTCCAAAGGGTATGCTCACGGACAAACAAGAGCTCAGTAAGCATTGATTGTATCCAAGCTCAGCACCTGATTACCTGGCTAATTTTTTTTTCTTTGAGCGTTCTAGAAAAGGCGCAACGGGTTCATAAAAACCAGATCAGTGGATGCTATGCTTTTTACAATACACCAATGCTTTCCGACCAAAAGGATAAAAATGGTCAATGTATGATTGCTTATCCGTGTAAGACGTGAGTTTTTCCTTTCTTCTTCACATCTTATGTTGATCTAACTCTTTTTTATACAATTTTTTAGCTGTGGAAGCAAGATCAACCGACCAACATACAAGATGTCACCAACAAACTTGGCAAAGCATGTTGCCAGCTGCTCCAAAATGGAACGAGATTCAAAAGGGAATCAGAAGCTAGCCTCCATGGGGGTATCAGGAACTGGTGATATTGACCCACGAGAGGTATTTCCAATTTTATTTCATTGTCTTTCTTGCTCTCATCAACTAACATCAATTACTTGGTAGGTACCCCAGCTTTGCGCTGTTTGGTGTGCACAAGGAGCACTGCCGTTTGCTTCTCTTGGAGAAACGTCTCATCTAGGAATCATACACCCAACCGTTGGCAGAAATCTTCCAAACAGGAGAACAGTCCCAAACAACATTGCCAAACTTTATACATCTGTACAAGAGTCACTCGTTGAATCGTTCAAGGTAAGCTCAAGCTCTTATATCTTGTTGTCTCTTTGCTTTGATCAAACTAACCATTTAAACATGGCTTTTCAGAATCATAAAGGTGCCATGTACCTGGGGCTTGACGCTTGGCAATCTCCAAATGGGATTGACATCTTGGGAACGGTTCTATATCAGTTGGTTGAAGACAAAAAAGGTGGTTTCCACTTGGAGGCAATCCCACTAGACTTTGTCAGGTTGCAGAAGAGCCACACAGGTGTTTACTTGGCCGAGACTGTCCAGCTTATTGTGGAGAAATTTGGCATCAAGGACAAGGTACGCTTTGGCATATCTACTCTCCCACTTATAATTTTAAATTGTCTGATTTCTATTTTTTAGATCCATGGCATTGTAACCGACAACGCATCAAACAAGCAGACCATGATTGAGGAGATCAAAAATTATTGGTGGTCTCGCTTCAAAGGCAAAACCCATTGGGTTTGTTGTTTTGCTCATATACTCAATTTAATTGCTCAGGTCATCTTGAGACCTTTTGGAAGTCACAAGAAAAAGAACAACTTGACAACCACTGCCGATCAAGCTGTGGAATCCAATAACAAGGAATCGGAAGAAGAAGAAGAAGTTGAGGATTGAGATGATCAGATCTGTCTGTAAGTTTTTCATGAACTTTCAGTGATTTCAAGCTGAACCAAATTGACATTTGTTTGACAGTTTATCTGGTGACTCTTCAGACGGAGGCAACATTGACAATGACAATGACAACGGCAACGACAATGGATCAATTGTGAATGATTCTTTACTAGCGGCTGAGCTCATTGATGAGAACGAGGTGGAACTTGAGGATGATGATGTCAAAAATTTAAGCAATGAAGAAGAATATGATCAATACACATCCAGATAATGCAGGAAAAGTCTAGCCAAGGTGGGCCCTTCCTTATGCTTGCTAGTGAAGCAATTATTCACTTAGATTTAAAATATGTAAAACAGTTTTGAGCGGTTTCTAGGAAGCTGAACAAGTTGCCTAACTCAAAGACGCTCTTTGTGGAGATCTGCCAAGATCTGGAGTGTGCAAGGCCACATAACATTGGCCGTGATGTTTGCACAAGGTGGAATTCCACTCTGACACAATTGACCAGTGTTGTGCGATGCTCAAAAGCTATGCGAGTTCTTCTTCTCCGATTCAAAGTTCCAAACCAACCCAATATGCTGATAAACTTTTTTTTCTTGAAGACTTGAGTGGCAGAAAGATCGAAGACATGGCCTATCTCGTGATTACTACATCAACAAAGATGATGTTCAATTAGCACTTGACCTTGTGGAGATCCTTCATACATTTTACAAAATCACCCAGCAAGTATCAGCCCGTGGGGCGGCTCAAATAGCAGACATCGTTGTCTTCATTGATCAAATCACCTGTCATCTCTCAACCGCCATCTCTGACAATGAAGACCAGTACCCAACGGCTTTGAGGAACGCGTGCCGTGCTGGCCTCCAGCTCACTAATAAATACTACACTTTGACCAACTGCTCACCGTTATACAGAGTTGCTATGGGTGCGTGACTACTTTCCTCATTCATCCTTGTTTATTGATTTCATTGTACTGTTCAATTAAACTCACCACAATTCATTAGTCCTTCATCCCTCTTTCAAAGACGAGTACTTTAAGCTAGCAAAATGGAAACCCGAATGGATTCAAGAATCTATAAGGCTCACCCGCAAGATGTGGGAAATGCACTACAAGCCTTCACCTGAGGCAAATAATTCCCAGCCACCAAATCCTCGCCCAAAGGTAAGTAAAACATCCAGTCATCTCCTGTTCTGCTATTGATAAAAGCTCATGAGTAATTGGAAAATTGCAGCAGCCGCGCGCAGGTGTCCTTGCTGGGTTAGCTGAAGCCTCTGAAGCGCGTGGAGGGAGCACCCTTACCAATCCAATCGCTATGTGGCTTGCAGGCGGGTTGAGTTTAAACAATGATGGAGGGCCAGTGAACCCCCTCAAGTGGTGGATGCAGCAACAACGTGCAGGTAACACTCATGGGGTTCTGCTACAGATGGCCATGGATGTGCTTAGTTGTCCAGGTAATTTCTTTTTCTTTGATCGTTTTTTCTCATGGTCAGTCATTAATTGAATGGTATGTATGAATATAGCAACGACTGTAGACGTGGAGCGGTCTTTTAGCTTTGGGAGGGATTATGTTTCCCTCCAAAGGCATCGACTCAGTGCATCTTTGGTAACCAGAGGGATGGCTGTTGCATTTTACGCAAAGAACGGGCATATAAAGAGCGGTGTTTTACGCAAATGGAAGCTCAAAAAAGAAGAACAAAGCAAATTGCAAGGGAAAGGGAAGGTCTGCAAGATAGTGAATAAATAAAAGTATCATGTTTTTACTCTTGCTCATATGAAATGAATAGTGGCCGTGACTTTGGCCAAAATGGCCTCATACACCCGCGGGTACCTGCAGCAGGTACCCGGGTATCCACCTTCTGCCACCTCCGCAGGTGCGGGTACAGGTGCGGGTATTGAGAATCTGATGTTTTTCAAGGCAGGTACCTGCACCTGTGGCGGGTACCCGGGTATCGAGTGACTTCTTTAGGGTGGGATGAAGTCAGTCGGATTAGGAAGGTGGGTTGACACCTGGACTACTAGAGAACTTGCAGAAACACACTGCAAGTTTCTTGAACTGGAAAGTGTTTTTGAAAGGAATGGAGGACTTCCTGTCTCCATTAGTGGAGGACTTCCCTTCAACTCTGTAGGGGTCTACAGAGTCAGATCTGTAGATTCAAAATCAAATGTGTAGATTCAAAAGCAAAAATTACATGACCCTGCAAAACTTTGTAAAATACTTTAGAATTTGAAACCCTAGATTTGACTCTGTAGCACCCTACAGATCCCAAGGGAAGTCCTCCAGTAGGGCTGTAAATGCGGCTCTAGATTCTAAATTAAAGACAGTGGCCCAGGTGTTCGGCCACTAAGGTTACTATTGATTTACTTGGTGGCTACGGGCTCAAGTTTGGATTGGATGGCCAAATCCAATCCAAACTTGGATGCAACCATCCAAGTCAGCATTTCTGACAGTGATAGCACTAGTCTTCAAGAGTCTTTGCTCCCTTAAGGGTGAACAACATAACCAGTATCAACACTATACAAATTCAATACACGTATCTGTATCAGCATGTATTGTATGTTTCTGGCCCCAATGTCTAAATGTATTGTTATTGCATTGGCTTGGCACTACAATAAACAGAAACCAAAAAAATATGTATTTGCCTAATACCACCCTGATACATCAAATATTGAGAGTTAATGGTGGTCTACAATACAATGTAGATATATTGTATTGGCCTTCCAATACAATACACTAGTCAGGATAAAGTATGCAATATCAGAGATCCAATACAATGCATTTTATTGGCAATACATGTGTTAGGCCCTGTTTGGCAGCATCATAAATATAGGTGTAATAATGCACATTTCATTCAATAAAAACTACACCTCTCAAAGCTATCTAACCAAATTTGTATCAGTTCAAGTCAAACTAATGCTTTCAATAATCCAATAACAAAAATTGAGATTTTAGGATATCTTGATCACCATAATATCATTATTACGCTTGTGACACACATGAAGCATAATATTGATATTTTGGTGCTGAAGATGGCCTGAAATAACATTTTTTGTTATTGTATTATGGAAAGCATGAGTTTATTTATATTCATAAAAATTTGGTTAGGTAACATTGAGAGGTGTAGTCGTTATTGAATTAAACATCCATTATTACACCCATATTGATGATGCTGCCAAACGGGGCCTTACAATTGTGTTGCATCACCTACAGGTTTTCCAGTATATTATAACCTTGTCAGTCAGAGAGCTCTAGTGTAAACAATGAGGAAAGACAGACACCAGGGGAGTTTCCTTGGCACTCCCTTGCAAGTGCCTTCACCCTACTGAACTACAGTTAGTTCAGTAGGGTGAAGGCACTTTCAAGGGAGTGCTCAGGAAACTCCCCTAGTGAGAAATTGCTCTAGCACAGTTTCAGGAGGCACATATGTAGTAAGCTCTCTATTAATGTTGCTTCTAGGAGCATGTATGTATACCCAGTTTTTTAGGTGGCAATTTTTATGCCAGTACTGAATAAATAGCCACCTGATGCTGTTGCAGTTGGAATACATTGCTTCTATCCATGTTTTTCTCAAATATGTTTTTGTCCTCTCAATGCCAAATTTTATAGTTTCATGAAGAATATTAGAAAGTGGTAACAAAAATTGATATCTTGACCTTTTAATCCACTAGCTCACCCAATACCCCAAAACTATGACTAGATAGTAAAAGATTAACTAAAAAATCCTTTTTCAGAAAAGTGTCCATTAAGCTTTTCAAGAAATAAAATCTTATTTTCTCTGGAATCTTTCCAAGCTTCATTGGCTTTCTGCATCTCCAATGATGAAATATTTTATTTCAGCCATCATGATGATCAGTTGAAAAACTCTGGGAGAAGCAGTTGAGACATGAGTAGAATGAGGAGGTTGTGGATGGATGAGGGGGTTGTGGAAGGATGAGGAGGTTGTGGAAGGATGAGATGGTTGTGGAAGGATGAGGAAAGAGTCCTTCCACAACTGCTGTGCCAGGTATGTATAAGAATAAATTCAGTGACATGTCATGTGTGACAGGTATGAAGCAGAGATTAAAGAAGGGGGAAAGACATGAGAGAAAATAGGGGGGTTCACCATAGCATTTTTGGCTTCCGGTCTCACTTGAATTTTTTTCTGGTTGCTTAATTTTAGCATAAAATCAAGACTCTTAACTTGCAAACTAGCACATAATGAAATTCTGTTTTCTTGACCCAAATAGGGAACATGAGGAAGGTATGACCTGATTGATTGCACCCATTTGATGTGAAATGTAGATGATTGTAATGAATCATATTTTAAGACTTCTGGTGACACGCATAAAAACTTCCGGTGAATGGAGGACTTCCCTTTGCTTTGGGATTCCTCCCAGATCCAGATCTAAGAGGCATTTTTGCTCATCTTCGGTGAGCACCTGGGGTTTACCCGTCCGTAAATCTACACAAGGGTTCCAAAGGAATTCCCAAATTCCCATTTCCATGGCTGATCCTGGCTCATCTTGTGAGCTTCCCGGTCAACGACTTGCAAAATTTGACAAGTGGGAATTTACTTGCGCATACTGTCAGCGGCGCCTTGCAGTGGTTTGTGAAAAACCAAGGCAAATTTGGCGCCAACAGATACATTGTTGGCAACTAGCAATTCTCGATGTCTAAGGAGAAAAAGACTGTTGATTGGGAGATGCAGTATATCCATTGTTGTATGGATGCATGGTCATTCTGGCTGCTTTGGAGGTAGGCACATGCGCTCAACAAGTGGATCACCATGGACATCTCCATGGGTTAGGTGTGTTTGAGGGTTTTGGATGGTGACTACCACGGATGCAAGAGCGATGGTGACTCCCTTTGTATCCCTGCTGGAGCTTTACAGCAGTCTACAAAAAAGAATGCTGGATGGTGCGCTGCCCATATTCCCCACGGCGTCTGGCTGTGATTGATGATGGTTGGGGAAAGAATGCCTTGGACATTATTGAGTGAACAATTTTGTTGGATCGCTTAAGGATTTGGAAGCGTTGACTTGACTGGCACTGTGATTGTATGACTACTGTTGGTTCTGTTGGGTTGGTGGCTAGGCCTTTTCTAAGTCTAGGGGAAGAAGCGACGGAATGAAACATCTGGAATATTTTGCAGATCTGTGTGCTCATCACTCAAATCTGGATCTGGGAGGACTCCCAGAGCGAAGGGAAGTCCTCCTATGTCTATTGTGAACCCCCCTAATATGGAAGACCTACATTGGACATCATAATTCAACACACCAGAGAACTGCATATTGAGCATATGTGGGTTCCTAATTCATCAACCTGAGTGAAGCTGTTCTGGTTCAAACAGGGAAAAGGATGGTGAAGCTTAATAATGTAGATGCATATACATAACAGTATAGACATGCTAATCACAGATTTCATCCTTTCTTTCATCCATCTTTCTCCTCTTATAACCAACATCCCATCCAAGATAATGTTGGACTTACACTTCTTCTCTTTTTTTTTGTTCTGTTGTTAAATTTGTGTGTTTCAGGAGGTTGCAGGGATTTGTGGCTGTTGTGTGTGCGGGATCAGTTCTTGTAGTGCTGCGGGTGCGGAATGAGATGTTGGATATTCTTCAACCTCACATCCCTGGATACATACCAAGGAATGATCCCTGTTTCTGTTGATGTGTTTGATGGTAAAGTTGATTCTCTTGGGGCTGTCCATCTTTAGCCATCCCATTACATAGAATAATTGTGGTCAACATGAATAGGATGAGAGAACTTTAAAGAAGGCTGATTTCTTTCCAGGGTTTTTTTTTCAGTTCAGCAAGAAGATTTCCAATCCATTAAAGCCCCCAGCTACATAGTAGCAGTTGTGGGTGGTTGGAAAAGGTCAACACCATACACCATACAGAATCAATGATTAATGCTATAAAAGGGAAATAACTTTGAATCATAGCAAACTGAATGGTTGTATTTTTGAAAACCAGTCAATTTATGTACCATATTGTGTTTTGAATAATTCTGGGGTCTTTCACCAGAATTGTTTGTGAGTTTGTTATGCATTTAAAAAGGAGAAAGCTAAATGTCAGTTTTAGCTCCCATGCATCCCCCAAATCGCTAATCATGCAAATGCACCAAGCTCTAAGTTTCTTCTGCTCTCCCACTCTCTCCCACCAGTATCCGGCAAACCTAATGCTTGTACGTATTGCTTTCCTTCAAGAGGTGATTGCAGATGCGCAGACATTTATGACATTACCTGGTGATATTCTGATCAGGGGATTTGCCTTTGCACAGCCATTTCTCATTCACACTTTATGGGATCCAAAACAAAACACAATTCTGGCAAAAGATCAAGAATTATTCAAAACACAATACATGTGGATTTGCTATATAGCTAAAGAAGTGGGTGTGAGAGTAAGATAAAAAAAAAGATAGGAAACTTGGGGAGTCACATCAACCCACCAGAAACCAATGTCGCGCATACTACTGATAACTTAACGTACCAAGCTCGGGGAAGGTGCCCCAAGGCCGCAGACAAAAGCCACGACCATTTTTTCTGGGGATAATAATTATAATGCTTTGCTAGAATTGGGGATGGATCTGGTGGAAAAAAAAAAGCCTAAACAAAGAGAGATATGTAGAGAGAAACGCGCCAAGGGTTTGGACACAGAACTGCACACACACACACACACGCTACACACGCTACACACACACACACACTGACTACACACACTGACTACACACACTGGCTACATACACAAACACACCATACACCACCGACACACTGACACCACACACTACACCACTACACCACGGTGCGACTCAAAAAAAAAAAGGAGGATCTATGCTTGATAAAGAAGAGGCCAGAGAAACAAAGCGAAAGGAAAGGGGCTGTGTATGTGTGTGTGTGGATGTCGAATAGGATACGATAAGGATAAGATAATAATAAAGAGAAAAGAGAAAAAAAAGAGAGAGAGAGATAATGGGTAGGTGGACAAGTAGATGATGATGATAAGAAAAAAAAAGGGAATAAATGGTAGATAAGATTAAGATAAAGAGGAGAAAGAGAAAGAAGAGAAATCAAGAGAGAGAAGGCGGTTGGATGGATGATGAGTCGTCGGAAGTGGGAGAGAAATAGAGAGGGAACGTGAGCTTTGGTGGCGGGGGAAGAGGGGGGGGGGGGGGGGGGGGAAGAGGATTAGTGAGAGGGGGTAGTCGAGGGCTCAGCGAGCGGGGTGAGCTTCATGATGGACCTGAACATGGAACCGAAGCCGTTGAGGCTATTGGACTTGTGGGGTGGATGATGATGATGGTGGGGGGCGGCGGCGGGTGGCGAGGCGGGGGCGGCGGAGAAGTCAGGGGAGGAGGCGGCGCGGGCGGTGGAAGAGCGGGAGCGGGCGAGCGGGGAGGGCGCGTGGTGGTGGGAGGCGGCGGCGGCGGCGTTGGTAGCGGGCAGCGGCGAGGAGGGCGAGGGCGAGACGGGCGTGGAGGCGGCAGACGTGTGCGGGCGCTTCGCCGCGCCCCGGTCGGGCTCTTTCGCTTGCTTGTTTTCCTTCTCGCCGCTGCCCGTCTGCCCCGTCGGGTCGCAACAAGCGTCCCCCTCTTGACCTTGATGAGGAGCATGTGGATGGGGATGATGGTCCGGGTGAGAGGAGGCCGAGGGCGAGGAGAGATGCACTCGGGCACACGAGCTGGCGCTGCTGCGGTTGCGCTTCATGAACACCCGCTTGAACGTGTTCTGGTAATGATCCGACACCGAGCCCGAGCCCGTCCCGAGCTGCGGGTCGTGGTGGTGGTGGGGGTGGTGGTGGTGGTGGTGGCGGTGTTGGGAGTGGCTGAGATGAACGAGCGGGCTGGGAGCACTGGCCTGCCGGCCGGCGCGACCGTGTGCCTTTTTGTGCACATACTCATGCGATAGCTGGTGTTGATGATGAGACTCCTTGGAGCAGTCCATAGAGTCCGACGAGTGGTGGTGATGTTCCGCGTCTTTCCGGTTCCGCGTCCCCACCCGCGAGAGCCGTCGGACCATCTTGAGCCCGGGCAGCCACAGGGGACTGGTGGAGGAGCTGGAGAGCGAGCCATTCAGCCTGGAGCCACCCGTCGTGGTCGTCGCAGGATCGTTCACAGGAAGCTTGCTCGTCGTCGTCGTCGTCGTCGTGGCTGGCTCCTCCTCCTTTTCGGGGGACCAACATCGCATGAGGGGTCCAGGACTCATTTCCTCCTGACTCTCTTGTCGACTGGTGTGGATGGCGGGGATAGTCTGATGTCGTGAGTGATGTCGTTGGTGATGGTGATGATGATGGTGTGGCTGGGTTTGAGTTTGTGATGCCTGCTGCGCTGGGGCCGATAATGATAGAGGATCTAGATCTGCGTGCGGTGGTAAGACACTCGAAGATCGACTGACGAGTGCCGGGCCACTACGGGCACGACGCAAGCTACTGGTCGGGCTATCATTCCAGCTGGCCTCCGGTGGGGTGCCAGAAGGCTGATGAGGCAGTGGGGGTGGGGGCGTAGCGATCTCGCGCGAACGCATGTTGGGTTCCACACAGCTCATCCTTTTCAACTTTCGATCTGCATTACTAGTATGAGTACTACTACTAGCAGTAGTAGTGGTAGTAGTAGTAGTAGTAGTCATAGTCGTAGTATGGCTAGCAGCGGTCGTGCCGTTACGAGAGATGGGCAGCGCTTGAGGCGTGTTTCTTTTATTGCCGCTTGTGGTGCCGGTCGCAGATAGGGTACGTGTGCGAGTCCCGGTGTCAGTCCCGCCTCCAGAATCTTGGATCCTCGCATGGATCAGCACCTCCGAGAAGATTTCCGTTAGCTTGAGATCGATGGCCGCCTGGGCTACTTCGGCGGTCCTTCCTAGCAACGTGTTCACGTTCCTCGACAGTCGCTGAGAGACTCGAGATTGCGTGACGGGGGGTACGACGGTGGCGTTGACTGGGGTAGTGGGTGCAGCAGGCTCATCATAAGAAGGTGATTGATCTTCCTCCACGGGGGATCGGTTTCTCGTCGGTGGTTCGACTTCAGATGAGTTGTTGTTGATATTATTCTCGATCAAGTTGATGCTTGATACGATGGAGTCATCACTGATGGGTATGGCTGACATGATTTGGATGGATCTGAGCTGGTCAATCTCCTGCTTGAGTTCTTTGAGTTTGTTCATCCAGCATCTCTTTTCTGGTTCACAGGTAGCCCCAAACTCGAAGGTATGTTGTCGATACTTAAGACTGAAGGAATAAGGCATTAAACCTATGAAAAAAAAAAAAAAAATGAAAGTGGTAGATATATCAACACCACTTGGTTCAATGATGAAATGGAGAAAGATAGTGCTTACCCGAACTGTCTGAGATGTCGATGAGATCAAAGTATCTGATGGGGAACCAGTGGCGTGGTTCGTAGACTGTGGCTCGTTTGACCTTGACAATGACCAGATGAGTCTGGTATAAGAAGATGCCGTGGTATTTGATTTTGAAGGCTTCGCTTGGATCTAAGCTTGGACCATGGTAGAGGATATGGAGTGATCCGACGAGTTTGATTTGGCCCAGTAGACAAACAAATGCTGCTCTATACGACTGGAGGAAAAAAAAAAAGAAAAAAGGAGGTGATTGAATCAGGATAAAAGTGCCAAGTGTGGGTGAGAGAGAGAGAGAGAGAGAGGGAGACTGACAGAGTGGAGTTCCATTCGACTGGCAATCAGTTCAGTCTTGAGTTCGATTTCTCTGAGAGACTTGGCTTCGTCCACGCCTTCAGCGACTTGTTTCATTGCCCAGAGTGCTTGTTGGACTCGTTCTATGGCTCTAGTTCTAATGGGGTGTTCTTGGTTAGTGTTGAGTTGGTTGAGTAGGTTATTGAGTAGCATGGGATATCGCATGATGCGTTGAATGGGTTTGATGATATAGTCCGAGAAGTTGAGTCTGCTTGGGTTATTGGCATGTGTAGTAGTAGTTGCTGCTGCTGCTGCTGTTGATGTTGTTGTTGTTGTTGCTGGAGCGGGAGAAGTGGATCCATTTGATAGACTGCTACTATTTGTGATGAATGTGTCGTTGTTGTTGTTGTTGTTGTTGTTGTTGTTGTTGTTGTTGTTAGCTGTGTTTGTTGTTGTTGTTGTTGAAGAAGTGGATATAGTTGTTTGTTGTTGTTGTTGTTGTAGTAGTAGTGTGTTCCATTCTTGAGTGTTTTCTAGTGCTCGTATGATATCGATAGCTTCCGTATATTTTGCGCAGTACTCTTCGTATATGGTGAAGATGGGTGATTCGCTGATGAAAGCTTTTGCTACTCGTTCGATGATTTTGTCTAGTTCTTCTTCGTCCTTAATTGGTTGTTGTTGTTGTTGATGATGATGAGTCTGAGGTTGATTCTTCTTCCATTGTTCTATCTGTTGTTGTGATGTTCCGATAGCGATTGAGATTCTTCTTGTGAATCTTTCTGCTAGTTCTATGAGTTGGTCGATGTTCCTCTTGATGATATGTTTCTCGTATATCTTGAGGCTAGTGGTGGTATTGATTTTAGTGAGGTAGAATTGGTCTAATACTTTCAGGTCTCTTAGATATCCCTTCTCCGTTTCTATGATTTCGAGTAGTGCCTCTAGTCTTCGTGTGAATCTGTTATTAGTTGTTATAATTTTGTTTTCTTCTTGTTCTTGTTCTTCTGTTGTTAGTGTTAAATCTGGTGCTGATCGTGTTCCTTCGTTGAGTTGGTACTGTTTCATTTTTGGTGAGATAGTTTTTTTTTCTTTTTTTTTTTTTTTAACAGAGAGTAAGTTGTTAATATGTAGTCTCATGTGTATTTTATAAATGTCACTGGGCTGTTTATCTGTCACAGCTCTTTGTATATTAATGTATGTCACACATCCAGTCAACTCGATTAACCACTTTACAATAAATAAAATAAAATAAAATAAAATAAAATAAGAGGAATGCAATCCAAATCGAAATCAGAGTCAAACACTAAGGATAGCACTCGGAATGGAAGTAGTAGTAGTAGTACGTCTCATATAACTAACTAACTCAATTAAACTAAACTAACTCACTATAACTCAACTCAACTAACTCACTATAACTAAACTAAACTAAACTAAACTAAATTAAACTAAACTAACTGTGATGATTCTTTACTCACTCCAGCTAGAATTACCACCACTGTACTACTACTCCTACTCCTACTTCATGCAACAGCCATCCATCTCTTCTGCCAGGGATTCCTACTCTCACGCATTACGCTATCCGACCACAGCCAGGAGGAACAAAACCAACTGGGTATCCAGCCGAGCCATAAGAAACTCATCCTCATCCTCATCGATGCACTGCGATATGACTTCATCCTACCCCACAGCAACAACCACACTCAACTGCTCGACCCTTTCAACCACAACCAACTCACCCTACCCGCTCGTCTCACCACAACCCATCCACACCATTCTAAGCTATTCCACTTCCAAGCAGATCCCCCCACTACCACCCTACAGCGTCTGAAGGCACTCACCACTGGCACCCTCCCCACCTTCATCGACATGGGCCAGAACTTCGCAGATCATAACATCCGCATCCACGAGGACAGCTGGCTCCACCAGCTCCATCTCCATGCACACCAAAAAATTGGCCTCGCTGGGGACGATACATGGCTCAAACTCTTTGGTAACGCCCATCATCATCATCATCATCATCAAACCACTCCCGACGGCATCTTTAACCCTAATATCACCTCCGCATACGAAAGCTTCAATGTCGAAGATCTAGATACCGTCGATAATGGCGTCAGAGACCATTTCTATAAAATGCTCAACATCCAAGGTACCACCCCATCGCCACCCTGGGATATCCTCATTGGCCATTTCTTAGGACTCGATCATGCCGGACATCGCTTCGGAGCCTCGCACCCTAGCGTACGGAGCAAGCTACGGGAATATGACGACTTCTTAGAGAAACTGGTAGAGCGAATAGAGGACGACACTCTGCTAGTGGTCATGGGCGACCACGGGATGGATGCCAAGGGGGACCACGGGGGGGACAGTTTCTGGGAAGTGTCAACGGCGCTATGGGTGTACTCCAAAACGCGTCCACTGGTGAGTCCCCACGAGCCGCTGCCCAGCTGGGCCCTGGACCACCACCACCACCACCACCACCACCACCACACCAGTAGCAGCAGCAGCAACAGCCACGTGAATCTCGGGCCCACGCTGGGGACCTGGCGCACCGTCTCTCAGATCGATATCGTCCCCACCTTGTCACTCTTGCTCGGCGTCCCCATCCCCTTCAGCAACCTCGGCATGCTCATCCCCGAGCTCTTCTTCCGGCCCAGTCACCCCCTCCCTACCACGCCACACGACGTCACCCCTGCAGTGAATCTCTCAGCCACAGATACCCTCACCCGAGCCATGGCCGCCAACGCCGCCCAGCTGTCACGCTTCGTCGAACGCTACGCCGGCTCGCCCGACTCGCCGGGCCACGACCTCGCGCCACACGTGCCCCAGCTGCGCGAGCTGTACACGCGGGCGGAGGCGCTGTATCGGGAGCAGCAGCAGAGACCCGAGGAAGCGTTCCGAGCGCACAGAGCCTTTGCCACTTCCCTGCTAGCCACCTCGCGCCGGATCTGGGCCCAGTTCATCCCCAGCTTGATGGTGCTCGGTACCGCTCTCATGGCCCTCTCCCTGCTCGTCACCTGCAAGCTGCTCAACTGTATCCAGTGGAGTGCCGACACTCGACATGCTCCCATCCGCACCATCCTCCCCGTGGCGCTCTCGAGGGGTGCATCAGGGCTGGCGATCGGAGCACTCAGTTTCTGGGGAGGCACGTTCAGGGAGATGTCGCTTGTATCCAGCTTGCTTGTCGGCGCGTCTCTTGGGATCTGCTTGGGGATACTCGGCCACCGGCCCTTCGACGAGGCAGCGCATCTGGACGTCCGATTGAAGGTCCCCTCGTGGGGCACGCTCTTCAAGCTCATCCCCGTGGGTCTGCATGCGCTGGCGCTGGGGAGCAACTCGTACACGGTGTGGGAAGACCGGGTGGTACAATACCTAGTATCCTTTTCCGTCTTCCTGCCCATTTTGTATAAAGCGGTGGGCGCGGCGCAGGCGCGGCAGCGGAACCGGCTGATGCTGTTCGGGGTGCTGTTCGCGGGGTGTGTGCGGCTGATGGGGCTGTCGACGGTGTGTCGGGAGGAGCAACAGGGCGCGTGCACGGTCACGTTCTATGCGGGCGCCACCAGCTCGGGCTCACCCTCCTGGGCGATGAGCGTACTACTCCCTCTCGCGCTGGTGCTGCCCATCGTGCCCGCATGGTTCCTCGGGACCGTGGACGCGTACCGGGGCCCGGCGTCCCTCTTCTTCGGCGCCGTCTGGCGCGCCCTCCTGCTCTGCGCCGCCCAGTACTGGATCACCGACTACCTGATTGCCCACGACTCGTCACTACTTACTCCCGCCCTTGCCGGTCAGGCAAAGCTGGTCAAGCTCTGGGTCGCCCGTCTCGGAATCGGGTTGTCTCTCTTCTCCGGTACTCTCCTGTGGCTCATTCTGCCGCCCTGCATCGACGTGAGCCCCTTGGACCCGGACGAGAAGCAGGGCGGCGGGAAGCCCCGGCTGCTGGTCCTCGGCTTCGCTAACGCCTACGCCTCCACTTACCTCATGTTCGTCGCCGCCTGCTTCGGAGCTCTCTACCTCGTCGCCCAGCCCGTCGGCCAGGTAGTGCTCGCGCTAGGCCTCGTCGCCGCGCTGTCGCTCGTCCTGCTGAATCACTCGCTCACGGAAGCCCCACCGTCACCACCACCATCGTCATCGACGATCACCCACCAGACGTGTTCTCGCACGCAAGGTTGGTTAAGGAGCCAGCGGATTCATCAAAGCGACCTGAACATGCTGGTTGGGTTACACTTCCTGGGCCACATGATATTTTTTGGGACGGGGCACCAAGTGACGCTAGCGACGATCCAGTGGAAGGTGGGGTTTGTGGGGCTCCAGCAGGCGCACAAGCTGCTGTCGCCCATCCTCATCCTACTGAACACCTTTGCGGGGTTCTTCCTGGTCGCGCTCTGTGTGCCGCTGTTCGCGCTGTGGAACCTCAGCCCCTCCCACGCCATCCATCGCCTCAAGATCTCCGAAGAGTCTCCCCGCCCCACCAGACGGATCCGACCCGAGGTCCTCCACGCCCAGCTCATCTTCATCGCTATCCAATCCGCTGTCACCGCCCTCAACATGCTCTTTATCTGCGCCCTCAAACGCCACCTCATGCTCTTCAAAATCTTCTTCCCTAAAATACTGGCCAACTTCTTCTTGGTCATCGGTTTTGATCTCGTCTTCCTCATCGTCAGTGTGCTCGTCTTGCCCGTGTTGATGGTCAAGATTCATCATTTCTTCGCTGTTTAATGCTGTTATTTTTTTCGGGGGGGGGGAGTTCTTTTTGAAAAAAAATTGTCTTCTTTTTTCTTTTCTTTTTTTTGGTTCTCGCACATCGACTTTTGTGCGTATGGATCTCACCTTTCTCTTCTAGCGTTTCTTGGCTCTTTTAAATTTTTTATGATAATCAAAAGCCATTGATGAATGGCCAAGCAAAAAGTCATTAAATTAATGAATCAATCCGTCCATCCAAAAGATTCCCCCTGGCATTGCCTCCTCAACCCAATGGTTTCAACCTTGTCCGCTCGCTCTGATGAAGAGCGAGCCAGCCAACAATGTGGTCTGGTTGGGCACGTCTACATACTCTGTCATTTTTTTTTTCATAATCTGGTGGGTGTTACAATATACAAGGGGGTAGCAGAAATTTACAATCCATTTTTGACAAGTCATAAGCCTTGCAAAGTGGATGCCTTGCAAAATTACTGACATGGGTCAGGAATGGCAATTTTACAGGGCTTCTCTTCCAAAGGTAGCCTTGTAAATGAAAGCCTTGCAAAAAATGCATGTTCTTTTTCCCCATGCAGTCCTGGAACAGAAATTTACACTACTGTATTTGCACACCACGGTCACACTACCCCGCAATATTCTGTTCCACTGTTCCAGCTGGCATGTAACTAAAAATACAGGGCTCTGGCATTACAAGCCAATGCAATGCATTCAAAGGTACAGCCAATTCCACAAAGCTTGCGGAGTTGGCCCCCCCCCCCAGCCGCAAAATTTTCATTTTTTACAAGGGCATAGCCCCCAATTTTGGGGTCTGATGGAAGTTATAATTCCAGGGGGGTGCAATGCTGAATCCAAATCACTCTTTTTTTCCTTTTTTTTCTTTTTTTTCTATCACTACAAAAAAAAATTCAAACACCCCAGTGCTTTTTAATATTTCTTGGGGGTGTATTTTGAATATTTTTTTTCTAAAAAATAGACCTTTTCTTTCTTTTCTGTTCTTTTCTTTCTTTTCTTTCTTTTCTGTTCTTTTCTTTCTTTTCTTTCTTTTCTTTCTTTTCTTTCTTTTCTTTCTTTTCTTTTTTTTCTTTCTTCTCTTTCATTTCTTTCTTTTCTTGAAGAGCTGATAACATTTCAGCTGGAAGGTCACCCTGCTTGCTGAGCTGGGAGATCAACCTCCTTGCTTAGATGGTACCCTTTGAGCATGTGTAAGAGCCGGAGGTGCTCTTCACTGTGCTTCGGACGGAATGGAACAGAAAGCAGGCAATGATGCCTTGGGAGAGATCTAGAACCAAGGTATGTCTGCTTTATTTCTAACTCAGTAGAATGAAGCGGAAAGGATCTCTCCTCAGTACAACTGGAACACGGAAAACAACAGAATAGAAGAAGGAAAGGAAAGGACAAGAAGGAAAGTGATGGAGAGAGAAATGGGAAAACTCACCTAACTCAGTAGAATGAAGCGGAAAGGATCTCTACTGAGTTAGGAGGGAGCGGGGAGACTGGGACTTTATAGTTGGGGTGATGACATAAGCTGGAGGAAAGACTGGTCTGTGAAACCTGGGTTTCACATTCTCCCCCCCTATAGACCTGAGGATGCGGCGTGGCGGAGTCAAGGGTCTATGGTGGTAGGTCGATGAAAATGGTTTGAGAGGGCAGACGGTGGGCGACGGAATGGGATAAGAAGGTGGGAAGAGGAAAGAATCGGAAATAACAAAAGAATCGAAAAATAAAAATGAATTATGAGAGACAGTACAATCAAAACTGAAAAGGGAAGGGGCGGGAGGATAAGGGAGATAAGGAAAGGGGAAGGCAAGGCAATCGGACCGGGGCTGGCGCTTGAAGGAGGTATTGTCGGGCCGGTTGTGCTGGCAATGGGCAGAGGAGTCTCGGCGCCGAGGGAGAATCGCCGTCCGTTGTGCTGTGGGAGCAGAAAGTAAAGAACAAAATTCCGGGGGTACGCTCACAGTGTGGCCAAGGTGATGCTAAAACTCATGCGGCGTAGAATTACCCGGCGGTGCATAATTGGGGGGAACTTACTTTTGTAAGTCCTTTCCCCGCCGACGGTTCGAATTCCACAAACGGCTTCACCTTGGAGATATGGAGTGCTGGGTGTCGGCGGTTGCCGGGCGGAAGATCCAGTTCAACGTTCTGTCCGTTGTTGAACACCCGCTTAACGCGGTAGGGGCCTTCATAGCGTTCCTTCAGTTTGTCGGTGCCGGTCTGGTGGCGTCCCCGCCAGTCGGCCGAGTCTAGGAGGGCCCAGGAGCCCTCTGCAATCGGAGGCCGCGGTCGACAGCGTTTATTGTGCTGGAGGGCCTGTCTGACCCTGCTGACCCACAGGTTGTCTTGCGCCTCTGCCCAGGATCCCTCGCGCTGTTTCAGCCAGGAGGTGAGCATTGTTGGCGCGTCGGATGGCCCGTCGGAGGAAGGGAAAAGACGTGGTCGTCGGCCGAAGACCAACTCGAAAGGGCTGAACCCCGTCGAAACGTTGACTGCTGAGTTGATTGCGAACTCCACGGCTGGGAGAGACTCAAGCCAGCGGCTTTGCTTTTTGGCGGTGAAGGTCCGGAGAATTTGACCGATTGTTTTGTTGCTACGTTCGCTCCGGCCGTCCGCTTGCGGGTGGAAGGCCGATGTCATGTGAAATTTGATGTTGAGGCGGTCCATGAGACTCTTCCAGAACTTTGACGTCCAGGTTTTATCACGATCACTAATGATCGTTGCGGGGGAGCCGAAGGTAGCTAGCCAGCCAGTGAAGAAGCGGGCCGCCGTCTTTTCTGCTGTATCCTTTTGTAGGACTGGGATGATCCGCACAAACCCGGAGAGACGGTCGGTGCATGTGAGAATCATGTCGTAGTGGGCTGTGGACTTGAGAGGGCCTACAAAGTCAATCGCCAAGTCGCGAAGGGGGGTTTGGGGAATCGACGGGGTCAGCATTTTGCCTGTTGGTGCGGTGGTCGGGGCCTTCGTGCGCTGGCAGACCAAGCAAGAACGGACGAAAGATGTTGTATCGCGGGTCATCCCGGGCCAGAAGAAGTCCCTGCGGAGTTCCGCCATGGTTTTGAGGAACCCCAAGTGCCCCAGCCGGTCGTGTGCTTCGCTAATCAGCTGGTGAAGTAGATCTTTGGAGCGGGGAATAAGCAGGCGGTCATCAACGTAGAGTAGTCCCTCCCGTTCGAAGCAGTTGTCTCGGAGGGGGAGGACTGCTTTGAGCGACTGGCAGAATCCGTCGGAGGCGTATCCCTCAATGATACGCTGTTTGAGGGCGTCGGAGAGGATGGAGCCCATTTCCGTCAGCGCTGCGACACACGCTATGGAGTCAGGGGTTACCGTGGCCTCTTCCTCGGGGTTGAGCTTGCGGGAGAGGGCGTCTGCGACAGATTTATCCTCCCCCTTAATGTACTGGAACTGCAGGTCAAAGTCGGCCAGTAATTCGGTCCACCGGGCCTGGCGGCGGCTGAGATTTCGTTGCTTGAGGAGGTAGGTCAGTGAGTGGTGGTCAGACATGACATTGATTTTCATGCCTAGCAGAAGCATCTTCCACTTCTGCAGGGCATGGACCACGGCTAACAGTTCCTGTTCGTGCACGGGGTAATTACGTTCAGCCGGTGTCATTAGGTGCGATTCGTACGCAATTGGTGAGGCCCCTTTCCAGTCCTTACCTTGGAACAGGGCAGCACCAAGGCCAGAGCCGCTCGCGTCTGTGAATAACCACAGGGGATCGTCCGAGTCGTAGTCGATGCTCTTCAGGCACGGTAGCAATGTCATGATTCGTTTTATGTTATTGAACGCCATTTCCTCTGCCTCTCCCCAGTTAAATTTAGAAGCGTCAAGCTTGGTGCTTGTCAGGGGGGTAAGAGTGCCGACGTACTTTTGTAGCCCCCATATGAACTTCTTCATCCACTGTACCGTTCCCAGGAACTTCTTGACTCCCTTCGGCGATTGTGGCGAGGGCCAGTTGAGGATTTGATCTACTTTGTCGCTATCAGCCCGGACGCCCTTGGCCGAGACCCAGTGTCCCAGGAATTTGATGTTGTGGCGGAAGAGCTGGGTTTTCTTTGGGCTGCAGTATAGATTTGCAGCGCGGAGCCGGTCGAGTACCTGGCGGATGTGCTTCTCGTGGGCGTCGAAAGAGTCGGAAAAGACGACAATGTCGTCAAGGTAAACAACACAGAAGTTGTTGAGTAGTTCTCCCAATGCTTCCTCGAGTCGAGCTTGATGGGTGGCCGGGGCGTTGGTGAGGCCCATGGGCATTAATCGCCACTCGTAAAGGCCCCAGGGTGTCTTGACCGCCGTTAATGGGATGTCCGCCTCCCGCATGCGCGTTTGGAAGAAAGCATTAGTCTGGTCCAAAATGGAGAAGACTTTACCTGAGGCCACGAGTCGGATGAGTTCATCAACGTTCGGGAGAGGCAATCTGTCCCGTACTGTCAAACCATTCAGCGTCCTATAATCACAGACCCACCAAGGAAGAGCGGTCGGGTCTTTCTTTGGGATAATGAGACTGGGCGATGCATACTGGCTGGATGAGCGGCGTAAACAGCCAGCCTCTACGTGCTGGTCAAGTAGCGTCCTCCAGGCGACGAGATTCTTCTGGGGGTACGGATATTGCTTCTCGTTAAAGACGGTGTCGGGGTCCGTGAGGACAATCTTGTGACGGACCCGGGAGCTTTCATTCTGTAGTTTCTTGGGGAACGTACCGTCCGTAAAGACGCCCGCGGCTTCGGCTTCGTCGGAGACAGCCGGGATGTCGACGGGGAACAGATCACTATACTCATGAAGAACTTGTTGCTCAGAATGTACGCGCGGGGGCTCGGAGGAGGGGGTCGAATTGGCCACTGTAGCAACGTGGTGTACATTGCAAGTGGGTCTAGGGGTGAGACGGTAATCATAAACGGCTAGTCCGGATTTATCACATTGCAACGAGTGGTGGGGGACAGAAATAGAAAGGGGGAATTGACAAAGAAACGGAGTCCCCAGTATCATGTCATATGGCCCCTTCACTGGACCAAGTTTGAGCGGGACGTCCGGGAATCAAAGCGCCGATTCTGGGTCGGAGAAGGGGGCGATTGTTTGATGACGGAGGTAGATGGGGCCGGAAGGTTCGGTATGTAGAGCAAGGGAAATCCGAAGTGGTTGTTGGAGGTCGGATCTCGGGAGGCCTGCGCGATTTCGCGCCTCCTCAGACATCAGGTTGATCTCCGACCCTGTGTCAATGAGTCCACGTAAGCTCTCCCCGTTCACCACGAGTTGAATGATTAGTCGGCTGACGTTCCGGGGGGCAACATACCTGTCATCGCTTTGTAGGCGGAGTTCTTCGTCCAATGCCGCGAGGGCAGCCACCGACGCTTGGTCAAGCTCCGGGAAGCAGTTATCCTCGGCCACCGCCGCCACTGACGCGCTGCGGGCGGGGGCTCGACCTGCCGGAGGGTGTGTGGGTTTCCCTGCCCCAGTTGGTGGGGGTCCACCACGAGCCTTAGGGGCTTTGTAGTCCGACGGTTTGGGAGGTGGGGAGAACGAAGCCGGTATCTCAATGTACGAGCGGTCCAATGGGCCGGGGCAGGTGCCAGCCGGGTACCCACAGGTCTTCTTGCAGAAGTGGCACCTGCCTTGGCTGTCTAGATACGCGTGAATCCGCCAGATGGTCTCTTCCTTGGAGGTCGGCTGGTTGGCCGGTTTGCCAACGGTTGACGATGCGGAGGGAGGCTGGCGGGGGCGTTGCGCGGTTTTCTTAGGGAGGCCTTTGTAAAACAGAGCAACACGTTGCTCGAAGTCGTTGTAGTCAAAGGGGACTTTCAGGAGCTCGCCGAAGTTGTCGACGAGCACTTTAAGTTCGGCCGGGAGGCCTAGCGAGACCGCTTCAGCCAGGTCCCACTCGGACATCAGAGAGGACATGTCGAAGTTGTATAAGCTCATCAGCGTGCGCCCCCTCGTGCTATAGGTGAGGAACGACTCTGTTTCTGACATGTGAAGTTCGCGGAGTTTCAGCTTGAGGGTGGTTCGCCAAAGGGGTGGAAGGGCAAAGCCGAAAATGAGGTTTTTGAACTTGAGCCAGGTGAGGGTGCCAAGTATGTCGGCCTTGCTGGCGTAAAAGGCAAGGGTGTTCGTCTCTCGGATGAGGCTGCCGACAATCGCAACCTTGTCGGTATCATGGAAGATACCTTTGGTGAGAAAAAAAATTTCCAGCGCCTTGACCCAGTTGAGGAAGGGTTCGATCGCGTGGAAAGGTCCGCTAAAGATGGGCCCGTCGGTGGTCTTGAACTTCTGCAAGTCTACCCGCCCCGAGGGTACGTGCGCCGGGGGGGGAGGGGTCGGTTCCGTCTTCATTGACAGGAGTAAAATGGCCTCCTCGATGCGTGACATTTGCAGGGCACTGGCCTCTCTGTCCGCTTGCCCCTGGACGATACTGGCTTTCTGTGTGGCAATCATCACACGGATGGCTTCACGTGTGGCTGCCGCTTCGGCGGTATCCGTATGTGTAGTGCGTCCAGGCAGATCGACGGAGGGGGTACGGGACGCCGATGTCGATCCTGCAGGTGTGGTCGACGGGATGCCCAGGTTGGCGTTGGCTGCGGAGTTGGGGTCTTGCATGTTAGACGGTGGCGGTGGGGACGGTTCCCTGGGAGGGGACCCAATGGGGGAGCGGGGTAGCGGACGTCGGGCGGCTTCCCGAGCTTCTGCTTCAGCTGCTTGGCGGGCAGCAATACGCTGGACACGACGTTGCTCCGCTCGAGATGCGCGGAGTATGGCTTCGGGGTCGGTGATGGGGACGTTGATGCCGGGATTAGTTCTCCGGGTGCTCATGAAACGTCCGAGGAGGGCGAATCGGGATGATCGGTACGGAGGGAGTCGGAAGGGGGGCGGACAGAACGGAGTGGAGGGATTTTTCTTTTCTTGGGTGGTTCGAGAAAAAAAAAGTGTAAGAGCCGGAGGTGCTCTTCACTGTGCTTCGGACGGAATGGAACAGAAAGCAGGCAATGATGCCTTGGGAGAGATCTAGAACCAAGGTATGTCTGCTTTATTTCTAACTCAGTAGAATGAAGCGGAAAGGATCTCTCCTCAGTACAACTGGAACACAGAAAACAACAGAATAGAAGAAGGAAAGGAAAGGACAAGAAGGAAAGTGATGGAGAGAGAAATGGGAAAACTCACCTAACTCAGTAGAATGAAGCGGAAAGGATCTCTACTGAGTTAGGAGGGAGCGGGGAGACTGGGACTTTATAGTCGGGGTGATGACATAAGCTGGAGGAAGGACTGGTCTGTGAAACCTGGGTTTCACAGCATGAAGCTTGGCCTGCTTGCTTAGCTGGTACCAGCTGAGCGTGAAGCTCAGCCTTCTTGCTTAGATGCCAGTACCAGCTGAGCTGGAAGCTCAGCCTGCTTGCTTAGCTGGTACCAGCTGAGCTGGAAGATCAGCCTGCTTGCTGAGGTGGAGCTTAGCTGACAGCTCAGCCTGCTTGATAAGCTGGAGCTTAACTGGAAGCTAAGCCTGCTTGCTGAGCTGGAGCTTAGCTGGCAGCCTTGCCTGCTTGCTGAGCTGGAGATTAGCTGGCAGTTCAGCCTGCTTGAATTGCTGAGCTGGAGCTTAGCTGGCAGGTCAGCCTGCTTGCTGAGCTGGAGCTTAGCTGGAAGTTCAGCCTGCGTGCTGAGCTGGAGCTTATCTGGCAGCTAAGCATGCTTGCTGAGCTGGAGCTTAGCTGGTAGCTAAGCCTGCTTGATGAGCTGGAGCTCAGCTGGCAGCTAAGCCTGCTTGCTGGGCTGGAGCTCAGCTGGTAGCTAAGCCTGCTTGATGAGCTGAAGCTCAGCTGGCAGCTAAGCCTGCTTGCTGAGCTGGAGCTCAGCTGGTAGCTAAGCCTGCTTGCTGAGCTGGAGCTCAGCTGGCAGCTAAGCCTGCTTGCTGAGCTGGAGCTCAGCTGGAAGCTAAGCCTGCTTGCTGAGCTGGAGCTCAGCTGGCAGCTAAGCCTGCTTGCTGAGCTGAAGCTCAGCTGGAAGCTAAGCCTGCTCGCTGAGCTGGAGCTCAGCTGGAAGCTAATTAGCCTGCTTGCTGAGCTGGAGCTCAGCTGGAAGCTAAGCCTGCTTGCTGAGCTGGAGCTCAGCTGGAAGCTAAGCCTGCTTGCTGAGCTGGAGCTCAGCTGGAAGCTAAGCCTGCTTGCTGAGCTGGAGCTCAGCTGGAAGCTAAGCCTGCTTGCTGAGCTGGAGCTCAGCTGGCAGCTAAGCCTGCTTGCTGAGCTGGAGCTCAGCTGGCAGCTAAGCCTGCTTGCTGAGCTGGAGCTTAGCTGGCATTTCATCATGATTGCTGAGCTGGTGCTGAGCTGGCATTTCAGCCTTCTTGCTGAGCTGGTGCTGAGCTGGCAGTTCAACATACTTGCTGAGCTGGTACCAGAACATCTGACAGGTCATCCTGCTGGCTGAGCTTTTGACAGATCAGATGGCAGGTCATTCTGCTTGCTGAGCTGGTACCAGCTCAGGTGGAAGGTCAAAATGCTTGCTGATTTGGTTACAGCTTGGCTGACAGTTCAGCTTGCTTGCTGATCTGGTACTAGCTGAGCTGAAAGTTCTCCCTTCTTGATGAGCTGGTAGAAGCTGAGCTGGAATTTTAGCCTGCTTGATGAGCTGGCACCAGCTCATCTGGAAGGTCAGGCTGTATGCTGAGCTATTATCAGCCTAGCTGGAGGGCCACTTGCTGATCTGGTACCATCCCAGCTGGAAGGTCAGCTGCTTTCTGAACTGGCACCAGCTCAGCAAGCAAGAGGAGCTGCCAGCTGAACTAAACCAGCTTGGCAAGCAGTCTGACCTACCAGCTGATTAAGATGTACCAGCTTGAAGAGAAGGCTGATATGGTACTTGATCCTCAAGCAGAGAACCTGCCACCTCATGATCTGGTACCAGCTCTGCAAGCAGGTTAACTTTGAGAAAGAAAGAAAGAAAGAAAGGAAGAAAGAAAGAAAGAAAGAAAGAAAGAAAGAAAGAAAGAAAGAAAGAAAGGAAGGAAGGAAGAAAGAAAGAAAGAAAGAAAGAAAGAAAGAAAGAAAGAAAGAAAGAAAGAAAGAAAGAAAGAAAGAAAGAAAGAAAGAAAGAAAGAAAGAAAGAAAGAAAGAAAGAAAGAAAGAAAGAAAGAAAGAAAGAAAGAAAGAAAGAAAGAAAGAAAGAAAGAAAGAAAGAAAGAAAGAAAGAAAGAAAGAAAGAAAGAAAGAAAGAAAGAAAGAAAGAAAGAAAGAAAGAAAGAAAGAAAGAAAGAAAGAAAGAAAGAAAGAAAGAAAGAAAGAAAGAAAGAAAGAAAGAAAGAAAGAAAGAAAGAAAGAAAGAAAGAAAGAAAGAAAGAAAGAAAGAAAGAAAGAAAGAAAGAAAGAAAGAAAGAAAGAAAATATATATTTTTTTCTAAAAAAAATTGAGATTATACCCCCAAAAAAATTAAAAAGCACTGGGGTGTTTGAACATTTTTTTGTAGTGTATGGTTGATTGAGGTGTGTATGCACCAGTATGCACCTCAATAGCCTGTCCATTAAGGTGTTGTACACACCTCAATGACGGCTGGTCCATTGAGGTGTGTACCGCCTCGATGGACCGGCCGTCACCAAGGTGGTACACACCTCAAAAGGCCTGTCCATCGAGGTGGGAAAGGCCATCCAGGTGTGTACAACAAAAAAAAAGGACAGGTGTGACGACACCTGTCCCAATAAAAGAAAGCGGCCAACGCCGGACCGTTACAGTGCATTGAACTGATGCACTGCGGTTGACGTCGGACCGTTACAGCGCATGAATGGGGCCAATACAAACCTTGCAGGGTTTGTTTGGCCCCCAGAGGCTATTTTCTTATATATAAAGTAGATTTATTTTTGCGCCACACTCTTGAGATTGCGCCACCAGACCTGTACCCACAGTACATGGCCTGCATGGGAAGAACCTTGATTTTCCCCTGGCACCTGGACTGGCCACCCCTCCCGCCCTCCCACAACCCATCCAATCAGGCCAAAAAAAAAAAAAACCCCAGTCGACTCAAAAAAAACCCAAATACCAAAACTTCCCAATCAATCAACTCCCAAAAAGGTACATACACAATTATTTGATGTCAAAGAAATTCTAATTGTCTGAATCACATCACTTCCTTAGTCCAACAGATCATGCTGAAAGCTACGCCAAGGAAAAAAACCAACTGCATCAAACAACGTGAGTCCCTCTGAAATTTCTTTCAATTTATTGATTATTTTCCAATCAATCTTTCTCACAGCATTATGTCCCTATGTGTCAGGATGGAATACCTGGACTTTGAGGATAATGGTGATTCCCAGGACTCTTGGCTGACTCCATCACCTGGAACAACAAGGTGCATCCCCTCCTTGGATTTGCAGACTCAGGGCTTGCAAGTATTCCCCAGGAGCACGGCAGCGTTGGGTGTGTTCCCCTTGATCATTCCGGCCAGAAATGTGGCGGTCCCCAAGCAAAATGTACCGGTCCCATCCATGCCGACTCAAAATGGGGCCGTCCCCAAGCAAATGGCACCCGCCAACACCGCAACCGCTGCGCTACGCTACAAAAAGCGGCAAATCAGCGTAGCGCAGCGGCTGTCCGCTTTTCCTGGCCGCAATTAGCGATAGCGGCAGCGGTCAATCGCTATTTGCAGCGCCAGCGTAGCGGAAACCCCGCTACACGTTTTTTGACCTCCGTGTAGCGGAGCGATTTCCTTGCGCTTTAGCTTCAAAATAGCGCAGCAAGAGCAGGAATGTGGCTCAATGCGCTTTTTGCCGCTATTAGCGGCTTATTCCGCTTTTTCAGCGGAATTTCCCGCTGTTTCAGCGGAATTTGCCGCTATTTCAGCGAGGATTTTTGCTTTTTCGGCGGGAAAACTCCAATTCAATTCAGCGCTCAGCGTAGCGCAGTTCCGCTTTTTTAGCGGTCAGCGTAGCGGGAGACCCGCTACGGGCCGCTGAAAAAAGCTTGCTAAAATTTTTATTTTTTCTTTCTTGTAAGAAATAGCAGAAAGCGCAGCGGTGCCCCCGCTTCAAAAAGCGTCAGCCAAGTGGGCCTAAATCCGCTGCGCTTTCGCTACGCTGCCGCTATGTGCAGCGTAGCTGTTGCGCTGTTGCACCCGCCCCGCAATCTGGGCCACCCACACAAATCCCTGGACAACACTCACCCGCGCCTACCCCCAGAGGCCAGACCCCTTTCTGTGCGTTTCCACCCCCAGGTTCCTCCATGTTGAATCCGTTGGTTCATTTGACTCCCAAGGACAGGTCCCAGCAAATTGGTGTGACATATGTCTTGCACACACCTACCCCTGGAGGTCACACCCCATTCTGTGGATTCCCAGCCCCAGAATCCTCAACACTGGATTGGTTAGTTCAATTGCCTTCTCAGGACAGCTCCCAGCAAGCCTACGTGTTTACGCAACCCGGGGTCAAACGGCTAGTTCATCTCAAGTATTTGTTGTACTCTCAATTGGTAATGGCAAATCTCATCAAATCTAACCAACCTTCCATCTCCTTGTCAAAGAAAGAGATGTCAAAGAAGGAATGGGAGAAGTCCACCCCTGTTGGCAACTTGCGAGTGTGGGAAGCGGACCTCTCACTCTACAACCTGTAGAAATTCAAACTCAAGGTTGTTGCTAATTTGGGAAAGGGTTGAACGCACTTCCACAAGATCCTCAAATGTCTGCTTGGCCGCAGGGATGTCAAGTGGCAGGCAATTATATCCAACAGCCAACAATATGGGCCCAAGAAGTTTGCCTTCCTTGCCACCAACCAGGATTACTACAAGTTTGTTGAGGCGGTCTACGAGGCCCTAAACAGCAAGGTTACCATCAAATTGACAATGGACAATCCTCAGGGTAAGGCAAAGCAACTTGAGCATGTAAGTACTATGCCCTTGTCATTAAGAGATTGAATGGTGGTGCTGACTTTACCCAACGATGCAACTGATCCAATACGACCCAATACAGGCCTTTTTATCTGGATTGGATTGTTTGCCCGATCCACAAAAATCAGACAAGTAGGTATTGGATTGGAGAAGCAATCCAATACCCATGTATTGGATCAGCTTACCCAATCCATCATCTTTCAAAAGTCTGTATTGGATTGGAAAACCAATCCAATACACGATACAGTATTGCTGGTATTGGCCATCATGTATCAGGTTTGGTCAAGTCTCACCCTTTTTTTTGTCCTCCTTCCAGAATTGAACCCATGACCTGTGCGTAGTGGATATATTGATTGGAAAGTTGCACAAGACAAACATGTAGTGTGTCAAGGAGCCGGTTAGTTAAGTGGGCCCTTGACCTTGCATCAAACAGCACATGAAGTGCTACGGTTACATCATTTAATTGTCCCTAGGCAGAATGCATGAGGTGGTTATAATATGAGAAAATAGAAAAGCCACCCCAATGAAGTGCACTCCCCTAATCTGGACACATGTTGTATGCGCAAAAAATACATTTTGCTACATATTTTTGTGTGGGCCTAGCCAGTGCTTGCTGGCGTCCTGGATCATCAATTCTGGGTTGCATTGGAGGCGTCAAATACAAATTTGTGACAAGAGGAGAAATCATCAGGGTATCAAGACCAATAAAATCAACAGGAGCGTTTGTTGCATACAACTTAAGTAGGAGGGGACATTTCTTTTGTAGTTTTATTTTTAATATTCATGAAAGAATGAAAGACGGATAAAGGGATGGAACACACAATGAAAGGAAAAGTATGAAAAAGAGATTAAGAGGAAATTTCAATGACAGCTGGCGGTGGAACACGCACGACCTTCTTCTTGCTCTCAATCTTGGAGTGTGCATGGTCGATGATTTTTTGAGCTGCTTGGAAAGGACCATCAGGCTTGATGCCTTGAAGGAGCCACTGTTGTGAACTGACACACCGCTCAATAGTCCTTGCAGCCAAGCGTCCTCGGTCTCTTCCACAGATATCCGCAGCGGCTGAAAAGCATTGCTCCACTGTTGCCAAGGATGAAGAGCAAGCCAAGTAGTCCCTTGAAAGTTGAGAGAGCACGGGGAACTCATGGCTGTGCTCCTGAAAAAGTAAAGTAAATAGAACGTGTTGTTAGGACAAGGATGCTTTGAGCACATGATAAAAAGGGGGAGGGGAATCACTTTCCACCATTGCAAACAGTCAGTTGCTTGACCAGAAGGTAGCTTATGCTTGCCTGTGAGATAGATTTTCAACTCATCAAAATTAGAGGTCTCGCCGGTGTCTGGAAAGAAGTCGACTTCTGTCAGCTTGCTACTGAGTCAGAGACAACCTGACAAAGCAACACTAGTAATATAGAAATTAATGAAAATACATGAAAAATAAAAACAACATTATTACCATATGTACAAACCCTGAAAATAGTACATATGCTAATAATTGATACCAAATAGACATGAAATAACTATAATAATAAGGAATAATCATAAGGTAACCATAGTAACACATAAAAGTAAGAATAATAACTAGTCACCTTATTTTTACCCAAAAATCTTTGCAAAGTTCTGGACCCTTAAAAATAAGTTAGAACTAAAATAAATAACCACTTTTTACAGAAAGTGTGAATAACTTCTAATCCTTGAGGATAACTTAGAATATTGTGTCATATTCTGAATCCTTATGTAAAATAATGTAGGGTCCCTCACTGGAAGTACCCCCAAATTCCTACTCCTTCACCTTGAACCAATTACTTGCAAGAATTGGCCACACCCATGTGTCACAGATGCACATTACACACGCATGTACTTGAAATATATGCATACTGTATGTGAAAGGACCAATTATGGACTTATAATTGAGGTGTTGTGTATAGTTTGAGAGTTAGGCTCAATTGAGGTTTAAACCTCCAACCCTGCGCATGGATTATATAATCCAATTGGAAATTGGCAAAATGCGTGGAAATAGGCAATTACCTAGTTACCAGGTATGTACAAGCATAACCAGTGTACAGGTAGATTCTACATGACGGATTTGCAAGGTTTAAGTAATAAAAACCTTGAATACCTAAGATTAACACAACCAGCGTGGCCTTTAAAGATTGGCCATAGCCATTTGTGGCCCATTTCCGTCATCTGTGGCCCATTTCAGATACAATCACACGTCAGTGTTGCTATGTACCTTGGTTACAATGACTAAATAGGTTTTTAAGGTCATGGAAAGCACTTGTGACGCTAAAATAATGACCATCAGTGTCATTGGGATGAGCCCTGTTAGTGCCAATCTCCCAAATTGGCCACATTGCGCTGAAATCCAGTTACTGCATGCACACAGGCAGAAAGGTCCTCTACTATGAGTGAAATTAGTATACATAGAGCCCTCTTTCCACACCAAAAGTTGTTCATCATCAAATTATATATTACAGTCAATCAGTTACGCCGTGTCCTGTCCTATTTCAGTTACTCTGCTCTGTTTGCCTGTTTTATACTTGGTGTTCAATCTTAAAATCAACCTTCAAAGTGTCCAGTTCCTGCGTAGAAACCTTCCAACTCTACCCAGCAGCTCTACTTCACACCCCTACGTGGCTTTTTGGCATAAAAGAAGCAACAGTGAGTACTTCTTTTATCCTTCTGTCCCCATTCTGGTTCCTTAATTGGAAAGCACTTTGGTACCACCTTCTGTTACGCAGAGACCCATTGTTTGCTTAATCAGATACCACCCTGCTTTGCAGATCTCTGATTTAGAGGGCACCTACAAACACCCCTGCACCAGCAGGCCCCTCTATAAAAAAGAATTATATTCTTTTCATTTCTTTTTTACTACTTTTCTAGGTGAAAATACCCCAATCTACCCATCATTTGCACTCTTATCACCTTGTGTAGCTAAAAGGTACTAGCCCTTGGCATCACAGAGGCTGACAACTTCTTCGATTTCCCTGTGGTTTGCAGCTGGTTTTGTTTTGTTTACTGAGTTATTAACTTTAGATATGGTGGACTTGCTTTCATTTTCAGTCTTCTTTTCGTTGTAAATATTTTCTAGAAGAGATTCAGCATGGTCGGCTGATTCAGGAAATCATTTTTGAATCAGGGATGGTCGATAGCATGGATTTAAAGTCGTTGCAATCAAGATTGCATCACATCCTAGAGCTTTGTTGAGGTATGTTGTGGTTTTGGAAATCATCTTGCGGAGCATAGGTTTGAATTCAGGTTTGGTGATATCACTATCCAGCTTCTTCTTGAGGTACTCCTTGATGTACCAGTACTTGGCAAGCATCATTGAAGCTGAGGGTATATCACCTTCCATCTTCTTGGTAAGGTAATAGAATTCCTGGTGATGATGAACAAAAATAGATATTGATATCAGTCACCACTGAAAATGGGAGATCAGATAATCATGAAGAGAAACTTACGCTAAGGATGTCATTGAGTTTCTTGACAATCTCCCAATCTCCACCAGTAATCTCATAGTCGTTGTAAACATTCTTCCCCCCCTCTTTTTCTTGTAGGTTCTGCTCGTTCTCCAACATCTTATTTATAACGTTTCTGGCCTTGTAACCACGGTCATGACTTTTGAATTTTATATTCCATCAAGTTCCGTATCCAGCAATCATCCCAGAGCCATTAAAATTGAGTTTTTTAGCCCACATATTAAACTCAGACCGCCTTGCCGCAGAAGATGTAATCTTCTGAATGACAAAATCAACCTGGATTGAAAAACAATTCAGCAATCACAAACAAAACAAAAAGTAAAATAGGAATAATTAAAATGTATACCTTTTTTAGCGTTAAAGAAATTCCGTTGCTACCCTTTGATTGAGATTGCTCAGATTCTATCCCACCTTCCTCACTCTCCTTATCTGAGTTTGACTCATTAATTTCTTCTGTGTCTAACTCCTCTTGGCTGGGTTCTTCTGGCTCAAAAGAATTTGCTGTTCCACCTCCTTGGATTCTTCCTTGATATCTTCAAGTCCCGGAACAAACCCAAGTGTACTGTCCTGTGAGGGGACAAGACCCTCCTCGGAAATTGAAAGTGCAGCAAGTCCCGCGTTGAGAATGAGAGCCAGCTTGTGGCAGAAGCACTGGATGTGGTTGGCAGAGATATTGATAGTTGTTCCAGTTTTTTCAAGGATTAATTTTTTGACTTCTTCAGCCATTGTCATGTTGTTTGAACCAGAGTCGGTGGTCTGGGCTACAATGTATATAAAGGAACATAATTAATGATTTTTTTCTTGAGAATCATTTGAAAACGGACCAAAATTGAATTTGACTTATCTTTTTGTGGAGAGATGCTTTGGTGATGATGTTGGCAAAGGGGACTGCCAAATACTTCCCCCTGTGTGTCCACAAGATATACTTCAATCCAAGATGGCATACCTTGAATTCAAATTTTTTTGAAATGTAAGATGCCGAGATTCCCAAGAAAGCATGTTGGTTCCCTTTAGTGGTCCAGACATCATGGATCAACGTGATCTTGGAACTAAGGGACTGAAGATGAAAATGAAATTTATCAACTACAGTTGCGCGCGGCATTGCGCTGTACGGAGGTTTTGGTGAGGTCCCAAATGTTGGCTCAAGAAAATGCAAAAAACCCAAAAAATTTATGGCTTTTGAGGGGCTGAGACATCATTTAAATGTTCTCTAAGCCCATATGGAAGCATTTAGCATTCTGTTTGAGGCTTTGGTATGTATTTAGGGCAATATATTGACCTAATTTTATGTACTCAAGCCTTGATTTAGGCTCCGGGTCCCAATAGTCAAGTGTAAAAATATAAAAATAAAAAAATGGCTGGACCAAACAGGTTGCCCCTCATATTTTTAGAATCTACAGACTCTCAAAGCTCTAAAAATGTGGTCAGCTTGAGTGCTGGACCCCCAATGACAATGGGGTTTTCCCCCGCGTACCCAGAACAAGTTTTGCAGGCGGCTCTGTACAGCGGAATGCCGCGCGCAACTGTATGGGTTTTCTTTCTAAAGGAACTCAATTCTCAAAGAAATCAGATGAAACTTACCTGGAGGTTGGAAACAACTGTCCCCTGCAAGTTAAAGTAGAGCTTATGGGCCTCAGTGGCTGCCCAAGTTCAAGAATTCAACTTGATACCCTGTCGAACATAACTAAAATCCACCTTGAGTAGAAAATCTTCAATTTGATTCCATGGAAGAGCATACCATATAAGCCACATTATAAGCAATTGGTTGGAAACCTTCAAGTCAAACGGTCTGTTGCCAAGAAATTTTGCCATTGCTCCTTTCTCTGACAATTTCCTTTGAGCTTCAAGGTCCTTTGGCGTCATTGGAAGCTTTGCCCCTGCTTAGATAGTAGAGATTCTACAAGTGCACGCAGCTCGATCAAGATTGCCGTTGTGGTATTCTTAACATGTCAAAATTTTTAGTTTTTTCCTTTCCTATATTTCTCTATATTTCTTTCATGATTTCCTCTTTTTCTCTTATATTCACTCACTACTTCTCAGAATTGACTCCAGAATCAGACTCTACAGGTATAACTTACCTCAGTTACAACTCACGGGAACCTCATTACACTACTGGATGAGAAGTTATGGCCAACTCTATATGTATAACACAATGTAACAACAGAAGACATGTAACACTAGTGATAACCCATAACACATGGGGGTTTCTTATTTCTTCTTATATTCCTTTACTTATATTCTCTGATAGCTCATACATCTTAAGTCTATACTTCTTGAAGGTTCTTTCTTCCTGAAGCATCAATCTTCTCAACACCTCTTATTCTAAAAACATAGCTTATAGTTATCATGTTTCCTGGACTTCACACATATTCTTTCTTCCGGACAGTTCTTTTGTACTTATGGAAGTATGGGTCTCATCAAACTTCTTATGCATTAATTTATAGCTTGTATTCTAGGGGATTCTTGTATTTACCAGTTTCTTTCCAGTCACAAGACCCAAAGGCAGGGCCCAGTTGTACTCACCTTGGAGCTAAAATCCCTCACTTTTGTCTATTTAAGAGGCTCTCCTCTAGGTGTTTTTCCCCCCTTCCTCACCAGATTTTGTCCCCACAAATATATCAGTACCTTACACACTCAACACCCTTATATATATACACCTGATATTAGTACACTACCCCTATAGTCTACTACTGGTCACTCCTCTACCAAGGTTTTACTGTACCATTATTACTACATACATACATTAGCAATCAAACATTTATAGTTATCATCAACACCCTTTAGTAGCTTGAGACCCTCTTTGGACTAAGACTGCCCAAGTACCATTACTAAGCAGACCCTTATCCAACTAGGTTATCTAGCCTTTATTAGTACAAACCCTTTTTTATTACATAAGCCCTCATTGTGAGGTAGCCTGTTCCATCCCTGGTTGTAGCGTCAGCTCCCAAACTCATTTAGCACTACAAACCTATCATCATCATCATCATCCATCCTTGGTAGTAGCGTCAGCTCCCAGAACTCATTAGCTTAACACACCTTCATCATATACATACACCTTTGACAGTCATCACCATCATACCTACATACCATCCGCAGATGTCTTGAACCGACCAATCCTATCACTATAAATAATCTGCCAAGCAATCTTGGTGGTCTTGTTTTTCTGATAGTATAGAAGGGCAGAGTTTTGCATCTCCATTTTCCCCTTCTCCATTCAGCAAAAGGTTTAACAACACTTTTGAGTCTTACACCGTCTCAATGCTTATAGAGGTTGGCTCGGGTTCCATTTGCCCTCTTGTAAGAATTTCCACACCACTTGCACTCATACATCAAGGGGACACAATCCTGATTCAGTCAAGAAATTGATGTTTCAAATTCTATCAGTTAGAATCTTTTGGAGATCAAGAAAGAAAACAATCCTGATTGACTTACATTGGGATCTGCCATGGCACCTGTGTCAACCCAATTTCCTCGGTCTTAAGCCAAAGATAAATGTGCCAGTATCTTTGGTTTAAGACGAAAGATCATGCAGAGCTGGATGAGCTGGACGGAGCTAGATTAAAAAAAACCCGTTAGGTTAGGTTCAGCTTAGGTTAGGTTAGGTAAACATAGGTTAGGTCTGGTCAGGTTAGGTTAGAGCCACCCGTTAGAATCCCGGGGGGGTATGGATAAACCCCCCAAAACTAGTTATTTTGGGAAGAAACCAGTTTCTGCCCAGTTTTTGCCATTTCTGACATCACTTTCCCATTTATATACATACATATATATATATATATATATGTGCAAAATGTGGTCCAAATTGGCAAAAACTGGCCAGAAACTGGTTTTTTGAAGTATAACCTGTTTCTGCCCAGTTTTTGCCATTTCTGACCTCATTTTGCCTATATATATGCTATGTATATAGGTGTATATACATACATGTGAGTGAATACATCTGTATTTTTATATACATACATTATGTATATAGGCATAGATCTATGTATATAGAGCTGGATGAGCAGCCAGCCAACCTCAGCTCACCCAGCTCTGATGGTTCTTCGGTCTCAAACCAAAGATACTGGCGCCATTATCTTTGGTTTGAAGCGGATGAATTGGGTTGACAAACCTCTGCCATGGTTGGATTGTGAAAATAGAGTTCTACATCATCAAAATCCTTTTTGGGGTCAGCAACTTTTTTGTTCTTTTTCTTAACCTTGGAGTTCTCCTTATCAGAGTCTTGAGTCAGATCCATGCTCTTCTTGACTTTGTCAGAGTTGCTATCCACATTGATCACCTTGCTTGGGCATTTTCTTTTGTTCTTTTTCTTGTTTTTTTTGGTTGCTGGTGCTACAGAGACAGCATCAGAATCAGAGGATATAGTGGTAGTTACGTTGTCAGTCTTGGATTTGGGGGCAGGGTCATTGTCTTTTTCTGCAGGGGATTCAACAACTAAAGCTTGACGGGAATCACGGCTGGGGCGTATAAAATTAGGATTGGTGCGGACAGGAGTAATTGCCCAAGAAGATTGACAAGCATCTGGGCGGGTGGAATTAACAACCACGCTAGGGTGAGGGGTCATGGAAGATTGAGTCATGTTGGATGAGCTGGAAGCTGCTGTGGTGAAAGATACAATAGTTCTACTAGCTAGGGATCCTGCGGTGAATTTGATGGAACAGGCAAACTCTGGGGAGGAAGTGGTGACAGGCTTGAACCACACCATTTAAATAGCTATACTTGGAGGTATGAGGTCGGATAGAGATGGAGCCCGAGGGATTCCGACTTGGAATAGCAGGGTGGATGGGTGGAAGGTACTCTTTGTTGATGTGAATGAAGTAGATGGAAATAAGTAGATGGCAAGGGATAATATACAAGATTGACAAGGGTATGATTACTGTGAGAATAATGGGGATGGTAAATAGATTATACAAAGAAAAGAAAAACATTAATTCTACACCCGCACAACTTACTTGATTGGTGACTACTGCAAAGGAAAGCCGAGTAATCTGTGATCTGCACTGCCAGCTAATTTGTAGATAGCCAAATCACACTTTTCTATTCCTCTTGGAACAAGCTACAATGGGAATAATCTAAATATCCACTCATTTTACTCAATCCCCCCAATACATGCTGATACGTATTGGTATTTGGGTGGAATGTATCGGGTCACCCAATCCACAAAATTTGGAAACCGTGTATTGGATTCACTGGCCAATACATCTTTTCAAAGGTATTGGGTATTGGATTGGACACCCAATCCAATACCAATCCCATTTATCGGCTAAAAAACCGATCCAATACCTGGCAAATACCAATATGTGGGTCGGATCAGTTGCATCGTTGCTTTACCATTGTCCCCAGGAGCGTAGCGTGGAAGAGAATCTCACATTGGCTTTTGGAGAGGACAAGGAGAGGATCCTATTGGAACATGAGGTGGTCCGCCTTGCTGGGAATGTAAGTGGTTTGCTGCTTCATTTTGGCTGAGGGCCAACTTTGGCTGATTGGGACGTTTTTTTTTTCAGCGCAAGGCCAATGTGTCTCCAAATCCGGTGACACCAAAGGTGGCCAAACTCATGAAGCACATAGTGAAAACATGGGGGCGCAACAATGAGAAATACTGGATCAGTAACCTTAAGGATTGATCCGAATCCATGCAGATCACCAACAACCTCTTTCCAATCTGGGCATGCGCACTATTACACAACCACAACCCAAAAGTGACCCTCGACCACCCTCCCGCAACAAAACACTTTGTCTGGATCAAGAAGCATACCCCAAAGCTTGATGAACTCAAAGGGATAGCCCCAGAGAACACCGACGTCGAGGAACCGCCAAAGAGCCCTAGTTCATTTCCCAATATCCCCCTTGGGAATTACCCAAGGGATCCCAGTTCTCTCCCCAACAAACCCCTTGAAGACTTAGCAAAAGAAACATCCGCGCCCCCCCAGCACCCAGCTCAGACATAGAGGTTGTCCGGCGCCGGGAAAAAATTGAGGATATGAGTTATGACTTGCCAATATTGCTTGGTCTATTGCAAGCGAGGTCCCCTGACAATACTCCCTTGCACAAGTATGCTTGCAGCCCAACCGGAGAGCTCATAGGCAATGTGATCTGACGTCTCAGCATCCAGAGAGGTGAGAGGGGCCATTGTGTGCCATCTGTCTCGCCAATCCGCAAGCAACCAGGTTCCCGTGGGTCTCTCACTCCTCAAAACTCAAGGGTCATTTCGGCCGCCAGGAGAGCGGTCACTTGGGACAAATTCCTCAACCACTGACTTCAGCTTTGCGACTACCGACATGGCTGCCCAAGGGTTGATTCAAATGAATCACATTCCCCACTGGAACTTCTTTTTGACCACCTCCGCCCAATTGCTCATAAAGATGATATTTCCATTCCCTGAGGCCACCACGCAACAATTTATGTATGGTACATACACAATGCCAACCAAGTACTTTGAGACCAACCAATGTTTTCCAAATATATCTATCAGGTGTTCCTCTATGTGTTTCATCTTTTTCTAAATAAATGTTTTCTGATCCCACCCCTGCTGTTTATACACTTTAACACGTGCTACCGCAAGTACGCTCCCTAATGAGGCCTGATCCTATCTACTTGTATGATGCAATAAAATAAGGGGTAGGAGAAATTTACAAGTCATTTTTTACAAGTCATAAGCCTTGCAAAGTGGATGCCTTGCAAAATTACTGACATGGGTCAGGAATGGCAACTTTGCAGGGCTTCTCTTGCAAAGGTAGCCTTTTAAATGAAAGCCTTGCAAAAAATGCATGTTCTTTTTCCCCATGCAGTCCTGGAACAGAAGTTTACACTGCTGTATTGTTGAGCTTGTGAAAAGTGTGGTATGAGTGATGTGGGAGTTGAACCCAAAACCTCATGTACTGTGAGAGTTGAACTCACAACCTCAAATTACACCACATGCAAACAGCAGGCACTTATGCATAAGCGTCCTCCAGTGACTTTCACCTGTCACATGCGCGCAACCGAGTTCAATGTTGCTCGGTGGTTGTTGACCACTCTTGGACGTTGCGCTTGGTTGCGGCCTGCGTGCCAGCTCATGTCACCAGAGGACTCTTTTCAAAAAGTGCCCACCGTTTGCGTGTGGTGTTACATGAGTGATGCTCTAACCGTTTGAGCTAAGTACACATTGTATAGAAATGAGTTTGAGGAGATGACACACATAATATGCGAGAGGTTGCATCTAAGTGCAATTAACATTGGCATTGTGGTACACTGCAACTGAGCAGACAATCTACTCTCAATACTCCCCCTTGCTAGTTGCAGGGTTAGAAACAATGCACCTATCTTTTCCAAGTTCATTTGAATAGCAGCATAGCGCTATCTGGGCTCATAACCTGTTGAGCTTGTGAAAAGTGTGGTATGAGTGATGTGGGAGTTGATGTTGGAATTTCAGTCTGTGCTCAAGCACTCGCGCGCCGCGCGTGCCGCGCTCTTTCCGTGCTCTCTCAGCTCGGACTTCTAGTCTCCTCTTGGAGCACTCCCTGCCCCTTTCCTCATCTCGTCCGGAACCTCATCATTCCGATAATCCAGCGAACGACTCAGTCCCAACTCTGACTCTACGTCTACTTCGCTCTTGAGATCACTCCGCTGCCAGTCACTCAAGCTCTGGTATCTACTCTTCTCCATCTCTTTCTCTTATTCCTTCATTGTTTCCTGTTCACTGATGTTTTCTCCTTAGTCTCGGTTTCTGTTATTTTAGTGGTGGTTTTTATTATTGTTGTTTCTCAAGTCTCCTCCAGCTAGCCGTCCCGGTCCTCTAGGTGAACATCAGTTGTTTCCTTGTTTCCATTTGTTCACCTTTTATCATGTCTCTCATTCTGAAATCAATCCTCTAGTTTTTCCGTCTGAAACTCTAAGAGATTTACAGTCTTGCAGCACCTGGAAAATCCTCTAGAGGATTGAGATGGCCGACAACAATGGAGCCTTGTCTAAGGTTAACATACCAAAATTAGACAAGAAGAATTTCTTGCACTGGTCTATGCAAATCAAGGCACACCTTTGCCACAAGGGTTTAATCAAATACATCAACAAACCTCCGGTTCCCCTTGGTGGAGCAGCAGCCGATGCCATTGCAAAGAAGCGCGCCGAGGTGGTCGATATTCTCATGAACTTTATGAGCAAGACCGCCTTTGAAGCCGTCATCACTCCCGACAACGAGGAGAGCCCTTTTGACATCTGGGCCCAAATTATTCGTTGTTATGCGCCCACTTCTGTTAACAACAAAGGTTGCGTTTGGCTGAAATTCATGTGGTACGAATTCAAAGGAAATCTCAAGGAATTCATCACCAACATGAATTGGATGCTTACGGAAATCGCCCTTGTCCAACTCGGCGTACCGGACAACATCCTGAGTTTTTCAATCCTCGCCAAACTCAACAAAGATCTCTGGAACGTAGTCGACAACATCATCATGAACAAGGTCATCGTCGAAAGTCCTCAAGCCACCCTCTCCAGGCTTCAAGAAATCGTCCACCTTGAAGAATCCCAAAAATCCAAAAATGCAACCGCCTCCTCCGCAACTAAGACCTCCGAAGACCAACCAGAATTCGCCTCTGCCTTGATCCATGAATCCAAGAAAGGCAAGCGTAAGCCCAGATCCTGTGGACCTATCTGTGAAGACGGTAAACACAACCCCCTCGTCAAGTCTCACGATCTAGCGCACTGCTGGGAAATCCACCCTCACCTTCGAGAACAATACCTCAACGCAAAGGTGAATCCACCGCCAACCGCACAACACGTTGAAGCCAACGATGACCACCAATCAGTCGTCTCTCTGCTACTCACTGAGAGCCAAAGTAAGCCCATTGTCCTTGACTCTGGAGCCACCCACCACATTGTGAACAACCCAGACTTTTTCAATCCCGTTGCCAAAACTAACACTAAAAACATTTGCAATTCTACCCAGAAGGAAAATGTGAACTTGGGATGGGCAAAACATATACCCAATTTTACAAAAAATGGTCAGAAGTGAAAAATAAGCTATACTGAGCATGCTCAGCATTTTTTTTTTTTTTTTACAAACTGAGCAGAAATCATTTTTATTCATTCTGGCAACTTTAGGGGATTTTGCTGAGCATGCTCAGTTTTGCTCAATTTTTATTACTGAGCCATTTTGTTGAAAAAATTTAACATTTTGCCTAACCCAAACAGTTGTTTTTTCTTTGGGTAAAATTACAAATGTTTGTAGTGTAACATCAAGATATCCACGGGTGGTCACAGTAACTTCCTGAGTGCCACCGCTGTTGGTACATCCACTCTTGTGAACCACCTGGGAGAAAAATTAGTACTGGAAAACGTCCTACTGGTACCATCTCTCAACCGATCTCTCATCTCCATCCCACATCTTATCGATCAGACTCTCCTTGTCACCAAATTTGAGAACCGTAGTGTTGTGGTCAATATAGATGATTCCTTCAACTTACTTGGAACTATGAAAACAATCTACTTGAGCTTCTCCCCTCCACCAAATTTGAAGTAATCAATCCTACCTCTTCCTGTTACCTTGCTGGCCCAAACAGACCCGACTGGCACTTGCGCCTGGGGCATCCCAACCCCAAGTATCAAAAAGAACTTGTTCCTGACTCCATCACATCCGAGTGCGACATCTGCAAAATGTGCAAGCACAAGGCACTGCCATTTGTGAGTAGGTTCAAACCAGTCAACGACGTTCTGGAAGCTGTGCACCTAGACCTTGTTGGCCCATTTCCAGTGAGAACCGCGTTCGGTTTTCTATACTTCCTCACCATCGTCAACCAATTCAGTGGTTTCCGGATGGTCAAATTCCTGAAACACAAGTTTGATGCATTCAAGAACTTCATCGAGTTCAAGACCGCAGCCGAGAAGCAAACGGGCCGCGTACTTTGCACCATCATCTCCGACGGCGGGGGTGAGTTTATCAATCAAGAATTCAAAAATCTCTGCGCCTCAGAGGGAATATCTCACCACATCGCTCCTCCATACACTCCCCAAAACAATGGGATGGCCAAGCAAACAAATCAGACCATAATTGTGAAGGCCAGATTCCTGCTTGTGCAATCAAAGCTTCCGCAATCCTTTTGGGCCAAAGCTGTCAACACGGCAACTCAACTCTCTAATCTCACACCTTCAAGCACTCGGCAAATGAAGATCCCCTATACAACGTGGACTGGGAGAGACGCCTCCCTGGACATCTTACAACCCTTTGGATGCTTGGCCTACACGCTCATTCCAAAAGAGCAACGCACCTTCAAACTGTTTCCCACAGCCAAAAAGGGAATCATGCTGGGATATGAAAACAGTTTTTTGTCCTATTGTATCTACAATCTCAACGAGAAGCGAGTTGTTTGCAACAGAAACGTCAAGTTCGATGAGGATGTGCTCCCCGGACTGAAGGATGCCAATCAGAACAGCTCTACCAGCAATGTCTTTGACGAAATCGCACCAAATTTGTCCAACTTGTCAGATCCCTCCTCAGACGCACTCAGCAAGACACCTTGTGAGGCCGCGCCTGTAAACGCTGAACCCACTAGAGTGTCAAGAGGGCCTAAGGAAATATCTAGTGACATCTTGCCCGACAACATTCTCTTGGTGGACAGATGAGGTAACGCCGTAGTGGTCTATCTCACTGAACAGGCCAACGACACTCCCAAATCTTACGTCCAAGCCATCAACTCTCCTGCCTCATTGTTTTGGAAGAAGGCCATTGAAAAGGAGATCTCCAATATGTATGATCATGACGTCTGGATCATTGTTCAGAAACCGGGGAATCAGAAAGCTATCAATTGCACATGGGTTTTCAAAGTCAAGAAGAATCAGCTTAACGTGCCAATTGAGTACAAAGCAAGACTATGCGCAAAAGGATTCCAACAGACCAAAGGTACTGACTACGACGAGACCTACGCTCCGACAGAAAAACTTGTGTCCCTACGGATGCTGATCATCTTTGCCCTTGACCGGGGCCTCTCGTTTCACCAAATCAACATTAAAAGTGCTTTTCTTAATGCACCTCTTAAGGAAGACATCTTCCTCAATCCGCCTCAAGGGGTGGACATACCCACTAACCACGTACTCAAGCTCAAGAAAGCAATGTACGGTCTAAAACAGGCCCCTAACGCATGGCACAAAACTCTCTCCAACTGGCTTTTCCAAATTGGTTTTCGTCGATGCAAGGCAGAACCCTGTGTGTTCTGGAGAAAAGGGACGTTTCTCTACCTGCATGTAGACGATCTCGCCATCTTCAGCAAAGATCCTGAAGCCTTCAAGGCAGAAGTTCGCAGTTGCTTCCAAATAAAGGATCTGGGGGAATCCAATCTACTGCTTGGTATGAATGTCATTCAGACAAATGAATCCATCACACTCACACAAATTCACTACATTGATGTTCAGCTGGAGCGCTTCAACTGCACTCACCTTCATCCCGCATCAACTCCCATGAAACCCCTAGGTCAACTAGTCAAAGCGACAAATGAAGAAAAGCTCAGCCACATCAACTCCGGGAATAACTACCGCGCACTTATCGGTGCCCTGAACTATCTAAGCGTTACCACCAGGCCCGACATCACATTTGCTGTGAGCTCCCTGTTGCAGTTCCTGAACGAACCGGGTAGTGCTCACTGGGATGCCGGAATCCAAGTCCTCCGGTACCTAAAAGGGTCCAAAGACATTGGGCTCAAGCCGTCCAAATCAGACTCACCAGACATCAAGCTTGTTGGATATGCCGACGCAGACTGGGCCTTGTGTCCAGAATCAAGACAATCGGTATCTGGCAACCTAGTTCTTCTCAACGGCAATGTCATTTCCTGAAAGTTCAAGAAGCAACCGACTCTTTTTCTATCTTCGACCAAGGCAGAATACAAATCCCTTGGCGACATTACCAAAGAGATCATGTGGATCAAGACTTTACTCAAGAAAATATTCAATGTCAAGATCAAGGATGCGACACCTATTTTTGAAGAAAACCAGGGCGCAATAGCGCTGGCGAACAATGAATCTAATAACTCCAATTTCAAAACAAAGCACATGAATCTGGGCCATCACTTCATTTGCCGCGAAATCAACATCAAGTCCATTGCCCTGCACTATGTGCTAACTCATCTCATGCTCGCCGACTTTCTGACAAAATGGTTGGCAAATCATCCATTAGAAGAGCCCAGCTCAGTCTACATATGAGCCGCTTGTTGCATGCTTGTCCTTGAGCAAGGGGGTGTCAGCCTTAGAGACAACAATGTTGCCCAAAAGGCTTCAAAAATGTTCTCTTCTTATTCCTCTCTTCAATACAAGTATTTCCATACTATAATATCCATACTTTGTTGTGTATAAGTGTGAAATAATATAAGAGTGAAGTAATTAACCAGGAAGTTCACATAACATCTAATCATTTTCTAAGTTCAATCTCATATTGCATATTCACTTTGATAAACATGGTTCATCACTCTCAAAGTTGGGCAGATGAAAATTTTCATCATCACTCACCAACCAGAACTTAGAAGAAACAGAACCATTGGATTACACTCCTCACTCCTCAGAAGCCCAGGTCCCATCATTTCCCCTCGTCGTCGTGTCATGGTCATTTGGTGTCATCTGTCTGACAAGTAAGCAGCTTAACCAATTTTCTTTTCTTCAAAGTTCTCTTGGAGCTTTGATCTTATCACTTTTCCTTCTCTTCTTTCTCTTCCTTCTTCACTCAGAGGCATCCTTCCTACACATCCCAAGAACTCTTCATTATATCAATTCAGTCCAGTGGAGCTGCCCCCCATCCACTCAGGTTTCCTTATAAGCAACCTTTGCCTCTGGCATAAAAAATAAGGCAGTCTTTGACTGTACCTTCTCCTGCTTCTCAGGTTGAAGAGACTGTGGCTCTGCCCGGTTCTATTCCTGCTCTCTTTTCAGATTGAGCTCTTACTCTTGTCTTAAAAGACACATCTTTCTTACTACCTTTCTTCCTCCTCTCCTTGTTCCCTTATTTCTTCTGAAATAAACTCTGTTGTTCCCCCCAAAATTTGTGTCCTGCTGTCACTTAAGAGACCCAGGCTCACAGGGGGTGTTTTGGAATTTTGGTCTGTGCTCAAGCACTCGCGCGCCGCGCGTGCCGCGCTCTTTCCGTGCTCTTTCCGTGCTCTCTCAGCTTGGACTTCTAGTCTCCTCTTGGAGCACTCCCTGCCCCTTTCCTCATCTCGTCCAGAACCTCATCATTCCGATAATCCAGCGAACGACTCAGTCCCAACTCTGACTTTACGTCTACTTTGCTCTTGAGATCACTCCGCTGCCAGTCACTCAAGCTCTGGTATCTACTCTTCTCCATCTCTTTCTCTTATTTCTTCATTGTTTCCTGTTCACTGATGTTTTCTCCTTAGTCTGGGTTTCTGTGAGTTTAGTGGTGGTTTTTATTATTGTTGTTTCTCAAGTCTCCTCCAGCTAGCCGTCCCGGTCCTCTAGGTGAACATCAGTTGTTTCCTTGTTTCCATTTGTTCACCTTTTATCATGTCTCTCATTCTGAAATCAATCCTCTAGTTTTTCTGTCTGAAACTCTCAGAGTTGAACCCAAAACCTCATGTACTGTGAGAGTCAAACTCACAACCTCAACTTAAATGAGTGATGTCCTAACCATTTGAGCTAAGTACACATTGTATAGAAATGAGTTTGAGGAGATGACCCACATAATATGCGAGAGGTGGCATCTAAGTGCAATTAACATTGGCATTGTGGTATGCTGCAACTGAGCAGACAATCTACTCTCAATATGTATTTGCACACCATGTCACACTACCCGGCAACATTCTGTTCCAGCTGGCATGTAACTAAAAATACAGGGCTCTGGCATTACAGGCCAATGCAATGCATTCAAAGATACATGTAAAATTATTGTGCTTGGCTTGTGGTTCTGAATTTTCCATATCTTGGTTGCAGAATTTGCACAACATACAAAGCTACATGCTCACACGCTATTTCTTGGTAACCCCCACCAGCAGCCTCTAAGGGATCAAGGATGTACAGGTCATGGAGGTGTCACCACCTTGATGACCCAAGGTCATTGGTGTGTCAACACCTCCATGACCAGTCATTGAGCCAGTCATCAAGGTGTCAACACCTCCATGACTGGAGATGACTGGTCATCAAGGTGTCAACACCTCTATGACTGGAGATGACTGGTCATCGAGGTGTTGACACCCCCGCGGCTGGTCAGAGGTGTCAATTACACTTAGATGACCAATCATTGGGGTGTTGACCATGACCGGTCAGGGTCATTAAGTTGTTGACACCTCAATGACTGGTCAGGGGCATTGAGATGTTGACACCTCGATGACCGTTCATTGAGGTGTCAAGACCTCCATGACCGGTCATGGTCATCAAGGTGTTGGCTCCTCCATGACCGGTCACGGTCAATCGAGGTGTTGACACCTTGATGACCGTTCATGGAGGCATCCTCCCCCCAAAACAATGACCCAGTGAGATGATGCCAAGGACATAAGAAAATCCAAATAACTTAGGCGTATCAAACACCTTAAGTGTGATGATTCCAAGCAATTAACCTGTTCCCAATAAATTGGCCGTACGTATCAAATGACTTAGCCCCACCTATCACACAACTCCGCCGTGTCTATCAGCCGTATCAAATGACTTAGACGCATCAAACCACTGGCTGTGTCTCCTGAGCACTCAGGCACAGGAACATAGTATACTCATATTGACAGGGCTCACACTGGGGTCTCTCTCTCAAGTCCATCGTGAAAGGACACATAAAAGGCAGGAAAATCACATTAGATCTTCATGAAGCAATGAAAAAAACAGAAGAAAAAATAAGAAAAAAAAGAAGAAAAAATCAATTAAAAAATTCATCAAAGGGAGTATCATCCAGGGGAAGGGGATAGTAAGGATAGGGTCTAGCTAATAGCACAGCATGCAGACTAAGCTGGGTAGTTCCAACTTTGGGACAATCCGGCCATCACACTAGGCGTGCAGATTTCCTGGAGAAGCGCTTTGATTCTTGCCGGGTCCTCGTTGGTACCAGCGAGAAGGTTCCGCCGTTTGATCTGAGATTTCATCATTGAAAATACCTTCTCTATTGGATTCATGTCAGGTGAATATGGAGGCAGGTATTGCAGGAGGACACCTTGCACATTGCAGAGTTCTTCCAGCCTACCACCAATGTGAAACCTAGCGTTGTCCATGATGAGGACGCTGTTGGGTCCAGGGAACGGACTCATGTTGGGGAGCTGACATCATACATGAGAAGAAGCAAGACGTTGCCAACATCCAGTTGGGTGAGGACCAGGAGACTTACCAGCTGCACTTCCAGGAAGTGCTCCAAATCCAAGCAACACACTGTTCCTTCTTGTGCTATAGACACAATGTAGCCCTCAAGCAAGATGGCAGGGAGGACACTGATCCAATTGGTGGTGGTGGCCCGGGGTACACGCACAGTTCAACGTCCGCAAGGAGCCCACGCTTGATTGCAACAGTGGTTCGTCAATGATACACCTGAATCATCTGTAACGGAAAGCTTCAATCATCAAAACCCTCAAATTCAATAGAAATAGAAAAGAAAAAAGGACACTTGCCTAGAAGACAAGGTGGTCAGAGGGTATGAAAATGATGTGACTGATATAATCAGCCCTCTGCATCAGAGGTTGGGCTGGGTGAACCGTTCTTGCCCTCTTGGATTTCAGGAGAAGTCAATTTCTCATCTCACTGTGAATAGATGATAGTGGCAACTCCTGCCCGGTGATTGTGTTGAGATGAGTTTCAATCTCGTCAACATATAATGTTGGCTTGAGCTCCAAAGCATCAAGGATAAACTGTGGTTCCTCCCAACTGACCGTCACTGGATGTCAGCCTGTAAGTAAATCCAATATAACTTTTATCAAGTCATCATTTTATTTACTACACAGACTGCATTAGTTATCTTTTATTTCATTGCTTACATGTTCTCCCTCAGTATTGTCATAAGTTATGCTTATATTAGAGCTAGTCATTTCTCTCTGATTATAGGTTGTACTTTCTTTTATTCCTATGTTCCCCAGAAATTCAAGAAGAGACGTACTTCATTTAAATCACATTCCTCTTCATCTTCAGACATATCAACATATCACTGCCTCAAGATTGCCTTTCTCAATAAATCAACACATCACTGTCCAGAAACCCCGGCTTTGAATCTCTCACATCATCATCCTTCCTGTTTTAGACCTCCAAGCTCTGGGTTAACAGCTTGATTCTACTTGAAGGCTGACACTGGACGTCCTTGGCGGCCATAAAGCACAGGGTTTTGAACAACATCCAAGGTACGTTGGTAGAGCAATTGCCAACGTTGGAGGGAATTGTGGGAAATGCTCATGTCCAGCTGCTTGTTAATTTGGCCTAAATTGAGGCCACAAAGGGCCATTTTGACAGCGACAAGTTTGACATCTCTTGAGTATTTGTGGAAACCCATTGCTGAAGCAAAACAAGATACCTTCAGCAATGACATGCTACAACATGAAAAAAACAATTGTCACTTGATATCAAGTGACATTACTCAACTTTGGTTACAGCTTCAAAGCTACTCCATTCCTACTCTTAATTTAATTTTGGTCTTCTTGATGTCCATTTTGAAAAAATTCAGCAAAAAATTAGCATCAGCTCAGCTCTCACTGCAGTTAAGCTCAGCCTGCTCAGCAGTTCAGCTCATAGCCAACTTTGGTGCAGTTCAGGGCTCAGGGTGGCCATGAGCTTGGCATTTACTGTGGCATTGCTCAGCTCCCATTGTACTAAAGTTCAGGGATCCCCATGAAATAGATCAGTTATCATTGAAACTGAGCAGAATTCATTCTATATAGTTTTAGGAAAAGAAAAGGTCTGGATAAATTGTGGATAGCTGGCTGGATTTGGCGGGATGTCACTTGATATCAAGTGACAATTGTTTTTTCATGGTTCTAGCCACAAAGGAAAATGGATAGGAAGCAAAGTAGATAGGACAGACTTGTCACGTGGGAATGACCTGATTGGTACCTTACGCACACAATTTTTCCTGCTTTGTTCAATGCGGGAGTCAGAATGAGTTGGTGGTGGAGAGAGAAGTAAAGGAAGGCAGACAAGAGAGAAAGAGACAAAGGAAGTCAGGCGCCGTGTGGAATGATCTGCTGGATCGGCTGATTTTCTTTGATTTTTTTTTTGCCTGATTGGGTGGGCTGTGGGTGGGTGGGGTGGGTGGGAAGACCGGCTACAAGTGGGTTGAAGGCCATCCCCCGACTTCGCAAAGTTTTTGGGATCAGCTGTACAATGAATATTACTAGGCATTGCATTTGCAGGGCTTAAGCCTTGCAAAATATAACTTGTAAAATTCTATATAATTATACATTGGTGATCTGTTCTGGGTTGCATGAAGGGGGAGATTTTTTTCTTCATTTTCTGATGCAGCACTTGATCATGGAGAAACTTCCTTTGAAACAACAACAACAACAAAAGGGAAGTAGAAAAAGGGCCGGATAGAATTCCAATGTAACTTAAGTTAGGATGACATTGGAGCTGGGTCCTTCATTGTATACTGCTCTTCAGGTTGGCTTTAAGCGCTTGGTAGGACTGAAACGTTCAGCTCTGTAGCATTCCTAAATGCATCAAAACTCAACGTCGCAACTATGCAGCTTCCTTTGAAGCAAAAAAAGGCAAATATACATAGTCAGGCTGGGTTGGATAAAACTGCGTCATTTGTATACAAGTCTTCAAGAATCAAGTTTGCTTTGGGGGCTTGGCATAACTTCCACCTAAATATGTACACAAACAGTGTATTGTGATGGATGGATGCTTTCAGCGGAGGCCGTGTTGTAAGCAAATATAGCCAGACTGGGTTGGATAGAACTGTGTCATTTGTACAAATATGAAACTCTTCAAGTTTGCTTTGGGGGCTCGGCATAACCACCACCTAAATATGTACACCAACATTGCCGTGATGCACGGATGGTTTCAGCGGAGGCCGCGTTGTGATAGTATCCATTGTCACGGAACATCGTTATCTGGAGCCTCTGTCAGAAAGGTCAGAAATTATCTGGTTCTCCATCCTGCTTGCTTTTTCTCCCCAACCACAACAAACTCAATTGTTTTGCAAACAAAAGCCAGCTAAATAAGGTCTTTTCTCAGTTGTTCCCTGGGAAATTGGTTTAGAACCTTGCTTAAGTTCAACCCATAACATGCTTTGTGGCATCCTGCAGAAAGAATAAAATTGGATTTGAGCCAAAAGAACTGGAGGCATTATCCTGGCCAGCATCAGTTTTGGAAAATGCGCTTCTTCCGCATCAGTCATTATTTTTTGATATTCAGCTTTGGAGTTCACTTCCAAGAAGCTCAACCTATGGATCAATTAGAGAGCAGCCACCTTTCCCAATCTCAAATCCGATTGCCAAGCACATTAATGGAGCCAACGCTACCGGAATTAATTCAACTACATATATCTGACGCTGATGTTTCTACAAGCAATCAGCCTGAGAATTGGGAAATGAGCAAGTGCACCTGGGATAAGATGAGTTCAGCAAGTTCATCTAGTACAACGCAGGTTGATAAAAACATGAGTAAGAAGAATTCCATCAAATCATCACATGATTACATCCATATGAAACCCATAACTCTTTGATTAACTGGTTCGCCACATGAAAAACGACATGATAGATCTTGGCAAGGAACCCGGAGTAGCAAACAGTCAGCAACCTTCTCTTTTTCTTCTTTTTTTGACAGTAATTTGTTAACAGCCTGGCTGAAGATCCTTCCACAATACTCTAACATAACCAGAGGATGTAGTGCGGAGCTGTTACAGGAAAAACTTAGGGAAATTCTTGAGTTGGAGGAGTTTTTTCAAGTCAAACCTCACAGCTTATCAACTACCAAGAGTGGAGCAGAAACTCAACAATGTTGAGCAGGCCTTGGGGACTTTGTTTGAAACCCGGCTGGGAGAATTGAGAGGGAAAGGGTTTACAATCAAAGATACTGAACACCATTTACCGGATTCAGATGGTGTAGCCAAAATCAGTCAGAAGATCAAAAGGAGATCACTCAAATCTGTTTGTTGTACAGATTGAGAAAATCAGGGAATTTCTGCTACAACAAAATGAGAAATTTGAACCCAAAGTACTGTTAGAAAGGTTTTTACTCCAAGGAAATAACCAAGTTAGAACAAATATGAACCAGTCAAATTCAAAGCAAATGAAGAACTTAAAATTAGAGAAGATGAAGAATCTAAAATCAATCAACTAATGGAAAAAGGATATGAGCTGATGATCAATTTATTGATTGACTTGGATAAATTTCAAATTATTTAAAAAGAGGATCCCTCATCCTTCTTGAACAACTGGAAGACATCTGGGCAAATAATCTTAGCTCATGCTATCAACAGGTTTCACAGATCTGACTTAACTATGACTTTTTTTACACTGACTTTGAGGAGGAATTCAGAAAGAAGTGGAGTGATACAGTTGAGGTAGTCATCCATCAGTACAAGCCACTACAAGAAAATCTGCTTCAACTGCCACCAGTTGACATGTAGGCTAATCCCATCTTACTACCCCTTTTACTTCCAAGTTAATTCAAAAAACCTTTTCTTGCACAGTCACTGTGCACAATGCACAGTGACTGTGCATTGAAGTTGTTTTGAAGTTTTATTTGAGTAATATTCAAGTAACAGCAGAAGTAAAATCAAAGTAATTGCATGTCAACTGGTGGAAGTTGAAGCAGATTTTCTTGTAGTGAGCCTGTGGGCAAAACTTGAATTCTGCACTTTGACTGCATGCCAGACTTTATTATAGGTCAAAACTCTTTGATGACAACATTTTTAGCTTCTTTGGAGGCTTTAGATTCTGAATCTAAATGGGCTTGCCAATTGCTCCAGCCAAAAAAAAGTTTTACTTTTGGGGGGGCTATTCATTGAGACCAATCCATCTAACTTCGCATAAGTCCATATATATGGTTTTATAATACCATATGTATGGACCTATAATATCACATATATGTGCTTATAATACTGTAAGTATGGTATTACAGGAGCATAAGTATGTTCTTTTGTCAAAAGCATGGAGTTACAGCTTTTCTGAAAGCCTTTTGTATGTCTTGAAAGCCTCCTTGTAGGCAAAAATCCATATTTTTTCAAAAAATTTGGCCCCGCAATTGGGACCGCCCAAAATTAGAACCTGACAGATGACTACCACAACTGTACTCTCCCAATGGGAGGCCTTTTAAAGTGTGAGCCTATTCAAATCTCATTTATCTAATCTTGAAATTTTTGGAATCTAAATAACAATCTGATTGCAATCATTCAAAATTTCTTCTCCTTCTAATAGAAAAGTTTTGCAAGAGTTGTCTTGGCATAAGGTTAAAGAGCATTGCATGCATCATCAGCTCATGGCTTTGTTGCCAAGAAGGAGGTGGGGAACCATTGATTTGAATAGACTGACACTCAAATTGACCCATCAAGTGGACCCCAGGCAAATCAGCATACCATTCCCTTATCATTCTTCTTTAATTGATGATGAAGTCTGGGACATTCATATCTCACAGGTGAAAAATCTTCAACAACACCCATCTTCCACTGTTGAATTAATCCAAAAGTATAAAGAATTAAAACAAAAGAAGTTTCAACTTGTGAACTTTTGTACTGTACTCAAATTTTTATGTGATCATGATTCTCACAGCCATTTTTTTTTTTTTTCAATTTCTCAATTGTGCCAAAAAAGAATTATGGATTATTGGAAGATGTGAAGAAGAAACCTTAACACAAATAAGAAGTTGACAAATCAGAAGTTCAAACATGTAACTGCTGTTTTTGTTTTTATATCATATCCATTAGATTATGAATATTTTGCCAATGTTTTTTGGATCTTTAAGATGCTCATGATGAGGCAAATTCAAGATGGATTCAAATTGCTTTGATTTTCGATCAAAATCCAAAATCATTGGATTTGGATTGGGTTGTGATTTCAATTTTTATTATTTCACGTAAATGCCTCATTCAATTTCTATTCTTTTTCATTGGTTCCTCATATTTCTAGGCTCAACATTCCTATCTCATTCTTTTCCTCACTTCTATTCTTGATTCATCTAATTCTTAAGACCCCTATTTTCTGTTTTTTCTTAATATGATTTTTGTATGTTCTTTTCTCTTAATTTTTGTGCTATACAGCCTGCCACTTTCATTCCTCAGCCTGTCACTTTTATCACTATTGCTTTTGAGTTTTGGTTTCACCGTTGCTTTTGATTTTTTGTTTTCACTGTTGCTCTTGAGTTTTGGGCTCTGTTCTTTTCCTGCCCTCATCTTTTCCGTTTGTCTGTGCAATGGTACATAACATGGGAGTGAAGTGTTCCATTGAGAGCTAGCAGTTGTATAAGCATTATGTAGCACCCATGACAGAATTGGTTGGAAGGGAAAAAAAGTAAGCAGAGACAGGGCCCAGTATGCAGAAGTCAAGACAAAAGTCCTTTGAAATTGTATCCAATTCTGTACATGCCATCTGTTGTTGGGGGCTCACAGGAAGAAATTTGCTTTAGTTTCAAGGCTTTAGGTGCCATAGGTAGTGGTGCGCCTCTGTTATCCCTCATTTGGGAAAGAGGGGGGTGGTCCACCCTTTTAACTCTAGTTTTCCAAAAATGTTATTGAGTGAGGAGTGTTCCAATTCTGGGAGGTTCAAGTAGGACATTATGCAACACCACCATGGGCTACATACTTCCTGGTACCTGTATAGCCATTGGAATGGCTGCAACAAAGCCTATGTAATAGTAGCCAATCCCGTGTCTTGCTCCATCTTGCTGCATCTTGCCCTCAAGCTGTAGTGCCCATAAGCACATTTAAATCTAAGCAACACACCTCAATACAGCTCACGTTTGGCTGTTAGATCCCATGTCAGGTCAGTTGTTAGGTTAGGTTTGAGCACCAGGCATTGGGACTGGGGTTTCTGTTAGAGCATTCGCATTGGTCGCGGTTTTTGCTCAGATTAGCACAACTTGTCCCCTGTTGCAGCCGCACCGGGGCGGACTAAGTGCGGATTAAATTATGCCGGAGCTAGTTTTTGGGCTACAGTTGCGGACGTCATAAACCAGCACTGGATTTTGACGATGTCCGAAATCTTGGGGTAAAAAAAGGGAAAAAACCCAAAAAAGAGGGGCCAAAAAGGCACCAGAAGAGGTCTAAAATGGTGCTGTTAGCTCAAGGAAAGCCCAAATATGCGGTCTATTTATGATTTGTAAGGCTATTGGGGCCTAAACCCATGATTTTCTGATGCATAAACCCATACTTATGTGTTTAAGCATGGGTTTAGAGAGGTTTGTCCAAAATCCTGATGATAGAAAAATAAAAAAATCAAACTAGCCACCCAAATGCTTAGCGGCTATATTTTTGAACTCTACACATGCGTGCAAGTTCAAAAATGTAATAAAAATGTGTGTATTCACACTTTGGCCCCCGGGGGAAGGCCGCGCATCTCATTTTTTTTTTGCAGGCGGGGCACTGCCGGTTTATGATGTCCGCAACTGTAGTGGGGGATAATTTTATGCCCCACTAATCCTGGGATAAAGTCATATTAGGACAGTTCACATTGGGATGTGTAACCATGTTTAAACCCATTTTTAACACCCTTAATGCATAAAATTTTGCGAAATTTTCACGCCTCTGTATCTGGATGCTTTGGAAGATTTGGATCAAGTCATTCTTTGAGTGAAAATTTTATGACAAGTGTCATGAAATTGGGGTTAAAGATGGTCATAGTGCCCAACGTGAACCGTCCTCACCATGAAAAAACAATTGTCACTTGATATCAAGTGACATCCCGCCAACTCCAGCCAGCTATCCACAATCTATCCAGACCTTTTCTTTTCCTAAAACTATATAGAATGAATTCTGCTCAGTTTCAATGATAACTGATCTATTTCATGGGGATCCCTGAACTTTGGTACAATGGGAGCTGAGCAATGCCACAGTAAATGCCAAGCTCCTGGCCACCCTGAGCCCTGAACTGCACCAAAGTTGGCTATGAGCTGAATTGCTGAGCAGGCTGAGCTTAACTGCAGTGAGAGCTGATCTGATGCTAATTTTTTGCTGAATTTTTTCAAAATGGACATCAAGAAGACCAAAATTAAATTAAGAGTAGGAATGGAGTAGCTTTGAAGCTGTAACCAAAGTTGAGTAATGTCACTTGATATCAAGTGACAATTGTTTTTTCATGGTGCCTATTATATGCATTTATCCCACTTTCACACGTCAACTGCACACAAAAGTATGTATACATCTCTGACATGGAGATTACACCACGGCAGCAAATGAACATTTGCAATCGGTTTTCGAAACCGAACGCCAAATGTTCCCCATTGAATCCGCAAGGCACGTCAGGTTGACGCCCCTGCGGAAACCACTTTTGGAATGTTTGTTCCAACATTCCAATCCCGTTGGAGATCCGTCATAAAAACCAATCTCCAACGGGATTGGTTGGAAGTCGGTTGCAAAAACCGATAAAAAAATGTTGAAAAATTTAAAGTTCAATTGAGTTGAACCACTCTCGCACTCAAAAAAGCATCTCCCACGACAGGGTTTGCACTGCAGCACGCGTGCATCACTGACCTGCGCAGGCAAAAGCAGGGATCAAACCCGTGGCTGGCAAGAGTGGAAGGCAACAGTACCAAGGCCATATACAGCTGGACTATCCATTCCATGGAACACTTTTGCACTGTGTGCACTTTGGACTCATTTTGTTGGGCAGGTCATTTTGTTCCAGGAAACCTCGATTTCTCGAAGTTTCAGGAGAAAAACATGCCGGTGGCATGATTGTAATTTTTTTTTTTTTTCAAAGAAATCCTCTTCAGAACAGCGACTTAGCGCTGCTGAAGGTCGCTTCTGTTTGTTCCCTCGGAGAGTGGGTTTTTGAGTGATACTCCCACAGTCCGATCAGGGGATTAAATCCATTGTCCCACCAGAAAAAAAATCAATACTGTGGGACAATGGATTTATGACCCTCGGAACCTAAAAATTTAGGGTTTGAACTAGAAACGTTTTGAATCGAGTCCCATAAACCTTTGTTGCGTCCGTGGTGTAGTCATCACCACTACACATACTTACACCTGTTGAAACCTGAACCGGTGCGGTTGCACACCTTGACTTAAGGTAAGTCCGACATAACTCAGTGGACTAAACTATGCTAAACCTCCGCGACCGATGCGGATGCTCTTGAAGACTGTTATGAGAGATTCTTGGCAGAGTCTGGACATACAAGGGAGAGCAAGATGGATCAAGACATGAGATTGGCCACTACATCTTAGCATGCTTCCATCCACACCATCCTTCCTGTGGCGCTCTTGTAGGGTGCATCAGTCTGGCAAGATGTCGCTTGTATCCAGCTGGCTTGTTGGTGTATCTCTTGGGATCTGCTTGGTTATACTCGGCCACCGGCCCATCGACGAGGCAGCGATTCTCAGTTCGCGCCCCGCCAGATCAGGGACTTGGATAAGTTAGATACAAATAGATTGGCTGGACAACAATCAAAACCAAAAGATATATCTGAGTTTCCATGGGCCTCATGACTCCAAAGATTTACTCGGAGTGTGTGTGTGTGTGTGGCCCTGGTGCAAAACACTGAGCAAGCCGGCGTCCAGCACGCCAATTTTGCAGGCAGTTCGGTACACAAAGATGTGTAGGAAGGGACTTCGTGTCGTGTGCGTGGTCTCAGAAGGGGAGAGCTTGTATATATGTACATACACATACCTCTCCTGGATTCCATTACCATGTGCAAGTCTCAAGATATATATGTTATATGCATAAAAATACTTTGAACAACCGGCCAACCAACCAATCAGAGAAAAAAGAAACACAGAAAAAATATGGATACCTTGTTTTCTTGTTCATTTGAAGAAGAATGAATGGATGAGAAAAAAAAACATCATTTATATATATAGATATATATATATATATGTGTGTGTGTGTGTAAACATGAAATGCGGTTGCCTTGTTGTTTGGTTCAGCGTTCTTCAGTGAACCTTTCCCGCGCCCTTTCCCGTCGAGAGCTCTTGACAAGGTCGAGAAGAGATTGTTTGACCAGCTCGGAGCGACGTTCTTGCAGCGCCCTATCAGAATTGTTTTACAAAAGACAAGGCCCAGAAAACATTCAGATTTTGAATGGCACGAACCAAGAAAAAAGGGGGCGGGGATAGGGGAAGGACTGACTGTTTGAAAGCGAGCAGGAACTTCTCCCTGTCTGGGATCGTTACCACTTTGGAGGGCAGTCGCTCGATGACGCTGGGCACCCAGGCAGCCAAGGGCACGGGGAAGAAGTCAGAGAGGAGCCTGAAGATGATGATGACGGTGGACAGCGCGTCTTCGGGGAAGTCGGAGAGGGTTCTCCTGAGCAAGACCTCGCAGAGCAGGTATCCGTTCTGCGTGATGAGCTGGTTGATTGCCTGTGCAAAGAGCTCGTGGGCTGCCGGGCTGGTACTGGACGCAGGGGTCACCTGCGAGCCCGGAGCGCCCGTGCTGCTTGAGCCAGGCTTCCCATCTGCACCCGCCCCAGACGCCGACGATGATCCCGACTGCAGCTCCAGGCTCGAGTGGCCCAAGATCTGCCGCACGTAGTTCAGGCTCGTGTACACCGGCTCCGGATCGAAAAACTCAAGACATGTTAGTACAATCGGAAACGACTGGTGCAAACAACTCGAGCTCAAAAGAATCGACTCTTGGTTGTCCATCAAGCTACATAACATGTGTATGTAATCTTCAATCACTGGTGTTGACAATCACATCAACAAAAGGACGCATTTTGAACGTCAGTTCTCAGAAAGAGGGGAAACAAAAAAAGACGCGGGTGTGGGTGAGGGGAAAGTTCATACCGTCAGAGATTGATGAAGCATTTGCCTCGTTAGCGAGAGGGGACACGCGATTGCTCTGGCGTTCGAAGGCGAGAGTGATAGCGGATAAAAAGTTGGGATCGGTGAGCTCTGGGAAGGCAGAGATGATTTTGGAAGTGATCCAAAGATAACTGGAGCACCCAGAGGCCTCGAAGCCCGCAGTCACCTTCTCCAACACTGAGCCCACCAGGGGCAAGCACGCTTGCCCGTAGAAGGTCAGGCCGCGTCGGATCAACGCACACACCCGTTCCGAAAGCTTAATGCTGCTTCCATACTGCTCCAGGATCTCCGACACCACCGTCCAGATCTCGCCCATCGTTTTCAGACAGTCCGCTGGCAAATCTCCTTCGAGCTTGTTGACGATTGAAAGAAATGTGTCCAGACGCTCCAGAAGATCTATCAATGAGAGATGAACTATTAATAAATTAACAGAGAAGAGTTGAGGAGAAAACACAAACCTGAAACATTTTGCTGAACTTGCTTGGTCGGTGCTTGCTTCCTGCTGGCAACATTATGCAAGCCTTCTACAAGGGGCATACAAAATGTGGACATGGCGGCAGCACCTTGAGGGGCTGGAAGGCCAGCGATGATGTGTGCGATGGCTGCGGAGACTTCGTTCATGTCATCTTGGCTGAGGGTCAAGTTCATGTTTTGATAAAACGAATGTAGTTGAGGAAGATAAGTAACCAAATGCTGGACGTGGAGAGGAACAATCATCAAGATTAGTTGTGTGTTGGATTTATTACCACAAGGTACATATATGGAAAAGCCTACCTGTGCACAATCCCGACACAGGAATTTCATAGCTTGGGCTGCTGCTAGTCTGACTTCTTGATTCGAGTCCTCAAATCCAGACGAGATATACTGCAGTTGAAAGGGGATCCCATCAGGATGATAGTTGGTCCATTCGGTGTACCGACAAAGCACGAGGATGGTGGCATATCGGATCTTGGGGTGAGCCGGCAATCTAGGGATGATGTCCATAATCATTGGAAGGATCCCATCGTCTTGTGGGTCTACCTCGGCGCCCATAGTTCTCATTGAAAACAGTGGGGCTTCAATTTCTTGCCATTTGACGTTGGAGTTATTCGAGAGGGCTTGGAAAATGATATCATAGGATCTTTTGAGACAGACGGAGGCACCAAGCACGTAACAACAATCCTTGAGGGTGTCGCCGATGTCGTGTCGGAAGCGACGGAAATCATCGGCCTCCTGACCGACTTGAGAGCTGGGATCATCGGGGTAGTGCAGATGACGGATGATAGTTTCTACTAGGCTTGAGTATATTTCTAGCAATGACTTAGCGTTGGCATCTTCTCGTTTGCGGCGTAGTCCTTTGGAGAGTCTATACCAAAAGTTGAGCGTGATCCCGACCACTTCAAGATCATCGTGATCGCAGCAGGATCGAATGGCAAGGACGATGGGTAGGAAAGTTTCTGGGTGACGGAGGATGAGTGGGGTGTACCATTCCCCAGCTTCAACATATATTCGGCAATATCCACGCATCTTGTCTGAATCATCTCGATCTTGAGTGAGTTTGGGTTGAAGGGCAATCAGGAAGGATAGAATCAGCTGTATGACGGGCATGCTTTCATCGATCTCTTGAGTTTCATGAATCAGATCGACAATGAAGTCGACCGCCGGTTCGAATAGTGAATCATCTTCTAGTGCCGAGAAAGCACACCCAAGGATGAATTGGCTTCCAGCTGAACTAGTTTGAATTTCTCCTGCCCTCAGCCAGGAACTCAGACAACGGAAGATTTGTGACTTGATTGCTGTCGTAATACCTGATATAAATACATTTCGAAAAAAAAAAGGAATAGTGATCAGAGAAAAATGACGAAAGCAATTAAGAAAAGTGATGCACTTACCTTCAGCTCCCAGATACATTGAAAGTGTGTTTGGGACGAGTTGGGCGATTTCAGAATTACTCCATTGATTCTAGATTAATTTTTTTTAAAAAAAGAAGATCAGCATGAGGGTGCGTATTGAGTGTGTATCCACACTCTTAAACTGTTTGGGAGTCGAGATGAAAAGGGGATTCCGCACGGTGATTTTGATTTTGGAGTTGCCGATGATTTCTTGTGGGAAGACGGTTAAGAATTCGAGGAGGATGGGGACTGTTTGGGGGAGCTTGCCGAATTTTTCTATGAGGTCGGTGATGACAGTGGGCCATTGCGGTAGTTGGAGGGCTAGATCAGCCAGAGAAAGACAGATTTGGACGAGAATGATTTTGGATGAGATGGTAGAATCTTGCGTCAGCGCTGCTAGCAGTGAGTCTCGAAGCTGAAGCCTATCTGGTTCTGGTAGTTGATCGAGGTCAAAGGTAATCTGCATGATCAAGCCAATCAATAAGAAACAGTAAGCTGGACTTTAAAACAAGTCAAGAACAAGACACCCTGAACATACCTTGGCGCGAAACGTCTGGGCAGCGAACAGCTTGCACTCGATCGGAGCCTCTTGGGTCTTGAGGATGAGGTCAGAGGTGATCCAGGCTTGCTCCTATTATATGTCAAGAGAGATGTGCGGCTGAGTACGCTAGCCCCGTGTGGAGATGAGATATTGTGTACTGACTGTTTTCTGAAAGGACTGCAGCCATTGGTTTGCGGCAGACTTGATGGCTGGGTCCGGGTTCGTGTAGAGTGCGGATAGATTCTGAGTGAGTTGGCTGATCAGCTCGGCCATGTGCACGTCGTTGGTAAGTTTTGAGTAGTTAGTTTCTCTTCTCTGGAAAAAAGTGTTGAGCTGATGAAGTAGGCCCACCACCACCCGGGGACTACGCCGGGGACTCGCGGAAGATATCCGACTGCGGTAATAAATATGTATGTACCGGATGGGATCAAGACCCAAGCTTGCTTGAATTGCATAAAATTAGCAAAAACTCCATGCACAAAAGAAAATTGAAAAGAAATCCATCCAGGTTTACAACATGACGGATATTCTGATCAGGAAGCATGAAAAAAGAAAAAAAAAAAACTCACAATTGCTTACAAACAGCAATTGCAGTAAAGACGTATACATACAACCACTTTTCTCAACGCATATGAACAACATCCTTGGGAATAATCAAAAAAAGGTCTGCTTCTCATCCCAAAAAGAAATTTATAAGGTCTATGTTCTATTGGTTCATACCATTCAACACCAGTGGCAGAGCCAATGAAGTTAGCAATATCACATCACTTGAAATTCTTATCATGTCAAACCTGAACTCATGGTTACTAGCCAGAAGTGGAAAATTTATTCAAGAAAAGAAGCATGAAATTGAGTTCACTCTTTCATTATAATCATCCTTATGGTGGGATGGAAACACTTGATTGCTGAGTACTTTAATGAGGCGCAAGCGGGACCAATATGTACATTCAAGAGGGCAATCCCCTCACACAACTTGAATGGCTTCAATATCACACTACAAACATTTGTAACTTCACCTAAAGAAAAAACTACTGTTTGGGTTAAGCAAAATGTTAACTTTTTTCAACAAAATGGCTCAGTAATAAAAATTGAGCCAAACTGAGCATGCTCAGCAAAATCCCCCAAAGTTGCCATAATGAATAAAAATCATTTCTGCTCAGTTTCTAAAAAAAAAAAAAAATTGCTGAGCATGCTCAGTAAAGCTTATTTTTCACTTCTGACCATTTTCTGTAAAATTGGGTACATGTTTTGCCCATCCCAATTTTACATTTTCTTTCTGAGCAGAGTTGCAAATGTTTGTAGTGTCATATTCTTGAGACTTTATGTCTCTTAAGGAAACACATTATTGGTTTAAAATGAAATGAGAATCTGGTTTTATTGTTGAGAAGCTGTTCATACACTAGGGGTGCTGCAATCTCCAGGTCCAAATCATGCCACAACCCTGATGCATTGATTATCACACTTATATAAATGTACCATCTGGAGCAAAAGCAAGATTTCATTCACTCATCAACCCCTATGGGTAGGTTAAGAACATAGAGGAAGTTGAGTTCAAAACAAAAAAAGTAGGTGAGAATATGTAATTTGGTCTAAATTGAATTTCTGCCAATTTGTATTCATCTCTTAGAGGATGCCCTCACATAGTTCCTTAAGGACATAAAGAAGAATCTAGATTCAAGATATAATTTAGGGTGAACATACAGATGGATTGATTGCAAAGATATGCTGGAGGTTGTAAGCCATCATGACTCAAGTACCTCAACCAATGCAAAACCAAGCCCAGGCAGCCAGCAGAGTCAAGAGCATGAATTCCTGGCTGTGTCTCTCCACAAAAATTGATATTGTCACAGAGTATTGTCTTTTGCCATTCAATATAGAGTGAGAACCACTGGAGAATGGTTTGGAAGGTGTTGATATCTGCTCCTTATATTGTGGTGAAAACTCCAAATTCAATCTGGTTACACCAAAGGGAATCCTAGGAGCTTCCATCCCATCAATTAGCTGGGAGATCCTCAAAATATAGTGGTTATCAAAGATACAATGGTACTTGGCCACACCATGTATGCCAGGGAAACAGCAAGCATGGAAGCCTCTTTATATAAATCATGGAAACGCCTGGCGGTGTTTCATGAAAAGAAAAGGTCAGTTTTGTGGAATTTTAATATCAAGCTGGGGGATATGGATGATCCTACTTGACTTCAGAGATGCTCCCAAGACATCCAACTGAAATGCTTCAAGCCAGATTTTTTAGTCACTTTTTTCTGGTAATTGAAGGCAAGCAAGGCAGAAGTTCCTTCAAAACATCAAGTGATCATGTAGAACAAGTCCTAACATTTCACATTTCTGCATTATAACTGAAAAATAAATAGACATAAATATGTGTGTATTTACATAATCAGTTTTTTTCTTTGACTCTTTTTTTTACTTCGTGTTTCATTTATTTTTCGTGTATAGTAACAATACTGCAGAACAATTGTATATAAAAACAAAAAGAACCATGCTTAAAACTACTAAAAAATACTTTTCTTGAGGGGGGGTTGTTGTTGTTGTTGTTGAGAGATGAGAAAATAAATGAGCAAATATATAAAGAGGAAAGAAAAGAAAAGGGGACTCCTTTTACAACATGTTTTTTTGGCTTGTTTTGGGTAGAAGATGTTCATGAATATATACGAGAGAGAGAGAGAGAGAGAGAGAGAGAGAAAGAAAGAGAGAGATGAAGGATAAAGATACGGATGCTACTATGAATAAATATAAATACGTTCAGCATGCAGGGACCAAAAGCGTTCGATAGTGTTCATACATCCCAGAAATTAACACAGCAGGTGGATGAGGATGGAGAAGAACGATACGGAGGATGGATAATATGATAACAAGAACGAGATGCAAAGATAGCAAGTAAAATGAAAGAATAGTGCTTAATTATATATGTATATATATACATACCAAAGCAGAGCTTCAAAGAGGGGATGATGGGAAGGCAGATCAGATGGGACAAGGCTGGATCGATCTGGGGAGCAGCAAGACACTAGACCCAATCGCATTCCCATGGTTGGACGAGGGTAGCGCCGGTGGGAAGGGGGAGACCTTCGCCGTCGAGGCGAGAGGAATCTTTACCGTCTGCGTGCAAGGAGGCGGAAGAGCCTGGGCAAGAAGAAGAAGAGGAGGAGGAAGGCAAAGAGGGGTAGTGAGAAGAAGAAGAGGAGGGAGAGGAGGAGCCCACGAGGGCGTGGGTCTTGCGCTTGAGCCACTTGCGGCCGCGGCTGAAGAGTTTGGCTTCCGCCTGGGCAGTGGCCAGCTCTTCCTCGCCCATGGCGCGAGCGTTGGCGGCGATCGCCTTGGCGAGTCTGGCGAAAATCTCCTGGTTGGACGGCGCATGAGTGGAGGAGGAGGAGGGCGAGTTGCGCATGGAGGAGCAGCATGACATCCGCGCCACCGTGTGGATCTCGTGCAAGGTGCAGGCCAGCGTGGAGAGCTTCACCGGCAGGGACACGAATGGCCGCGGTAAGTGGATCGTCTGGCTCGGCGCGGGCGATGGCGATTCTGTCGAGGAGCGCCTACGAATCACCATTGAGCTCCGCCGCCGCTGTCGTGCGCTTCCTCCTCCTCCATCCGCGCGACTCCATTGGCTGTCCCCCTTCCCCGCTACTAGCTCCAATACCAGTCGCACACTGGTCGTCCCCTGCGGTTGTTCCTTGAACAGCACACTCATCCCCGCCAGCCATCCCCCTAATTCCTCGTCTTCCGCTTCACTCACATCTAACGGTCCAGGCTCGATGCGCGAGTTCCCGTGCCTTTATGATCAAAGTGAACGTCACAAGTCAAATCAATGGCCACCCTTCCTCCCCCCCCCCCCCCCCCCCCCCCCAAAAAAAAAAAAAACAAATAGTGAACAAATATACGACCGCTTCTTACCACATCAAGTATGTCAAAAGCCGGTTCCAGCTCCAAGCCTCGATGGCGACCAAGGGATGAGGATTGCTTTTCGCGCCATCGGAGGAATGCTGGGAGAGCACGAGTGCGTCTGTGAACTGGCCATGGCTTTCGAGGGGATCGTTGATGATGCGAATCGGGCCATAGCTGACGCCCTCGGCCACACTCTCGGGTGGACAGGGGTTCGCGTCGAAGGATTCCGTGTCTAGACGACTGATCGCCCCGGGGCTTTGAGAGTGTACTGTGACGGGGGATGATGAGAGTTCATCTGGCTGGGTGGATGGGATGGTGAGTGCTAAGGCTTCCTGCTGCTTCGAGTGGCTAGTTTCTGATGAGGTGGATGGTTGCGTTTTGATGGGTAGATTGTTGGAGTCGGAGGAGTGGTGCCTGGGATGAGGGGGCAGAGAAGTATGGCCGGAATGCGATGAGTGGACGGGATGGGGAGCGTGGGGCTGGTCTGGGTCGATGGCAGCAAACTCGTCAGAGAAGGGGTCGGTCTCATGGGCGAGTGCATCTGAGGCCGATGGAACGAGTCTGGAGTGGTCATAGGTGAGAGGGGTGGCAGGGGTTTGGAGTATGGTGGGAGAAGGGGTGAGTATGATCTGATTGCGAGGTTCGATGGAGGATGATACGCTAGTTAAGGAGTGGCTGAGAGAGGGCAGAGGCGAGGATCGGTTGGTGTCGGGCAATGGGGGCAATGGTCTTCGATGGCGACTTTGAGATGATGAAGATTGGAGTAGAGGCGAAGGGTGACTTGGTGATTGGACTGGGGTAGTGGATGGATTGGGGGGAGTGGTGGGCAGTGGAATGAGGTGGGGTAATGTGGGCTGTAATCGAGTGAGATTGACTATCTGTTCGTAGGATGGGGGTGGTGGGAGAGCCTGGTTTACGGATAGCTCGATCAACATGTTAGTACTTGATCTTCTTCTCTGTTTTTTTTTTTTTTTTTTTTTCTATGGTTGGACTGACATGATGTGTGACTGTTTCTCCTTCTTGAAGTGGGTGCTCTTGCTCTTGCTCTTGCTCGTTTTGGTTTTGGTTTTGGTTTTGGTTCAGGCTGAGTGACATGGCCAACTGGATGGCCATACGTTCCTCGTCTTCATTCTGTGGGTGTATGAGTTGTGGTTCTTCGTGCAGGGGTAGTTGAGCGAGTGAGTATCGTATGTTATGAATCTGTTGTGAGTGTTGTATGACTAGTTCTAGCTCAGCCTGTTCCGCTTCTTCCAGTAGCTGGTTTCGTGCTCGCTCTAGTTTCTCCGCTGCTTCTGATTCAATTCTGACTCGCTCTAGTTCTTCTGCTTCTTGCTTAGCGATCCGCTCCTGATGCTGTCTGTAGTCTTCCTCTGATGCTGCTAGTATCTTGTTCAGTATCTCGTTCTCTGTTTCTGTTTCTGGTTGCTGCATTGTTGTTGTTGAAGGCATCTTTCTTTCTTCAAAAACTAATTTTAAAATGTGGATGTTTCTACATAGTCTTTTTTTGTTTCTTTCTCTCAAAAAAATTTAAATCTTTCGTCTGAAGCGCAGTCTCACGTACATAATAAATCGCTGTGCTGCGCCGGAGTTCATCCCATGGGAGAGTTGAAAATCTTGTTCATCTGCACAGCCCAAGTTGATTACATAAAGAGCCTGCAATCACTTCCTCAATCAGTTCCAATTACATAAATATTTATTGAACATGCTCTCTTGAAGGTTATTTGTATTGATGTCTTAGACAGGAGAGGAAGTGATCAGATCTAGTCTGGTATCACTACACAGACTTTCTCATTCCTTTCGTTGCTTTTTTTTTTTTTTTGGTCTTTTTGTTATTCACTGTGATGATCATGTGCTGTTCTTCCCACATCTCAGCCATGAAGAAAGGGAAAATTCAACAGTCATGTCCCAGACCGATGGGTTGAAGCTGGTAGTTCTAATACTATCATTGTATCTATTCAGTCAACGTGCTGCTTGCCTCGCTCGGGTTGTCACGCTTAGTGAGAACTGTTACATCTCTGAATCTGATCATGATAGTCAGGGGGGAGAGAAAAAGCATGTCTAACGTGAATTGATTAATGTTAATACTGATTCATCTCAGCTTCACTCCTAAATAAATATATTCGAAAGTATCATCTCAACGTAGCACTTCGCATACCATTGGAAAATTAGCCAAAACGAAACAAAAAAAAAAAAAGTCCAATCAACAGCGCAGAACCAACCGTCACTAAGATATCTGTCCTACTCCAGACGAGACATTTAGCGTCTGGGGATACCAGCGGCTGAGGTGTTTGAAGTTGCCTCGAGCTTGCGCAGCAGCAGCGCCTCGACAGCCTCCATCTCCCCATCTATTCCGCCAGGCGCTACCCGTTCCTTTTCAAAAATGATAGCCTGAGCAAAGTCCACCAGCTTGACCATGCCATGATGGGTCACCAGAATGTTGCGGCTGGCAACATACCCATGCTTGATGTACATATATGGAGTGGAGATGGCTGTAGGCCTATCGGACTTCAGGGAAGAGACCGGGATCCTTCTTGCTTAGTGTATGACCGTCAATCCACTCGGTACCAAGTACCGTAAAAGCACCATTCCCCAGCATCCCAAAAGCGGTGAGCCGCGGGGCAACAGTTCCTACAAATGTGCAAGGAATCAGATTATCATTTAGAATTGAGGGTCTTGTTTTGGAAGACCACGCAATGAATGTATGATCTTAGCGTTAAGTTTTGCCATGTAATGGTAGCACGCCAGCTCATTCTCAAGCGGTGCAAGTCCCTCTTCCATTTTGCAACTTTCAAGGCCATCGTCATCCCAAAAATCACAACCTTGGAAGTGCTGCCATGCAACCCTTCAACAGTCTCTTGCAGCCTCACCACGTCCCTGTCGTCAAAAAAATGTCCCGTGCCGTCCGAATTGAGAATTGAAGGAGGATGGAAACGGCGTCGGATCAGATGGTGACGGGCATCCTGGACTTTCCTATGTCTGCTTAGCAATGTAGTTCAAGCTATGTGCGACTGTTGGGTTGGCGCTTTTGATGTTAATGGAAAGAATCAACTGCACGTCCCCCATGGATTGCTTTGAACGCTTGATGAACCACCAGTCAATGCCGTTAGTGAGGATGGTGTAATTACGAGTTTTGTTGGCACATGAGTAGGCTATAAAGAACATTAACACATTGCAAAATGAGAAGCACAATAATGCAATGGCGGTCAGTATCTGAAGTTGTTTACATTGTATTCTATCTTTGGTGTGTTGCCGACCATAGGCTTGTATGAAAGCTTTGGATGCAGGAGAACTGCGCACAATGTCTTCCCATTTTTGCCGATACTCCAATGACAGCTTGATCCAACGGCGATCTTCTGTCTTCACGGCATTGCAGAGAGTTTCCAAGGTACTTTTGAATTTCTTCCAACAAATCTGTTCCTTCTGGGATGACAGATGTTGGCTTCACTTCAATCGGCAGCAGCGTGTGCAAGCAATCAGTAATGGTTCTTTCAGGTTGTGCAAAGCAAGCTGCAAGCTGCCGAGTGCCCGCCCAAAGAGGAGCACCACTTGCTAGGTTGCCTGAAAGCTTTCATTGTCAAGCAACCCATTTGATGGTGCTTTCCTGACCAACACCCCGGTGCTTCTTGGGTTGCACATCCTCAAGAAGAGTGCGGTGCGGGGCGCAAATTGCTGGTTGCTTTGGGGAACTCTGCACGTTTGAGAGAAATGTTGTCCATAGCGAAACAACCCGTGGAGCGCGGCCTACAGCACAGGTTGTACCTCCCGTCAATGTTCTGGTGGTTAGTGAGTAACCCTTGAAGGTCTTCTGTAGCAAAGTTTCTGCGCTGACGGTGCCTGACGCCAGCGATGCCAGTATATTCCAACGTCACCACGCAATCAAAACCGGAGAGGGAGAGCGCCGGGAGAAGTCAAGAGAGGGACGGAGTGAGGAAGGCTGACCTGTATTCCTGAAGTCCATCACCAACAGTCTCTTAGCCTTTGGTTCGTCAAGTACCTTTTTCAGCAATGCGTTAGGATGGACAGGCATTACGTGGAAAAAACGATGTGATGTCCTTTGGATCGTCCGCCTGGGCTATTTCCATCGGGAGGCTGTAACGGCTTGTGGTAGATCGGTAAGCGGCGGGGATGATAGGTTGAAGTTCCTGATGAAGGCGTTCCATCAGAGCGCCGACCGTGAGTGAAGTGATGTCTCCGTCATAGTGAAGGAAGAGCCGAGGACCATCGTCGTCGTCGTCGTTGCGCTCCACGCCATGAGGGACGGTGACACAGACAGGCAGGTCGTCCAGTAGGAGACACACGGTTTGGGTGGCGTTCTTGCGGGGGTAGAGGCTTGTGAGCTGGAGCCTTCCGGAGGATGTTGCCCTTGGCATTGGTCGGGTTAAATCGCCGGGTGAGTTATGCCACCGGCTGGAGAGCCACCTCGAACGCGATTTTGGCAAGTCCATCGCGTATGTACAGTGCCTCACCAAAAAGATCTGGCGCCTTGTGTCAGTACCCTGGTTACCCCGCACCAGGTCTTTTTGGTAAGACACTGTACATCATTACCATCCACATCAATATGGGATTTGTATAGTGAAGGTGATGGGGGCTGCAGCGTATCAAAGGATCTCGACAGAGATCATTGATTTGGGGCAACATGGCGAAAACAATCATGATCCTGCTCATCGTGCCCTTCGAACTAATATGTACCGGCCAGTCGGTCTGAGAGAACGAGGGAGCATAGAAACTCCCTTCCCTCCCTCTTGGACTAATATAGGAAGACATCGATTGAAGGTGTCAAAAAGAGATCGTGGATTGTTCAGAATATCACGCCAATACATACATTGGCCTTCGCCCTGAAAGTTAAAGAATGATCGCCTTCCGTAATTGGGGATAGTTTTACTCGGAACATATCCACAGCTGAACGGCTGACCAAGGGAGCTCACTACCATCCGAAGGGCAACGTCACAAGTAGTATTGAGTGCATCCATGGAAATGGGAATTGTTCAGATGAAATGCTTGTGCACCATTTAGATATTTACATAATTTTTTTGGCAGTTCGTGGAGGTGGAGAAGCTGCCGTTCACGTCGGATTACCTGACGTGCATTTTTCTAAGGTTTTTCATGATGGGTTTGCAATAGTGACATGCGGTCCAAGTACTATATTTCATTTCAATGCTTCAATCAGAGTAATATTCTCTCCCTTCAGTAGGAGACGACCTGTATGTACAGAGCAAAGGCCAGAGGAAGAAAACAATCAATTGGGTCGGAAAGTTGTGAAGTTTTTTTTTGAAAACAAATTTCACATGGATAGTGATTGATCACGTTACCTAGCGATACTCGTGCTCCTTTCTCAACGGCTTCTCGGTGCGGTGTTCCCTTTTTCGACTTGACCCATACTTCTGATGCATTATCAAGGACTACATTCATAAATTCGTCAAATCCCTATCAAAAAAAAAGATCGGTTCACAGAAAAGTTGAAATAGAAGCCTTGGGTTAGCGTAAATGGCGTAAATGGGTAGAAGAAAGGCTTGATTACGAGTATCAAGGATTGTGTTCGTTATCCCCATGAGTCAACGCACGATGATCTTTCCTTCCAGTCTAAATTCGGTGTTATCGTATAACCATATGTGAACCAGTTGGCCAGCCTGTAGATGTTTGAAGATGACATTCTGAGAGAGATGCCCCATTCGATCGATCGCCGTGGTCCACCCAAGCAGAGAAAAACAGGTTGATCAACGATCGAGTCGGGAACCTAGGGGGGAAGAAGAGAGACTAACTTACGATGGGCTGGACCATCACTCGCTGCTGTCGACCTGACATGCTGTGCGTTCGGTTGGTTGGTTGGAAGTAGGAGAGTGGTGAGATGCGAGGGAGGTGGAAGGTGAAGAGAAGTTGATTTTGGCGTGTGCCAGGAACTTTTGGCCGGATGGTCGGAGGATGTCCTGCTGTCACAATATAGATGGCCACAATTTCGACGCGCGCTCGCCGCTCGGTCGACTGAGTTTACGCAGCACTCTTCAACGCTGCGTCAACTCAGTCCAACGGACCGACCCAATATTCTGGCCCACGCTAAAACATATTTCTCTGTTTTTTTTTTGTGGTTTCTGCCCAGCCATCCCTTTTGGCTGGTTATCATTTCAGGCATGGACTATCAACTCATGCGGCAACTATAAATGCATGAATGTCAACATATTGTTCAGAAGATCTAAAAAAATATATATAGGCAATATAGCCTGAACTATGAGATTTTGAAAAACTTGCATCTACAGCCCCCAATGTAGCCCCTACAGAGGTAAATCCCGGGGTTTGTTTGCAGTCATAACTTCAGATTTAGCTTGAAAAGACCTAAATTACCATCTGAAGGGGCCTCAGATCCCCAAGGGAGAGTCATAGTGCAATGATAACCAATGAAGGTTTCTCACCAGGTCATGAAAGTTCATGTCACAAGTCACAGTAGCCAGGAAAAAAAATGGTATTGAAGACTTGAAATTAAAATTAGTTCACAATAATTTTTCCTATGTCCCAGGCTGTAACATTTAATTCGTTCAGTTTTTTTTTTTTTTTTCATACAGATATTTGAAAGATTTTTAAAAATGTCTATATTGATGTATTTTTGCAGGGTTTTTACGAGGTTGAATGGTAGAATTTCAAGCTAACACATTAGACCAATTTAGGGGCTTCACGAGCTCCTCTGTCTCTGTTTCAAGCAAATGAGCCAGAAGAATCAAAAGAAAATTCATTGGGCTGCGAAATCGGGTTCCAGCCCATTTTCCCAGCAGTGCCCACATGTGATTGGAAACCAACTCACCAATATGTGCATTGAATATCTGAGTGTATTAAACATTCAACCAACCAAAATAAAGTTTCACTTGTATGAAAATGCCCAGCAGGGTACAAAGGGGCCATCAATTTTACTCTGCTGGTGTCACTTGTACACCAGCAAAGATTGTTTTTCTATGGTGTAAATTGCCTCCTGGCTATCCACTTGGTTTGGTATATGGATTACACATTTACATACATGAGATGTGGTCCTCCAGATAATGTGTGATATACACCAGGTGCAGTGATTTTTATGTGACATCAAGGACCATACAACCTATATATTGTATCCTATGGCCCCATTTTGCCCAGGGTGAAGCTGGACTTTTGCAAGAGAACACTGAACACCATTGGTCCAGCTCACATGAAGTCATTTTATGAATAAATTGATGTGAAACTGCCTCACAAGTGTTGCTTGCCAATTTTACTTCAAATGTGGTCAATCACACCACGAAAAATCAACTTTCCCTTGTATACAAGTGACGTCGCAGAGTACAAAGGCACCTTTGTACTTTGTGATGTCACTTGTATACAAGCAGAAATTGATTTGTCATGGTGTCACATAGGTTAACTGGTACGTAGGCGAACTGGTCTGTTGGTGGTTATATTCTTCAGCCTTGACTGGTTCTATAATACATTTATAATAAAAAGAGACGGAGAAGAGGAAATACACATTGATACCAAAAAAAAAAGGCAAGGGAACATGAGCTCAGAGAGTTAAAATAAGATTACACACATGAAGCGTATGATACGGACAGGTACAATAGGTTTTTGGTTGATTTGGTTGGTGGGATGATCTGAAAGAGAGAAAACTTTTGAAAACAGGAGAAGGACATAAAGCACCGAGACGAAGCATGATAGTCAGATGATATACTTGTAAGGGGATAGTGGAAGAGATTGGGACTGAATTTGATGATTCTGAAGGGGATGATTGGGATTGAACGTTCCTGTGGGAATTGATGTTTTTGGTATGGTAACTATTTAGTTGAATGTGATCACGAAAGGAATCTGGATAACTTATGAATAGATTTGTTTCGCTAGTTAATGCGGCTTGGATGGCAGCTCATGACGTGTAGGATGGAATGATGAAAGGGGGCGGGACTATCTTGGGGGAGAATTCAGCAAATGGGTTTGTCGAGCGCGGCGTCTGTATTGTTTAGAAAGTCGTCGACGGGCCTTCCAGGCGCGATATTCGTCCTTATTGAAGACAATGAATCCAATGACGACGCCCAATGTAAGCACGGCTGATGAGAATTGTATGACGCTAGTGGTGGGGCTAGATGTTTTGATGTGAGTTGGATCTGGTCGAGGGTCGTGGGAGGAGGTTTGTGGGTTGGAGGAGAGAAGGGAAGACGTATCGAGTATGGCAAAGAGTCCCAGACCGGTAATGATAAGGACAATGGGCAGTATGGATCGTTGCTCGTCTGGTGGCTGATCTTGCAGTGATGGTGTCTCGCCCGGATTGGTATCAGCTTTGGGATGGTTAAGGAACTTGTTGGAGATTTTATTCCAGAGCTGAGTTTTACTGATCACTTGTTCCCAGATAGCAATGGCACTCCCAAGCCCGACGATGACCAGTAAGGCGACCCCGAAGACTTTGAGTATGGATAAAAATTCCAAAAAGAGGGATAGGATCGAAGAGAGAAGAGCCGATCGGCTAGAGCAAACTACCAAGACTAGAGAAGCAACTGAGCACCAAAAGAAACCGAGGAGGATTTGCTCGGCCATGACTCAGAGCGGCACCGAGGTAGATTTGAGCATACGAGCGGGGGGCGGTGGAGGTCGCTGGGGGAGGAGGAGAGAGCAAGAGACTGCAGCGGGTCAGCTCTCAGTTGTTGGAGAGAAGGGATGGCTCTACATATCGGGAATTGGCTCGCTCACGCTTGTTTTCGTTGTTGCCGACGTAAGAGCCAATCGCATCGTTCCCCCTGGCTGCCTGCGTGTTGAGTATTAATCTTCGCTTCACGTTACGATCACGAATGGTTACGGTTCAGTTGCATCGTACAAGTGCTCGCTGGTGGGTTGTTTGGTATGAGTTAGTCTCTTGTACTGCATACAGCCAGCATCCCACCAAGGCACGCACAATGTAAATATGTATTTATTTATTTATGTATTTTCTCCTCCGCCTCGCCCGGACAATCGGGACACGAGTCGCTACACCGGCGAAAATATCTCATGTTGTATCCTGATAGAGGTTAGCTTATCAGACTTTTTCCAAAGTTGTCTGATTCACCTCTGATTTCTTTGGATCTTTAATATTTATGTACCAGCGAAAAAGAAAGAAAAAAAAAAAAAACTACATTTGTCAAGAAAGCTAAAGTTAATTTTGCACGTTCTATAAGCGAAATGAGAGCCTTTGTCTGCTAACCTTGGAGTCACTTGACTTCAAATTCAAGTTGAGCCCATTATTCATAAATATTTAGTCTTTTATAATTGCTGGTGGATTCAAAGCAATTGGACAACCATTGTGAGAATGGCTGCACATGAAGCCAGACCACATGAACTCCTCTTCAGCGTTATTGGTTGCACTCATTCATTTTCCTCTTTCTGCAAGGGTCCAAAATTATGCCTCTCTTGTACAATTACCTCCCTCTGATCCCCTATAAAAATGGGGGCCATATTTCTACCAATTATTGAATTTTTGATTCAAAGATAAAAAAAAGCTGGCTATGCCACAGTAGACATAAGCCTAGTAGTAACAGTATAATTTGATATGCTTAGTTGGGTAGGCAGCTTCAAGCGTGCCCACAATAAGACAGAGTCTCAGAAGCCCACACACAGAACTTGATACAGATAGAGTGATTGGGACTGTTCCCCATTTTCCTCATCCTTCCTCACATCATTTATCCCACATGTTTTTACTTCTGCATTGTTATCAATTCAACCATACAACAAATTAACTATCCATGCATTGGATTATCATAATCTTCATAATCATCCCTCTCTTTTCAACAGAACTTTGTTGTACTTAAGCAGACCTAGTCTACCAGCCCTTCTGATAAGAGGCACAGCGCACTCCTAAAATATCAATAGTGATATAGATGGTTGACTCCAATCAACTATCGTACAAATATTTCCCTTCTTCACTTCAGCCAACAGTCACAGAAGAGATGTAGGTTGTCATTTAGCGTAGTGTAGTTTCATCTCTTTATTTTGTTTTGCTACGCTACCCGGAAATTACGGCTAGCCAAACTGTTGGGCATTAATGGATGACTTTGACGACTTTGAAGTTGACACTCTTGCCACGCATGAGCAACAAGTAGCCTGAGTCAATCAAGTCGTTTTGCGATACCGGCTGATCATAGAGGGTGATTTGCCGATGGTTGAATCGGAGGCCGCCCGATTTGATAGCTCGTCTAGCTTCGCCTGATGAGATAGTTTGGACCGGCATGCAAATAAGTGGGTCAATATTGCGTTAGTGAATGGACCAGCAGATAAACGAGTAAGACAGCATGAAGATGGAAGATAGTGGCAATTCTTGGCAAGAGGAAACTGACCTTTGGATGAGTAAAGCCCACTGGCTACAGAAAGATCTCCAATCGACCGTCCGATCACTTCAACGGACTTCAATTCTATCCAATGAGGAGAATTTCCAAAGGTTTCGTCCAGCTCTTCCCTAGTCCAATGGCAATGGCCATGCTGAAGTGCTTGCTCGATCGGGAAGAGAAACTCCGTCCCTTGGATCGCACGTCGCAATCCAGACTCTAGAGCCGCGTAAGGAGAAAAATTGTCACATTAGCGTGAGAACGTGCTTCTTTGAAACGGCGCTTCGTCTGCTCACCCCCATGCACTAAAAGCGTGACCTCTTTGGCCAGCAGTTTCTGGAGTTCCCTTTTCGAATCTGGCTTGTCTTGGTTTTGTGAATGTTCGACGTGTTGTTCAAGCTCTTCTAATGGAACAAAGGTCAACATTTTCAAATATTTCAACACTTCTGAATCCGGGATTGATATAAAAGTCTAATTTTGCAAGCCAGCGAGGGAAAAAAAAAATGCAAGATAGGGTTAGCCAAAGCTCTTCAAGACGTCAAGGGAGAGGTGAATACTAACTTGGTAAAACTCGACAGGCGACGTAAGATTCGGGTCGAGCCAAACCGCATTGCCCGCGCTTTTTCCAAACTTTTCACCCTCTTTTGTGGTAAGTAGAGGGACGGTGAGCCCAAATGCGACGTTGAGGTTTGAATGGCTCTCCGAATCCAATTCTTGGATTGATCCAGAATTTCCCTGGGTATTAAGATTTTGCGATGATGAAGTTTGTAATTTGGTCATCAACTCGATTCCACTCATAATGTTCCCGTATTGGTCACTTCCTCCTAGTTGAACGGTACATCGGTATTTCGAACGTAATTTTGCAAAATCGTATGCTTGTAGAAGTTGATAAGTAAACTCTGTAAATGATATTCCTGATCCTGATTCCAATCGTTGCTTGACACTAAGCAAAATCACACATTGAAATAGTTTAGTCCCCTTCTCTCCTTTGAGAGAGAGAGAGAAAAAAAAATGGATCTGTGACTAACCTATCCCTCGCAAGCATAGTGGATACGCGTGCGACCCTACCAACAGAGCCCAAAAACTCCAAAAGAGGAAGATCTTGAGTCCATTCTAAATTGTTCTTGATCATGGGTAGCGAAGGAGCGATCGATTGACAACCTGTTGTCGTCTTCTTTGATGAGATACTGGCAGCATGCTGTAAACTAGTCGAAAGCAACTTTCGTAACTGGTTTTCGATCGATTGTACATTGGTTTTCAATACGTTCTGCGATAAGGCGACTCTCTCAGAATTTCGTCCAGATGGATCTCCTACTGATCCGGTAGCGCCTCCAAGCTGATTGGGGATAAAGCATAAGTTTCAAGCTCAGCGATCCGCTCGTTTAGGTTTTGTCCGGGGGAAGAAAGCTTTATTTGCAACAAGCAGGGGAGAGAAGAATGGAAGGGACGTACCAAGAGAATGGTTTGGTGTCCACTGAGAGTGAAGTGAAGGAGGGTGATAAGCACCACTAGATTTCCAACGTGCAGAGACTGGGCAGTAGGATCGATGCCTAAATAGATGGTACGTTGCTGTTCTAATAAATGCTGTCGGATGGTACGACTGACAGTCAGGACGTAATCAAGGGTGATTTAGATTGACCAGTTAGGGAGAGGATTGCTAGAGCCAATGCTCACCTGGTGACCTGAGCAACGAGACCGCGCTTCTCAAGCTCCTGAATGACATCAGTCTTGGACGAGCCTTGTAGTATTGAGTGAGAGCTCGATGAAAACCGTTCGAACGAGTGTCGCACCAGGAGATTCTCGGGCAGTGATCCAGAGCCGCATCTCGGCAGTCTGAGCAGTAGTGGTTTTCTGAGCATTCCAGTGGGATGGATGATGGACAAGATTAAAGACTCAAGGAAGCCAACTTGTCTGCACAATAAAACCAAGGGAAGAGATGTCACTAGCATATCACCACCCTAGTCATTCAAACACATATCATTGGCCTGTCACCACTCTTTCAATCATGACACTCTGGTGTATTTATGTACATATGAATATTGCTTGGGTAAAATGGGTTCAGGTTGTATATAGAGAAGGCTAGCTGACAAGGCATGAAAAAGCTACAACCACATCAAGTGTAACAAGAAAAGGAAAAGAAGCGGAAGGGGTAGTCAACCCGGGAAGAAGTATATAAGGAAAAGAGATCTGAGGATATAGCCATAAAATGTGGTACACGGCAGGGATGGCTACGTTCAAAAGTATCCAACATGACAATGCGCAAAGATCTTGTGCTGCCGGCAAGAAACCTCGGATGCGCCCGCCGAGATACCCGTATAGAGACAAGATGCGCATAGACTGTAACAGCTCTCGGTATGTTGCCATAAGCTTCTGCGAAACGAATCGTGTGTTTTAAAGCAACCGGGTTAGCAGAGCCGCTTTAATGAAAGGAAGTGCCAGAGAGAGAAGCCAGAAAAAGGGATCACTCAACTGTGATAAATACCAGTTCACACCACCACAGTGTGAATTATCCACTCGGGATGGTTTCATCGTCGAGATGCAGGCTTGCAGTGCAGTCGTATTACCACTATTCTTCTGGGCGTATTTCTTGAAATTGCATCTGGCTGATGTCAAGGCGGGAAAGAAAACTAAGCCAATAAACAGAGTGATAAATCGAAGTAACTCCATCTTGCTTAGGGGGGGGGGGCAATTTTCTTTCGCTGTGCGGGGGATCGAAGCAAAGGATCTCGTTGAGCTTCTATTCCAGCAGAGTCATGAGCAAAAGCTCAGCCCTCCAAAAAGAGGTGTCTCCAAACATCAGATTACAGCTGAAAAAATCTAGTTGACTCACGAGCTCTGTGGAATTTCCTTTGGAAGGCCAAGCAAAGCAGACCAGCTGAGAATCGAGATGAGGATTGAGAACTTGAAGAACTGAAGGGAAAAGGATCACACTGACTGACAGCGTGAAGGAGCAGAATTTATATGAATACCTCAGGTCTCTTGAAAACCTCAGCGGTGAGCCGGGAGCCCTGCTATCGCGAATGAGATCATGAGGAGAGTCAGGCAGAGAGAAACAGACTATCTGACGCATTACTCTAGACTTAGTCGACGAGGTGCAGCTCGATCCAAGAGCTAATTTATGTAGCTAATTGGACAAGACCGATCCGCTGGACTATGTACCATGATGATGAGGCAAGCTCCGACTATTTTCGCAAGCACGAGAAAAAACCGATGCGGCTAACCTGGTGATATGTAAATAAATAGGTAGATAAATAAATACTGATGTATACATCGAGTTTAATAAATCTCTCGTAGGCTAATAGGCTACAGCACTGGTCTTCAAAACGTCACCGGGAAAGGATCACGGCTGTGATGAGAAACTTCTCTGTCCCAGTTTTCCGAACTTGTGTTTGTGTGTATAATGTAGCAAGGCGGAAAAATGAGGGACTCTATGTATACCACCAACGGACCAGTCACCAAGTGGATCACATAAATTTGGAATGTGGGATAAGGGATGCTGACCACTAGCATGATGTCATAATAGGTCATAACTAAATCATCGCGTCTTTAGACTGATATGAGATTATTCAAACATGTGGCCGGTAGGTTCACCTAATCTGGCCTGACACTACAGGACACTACAGCTCAATTTTGTCAAAAGAGACGTATTTAGATGGGTGCAAGTTGTCCCCGATCAAGGTTGCTAACAGAGCTACCTTATATGTTTTTTTCTTTAATAGTTCAATTTGTATGAATACCATGAATATCTCTCATGATGGCACTTTCCTGCATCAGTGGTATATCCGTTGAGAACGTGAATGGTTAATTTACAGTGGTATACTCGTTGAGATTTTTTTTTTTTTTAAATTTTCATTTTTAAACCTCGTGTGAATGGCTCCCGGGAGTGAATGAAATCAAGAGATCTATTTTCGATATATCCAGGGGTTTTTTTTTTTTCTTTTTCTTCGAGATATTGTGTTTTTCGATTGAAAAACAAAACCTCACGTGGAGGTGGAGGGAGGGGGGGGGGGGGGGAGAGAAAAATCGATAGTGCACAGTAATAAACGTCAAGAGGAATATCATCGACCGCGACCTCTATCTGAACTCTACCTCTGCCGCGATCGGAGCCTCCTCTTCCACCACCACGGTTCATACCTGAGCCGCCTCTATTAGAATTGAGAAGCCCCGACCTCCGGATCCTCCTCGTCCGCCTCGGTCGTTAGTCTGGTTGCCCCCTCTAGACGTTCGGTTTTGTTGCCGATATGCATCTTCTTGTTGTTTGACTTGATCGATCACATTGTCTGTTACTCGAATATACTTTATCTGACACGTTCAGTTTTGTTTTGGAATGGAAAAGTAACCAAAATAAGCCGATTGATTTTATCCTCTACCAAGGAATTCTTTTAGGATTACAAATGATAAGATAAAGTAGAAAGCTGTAGCTGTTGGAAGGACATGATAGAACAAGAGTGAGCTAGATTAATACGGTCGGGAGGAACTTACCGTATTTCCCCGAATATAACATTCTGGCAGCTTCCAAAATTGTTCACCATCCTTCAAGACAAACAAAAGTTTCGGGGGAAAAGTCAACATTGATTTTGATTACGCGACATGGTTGGGTATGTTCGTAAGGAAATGGTTCATATATCTATAGTATCCTGCGTTCGAAAGGAAGGCGGAAAAAGCACGACTGACTGCACTTGTTTGATACACCTCCCGCATCGTAAGATTCATAAAGTTATCTGAGATCGACACGTCGATCGGATCACAATATTGTGGTAAGAAACGCGTAAGCCGACACGTCCAAAATCGCATTTGTTATTTTATTGAAGCGGAGAGCGAAACCGTTAGTGGCGTGACTCAATGAATTTTCGGTGCAGTCAAAGGAGAAAACAAAGGGGGGGTATGGATTATGCAGAGCCATGGTGGCGCAAGGGACTGACCACATTGGATTAGATGACCATTGAAAGTTTCGCCGTTCTTCAGTTCTACCAACATAGGTTTGCCTTGGGCTCCATGGAGTAGAGCTAGTGGTAGCTGAAACCACGGAACAAGAAACACCATGATCAGCTGTTGCTTTAGAATATTCATATTACGCCGGGGGGTGTGTTGGAATACTGACCATCAGGCTAGTTTTTTGATGCGCTGTGTGTTTGCTGAAGATGGATGTGGATGAAGTACTTCAATCGATCCAGCGAAGAAATCAGGCCTGAGTTAGAACCAGCCACCTGTCACAACCCTGTCAGCAGTTTCACTCAAACCCATCTCACACCAAAGGGTTCTTCCGCTTGACTGATAATACCAAAAGCAAGAGAAGGAGTGGATTCATCGATGACGGGAGTGATCGAACTTGATCCATTTCTTTCATTTCTTTACTAACTAACCACGCTTCCCTTATATATTCGCCCATCTTATTGATTGAAACTGAAAAGGTTTCTCTTCTTTCTCCTCTTTTCTTGTTGGCATGCTCAATTTCTCAATTATTTTTTTGTGCCTATAATGAGAAAGTTAGTAGAAGTGAATGGTTTTGAAACATGACTCAATGAATCTAGAATAGGACCATATCACGACATTTGAGTAACGGGGAGGTCTTCATTAGCCATGTGCCATATTGTTGGAAATACGTAGTATCAAGGCGCCAGCCTGGTTATGTGGAATGTTGGGGGGGTGATGCAGAGTGGTAACAAGTCCCCCATATATAGGTTCCAAATACTCATGGAAAGGCACCCTATCAAGATGGAAGTGGAGGTTGCTCACTTGATAATTGCTGTAGTATGTATATCTCTCAGTTCAGCTGTCCGAAGACAAGGTTATCAAGATACCTCCACAACTGAAGTTGAGAGGAAAAAAAAAAAAAGCTGACATCAAACATATCAGGGACGTCCAAAACAAGCCACATGTTCAATGCATGACTCACGAGTCACTCACTACCAACTGAAGCAAGATGCTCCGATGTTATTCATTCATTCGAGAAAGTGAAAACAGAAGAAGGAAACAATGAAACCAGAACCACTGGAAGTAAAACATACGATTGGTCAAGCTATGTAAACAAGATAATTTGGTTGGGTGGTTTTACAAGCCTCCTCTCCTCGTGACAGAAAGTTTGGACTTGCAAGCGTACATGAAAGAAGCATGTTTGCGTTGGTATTACTTGTTGAATTTGATCGAGATCAGGACAGACGAAGTCTATTTATGTATTTACAGAGGAGACTTTAAAGAGAAGATGAGGCTTTTTTGGCTGTTTTACGTTGTTGAGAGGGCTCATCATGGCCGTTGGTCTTCCCCTGAATTGACTACGGATCGGCATTCGATGAATCCGACGATGTGGGACTATCATTCTTGTTCTTTCCCGTTCCTGGATCGTGACTAGACTCTGGGCTCCTCGCTCGGCTTGTTTGCATTCAAGGAGTTATCATCCGTCGGGGACTTGGGTGTTCGTTGTAGGCGGTCGTTCTGTCTCTTCTTTCGAGTTTTCATTGAATAAAAACAAAAGTGATAGATAAAATATTAGAGGAACAATTCAAAGCCATCTTCCACGTTACACAAGCAATTGAAAGTAAGGGTTTTGTCTAAGTCGCCATTGCGAAGGCATCAAGGAAGGGAATCTGAAAGAATAGATTGGTGGCCGTCTAGTGATTTTGGCACAGATGATAGGTTTGGATAAGATGGATATCATCAAAGGGGAATTCCAAAAGAGATGGTTGCTTGTTTCTTGTTCAAGTAATTTTGAAAACGCAAGTCGAACGAGATTGAGAATGCTGCAAGTAGAAGCAAGACATCGAGTTTGACTTCGTCTTTGACTCATATCGTCTTTGATTCGAGAGGGGGTTATCTGCCAAATAATTTCTTGATCGAAGAGAACAGACCATCATTGGATCCTCCAGAGGAATCACTGTGGTCATCATGATCTAACGGATGATCCCAAAGTAGAAAAACGCATAAGAGTGAACAAATTTGAAGAAAATGAGGCGCACGAAGAATAAGCAGGGGGCAGGTTCAAGACGCTGAGATCAAGGCCCAGGCGAAGAGGTTATGATGAGCGCTGGTTCTTAATGGATCAGGAACCATAAATACCGCAGATTCAATCGGCCGATTAATTCGCGCAAGAAGTAAAGGAAGACGACGAGGGTGATGGTTGGGGAGAGAAAGTATAGGCAAGGGAAATTGAAAAATGATTTTAGGCTTTTGACTCACTGGTTCAGACTCGACGGAAGATTTAGTTGAGTTTGTGGATTTTCCTTCGAGTGCGGCCACATACGCTTCCAACGCTATCCGTTGATCCTCTGTTAATGATCTATATTGCGGTAAAAAAAAAAAGGAAATGAAAAAAGAAAACTGGTTAGCTTATGGTTGCGTGCTGGTCTGCGCTTCGCCTTAGAGAGGAGATTGCAGTCGCCAACCTTGGGATCGTGACATTGAACTTCACAATCAAGTCGCCAAGCCACTCTTTGTATAAATGTTTGACCCCGCGTCCTTTGAGCACCAGCTCTTCGCCAGGTTGAGTGCCGCGTGGGACCTGCACTTCGACCTCTTTCTCGAGCGTAGGTACTCGGACCGCGCCACCAAGAAGTGCAGCATGAAATGGAATCTTGACCTCGGTGTATAAATTGCTTCCTTGCCTTCGGAAAGTTTTCGAAGGAGCCACATTGACTTTGACGTATAGATCACCCGGCCGGCCGCCTTTGCCTCCACCTACTGGGGCATTTCCTTGTCCAGCTAACTTGATCCTCATTCCATCTTCTACGCCTGCTGGAATCTTGACATTAACTTGTTTGCGATCTCGAACTTTCCCGATTCCCCCACAAGAGCCGCAGAGGTCCTTATCGTCCACTTTTTTGCCCGATCCGCCACAACTCTGACAGGTACTAGCCATCGTGAAACCACTTTGGACAACAAACGTCATCGTTCCAGTCCCGTTACATGCGCGGCAAGTTTGTGGCTTAGCACCTTGTTTGATTCCTTCGCCATTACACGGTGGACAGTTGACAATGGGTGTAGTATCAATCGATCGGCTGGTGCCTTTCGCCATTTCTTCGAACGGGATGGTGATTGTGGCCTCGAGATCATCCCCGACAAAGACCTGCTGGCTTTGTCCGCGAGCCCCAGACCGACCACCAAAAGCTCCGAATAGACTGCTGAACACATCTCCAGGATCACCGCCTCCAAACATATCTCCAAATGGATTTCCACCAGCACCGAATCCGCCCCCCGATCCAAACGCGTTGGGATCAAATCCCGGCTGTTGTGACATCGGTCCAAATTGATCGTAGGCAGCTCTCTTCTTTTCATCACTTAGAGTCTTGAACAAAGCAAAAAGTAATCCAAGAAGCATCAGAAAATATAGATGAAATATGACCGACATAAGAGCTTTTTTTTTTTTTTTTACCTCGTAGGCCTCTTGAATGCTCTGGTAACGCTCCTTCGCGCCAGCCTCCTTGTTGATATCAGGATGATATTTTTTCGCGAGCTATAATTGAAAACAAAGCACCAGGGTGATATCTGTCAAAATCAAAGTTGATGAAAGGAGATAGAGGGACACTCACGGCGTAGTATGATTTCTTAATTTCCGAGGAAGCTGCATCTTTCTTTACACCAAGCACTGAGTATGGGTCCTTAGGGGCGAAGGTGTAGGTAGTAGAATGGAATGACCTCTGTGCATGTGTTTTATATAAAAGGGTGCAACAAAGGAATGGTTAGATGAGCTCTGCCTTGAAGTTGAACATACATGTATGATCTACTGACAGTGACGGCTGGTCTGGGTCCGTAATTCGATTTGAGCTTGGGGTTCTTGTGAGATGGTGATGAGAGGGATAGGGTGCAAGTAAGTTGGTTGATGGAATGGAATCGACTGAGTGGGATAAATCGAGTGGGCTGAGGTTGAGGCTTCACGCATCCACACGAGTTCTTGATTGTGATAGGTGCAGACCCGAGTCTGTTGGACATGGCGAATGGTGGTTGTTGGTTTGTTGTGAGTGAGTTACTTGCTGTCTGTCGGTAGCTGAGATGTATGAAATTCAGTGGCGGTTGACTTTCTAGAATGTTTCTCGCGGAAAGTGAATATGCATACAGCATTATGCAATATGATCCACCCCGAAGGGCCTCCGTGCAAATTTAAAGCAGGGATTAGTTAAGTTAGCGCAACAGGCATCCCGTTGCACTAGCTGTGGCGGGGGGCCGCACTGGTGTGAACTCTACCGTCCTTCAATTTGTGTGCGAGTCCCAAAGGGCCTCCGAATATCATAATCAGTCTCTCTTTTCTTCCCTCTTTTTATCTTCCCCAGATGTTCTCATCTATCTGTTGTGGAAATTTCTGTCCTTACCTAGAACGTACTTTTTTTTTCTATCCTTTTTTTTTCTTCTTCTGATTTTGACATCACTTACTTTGGTCTTCAATGAAGACTTTTAAAGGGGAGGTGTGCAAGAAAATGTCTGAAATATTTGAACTTCCACTTTTCAAGATCTTTGGTGGCCTCCAAAAGCAAGGATTTTGATGCTGTATATTGGAGAAACCAGCCTTTCAATTTTCAAACGGCGCATTTACAATTTTTGGTTGAGGGCGTGGGAAATTTCTTTATTTTTGGAGTCCAACTTTGCTGGAAGTGCCCCAAGTCCACACCTCCTTTCAAAACAATGGCTAAGAGCATCATCTCTTTCTATTTTAGTACTAATTGTTTAGTGGAGTTCATCCCTTCTATGATGGGAAGACGGCAAATTCCTTCAGTTCACCTCCGCGGGACATTATATGTAACTTGCCTGATGTCCGAACTCCCAATTCCGATAGCTATTCATGTCGATCCAGAGATTGGAAGATATTCTGTTGGCGCAGGTTTTGTTTCCAGTTAGAAACAATAATTTGCCATTCAGCCAATGATTCCTTTGGAGGAATGCCAGCCAAAAAAGGCACCTCGGAGCCAACTTGCATGTTGAAAAGAGCCAAGTACGACTTGATGAATAATGAAATAATAATTTTGACAACAATAACTTGAGAAAGAGAATATGTGAGTAGGATGGTAGAATGGGTAAACGTTTCAAAAAGAAAGCATTTTAAATCGTCCAAAATAGTTTCCACAGCCCTTTAACAAAGCCCAAGATTTCATCTTTCCCCAATTTACTATCACCATACAATCGATCAACAAAAGTGATCGGCACTTCCCGATTTTACATCCCATCGATCGAGCTCTGACAATGATTTCCATCTGAAACACATATCCTCGCGATGTCGTTTTCTGAATCAATTCTCGTAGGATCGATGTTCGATACAATCTATGATATTGGAGGAACAAGCGTCAATATCACGTGCCGTAATAGAAGTCAGAGACAACAGAGAAATCAAGTGTGAGGTGAACGCTTTCAAAAAAAAGCTGAAGACGTACCGAAATGAACCAGTGACATCGCTGACACCAGGGTCAAGAAGAATGTAGGTGAGCATATTCGCGCCTCTGCTAACGAGTTTGCGTTTGAAGTCCCAACCGTGTACGCCTCCTCCTGGACGGTAACGAGAGCCGGTAACGATATCTAAACCATGCGCTTGTTGAAGTGCTATAAACGCCGGCAAATACTTCGGATGATGAGAGAAATCCGCGTCCATGATGATCGTAAACGAGCCAGTACACGTTGAGAGACCATGCATATACGCCGTTCCTAGTCCTAGTTTACCTGGTCGGGGTCTAAGAATCTACCTTGTATATGTTTTTTTTTTTTTTTGATAATTTTTGTCATAACGGGCGTCCCAAAGATATGAAGGATCAGCTTTTCCGAAATACAGCATCCCTCTGCTCGCAGGGAAATTGAAGAAAACAACTAAGAAACAAAGGGACGGAAATTGATAGAGGAAGGAGCGCGTACGATTCGATGCGGACCGTATAACCTTTGCAGTTGTTCAGCAACCTCCAAAGTACCATCAGGAGAATTATCGTCTACTATGATCACCTCCCAGTCAAATTGACTTGTGGTATTTTAAAAGTAATGCAAGGCAGTCACGATCCTTCGGTCAGATTAACTAATGTACATACGGCGCCATTGGGAGAGCAAAGAGAGTTCTTACTGTTGATCAAATGTACGAGCGAGTAACCAGACCATGATTGGTAAATTCCGCCGCTCGTTGTAAGTGGGCAAGATGACGGAATATTTATCTAAATTTGCACAAGGAACTCAGAATGGTTTTAAGTAAACCATCGTGGCTGGGCTTGAAATCTGGTTCAGCTCTCAAATAAGATTTCAAAAGACTAACCTTCATTCCTTTTGGATTCCATAACACCTTGGATTGATATCGCCAGAATTGAGAGTTGATGAATGGAAGATGTTGAGGAAACGCATCGTGGTGGAAGTCGGTAGACATGTGGGCATATGGGCTGGACCCGGGCACTGAAGCCCAGCCCATGCTTCAGGCTGCGGGCGGGCGGCCCACGACGTTTGTTTGAAAGAAAACATCACAAAGGACCTCCCTGCACTCAATTACATGGATTGAAGATCTGGAGTACCGGCTAGCTCCTTTTTCTTTTTCGAGAGTCCTAGTCTTAAAAGAAGGAAGCCAGTTGGCCCCATCTTTCCTATCCTTCGTCGCTACTATTAAGCGGGCAAGTATCCAGTTGGTTGGCAGCCGGTGCCATTCCCGGCAGTGGCTATGTACATAGACCTCTCCTTTCTAGCGTCGGTTACCGGAGACACGTGCGCGGCTCCGTGCCCACTTCCTGTGCCGTGCGGGCTAACCGAGAACTCGACAAAACAAGCCGGGCTGGCTTGTCCCACAAAGCTTCGCACATTTGTGCCCATTGCCTTGTGGGACAACCCCACCGGATATCTAAAGTAGTATTATACTGTCGCAACGGCTACGGCAAAACGGGTTTGGGACCTAGGCTTGGTTGACTCCGCAGTGCGTTTGTCGCTCTGGCACTGCCCGGGAGTGGGCATGCCGCATATGTACTACTGCTACAAAACTCGCGGTTCCGCGTTGTACAGGACTCTAGGCAATGTGACGGCCCACTTTGTATCACAAAGTATCTCTGGGCCTGGATCCGACTTGCATCTTGTTCATATTCAGGAAAAAGCGAAGACTTAAGGGTTTGTCTCGAAATCTCATTCGCTTGATAAGCTACTTTGTTCGCATCCTCAAGTAACCGAAAAATTTACTTCAAGTTTGATCTGGGAAACAGCACACACCAACTACTCCTTGAAGCATATTGTAGCCAGCATCAGGTTCTGAAAATGAACTTCCTTCGCATCAGTCAATACTTTCTGATATGTGCTTGGGCGAAGTCCCAAGACGCTCGACCTATGGAATTAACTGGAGAGCCTTCTGGATCCCATTCGGGGCTCACAGTGAAGCCGATTTTGGGGGACTCAAACATTCCACCACCCGAGACATTCGAGTCTAATCTGTCTGTGAATGATCACCCTGAACCCTTCGAAACTCGTAAGCGCACTTGGGATGACATGACTGCAGCAAGTTCATCTGCACATGTTGAGCCAGGTAAGAGTACATCCCCAAATAAGAATTCAATAAAATCATCACATGCCGCCAACTCATTCATATGTGCCCTCATTTTAATCTATTTTTTAATTAACTAGCTCCGCAAATACGAGATAACATGATAGATGTTGCCAAGCATCCCAGATCAGCGATAAGCGGTCAGTAGCCTTATTCTTTTCTTGACTATAATTTCGCAAGAGCGTCGCTGAAAATATGACATGATCTTTTACTGGGACCAGAGGATGAAGTAAGGGCTTGTTGCGAGAGAACAACAAAGAATTTGGGACGTTGGAACGCCACGTTTTTCAAAACCGGACTGATTGGAGCTCAATTATCAGAATTGAGTGACAAAATGAAAGATGTCCAGCAAGCAGTGAGGAATCTATTTGAAAGCCGAATTCTTGAATTGAGAGGGGAATATCTTCAACCGGAAGTTAACAAGGAAGATTCTCCTTTGAAGCCTTCCGAACTTGTTGCTGGGAAAACCCAAGGGCTTCTTGAATCCTTTTCACAAGTTGAGGAAATTAGGAACGTGTTGCCCATTGGAGGGCAGCTCAAAAAAAATGGAGGATTCAACCCCAATAAAATAATTGAAACAGGAGACAGTCTGATGATTAAACTCCTGATTGACTTGAAAGAATTGCAAATTGTTTCTGACAAGGATCTTGCGTTCTTTTTGAACACAAATGAAAATGCACAACTCATCTTAGCCCATAATATCAGCAACATTTTCAAGTCTGATCACTTATATGTGATATTCTTTCGTTACTTCAATAAAATCAAGAAACATCCTAGTGTGAATTCCCAGATGGCCGGCCTTTTAAATTGTAAGCCAATAATCCATAGATAAAAAGTGGATTGTCTCCAGGGTTCCAACAAAAACTGATTGAAAATATTCACATTCATATAATAAAAAAGTGTTAAATGAGGATACTTGGAAACAGATTAAATTTAATATCCTGAAGGATCAGCTCATGGCGTTGGTTCCAGGAATGAGACAGAACCCCACTGAACTTGATGAAATTGTGTCTTGTGTTCTTGAGAGAGATGAGCGGATTCCTTCCTATTTCCATGGAGGAGTTGGAAGAACCGAACAAGAAAAGATTGACAATGAGGAAATGTTGGACGTGAAACCACGTAATCCTCAACATACAAAACACACTGAGGAATTATGTCAAAGATATAAGGACAAAGAAAAAAGGAAAATTACACTTTGTCAACTACGTGATCTTGTTCATCACACTATGTTTTCTCACCCTCAAAGAAATAGTTTAGATCAATTTCACCGGTGTTCTGAGAAAGAATTAGACAAAATCAAAAGCAGTCAATATTCCATCAGAGCAGATATAAAGATATTACGTGATGGAAAGTTTTGCTGTTAAATTGTAATAATCACCTATCATTAATCTCATGGATTTTGCCAATGATTTTGGGATTTACATCATATGTACTCAAAAGCACACAACTTTGACTCAGAGAATGCATCCAAAAAAGGAAACTGAAATCTTTGATTCCTGATTAATTGTAGTCAGCTTGATTGGCTCAATATTTCACGTTGATTGCTTTGGCCAGGGGAAATAGGTTATCAAATTTTGGTTTTGTGTGATTTTCTATCAGACTTATAGGTTTATCTGTCTCCTTGCATTCTGTTCCTTATCCTTATTCTTCCTTTCTCAAATTTCCCCACCCAGATTTTTCAGTGGGATAAACCATTCTTTCTAGATTGAATCCCAGTGGAAATACATGGGATTGTCGTTAGAAATTCTTGAGATCAAAAAATCTTGACCAACGGGGTCCTTGACATTCAAATGAATGCAAGTCCAGTGTGGTTTGTCCTACATTCCTATAGGAGTTTCACCAAAAACTCACTTGACAAAATTCCTACCTTGGGAAGTGAAGGGCCGCTCTCGTCTTGAAATGAGGGACTTGTCTCACGTCAAACTTTTGACCTAAGCCAGTCGACATCCGAAAATCTCTCTTTTCGCTTTTATTTCTCTCCACTCTGATCCTCATGTTATTTCATTCCCCAGAAGATAGCTTATGAGCCACCAGCGAGATTTTTTCTTTTTTTTAAAAAAAGAAAACGGCATCCAAAAGCACACAATAGGGGTCTGTATGCACGGTCTAACAAACCTATGCACAGCAGATCAAAAAGGACTTGTGAAAATTGAATGAAGCCGAAGAAGAAACCAATCTGGAGGCGCAGGTGCTAGCGCATCTCTCCGTTAAAGAGACATACAAGCGAGGTATGATGGCTGAAGTCTTTGTACTGTAAGCTCAAGAGAGACGAATTTTGAAATCGGGTCACGCAGGAAGGGAGACTTAAGGTCGAAGTCCCTCTGCTGGGGTGCGGGGAGGCTGCGAAAGTGGGCGATACGTCCTTGCATCAAGCTAGCACCGAAAGCAATCCTCAACCAAGGCCGACACTTGTAGCCTCAAACAATCTTTTTTTTCTTTTTCTTCATATGCTAGTTATTTTCTTGATGTATTTGTAAGCTCTATGTATTTTAGCAGTCTGTGAGCTGTTTCCTTGGTCGAAAAAGTGGACCGGGAATTTTTGGAAGCGTAAACTAGAAAATGATACCAACATTGGCCATCTTTAACTATGACCAACTGTTTTCAGAGGTAATCCTTGAACCATTTTACAATCTCCACGTAACTTTTGTCGAAAGCCTCTTTTTCGGCTGGGTTTGTCTGAATTTGAAGCAGTAAAAGTGACAGGATTTAGGAATCATTTGTAGAAAAAAAAATTGTCCGTTTAACTTTAAGACAAAGCCTCACCAAGTCAGCTCGACAGCCAAAGCCATGGGTTGCACCAGCGTAGTAATTCCGTTTGTAACCAGGCTTATACTTCAGGAAACCAGCAGAATACAAGGAAATCAGCCGAAACGCAACTGCCAAGGAGCACCGCCTATTAATCAAAGGACAGTATTTCTTCTCACTTTACCATCACCCAACATTTCATCCGCTTTTTTCTGATATTCCGCTGGGAATTGTTGATCACTTTGGTGTATTGAAAAATGCAGGAATCCATTAGCCGTATTCATCCTGCCCCGGTGACATAAATTTAACGTAAGCTTACGTCTCGCAAGAGTTGATTAAAAGTGGGACTTTGCTGGCTTCGATCAACTTGGTGAAATCCTCCGGTATTTGTATCAAGCTTGGATGACAAGTGGATCCCACATGGATCCAGTTCTTTTGCGAGGTTACAACGATATACTTTCCACCTATATAGTGAAGGAGAACGAGCAGAAAGATCAGACCTTTTTCGAGCAGCCGGCGCTCATGGAAACAGCACAATTTTGTGTAGATTAAGTAAAAGCTAATCAGAGGGAGACTCACCAAAACAATAACCCACCGCGGCAAACTTGTTGACTCCTTTCTCAGTTAAGTGCTTGATGACGTTTTCAATGATTGGAAGAACTTTTTCTGGCCCATGATCCTTCAACCATTCGGCGAGGCTAAAATTCTCCCAATTATCTGGCTCGGGGGCATATTTACCTGAGAATGTGTCAATTAAATCGGGCTGGCTTGTCCCACAAAGCTTCGCACATTTGTGCCCATTGCCTTGTGGGACAACCCCACCGGATATCTAAAGTAGTATTATACTGTCGCAACGGCTACGGCAAAACGGGTTTGGGACCTAGGCTTGGTTGACTCCGCAGTGCGTTTGTCGCTCTGGCACTGCCCGGGAGTGGGCATGCCGCATATGTACTACTGCTACAAAACTCGCGGTTCCGCGTTGTACAGGACCCTAGGCAATGTGACGGCCCACTTTGTATCACAAAGTATCTTTGGGCCTGGATCCGACTTGCATCTTGTTCATATTCAGGAAAAAGCGAAGACTTAAGGGTTTGTCTCGAAATCTCATTCGCTTGATAAGCTACTTTGTTCGCATCCTCAAGTAACCGAAAAATTTACTTCAAGTTTGATCTGGGAAACAGCACACACCAACTACTCCTTGAAGCATATTGTAGCCAGCATCAGGTTCTGAAAATGAACTTCCTTCGCATCAGTCAATACTTTCTGATATGTGCTTGGGCGAAATCCCAAGACGCTCGACCTATGGAATTTACCGGAGAGCCTTCTGGATCCCATTCGGGCCTCACAATGAAGCCGATTTTGTGGGACTTAAACCTTCCACCACCCGAGACATTCGAGTCTAATCTTGCTGTGAATGATCACCCTGAACCCTTGGAAACTCGTAAGCGCACTTGGGATGACATGACTGCAGAAAGTTCATCTGCACATGTTGAGCCAGGTAAGAGTACATCCCCAAATGAGAATTCAATCAAATCATCACATGCCGCCAACTCGTTCATATGTGCCCTCATTTTAATCGATTGTTTTATTAACAAGCTCCGCAAATACGAAATAACATGATAGATGTTTCCAAGCATCCCAGATCAGCGATAAGCGGTCAGTAGCCTTATTCTTTTCTTGACTATAATTTCGCAAGAGCGTCGCTGAAAATATGACATGATCTTTTACTGGGACCAGAGGATGAGGTAAGGGCTTGTTGCGAGAAAACAACAAAGAATTTGGGACGTTGGAACGCCAAGTTTTCCAAAACCAGTCTGAGTACAGCTCAATTATCAGAATTGAGTGACAAAATGAAAGATGTTCAGAAAGCAGTGAAGAATCTATTTGAAATCCGAATTCTTGAATTGAGAGGGGAATATCTTCAACCGGAAGTTATCAAGGAGGATTCTCCTTTAAAGCCCTCAGAACTTGTTGCTGGGAAAACCCAAGGGCTTCTTGAATCCTTTTCACAAGTTGGGGAAATTAGGAACGTGTTGCTCATTAGAGGGAAGCTCCAAGAAAAAAGAGGATCCAAACCCAATAAAATAATTGAACGAGGAGACAGTCTGATGATTAAACTCCTGATTGACTTGAAAGAATTGCAAATTGTTTCTGACAAGGATCTTGCGTTCCTTTTGAACACAAATGAAAATGCAAAACTCATCTTAGCCCGTAATATCAGCAACTTTTCCAAGTCTGACTTATATGTGATCTTTTGTTACTTCGATGAAATCAAGAAAATACCTAGTATTAATCCCCAGATGGCCGGCCTTTTAAATTGTAAGCAAATAATTATGGAGAAAAAGTGAATTGTCTTCGGGGTTCCAACAAAAACTGATTGAAAATATTCACATTCCTATAATAACAAAGTGTTAAATGAGGATACTTGGAAACAGATTAAATTTAATTTCCTGAAGAATCAGCTCATGGAGTTAATTCCAAGAATGAGACAGAAACTCACTGAACTTGATGAAATTGTGTCTTGTGTTCTTGAGAGAGATGAGCTGATTGCTTCTTATTTCCATGGAAGAGTTGAAAGAACCAAACAAGAAAAGATTGACAATGAGGAAATGTTGGACAGTTGTGTATTACAACCATGTAATCTTCAACATACCTCAAGAAAAACCAAGAAATTATATCAAAGATATAATGACATAAAAGAAAGGAAAATTACACTTTATCAACTATGTGATCTTGCTCAACGTACTGGAAATTTTTATCCTGAAAAAAAAAGTTTTTATAAATTTTTCCGGTGTTCTGAGGAACAATTACAAAAAATCGAAAGCATTCAAGAAGAAATCAGAGAAGAAATAAAGATATCACGTAAACCAAGGTTTTGCAGGTAAAGTTTGATAATCGCCTATCATTAATTTCATGGATTTTGCCAATGATTTTGGGATTTTCATCATATGTACTTTGATCACAGAACTTGGACTTGGAGATAGCGTCGAGAAAAGGAAGCTAGAATCTTTGATTCCTGATTAAATGTAGTCAGCTTGATTGGCTCAATATTTCACGTTGATTGCTTTGGCCAGGGGAAATAGGTTATCAAATTTTGGTTTTGTGGGATTTTCTATCAGACTTATAGGGTTATCTGTCTCCTTGCATTCTTTTCCTTATCCTTATTCTTCCTTTCTCGAATTTCCCCACCCAGATTTTTCAGTGGGATAAACCATTCTTTCTAGATTGAATCCCAGTGGAAACATATTGGATTATTGTTAGAAATTCTTGAGATCAAAAAACCTTGACCAATAGGGTCCTTGACATTCAAATGAATGTAAGTCCAGTGTGGTTTGTCCTGCATTCCTATAGGAGTTTCACCAAAAACTCACTGGACAAAAGTCCTACCTTGGGAAGAGAAGGGCCGCTTCCGTCTTGGAATGAGGGACTTGGCTCACGTCAAACTTTTGACCTAAGCCAGTCGACATCCGAAAATTAGGGTGTTCAAAGTTGATTTTTAAACCATATTTTACATAAATTCATAAGCTCCAAGTGTCCACACCTTCATTCACATGAAAATTGAACATTTCCTTCATTTGGCACACTTCTTGAAAAAGTGACAAAGTTTATGTTTTCAAGTAAAATCATGTTTAAAAATCATATTTGAACACCCTAAATCTCTCTTTTCGCTTTTATTTCTCTCCACTCTGATCCTCATGTTATTTCATTCCCCAGAAGATAGCTTATGAGCCACCAGCGAGATTTTTTCTTTTTTTTAAAAAAAAGAAAACGGCATCCAAAAGCACACAATAGGGGTCTGTATGCACGGTCTAACAAACCTATGCACAGCAGATCAAAAAGGACTTGTGAAAATTGAATGAAGCCGAAGAAGAAACCAATCTGGAGGCGCAGGTGCTAGCGCATCTCTCCGCTAAAGAGACATACAAGCGAGGTATGATGGCTGAAGTCTTTGTACTGTAAGCTCAAGAGAGACGAATTTTGCAATCGGCTCACGAAGGAAGGGCGACTTCAAGTCCAAGTCCCTCTGCTGGGGTGCGGGGAGGCTGCGAAAGTGGGCGATACGTCCTTGCATCAAGATAGCACCGAAAGCAATCCTCAACCAAGGCCGACAATTGTAGCCTCAAATAATCTATTTATTTATATTCTTCATATGCTAGTTATTTTCTTGATGTATTTGTAAGCTCCATGTATTTTAACAGTCTGTGAGTTGTTTCCTCGATCGAAAAAGTGGATCGGGAATTTTTGGAAGCGTAAACTAGAAAATGATACCGACATTGGCCATCTTTAACTATGTCCAACTGTTTTCAGAGGTAATCCTTGAACCATTTGACAATCTCCACGTAGCTTTTGTCGAAAGCCTCTTTTTCGGCTGGGTTTGTCTGACATTGAAGCGGTAAAAGTGACAGAATTTAGGAATCATTTGTAAAAAAAAAATTGTCCATATAAATTTAAGACAAAGCCTCACCAAGTCGGCTCGACAGCCAAAGCCATGGGTTGCACCAGCATAGTAATTCCGTTTGTAACCAGGCTTATACTTCAGGAAACCAGCAGAATACAAGGAAATCAGCCGAAACGCAACTGCCAAGGAGCACCGCCTATTAATCAAAGGACAGCACTTCTTCTTACTTTACCATCACCCAACATTTCATCCGCTTTTGTCTGATACTCCGCTGGGAATTGTTGATCACTTTGTTTTATTGATAAATGCAGGAATCCATTAGCCGTATTCATCCTGCCCCGGTGGCATAAGTTTAACGTAAGCTTACGTCTCGCAAGAATTGATTAAAAGTGGGACTTTGCTGGCTTCGATCAACTTGGTGAAATCATCCGGGATTTGTATCAAGCTTGGATGACAAGTGGATCCCACATGGATCCAGTTCTTTTGCGAGGTTACAACGATATACTTTCCACCTATATAGTGAAGGAGAACGAGCAGAAAGATCGGACCTTTTTCGAGCAGCCGGCGCTCATGGAAACAGCACAATGTTGTGTAGATTAAGTAAAAGCTAATCAGAGGGAGACTCACCAAAACAATAACCCACCGCGGCAAACTTGTTGACTCCTTTTTCAGTTAGATGCTTGATGACGTTTTCAATGATTGGAAGAACTTTTTCTGGTCCATGATCCTTCAACCATTCGGCGAGGCTAAAATTCTCCCAATTATCTGGCTCCGGGGCATATTTACCTGAGAATGTGTCAATTAAATACGTATTGAGATTGAGGTCAAGTGCGAGCCTGTCTGCAATCAATTGAGTATTGATTAAGTGCACTCCAAAGATGTCTGGAAAGATCAAGATGGCTTTGTGAGGAATGGCCTCAGGTGGAGTCGCTATGTAAACCTGGACACCGTTGATAGTCGACATCACTCCAGTAGACTTGCCTGAAGTGAATTAACGAGCGAGGAACAAACGCAGGATTACCATGAAATCATACACGATGGAAAATTAATCCTATCCTCATGCATGGCCAACTTCTTCAGCTTACCTTCGTGAATGAAGCCTGCGGATAAGGGAAGAAATGAGGTCAGGCCGGCCGAACCATCTCAAAGAACTAGCAGTCGGAAATGCGTACCGCTGATGCATGATTCTCCACAACTCATGACGAGGTTTCTATCGTTTTCGTGAAGAAAAAGCTAAGAACAGCGGTGTAACGCGGCAGAAGGGTTCGAGTAGTATCAAAAGCGTATCCTGAGTTGGAAACGGTCAACGGAGTGGACTGTGGTGGTCGGGGGCGAGTCTTCCGAATTGCAATCGGCAGTGCGCAAACTTGATGACGTCATTCTACACAAATCTGGGTCTCGACTCTGAACTAAGAGCATCTTTATCGGTGGCTAGTTTAACGCGAGCTAAGGACTTTAGCCCCAAAGTTCAACCGCATCGGGCGAAGCTACACCCGGGCTAGGTTCGGGCGAAGCTTGATTTCTGGCTAACCTGTGCTAGATCTAGCAACGGTTAGCCACAAGCTTGGCTAGGAAAAGCTACACATGCAGCTATCCACAGAATCGATATCAACATATCTACGACATATCCAGCACCCTACCAGCATATCAATTTGCCTATTCTACCCATGCCGCCCAAACGAGGTGCCAACTGGCTCCCCGAGGAAGACGAACAGCTTGCAAAGAGCTGGCTGAAGATTTTGCGAGATGCTATCCGCTCGACTGGTCAAAAGAGGGAAGAATTCTTCAAACGTGTTGCCGACAATTACAATAAATATGCCTGTGGTATTGAAAGGGAGGCAAACAGTGTCATGCACAGGTGAGCTGATTTTCCTATTGATTTATGTTTCCCCTGTTAATTTTTCATTCCCTGGTTTCAAGATGGGGCCATATACAGAAGTCAACTCTAAAATTCTTGGCAATCTATCAAAAACTTGAAAAAAACCGACCATCAGGCTCGGTGCTTTCCAATCTTGTTCCTGATACAAAAAAGGCGTACTATGAACAGGAGGGGAAACAGTTTATCTACGAGCAGGCTTGGCATGTCCTCAAGAGCAGTGCCAAATGGAAAAACCTTGCCCAGACGCGTGCCAATCCAGAGACTTCTACCTCAACAACTCCTCAAGATTCTTCTCTCCCAGCTACTCAGGTGGAGGACGTAGCACCTGGCTCTGAACTGAACTTGACGAGACAAGCTCCATGCGAATCTTGGACACGACCCCCAGGAATACACGGAACAAAGCGTTCGATGAAAGACGAACACTTCAATGCAAAGAAGATGAAGGTCCTTGCTGATCGTGCCAGTAACTACCGTGAACGAACCCTCCAAATCCAAAAAACAAACGAGATACGTCAACAGATTGCTAGAGCCAAAGCCAACCACGTCAACATGGAGATAATGAAGCAGAGCGAAGATGACTTACCCGATGATCTTGCTCGCAAATTCCTTGGACTCCAAAAGCAATCCATAATCAACGACCTTAGAGCTCAGATGAAGGAAAAACAAGCCGGAAACCAGCCTATGACTTCCACTTCCAACGATCAACAGGAATTACCGACATCGTCGGTTCCACCTAGTGATCAAGCTGGCTTTGATCTCTCCAGCAATGCTGGCGACCTTGAAGAAAACGGGGATTTTGAAGCAGAAATTGACCCCTCCCTGTCTTAATCTTCTTTCAATCTCACTTATCTTCCTTTTTTTCTTTGTCTCAACCCAAGTAAATCTCTCTCGTTTGTTAAAAAAAATGCAAAAAAAATGTTTTCTTTTTATTTCTTTTGATGAACACACGCAGGGAATACAGATGGGGTCTCTACTATTCAGAACCTTCACCAACATCTTCTCTGGCCCCAAAGCAAGCCCAATTGAGATCGATGAGGTCGTTTGTAAGGCGCCAATGTTGTGCCGCAGATTCGAGCTCAATTTTTTGTATGTGTCTCTCGGGTGAGCTGTATTGCTCAGCTCTCGGATGAATCAATCTGGTACTGCTTGGTAGTTTGAACGTTTCAGTCAAATCTTGCTCACAATCCTCCACAATCATGTTGTGGAGAATCACACAAGTCCGCATGATAGAAACCATGTCTTGAGGAGACCAAAATCGAGCAGGAATCGTAATAATAGACCAGCGGGATTGGAGCACACCAAAGGCCCTCTCGATATCTTTCCTGAAAGCTTCTTGAAGCTTCTGGAAGTGCAGAGAGGGAGGGTCCTGCAATACCGATTTTGCTTTGATGAGGGTGGACCATTGTGGGTAAATGCCGTCCACAAGGTAGTAAGCGTGTCAGTAGTGGCGATTGCAAATCTCGAACGTTGCGTCCCAGCCAGTCCCATCAATTTGATCATCAAATAACAAAGATTTATCGAGTACGTTAATGTCGTTTAATGCTCCAGCGGTACCAAAGAAGACGTGCCAGATCCAGAGTCGTTGGTCGGCGACGGCTTCTAAAACGACAGTTGGGTGCTTTTCTTTTCCTTTATACTGCCCAGCCATGGAACTTGGACAGTTCTTCCATGCCCAGTGCATGCAGTCCAAGCTTCCAATACATCCTGGAAAACCTCGCTTGTTGTTGATGTCAAGCATCCTTGTCAAGTTGTTAGGGCCTGGCTTTCGCAAGTATTCGGAGCTGTAGAGTCCCTCGATTGAATGGCAGAATTCCTTCAGGGTTTTACGAGCCGTGACTTCTCCTATACGGCAGTACTCGTTGGTCGCATCCATGGCACACCCGTAGGCTAGTTGGCGAATCGCGCTGGTGATCTTCTGATGACAGGACAAGCCCCATTTTCCAGTACAGTCCTACAGTAAAAGTCATATCAGCTAGAAGAACAAAAAAAAAAAAAAAAAAAACTTACAGGTTTTTGAACAAAATATGGGCAGAAGGACTCCACGTCTGCGTCAATCTTCAGGAAAAGAGACTTTCTCATTTGGAAGCATCTTTCGAAATTGCTATTGTCGTAAGTTGAACCGTCATCAAAGTAATCTTGCATCAATTTCTGGTGACCCTCGAGATGATTTCGTTCTTTATTTGGGTGTCGTGGGGCTCTTTCTTTTGAATCTTCTTTGTCATCTTCACTGAAATCCTCCAAAGAATCGGTTTCATCTTCATCGTCTGAATCGGTTTCAAACAGCTCCTTGATCAGGCGGCGTCGTTTGTTGGTGCGGTTGATCATTTTTTCTCTGACCTAACTACTTTAGCTCACGGTTTAGCTCAACTGATGTTGCTGAAACGGCCGCAGCTAGTTAGCTGCACGTTAGCTTGAACTCAAGCCGCGCCCCAAAATAGCCAACCGATAAAGATGCTTTAATGTAGTCACAAACCCCTTGCAGTCGCGCCTCAAAAGGGCTGGCAAAGGCCTTCAAGCACTCACCGCACTATTTGATCCGAGCGTTTGTGAGAGATGATTGGGTGTATGTATGCACCGATAAATGGCATTTGTTTGCTTGATGATCATTTTCAAGGATGGCATCCGTCCACCCCAAAGATCTTCAACTAAGCCATTCAACTTCTGCATTTTTTCTTCTTCTGATATGTATGTACTTCTTCTACTTATCCAGCCCTAATGAGAAGTATCAGCAATGAGAGCAAGTTTCACAAGAATCAAGCACAGTCAGAGAGATTGGCTACAAAGACTGCAAGATATCTTTCATAAAATTTTGTTAAGGCCTTGTTTGGCTGCCCCAAAATATCATAACCTGTCTTAAGCAACCGTCAAAAACAAAGTGGATGCATATTTCACACCACTTTGATTATGACTCAACTGGCTATCCCACATTTATGACGCTGAGCCTGTTTGGTGCGTCAAGTGCAAAAAACTCATTTCCAATAAAATGATGGGGGCAACAAACATCCACGAACAAAACCCTGACCAAAGTGCTCTCAACAACATCACCTCCCAACATCATCCTCATTTGAGTACTCGCATTTGAAGAGGTTATCTGGAGGCCCGACAAGGAAAGAGGCTGGGAGTGGCAAGCTTGTGTACTTGGAAGGGCCAATGCAACGGAGCTTGCTTGAGAAGAATCATGGGATGGTGCGTTGGACAGAGTCAATTGGAGTGACATGTTTGTTCTGTGATGCAATGGCATGATGAATGATTTTTACAATAAAAGGAAGGATATCGGAGGTTCCACCTAGGAGGATATGACCAATTTTTTTTGGGTCCGACCAAAAAAAGCTTTTTGGCAGGGGATATAAGTCCAACGTCCGGTCCGGTCATTAGTCAAAGGTTATGACGGGATGTGCCAAACATGCATGGGACAACCCGTCATAACCTGACAACCCCCGAAATAATTTCATAATATGTTATGACCCTTTTGGGACGGCCAAACGAGGCCCAAGATTTGGGCTGACCAAACAGAACTTAAGAGCATCTCCACCGGGCGTCTTAAATCGGGTGTCTAAACTAAATTTAGACACCCGACGCCCATTTTAGACTCTCCACCGGGGGGGTCTAAACCCGTCCTAAACTGGGAAAATCTATCCCGCGTCCTATATCTCGCCTACATTTAGGCCAGTATAGACACTGCCTATACGCCATTTCACAGGTAAATCACAGGTGAACCTTGTGATCCCACTCCCCATTCAACAACACACCCTACTCTTTCACATGCCAAGGTCCTAAATTGGAACCTACGGGTGGAAACGATCACTCGCGCGAGGGTGTATAATACACGCCGCAGTCGCCAGATCCCTTGGTTTAGACACGCACATAGACTCGCCCGGTGGAGATGGTCTAACTTTTGATGTGAATACTCCAAATTATTAATGTTGTACTAATTTTGCCCAAATTTTCATGTAAACAAAAAAAGGAAATAGAGGAAAAAGGATCTTCATTGATTACGCTGCTTCTTTTATTTTGAGAGGATGAATGAGTTTATTCTCATGAATCAATCTAGCTGTTATCTCAAGCGATGTTGATCAAATTCATCAATCCTTTTGGCAAGAAGGGTCCAAAGGGGAGTAGGTATTGGAACCAGTACCACCTCCTGAAATCAGTCTCGATGATACCGGAGCGTCCCAAGCCGCGCTCATACCTGCATGAACAAATATATGAGCGCCACCAGAGTCAAAGAGGAGATGAGATAAGAGTCGAGGAAGCGGATTACAATGGTCGAGGGGAGAATATATGATCAGTACATCAACCACCAAGCTAGTGATCCGAATCAACACTCAGATAACATACAATGCCTCGAACATATCCTGGCTCCAATACGATAGCCAAAAATAAGTAATAAAGTAACGCAATGGGCGTAAAGCCCGACCGCCCAATACCTTCCGCAAATTTAGTATCCGCTCCAACACGATCCCAAATCCTTGAATCACGAAGAACTTGGTCGTGCTAAATTTCCAGTCTGGCTTGGTGATTGTCAGAATCCCTGAAGTAAGAGAAAAAAAATGAATCAGCATGTAAATTACTCTGTTTTGCCAGCGAAGAAAGGTGATTACCCCACTCATGCTAATCCAGCGTCGGTGTTTTTCGAGGATATCATAACAAGAAGTGGGTCAACAAAATTGCGGTACTTTGATTCATAGACGAAGATAGATGGAACAATGAGGGAAGAAGAATTGGAGAATAAGCGTACAAAGATACCACTCAACAGCATCGAGCCCATGAGGGTGAATAAAGGTACGGATCCCGGGCCGAAAAAAAAGCAGCCAAGTTTGGCCAGCGGCATACCACCGCAGAACACGAAGTCTCTTCTGAAGACACATTGCCATCCTAAAGAAGTGTTTTTTTTTTTTTTTTTCAAAATCAAGTAGCAGGGAGGAAGAATGAGAAGACGATTTGATCCTTCAATTTTTTATCTTCTTCTTTCAACCATGAGTGTTAAGCTTTGGATTCATCTAAGCAGAGCGCAAACCTTCGCCCCAAAATTCGGAAAGGTTCTCTCGAGAAATCAGTCTGTTGAAGAGCGGAGGGTAGAGGGTAGTATCGAAGGGCTCAGGGCGGAGGTCATCAGGGAGGATCAGGCGGGCGAGAGTGATGAAGAGGAGCTCGGTGCCGGTGAGAACTGAGCCGAGAAGATTGAAAGCGCAGATGGCGGAGAAGGTGAATATGGCGGCAGTGAGCTGATTGACGATGATCTCTAACACGCCCGATCTTCTAAGCCCGGACGCCTCCGAGATCCATCCCGCCGCACCCTCCGGGTGATTGACCGCCGGGAGCAGGTAGACACACGTCATCAGGAACAGGGTGTGCTTCTTGACAACATCGACCAACAGCTCTCGTAGAAAATCCACGATTGGCTTCCTTGGGGCCCGCGATAAGCATCGAGCTGGCGGCGCCCAAGTGTATGCTAAACCTCTTGGGCTGAAAAGAAATGTATGATCAATCTTTAACTTGACTTCGTCGGTAACTTCTTATGTGGATCCAGAATACTATGTGTGACTGATTGCCGCCTAACTGTATACCAACTGACCTAGCGACTATGCCGACGGAAAACTTGATCAATTCTGCGATGGTTGGAGACTTAGTCCCGTGGAGACTATAATCGAGTTTGGTGGGCTGTTTCTGCCTACCAAATCGGCTGCGCTTGCGGAGCTCCGTGATGTCGACATTCTGAGGCGCGTAGGATCTTGAAGCGTTATGCAGGAGCTTTTCCGGCTCAGCTTGGACTACCTCGGCGACCGCCTGATCACCTTCCGTCGATTCCACCACCAAGGCTTCTTCTTTCAACGCTGGTCCACGATGGAAGGCGAACTGGGCGGCCAGGCAGCAGATATGGAACGTGGGTACGGCCACAAGGCCATCTAAAAAAAAGATGATGAAAATGATACGATGTATAATATCAGACTCTTTAGCATGTCACCTGCTTCTTTTCAGGCAAGCCTCGTACAGTTCACATGGAGATATTCCTCCAAAGGTAGAAGCAATTTTCGTGATTGAGTCGACACTGCCAGGGCTACGACAACGGGCAGGAGCAGTAAACGAAGTACTCGCGCTGATGGGTCTGCCTCGTATGCTGGATGGAGTAAGGAACATTGAAGGAGGAGGAGGGGCACGCAGGCGAAATTGAAAACTTGCGATTCGGTGAGCGAGCTGAGAAACGCTACCATCTTGGCATCCGTAGTGCAGCAAATTTGAGAGAACAATCAACTTTTCTCAAAAGCCGAGCAGCAATTTGCCCAGGTGAGTGTACCTAGCTACGTAGCTAAGCGGGCAGATGCGGACCTTCAGCAACCTCAGCCAAAAAAAAAAAAAAAAGAAGTGCGGAATCTTCAAGTTGTTCGCGGAAACACAGATGCTTATAATATTTATGTGCAACTGCAAGAAGGCCATACCCTCCTCGGCTTTGCTTTCCGACTCCCATCCCCAGCGTTTGAAGTAGAATATGCAGTGAATGGTTCATCCCCAACGGCTGCTTAGGTTGAATTTACATTCGCGTTCGCCTGCGGTTCCCAACATCCCTTCGGTTCCAATGTTCATTTTTCCCCCCAGCAGTCACCCACAGGCCCCAGCATTTTGACTTGCATCTATGTACCCAAGCAGTATCGGTCTGCCGGTTGCTTCACTTTGCGTAATCGGAAATTAGTGTTGGCACAGCAAGGCTGCAGCATCTCCACCAGCGCCTTCAACCCTCGTGACAATGCGGTAGAGTCGGTGTCATTCGTTGAGCCGCCCCAAGCTTTCTTCCTCAAATTCCTCGGATGCGCCCCATGGCATCCGATTGCACTCGGACTGACATACCGAACCTCTCTGGTCGTCTTGAGATTTCTGATCTCACCCTCCTTTCCCGCTCAAGCCCATCATTTGTCTTTTTCTAACGTCATGGGGAATTTCTTTCCAGACATGTGGTCTTTCATGTCTGACATGATCAAAATTAAACCAAAAATGGAAATCACACTACAATTTAAAGCTGATGCCAATTTGGTGCAAGCTTTAAAAAAAAATTGTTCTTAGCTTTGTAAAATGAAGAAACTGGATTTTGTAATTTCTCCAACAGACTGTGGTTCCCAAGCTTGCATATTGTGGACAATCTCCTTGTCTATTCCTACTACGTAATATGAGTGTGTACAGATGAAATCTGAATCAATTGGTGTGCCCCGAAGAGTGGAAATGTCAACATTGTAATGTATCCTGGCCTTGATAATGGTCCTCATTGTTTCTCTTTTCTTATGGTTGATCATGATTTTCTTGAAATGTGAAAAGAATATGTATACATTGATGAAATAATTTCAGTAAAGAGTGTGTCAAAGAATATGCATATGCATATGCCCATCCCAGACCACAAAATTAATGGCACACTTCTTGATATACCCAGAACTACAATGATGACATTGTCCACAGATGTTTATGTACACACACAAAAGGCCAGGACTCACAGACAGAATTAAGAAGAGCTGATTCATACACACACACACACACATTCATTCTTCAGTTATATATACTTAAATTTGGATTGGTTGGATTTGAACTTTTCATAAAAAAAAACACCATCGCCACCCTAATATATATATATCTAACATGGGAAAGAAAAAAGGAGAGGAAAAAGCCAAGAGAGACAATAGAGTGAGAGAGTAAGAGCAGAAAAACAACAACAACAACAACAACAACAACTTGTCTTTTTTTTATTTTGTTATTTATATGTGTATTTTTTTTTGTATGTGTGTGTGTGAGGAAAAGGATGGGAGGGTGGGTGTGGATGTGGGAGGGATCTTTCTCATTAATGAACTGGATTGGGTGGTTGCATTTTTTGCATCACAAAAGAACAGCAGCAGCAGGAAAGAAAAAAAGAACACGAGAGAAGATATGCATCAATAATTGTCAGAAAGAAAGAAAAAATGACCAAAAGAAGAAGAAAAGTTTATAGATGGGTGAAGTCTTCTGATCATGGTTGTAACAATATATGTATATATGTATATATGAGAATTGATTGATATAATAAAGATGAGGATGGATAAGGGAGGAATCGCAAGGATCAATCAAACGTAGGTTTTTTGGGCAAGGGGTGGACCAGGGGTTGGGGCGGGGGGTGGCGGAGGGGGACAGGATGGGAAGCGGGGGGAGGCGCGGGATTGGCGGAAGAGGACAAGCCGGGGTTGCCGCCAGAGTGCGGGTTACCGTGCCCGTTGAAGCCGTGGTAGTTGGCTTCGTTGTGGATATAGTGGTGATGGTTTGGGTGGTTTGTGTGATTTTGGTGGTGGCGATGGTGCTGCTGGTGGTGGTGGTTCGGGTGAGGCGGGTGAGGGCCATGCGGGAGCCCGGCGAAGGAGGAGGCTCTGCTGGAGGGAAGGCCGGCGGAGAAGTGGGCCGGCCCGGACGACCCGAAGCCAGAAGCCATGAGGCCGGGCGCGTCCCCGGTGCTGTTCATCGGCTTGACGGGCAGTTCAGGTCGGCCAACTCCAGGCCCTGCGAGACGATGTTTGCTCGTTTCTACTCCCGATGGTGGGGCCTGCGGAAAGGGCTGCGGCGCGTTCGATGGTAGGTTGTGTGAATCCTGGCTGTAGTCTTGACTGGATTGAGGGTCAGAGCGGAGAGGCAACTCAGGATTGGGCGTGGGGGTGGGAACGGCTTGCAGGTCCTCTCTCCGTGTGGTGTCCTCGCCCAAGTAGTCATCCTGGAGAGCCACGCCATCAATTGACGATGGCGCTGTCTCACGGCCCGCCGAGACAAACGAATCGTCAACCCGCTCTTCGCCATCACCAACGTGGGGAGAAGGTTGGGGCAAGCTGCCCTTTTCTGTGGCGACGGATTCGGCGGCTGCTAGCGTGGTCGTGATCGGGGGCAGCGGCGACGTGGCGCTGGAAGGGAGCTGCAGTGAGTGGGGCAGGCCGGCTGACCCCCTGGAAGTATGTGCCATATTCCCAAATGGCATGGCTTCTGATGTATCCATACCATTGTCCTGGTTCACAGGCTGGTGCGGTAAATTAAATACAGCTCGAGAAACTTGAGATGGGACTTGAGAGTCGCAGCCGTTGGATGGGATTTGAGCCTGCTGACTGTTCTCAGTGGGCCCAAGCTGTGGCTCCGCGCTCGTGGGAGACATTTGAGACGGGTATGGCTGCACACCATCGATTGGAGAAACTTGGGGTGGCTGGAAGCCGTTAGTGGGTGAGACTTGGTGGGATGGGTGCTGAGCACTGGTGGACGCTGAACCTTGAGGCTGGTTGTTTGAGCTTCCCGTAGGTGAAATTTCTGGTTGGTTATGTGAGCTGGCGGTGGGTGAGATCCGCGGAACCACGCCGAGTCTTTCATCCACCTTTTGTCGATGTATCTACGGACACGAAAAAATTTACACGTTGTGAAGCTCAAGATTAGTTCGCTGACTCGGTGGGGGAAGGTTTCTTTGTCTGTTTTAATTTTTTTTTTATTCTGCCTTTTGAAGTAATGCTTAATCTATATTTCTGACTCACTCTATTTCTCAAGTGCACATCAAAGTTGGAGAACGACTCTCCCGGACCTACTGTATAGAGCTGCACGACCAGAAAACATGAGCCACTACTTTGCGGTGCGCGTAGACAGAGTTGAAAAGCAGCATCAAGAGCCAAGTAAGAACACACCTTCCCAGGACAATCGAAACACTTTAAGCGCCAATCGTATCCAACAATCACAGGTGGTTGACCGGGTCCAAGTACATCCCTCTTTGGCTTAGGGACCAAATCGACTCGGTCGGAAGGGTATGTACTTTTGATAGTCTGAAGTGCCACTGACATCCACTGAGGAGGTTCCACCTTCCGAGCAATGCCGATCGGCGGCGGGACCCTTCCGTTGGTCATCGAGCGTCGCGGCTCGCCCCCGGCTACCGAACTTGAAATGGAACCAGGGCGAGAACCAGGAGGGAGCTGAGTGGGAGTTAGCACTTGCTCAGGGCTCTTGCTCTCTTTCTTGACTTTCTCCGATTGCTCTTTCGACCTGAGTTCTTTCCGCTTCCTAGTCTCTTTGCGCGTTCCCATAACCGGGGGGGAGTCGGAACCTGCTCGTTCAGGTTCTCCTTCGTTTTTCTCCAGATTTTTCTTGGCGCCAGCTTTCTCGGTCTTGGTACTATTCCGACGACTGCTAACACGCGCTGGCTTGATAGCTTGTGAGCCCGATGTGGTTTGCGATCTGAGATTAGTCGGTGAGTTCGATTCGGGGGAGTTTCCCGTTTCAGGAGAATCGACTACCACACTCTTGGATATGTTCCTTTGGGCTCGGGTGGTGGGTGCTTCTGAAGATCCATGAATACGTGAACGTTTCTTTGAAAGGGGTTTTTCCGAACCACCATTATTTGTTGAACGAACAGAAACAACAGGTGAAGAATCTCTGGAAGCAGCACTCTTGTTACTGCTGGCAACACTTGCGGCGCGCTCTTCACTGCGTTTCGCATTTCCCGATTTCAGCAGCAAATTGGCGCGACCTTCTTTCTTGCGCTTCCTACCGATCAAACTTGCCGGGGGATTTGAATTGTCTGCTTTATTTTTATCCTTGCGAGCGATTGCCTGGTCTGCAATAGCTTTTTTAGCTTTCTCCGCTTCCAATTTAAGGCTCGTGTGATAGTCGGCCGAAGTATTGTAGATGGTAGGTCGGTTTCTCTTGTATCGATGAAGGTACCTCCCTGTCCGCAAAGAAAAAGGCATGATTCACATAAATCATACGACTGCGCGAGATTAATGAAGGTCGTGTGTATCACTTACCGCATTCACCACAAAGGGTATCTTTTCCGCCTAAGCCTTTTCGCCTGCCTACAGCAATCTGCTCCGGACAACCACAATTGCTACAGTGCCAAACCCCGTCGACCATCGGGTCATGTAGGCCCATGGACTCCCAATTCGTTCCGCGGGTACGAGATCCGGCTGCAGGAGGCTTCTTAGAGGCGCTAGCATTAGTTGATGAGTCTGGTTTGCTGATCGTCTTTTTGGTGGTTGGGCAGGGTACGGGGGTACCAGCATTACTGGGCGTCGGCGCATCTTCCTTGTCGGCTGTTGCGTTTGCCTCACTGGTTTTGGGGGGTGTACCAGAAGGAGCAACATCCGCAGTCGCACCGCGCAATCGGCGAGATACCCGACTAGCGGTGGTAGCTTTATTGGGTGTGCCCGACTGACTGTCGGGGACTTGTACTTCCTTGCTGGCGGGAATGTGTCGCTTCGGGGGGAGTTCTGTGGGGTTATTATGAGCCAAATGAGTAACGGAGACCAGCTTGAGCACAGGTGATAAAGGTGGATTTAACAAGAAAACTGACCGGATGGTTCAGGTATTTCGACGGCCGATTCCTCTATAGCAAATGGCTCAGCAACAGGCTGGATAGGCATGATGACATCTTCATTGTCGTTTTGGTAGGGAAGTACCATCTTGAGCCCTTGGATAGGCACGATACTACGGACGGTGCGTTGAGATTCCCTGTCAGGTAAGGTGATACCTCGGCGGCTGCGAGTTTGGCGGCGCTTCCTGCGTGCCTCTCGGTCGTGCTCCTTCTCCTGACGGTCAAGCTCCTCCGCGTTTAGGAGGTTGAGAAATGGGGTAAAGTCATCCACCTGTCCTATTCGAATCGGCTCGGTGACTCTCTGTAGAAACGCATATCTCAGCTCGTCGTTAGGGACCGGAAAGCCGTTGACGTGTTCCACCAGGGCAAGGGACTTGACATAGGTTTCAATTTGTTCACGAATTGAATGGGCGATCGCGGTCCTAGACAAATTGCAACGGGGGTTGAGAAAACCAACAGTCAGACAGATTTCATGTCGGATGTGATTAACGAATTTGATCCATATGGGGAGGACATACTTAAATTCACCGCCGAGACCCAAATCGTTTGCGTAAATCTCGACGAACTCTTCGGGAGAATTATTAATTTCGCTGATTTCCCACTCGAAGCGATCGGTGAGATGGATGTTACCGGAGATGATATCCAAGTTGATAGGTATGCGCAGTTCGTCATCTCTCATGTCCATCGAGATGTTGATCGACTCGGCCGGTTCAGGTCTGAAGTCCTGATCGTTATCGTCGATCAGCCGCGATTTCATCGAGGCCTGGTGTAGGATAGGGGTGTTGAGGTGATTGTCTAGCTTGATCCGTTTGGAATCGGGGGGTAGTTCTTTGAGGTCGGGTTTATCTTCCGAGCAATCTTGGTCCATCTTCAAGATCCGATCCCTCCAGCTGGCCCACCATACTTCTTCTTTCTTCTGGTGATGATCAGTTATGGCGTCTGGATCGATCTGGGGGTGATGACTGTTTTCCATTTTGACATCATCACCAACTAATTCCTCTTCCGGAGCCATGGTATGGCTTGCTAGATGACCTTCGAAATTTTGGTGAAGTTTGTACTCTTCCAACTGTTCTTTGATGGCGCTTGCGATGGGTGCGGAGAAGTGTTGGATGGGTAGGATTAAGTCTTCGCAAAGATGAATGGCAAATTGTTCCGGCGTGACCACCGGTTCTGTTCATAAAAACGATGGATAAAGCGGGTTGTTAGTCTGATGTAGGGACGCAAATGAACGAGTTTTTTTTTTTTTTTTTTTTTTTGGGTACCTTTTAGATTCCAAGTGAATGTATCTCGAAGTTTCCAGTGTTCGACCTCTATTTCGAGTCTAATGGGGACTAGTACCTCTTCGGTGTTAGAGATGAGCCTGAGATCTTGTTTGCTGAGTTTGAGCTGGGGGCGACTTTTTCGTTTTCCATTGGTTGCAGCCCTGTCATGGTCGATTGGCATTTGCAGTCGGAATCGGCCATGGGATCGGTTGGGGGCTACTTCTCCCAGCCAGTCGGAGCGAGCAGCGTTGAGGGCATCTCCATATGATGTGGCGAAGATGGTGCGTTTTTGACGACGCCCATTGAGAGTGCAAGTTTCGTGTGCCTGGTCCTTGGATGCCCAATGTATGATGGATGATCTGTTGGCTTCTGTGATTCTTTGTTTAAGTATGGGTTGCGAGTCTATCAAAGAGTGGGCTGGATGATGGTCTAAGGACGCAGGGTTTTTAAGTTTCTGAAGATGGCGGGATGAGGAGGGTGAGGGATTGTTGCCTGAGGACAGGAGAGTATTGGGATCGGGATGATGATCGAAAGCGGAGGGGTGATGATCGGCGGTGATGGGCTGAAGGATGGGGGCGGACTGGTACTGTTTGGGGGGAGAGTGCAACGAGGAGGATGAGGAGGGGGACTCTAAGTTGCCGAGGGAGGAGGGTCGATTCCCATTGGTGAAGGCGGTAGTGGGCTGGGCTGGGAAGGTGGGAGTGGCTGAGCGTGGAAGGGTTGGTGGGGCGAGGATGGCAGAGCTGGATCGATGCAGGGTAGGGTTCTGCTGTTGGTGAAACGTAGGGGAGTGGAGCAGCTGCTGTTGGTGCAGTAGATGCTGTTGCTGTTGGTGTTGAAACTGTTTGCGCAGCTGGGGATTCTGCAGTTGTTGTTGTTGTTGTTCAATCCGCCTGGGCTGCAGTGGTGGGAATGGTTGGGAGGGTGGCTGCTGCTGCTGTTGGTGTTCCTGGTGAGAAGGGTTCTGCTGGTGCTGTATCTGGCTGAGCTGTGCCTGTTGCTGCCGGAACATTACCTGATGTTGTTGCTGTTGTTGCTGGTTTTGTTGTTGTTGTTGGTTTGGTATTTGTTGCATTTTTGTGTTTTTTCTCTTTTGATTCGCTTCTGATACAATTTTATATTTTCAGTTGTCTTTTTTAAATTCCACTTGACTCCAAAAAAAAAAACACCGCCTCGTCCTCTCCATGGGAGATGCACTCCCCGGGGGGAGGGCGGAAGAGCGGAGAAGAGCCAAAAAAAAAAAAAAAAAAAAAAAAAAAAAGGGGGGGGGGGGAGAGGGACACTCCCACTAGAACACACACAAACCCCGAAACCCGATTAATTACACACTTCAATCCCAAAACGAGTAGATACACTTAACTATCATGATCATATTCACTGAATGGAAGATGGGACATTAAAGGAAGCCAACTCAAACAATGGTTGATGGTAGATGTCCAAAAATAACTATTGAACAGAATCAAACTACATGATCTACTTGAGTGTGAAAAAAAAAAGAGGGAACATGTGGTTCACATGAGTTATAAGTTGAATTGAGATCAGGATCAATCCTTCAAAACAAATTGACTGATTCAACATTACCAGAGGGAGGTGGTTATGTAACTGACAGAACATAACCTGTAATCAAGTAACATCCCAATAAAACAGTTCACATCACATAAATAAATCCAATTGAAAAAAAAAAAAAAATGCATTTTATGTACATAAAAGTATTCCCAAACACAATATAGCCTAGGCAATTCTCTCAGAGCCCTACTTTGGCCAGCGGGCTTGTGGACCACTCAAGACCCATTGGGCCATGGACATCTAGTGAAAGCTCAAACTATGAATTCATGAGCTGCACACCAGAGGCTTAGATTACTTGCAATGCAACTCATGTGTAGACAGACATTCATCTTTTTTGGTCCTCAACTGGTCCATCTCCAAAAGCACCAAGATGGCTAGCCCGTTACTGGTTGTGCCACACAGAGATATAATATATTCCAAACTCTGCATCCTGCATAGCAGCATCAAAACAACGTAATCAAGATTGGTGTATGTACTAATTATATCACAGCTTAAAGCCTACTACACTCTTTTCATTTTTTTTTTTTTGAATTTCCTCCAATCCAGCTACCAGATAAATGAAAAAGGAAAGCTTGACATTTTCAAAAGTTGGATTTGACTATACTAGTCTCTGTCAAAAATAATACTACATAGGTTATCCCAACCACATTTCATGGAGTGCTTTTTGTTGGAAGATTTCACATGATACTCAACAGGAACAAACATCCCATTCATCTAGAATAAAAATAAATAACCAGACGAAATGTGTGATTAGAATGATCTTGATTTTGTATAAAATCTAAGTAGGCATTTTCACTTGTCACTGATATCAGTTGTGATAATGGGGGGTTTCCTTGTTGAGCACAAGTGATCCTTTCCTGATCTCTGGAAAGTCTCTTTGTACCATTTTTAATGCTGATTATAAGGTTAACAAAATAAAGGGGCAAGTTGCATCTTAATGCAGGGCACACCTAATCAGTCCAATTTACATGTTTTTCCACCCAGGCCACAGGGTGACTTATGTCCAATATGTAAGCAAGTCAGTTGTGCTCAACTTTGGGACCCCTTCATGGTGTTTGATAGCTTTTTCAGAATGGTGTTTTGAATTGGCCAGGCCTAATCCTTTTGTAGACAGATGATGAAGAGTGCAATATAACAACACTGGATTTGTTGAAGATACTCTATCTTTCGTAGTGTGTGACTCTGGTCTTTCATTTGATTTTCTAAAAAAAAAATTGTCATGAAAAATGTTGCAAAAAGGGATTTGTTTCTATAGATGTTTTCTCGGACCATCATGCAAGCAACATACATACATAGTACATCTCACCCCTCAATTGATGTTCACTAGTGGGATTCCGAATTAACTCATCATCAATGATTTCATGCTGGGCTTCTGGTCCCAACTGTGCTTACACCTGTCCAGTTATCTTATCTTAAGATGAAGTTTCAGCTAATAGAGATGGTCTTTATTTACCTTTAAAGTAAGTCTTGAAAGGAGTACATACAGAAGAGCAAGCATGCACATGTCCGATCTGAACAGCTGAACGGGTTTTTAGGTGATACTTTACCGAGTATTTTATGTACTCCGCTGAAAGATGAGTCAACCTTGTTTCATCGGGAGGTTTTTGTTGTGTGTGTCACATTCCTTTCACAGCTTTCCCCGAGTTCCACCGTCTTCCCCATCTCCTCTTCTCCTTTCGTCTCACTCTGCCGAGTTCAGAAACACAAGGCAAAACAAAACAAACACCTCTGCACCGACGTTCAAAATTAAATAAGGAAACCCGAGTTGCCCATCTCCTTTCCCTTTCCTTTTTTCCCTTGCTCCCCCTCAGAAAGAATTTCATCTCGTCGTAGCCTCGACAACTAAATAGCACCACACAAGCTTTTATAGTTGTTACCCTCTCTAATAGTCTCCTTCATCATCTCTCTCACCCTTTTCTTAATCTTCCTCCCGACCGCGCAGACTTTTTTTGCATTCTCATACCCCGAGAATTTCACTTAACCCGCTCTAGTTGTCTGCTCTTGTTCACCCGCTCTTGTGGTCCCACTTTCTCGCTTCCTTTTCTTTACCTCAACCCAACTCCACTAAGTCCTCAAGCGTCCTTCGCTCCGACTAGATCACTTGAGCTGTTTTCAACCGAATGAGCAAGACAGAATTATGTAGCTCCATCCAAGACACCGTCTGGGCAGTCAACCCTGAGACCATCGGAGGAAGGTAAACACACCATTTCACTCTTTTCTCTTTCGCTCTACGCTCAAAACCAACAAAATAAGTGCAAGATATCCACCTTCCAGCGTTCCTACCCTATGTCATTCTCCCATCCCACAGAGCTGGAGCTCCGGGGGCCGGAGAAGGCAGAGCAAAGCTCATCGATTTTCCAGTCGATCCGATAAGTTAATCGGTACTCATCCTAGCGGGCATCCTATGTATACCCGCTATCTGACCATCATCTCACCCTGCCATAAAGAGAGCAGAGTCATAACTTCGCCGCGGCCCCACTTGCCTCCTGTGTATTGTTCTTGGAAATTAAATCATCAGCTCTTGTTATCCGCCTCACAACCCTATCTCCCCTGATTTATATCCCAACGCACTTTCTCATACCATCAGTTCTGTCATCTCAATCATAAATCTCAGTTTGACCTTCCTTTTCATCAGTTGCTGACATTGATTTTTAATCTTTCCCCCCCATCTACCAGCCTCTTTTCACCAAGCTCATCCTACCAACTACCCACCTTTCAACCACACGGCCCTGCCTTCACCCTTGGTCACTCCATCCTCAACTCCCCTCTGGGCATCCAGCTTAACGGTCCATTCGCCCTTTCCTCACCACCGACATCAATGAAAGGCTCCTTTGGATCTGCTCTTGCCTTCTTTGCCTCCCTTCCAAGAGTACTTCCAGCTTACTTCTCGGCAGGCCTCCACCCAGTCACCACCTCACCACGCATCTAGCTTCCTATTGTCTACGGGTTACTTGCCAGCTTCTCTCGCGGTGCTCTGGCTCCACCTCATCATTACTATCTCCAGATCTCTCGGTATAACCCAAAGAAGGCACCGGATTTTGTTGTTTGTTTCGCTTTTTATTTTATTTTTCTTCCTCGTCTCACCGTCTCATTGTTGGTAAGTTCTGCTTCCCAAGATCTGTTACTCTCATATGTATGCTTGTATGAACTGACCCACACATCTTCTTACAGGTCTCTGTAATCTTGTAAGATGGTGGCAATCAAGAGCTTTGCACAGCTTTCCCTCTCGCGCCCTTCCTCGCAGCCTGCAACCTCACGCACCCTTCATGACACTCTCCAATCTGCCACTGAGCAAACGGCCCTACCTACCTTGGCCCGACGTCCTACCTGCAATGAAGACTACTATCTGTCGGATGATCAGCTCATCTCGACTCGCTCAAAGCCCTTCGGCTCCCCCCTCCCTTCAAACGATTCAAAGTTGAACCCGGCTCACCCTGTCAATTTAAAGGTGTCATGGAACAGCCACGCTGACAACTTGGCATCCAGCCAGCCTGTTACTAAGGCTTCTACGTTCAGCTCCAACAAGCTTATGGTACCATCCAAGACTCATGCCCTAGCGTCTTCGACACCCACAGCTTCAATCGTCAATGGCCATACTACTCCTGTCGGCACTCAGCCCGCCACTCACAAGAATTTGATCTCCAATCTACGCAGTGTCTCTGGCAAGCAAAGCACAGCCCTCTCCCGCAATGCGACTCCTCTTAACTCCGTGCCGCATAGTCCCCCAACGGCCGGCGTTACTGGCGTATCAACTCCCCCTGCTAACCCGATCGCATTGCATCAATTGGAAGCTAGCTATGTTAGCAAAGTTGGGACTCGTCTTCGAGACTTGATAGATCAAGTCTTCCCTTCACACATTGAGAATGGCCTCGCTTGGAACGGAAGGGGCGCGCCCAAGCCAACTGCGGCCGCTGAAGTGGTTGAGGCCTTGAGACAGTGAGCTTTCTTTTTGATTGAGCTTTTGATTGTTTGGTTTTGTTTTCTGATCAAATTTTCAGTGAGTTGGAAGTTGCCAGTTGCGATTTATATATCTTTCGCTCGCTGTTCAGAACCGCTGCGATTCCTGCCCTTACAGTATTTGCAGGAAGGCTCGACTCCCTTCTCATATTACCAGCGAATGAAAAATCTGTGCTTTGCGTTCCGAAATCGACCAAAGACGCAGATCATGCATTGCCTGTTGCATTGCGCTACAATATCGAAGTTGTCCGTTGCTCTTGGTCGGCATACTCGCTGGTCCGTGGAATTTTGAAGACCAATGAATGGGGCCCTGAAGTCACAAAGGTGTTGCGTGACGGGTTGACACCATTTTTATCTAAGATGGACGCCATTATACAGCAATTCATGGGACCTTACCTACTCGAGATCAAGAAGCAAGTAAACGGTTGCATTTTAAAGTATCCGCCTCCAGAATCCGTCCCCCTCCCCGCAGCTAAAGGTCATCTCTCCCTCAGTCGTACCATCCCTTCTCTCGGTGGTTACGGTACCTGGATCACTGCTGCCCATCCACATGAGCCCCTGCGCGAGTTGACCAACCTGTTGGATGGTATTCGAAAAGTCTTGTTTGTCAAATTGGCTTGCGGAGCCGAAAGCCACCGTTGGATGGTTAGCGTTGCTACCCAGGCAGTCTGGAAAGGAATGCTTGTCTTCGCTACCTGCGCATTTCCCCTTCCTACTCAGTTATCTCACAGTTCTCGTGCCTCTCAGGCTTCATCAGCTACACACCTCATTGACAGTTATTCCGCAGCCTTGGGCCTCAGAGGAGCTAGACATATTTTACACACCGGCAAGCGCTCGCCGTCACCACCGTTGAAGCCCGATTTTGCTTTACATCATGAACTAGTCCACAATCTCAAGGTGTTTTCGGTAGCCATTCGCGACTTTGTGAAGGATATTGCTGGTCTCGATCCGCGTTCCGGTAACGGCTCTTCGAGCTGCACTGCTGATTGCGAGCTATGCGCTCAAGGCTTTTCGGTTAACCCGGGTGATGATGGCGACTTAGTCCGCGAAGCCATGAACGAAGCCTTGGAAGCACTCTCGGCACTCCAGCTGGTTGCTTCGGCGCTCCTTCAGCCGGACCGCTTACGGTGCAGCTTGGCTGCATGCACCGACACTGCGGCAACCCTAAGCTCCTCTTTGGCGACACGCAAGACTGCCGACCCTCCGGCATGCCCTACTTTGACCCTAGCACTTCAGGAGCTCCCACCATTTATCCTATTGTACCTGGTCGCTTCCCGCATCTCAAAAGAGGCTGGCTTTAGACTTCCCCATGAGGTCTGGGGGATCAGCTGGGCCGACTACCAGGAAGAACTGAAAGGGTTCGTGGCCGCTGAGCGATGGCTACCAGAAGTGGCTCATGAGATGGCCCAAGAAGTTCGCCGAATTCAGCGTCTTCGACAGCAAACCCTTGAGAAGGCCCCCGACGCCCATTCGCCCACCTCCGCCAAAGGCTCACCCGACAGCACTGTCTCCCCCGCGTCGGACCTCCGAGCTGCTGACGATGTGGAGTGGATGAATCTCCTGCTGCTATCCATCCAAGTCTTGGTTGCCTGTTGATCCCCCTACCTCGTAGACGCTCCGTGATTACGCTATTGTTGTGGACTTGAAAACAAGCATTCATTCTACATCCATGCAGTGTCTTACTTTTATTAGAACTATTACGAGCACAACCAATACACACCGGTAGATATCGCTCCTTCAAACCTTCGTTTGTGGAGTTGTTCATTTGTGTTGGTGGATTCCCCTTGGGTCTTTCTGGAGCATTTTTATTTCACTCAGGATCTATCTTTTATCCTACGTGCACTTCACATACACACTCCCATTATGCGACCTGTTCTACATTAACGCGTCAATAAATGTCCACTGAGCCTGGTCATCAAGACATGTCTTTCTGATCCTGTGTTGTTTCCCCGTCTCCTTTTATTTTTTTGTTCTCATCTAGATGGCCGTTTCTTCCATCGTTAACACTAATGCAATCATGATGGATTTTCACCCATAATTCTTGCTATTGTTACCGTCTAAAAAGAATGAGCTTAAGTAGAAAGGGGTTTTTCCCCCATCAACAGACGCGGTCAGCATCTTGGCTGCTCCTCGATCCCTTTCGATGGGATTCCCCCAAGTCTTACATGGACTGCATTATTAGCAAGAGAGACGGGTGTGCAAGTCGATGGGCCCGGCTGGCAATCAAGTTGTAAAATTCGATGGACAACTACTATGGGCAAGCTTTGAGGCTTACACACACGCCCATGTGGTTACTGGGATTTGGAGTAGAATGGGACGTTGACTGAGAAAAACTTGAGGTACATTTTTTGCGAGGGCAGCAGCAAATTTCCACAGAGCTCCGTGCGTGAGTTGAACTCACAGAACTGCAAGACACGCTGGATGTTGGAAGCCTCAGCCCTGCCCATGCCTGCACCTTCAATGTTGTTATTTAAACGGGCCTCACAAGTGGGGAAACATTGCTCTCTCCTTCCTTTACTCTTTCAGTCAACTTGTTCTTCTTCTGGTCTCTCTCCTTACCTCTCATGGTAGGAAATTTCTTTCATATTTCTTACTTCGAAAGAACATTTTCTTTTTTTATACGCTTGCTTCATTCTTATATCTGTTCTTCATTACACCTCTCAAGAAAACTTTTTGGGGGGACATGTAAGCGAAAAGTAAGAGACATTCATTTCGATTGTGCTCAATCTGGTGTGCAATAAGACGCGGTCTGATATTGATATAAGTTGGCTATACAAGTTCGGATCTAGGTTTTCTCTCTTTACATATACACCCATTGCTTTGCTGAGGGATTGGGGGTCTAATGGGTAAGAAGCGCGGATAGATCGACGACGCAACAGAGAGAGAAAGGAAGAAAGGAAGGGAATTTTAGAACAGGATAGAGGAATCTCTGTCAAAAGACTTTTTTTCAAAATGATGATAGCAGTTTTTGTGCGGTGGACTGGTGTCTGACTAACGTGGTATTTTCTGAATTTTATAAATAGGTAGGCTTTGTGGTACCATTCTTGGGGTCTTTGGGCTTCTGAGCCGGCGGTGGTGGTCGCTTCGTGCTGTACTTGGGGTCCTTGGGCTTATGAACCGGCGGGGGTGGGGGTGGCTTGGGAGAGCCGTACTTGGGGTCTTTGGGTTTTGGAGCCGGTGGGGGTGGCTTGGGAGAGCCGTACTTGGGGTCTTTGGGTTTTGGAGCCGGTGGGGGTGGCGGCGGAGGAAGCTTTGGAGGGCCGTGCTCGGGGTCTTTGGGCTTGTGAGCCGGTGGGGGTGGCGGAGGCTTGTGACCCGGCGGGGGTGGCGGGGGCTTGTGAACCGGTGGGGGTCCGTACTGGAGGTTTTCGGGCTTGTGAGGAGGTGTACTCTTTCCAGTACCATGTGCAAGCTGCGGTTGGGGCTTATGCTCGTCTCTACGAGACTTTCCACCGGTGAACTTGGGGTAATGATCATTCGGCGGGGGAAGGATATTTCGCCTGAAGTTTTTGGGCAATGCCGTTCTAAGGACAGGTGTGCGTTATTTCAGATGGGGAGCTACGCCAACTGACTGAAAATTGAGCATCATGAGGGGAGTTGAGGTACTAACACTGAATGCGCGTCGAACCCATAGGTCACGAGAACTGTGGAGACCCAGTATATATGGAAATGTGGGTCAGATCTACTATATTATGGCGAACAAATATCGATGAATCGATGAAGACCATTATATATACGCACTCAAAACGCAAGCTAAGATCAAGTATCCGAACTTCATCATTTTGGTATTGCGTCTGTCGGTCAGGACACGAACAAGGGGCTCAGAAAGTTTTGAGAAGGTTATTATTCTGTTTGACAAGTGACGATGGCGAATGAGTTCACTGGGGGAAGAAAATATGCTGAGAAGAAGTGGTCCTTAAGTATCTGAGAACCCGACAGAGTAAGCAGTCTATGCCTCATGATATCCCTTGAGGTAGCCTCTCTGATATAGTATCTTACCTCTGTGTTTGTGTGAAGACAGTGTCATAAACATCGCCAAAGCGCTTTCACCAAACAGTTACCGCACGAATTCCGCTTTATGAAAACTTCTGTGAATACATCTTTCGTTATAATCGAGCCGACAAACTCTGATGACTGAAGATCATCATCAAGGCCTGATTTATTTTGAGATAAACGTCTATATAAGCGCTGGGCTTTGTAGGAAGAAGGCGACGCGCCGTCAAGTCATCAATTTCCGACCCTCGCGATCTGAGATCTGTAAGTGCTGCACAGAATTTCCTTGCCCCAGGTTATAGAGAAATGCATATCATGTGAGCTTTGGAAGGCTTTGGAGCGTAGGACTCATATGTGATGCTGCGATCCTCATATTAAAATCTCATTCGATGAGACTGTTCCTCGAGGTTCTTCGCTTAACAGACGAATTGTCATGAGTTAGAACACCGTTCTTTTGAAAATTTCGCACGATAACATCTGGATGTATGGAATATTCTTATGAATCGGAGCAGTTGGGAGCCACCGGTGTTGGGAGCAGTACTTTGGGCAGTCAAACGTTTATGAAAATCACATCATAAAACTGGAGTTAAAGCATCCAGCATGCACCTGCGGGAGAGTCAAAATCAAAACCAAAAAACACTTCACATGGACATGTGAGGTCTGTGCCGAGGACTTTTCTGACCAGCCTTTTATATTGATAGAGAAAAACAGGGATGCAAATGTGTTCCTTTCCAGTGTGTAGTAAATATGTAAGCACTCAAAACTGTGAGCGATTGATAGTTGTTCCCAACGTGCGGCAGTTATGCAGTGGAACCAGCTGACAACAGCTGACAATGTTCCAGGTACGTTAACTGTTTTATGAACTCACTCAACCCAAGCATGAAAACCTAGGTAACCAATTGGTTGTTCAAGAACTCAGGTGAGGACAAGAAGATACAATGTATGAAACAAAATGAAAAAAAAAAAATCAATCACCTGAAGGCAACAAACAATGTATGTAGGATAGAAGCAAATAGGACAAAGAACAAAAGAAAAAGAAGAGAAGCCAAAAAAATGTGCATGCCAATTCTCAAGTCCAACAATTATAGTGTTCAAATATGCTTAAAATGAAAGCTAAAAACATAACATCATGGACAAGAAAATTTGGCAGGGAGCTGTCAAATGAGATTTATATAAGTTGAAAGCTCCCTGCCAAATCTTGGCATTTATGGTTTTTTTTTTATTTGTAAATTATATTTTGGGTCTTGGTTAAACAACTCATGTTTTTCAGAGAATCAACTCCCAAAAGTCGTGGACGTTGTGTTTACCTTCTGTCAACTAACCAGGGACCATTTGGGAGTTGATCTCCCAATTCCGCTTGAGAGTTGGGAGTCGGCAGGCAAATCGCAAAAGAAATAAAAGTTGATTTGCACTGCGACCCCCGTGGGAGTCGCCACACCAAAATCAACACAGCGCATGGGAGTCGATAGGTTGATCCCCACACTAGAACTCTGACCACGTGTCAAAACCGCTTGGGGGTGGACCAAAAAATATGCCAGACTGACACTTTCAAGGCTGTAGCTCCCCCAGATAGATATAAAATCATTAGTTCTTTTCTGAGCTTTTTTTGCTTGTAGTTCTTTGTTGTTGTTTTTTGTTTGTTCTTGTTTTTTGTTTGTTTATTATTCTTTTGTTTCTATTTTTTTATTCTTTTTTTCTTCATTTTTATTATTTCCAATATTACATCCACTTTTTTATTTAGTTGATTTTTGGAGAATTGACTCCCAAAATTGTGCCACAGCGTTTTTACATCCACTTTCAGTCACTGGGCAGTCAAGAGATAATGATTTTGATGTCCATCAGTTTTGGGAGTCAATTCTCTAATTTTTGTGAGTTGTTTAACCAAGACCCTATATTTCATGTTATGCATATTTGAACACCATAAATAGAGGCAATAAGACATTAACACCTACAACTCTACTGGGTTGACCTAGCTGATGATAAGGAGATTGGCAAAGTGCAGCAGATTGTCAATTAGAAGGGAACGTGCTATGAGTCAATGGGACACAACAGTGCCTTCTTGCCAAGAGGGTAGTGGCGGTGCCTACTTGCCAAGAGGGTAATGCACTTTCTTGGCAAGAAGGTACTGTGCCTTCTCTTTGGCAAGGGGGTGACACTAACTTCTCTGATGTCATAGGTACGGGGTACAAGCAAGTGTATCTGGGTACCTGGTGAATGAGAACAGTGTTAAATGCATTGCAGGCCTGTACGTGGGCATTCTCAGTCATCATTGTGGGTATCTTTACAGTCACACTGTTCAGCAGTAATACTCCTGTTCAGCAGTAATAATCCTGTTCAACAGTAATACTCCTGTTCAGCAGTAATACACCTGAACAAGTGACCGGAAATCTGTTCCACACTGACACCGCAGAATGCTTGTTTACAAGCCTGCTCTACATTTAACACTGTTCCCATAAGCAAACTCCCAAGCATGAGTAACGGACCAGTGGTCTCCAATAAATTGGGAAACCTCTGTCAGGAAACTCTTTTCATACACCCACAGTCCTTTTATGATCTTCCCTCCATGCCGGCGCCAACATGCCTCCCCCTGTTTCATCTCAGCTTCTTTGTTCTGGCCACAATGAGAATGTTAATTTTTCCGGTTGTCCCCACATTCATTGGTGCCATCACCTAATTCTTTTTTCAACATCAGCACCTTTTCCATTATTGGTACTGCAACCTGTTTGATGTACATCAAATTTCAAATTTTCTTTTCCCCATGCAACCCTTGCTGTTTCCTAGCCACCCCAGCACAAAGGATCATTGTACAAACCACCGTTACAACAACTTCAACCAGAACTCTTCTTCCGGCCCTTTGCGCAATTACATATTCGTCCCATAGATCCCCAAACCTACCCCATTCTGACGTAAAGTCCCCAGCCCATACACTGATATCTATTACCTGCTATTGACCAAGCAGGAAAATTGGCAATAACAATCCTTTGCATCTTACTCCACGCTCTTGGCAGCATCTTACTTGCTGCTCTTGGCAGCATCTTACTCGCCACTCTTTGCACCATTGACTTGATGCTCCCAGCAACTGCTAGACATTCCGCTAGATGCTGCTCTTGGCTTGTCAGCCGGCATCTCTTCTGTGACTGTTGGTTGAATAATAAACTCTCATCTACACTGTGAAGCAGAGGGGCTTGCTCCCAGCCCTTGTGAGTTCTAGGGACACCTGCTGGTGCTGAGCGTAATAATTTGGGATACTATCTATTGTTACTATAGTAACAATATCTACTGCGTAGGTAGGTAGCAAAGAAGAGGAGAAAAAAGGAAGCTAGATTGATATGGCAACCCCACTTACTGATGTGATGTAAGATCTTCAGGTTTTAATCAATGGGAGCTGGGGATTTGAGGGATAGAATCCTCTCCCTTTATGCTCTCTTGACAATGGTTCCTCCCCATTGAGTGAATATGACCACAGGGGAGGAAGCAGTAGCATGGGGAGGAAATTCCTCCCAATCCATGGGATAAAACGGAAGGAAAGAAAGGGTATATTCTTGTTGCAAGAATATACCCTAGAAGAGATGTCCTTCCTTGGGATTATGAGAAGGGTAAATTCTTGTTAAGAGAATATAACTCAGTGGATAATCATGTGTATGAAAGAAGGTTGACTAGTTAATATATATATATAAACAAATACATAAGCATAGTATATATATACAAATATGTATATAACTAAAAAGTATAATTGCTAACAAATGAGATATAGAAGTTGGTTTCAATGGGACTCAAACCAGTGACCATGATAAGCCATGTGTTTTTAGGAGAAGGGGCTATTTAACCATAAGATAATTGCATTTATTTATCTTGCTCTGTCATTGATTTGCAGCTATGTGAGCACTAGTTGTTGCAATGAACGAGAAGCCTGAGAGCCAGAGTGTGAATTGCGAGGAAGGATGAGGAAAGGGTCCTTCCGCGCACTCTGCTCTCGGGTAGGCTACAAGACATGTGACATGTAGTGGACAGGTGGGAAGCAGATGACACAGAAAAAGAAAATGAAATGAAACACGGAAAAAGAAAAGAGACACAACAAACTATCCCAACACTAGTCTCCATAGTTGACATGGCTTCTCCGTACTTGCCACTCTCAGACGTCTTATACTAGCCGCTCTTGGCTGTCTTATACTAGCCGCTCTTGGCCGTCTTATACTAGCCTCTTTTGGCCATCTTATAAAAGTTGCTCTTGGCCGTCTTATACTAGCAGACATGTCACTCTCTTCCTCTCTCTATTTGCCGCTCTCAGCAATCTCTGAGACTTGCCACTCTTGGCATCCCCATGGTTGCTGCAGCAACCAAGCCTCCAGGCACTAAAATAAGATGCAACTCAGTAGGCATGTTTTTTTGGGTTTTTGTCAGCATGGTTTTCAGTTTTGGTATTGTGATCTGAGGAAGCCCGCATGGCCAGCTGGGTGGCAAAGAAGGTCCTGTTGTACCACAACAACTCTGAGCTGGCCATCTTTCCAATGGGGCGGAAGCTTTCTCATCAGCTTGTAGTGCTCCATTTCAGGTCATGAAGGGTAGTGAGATGCATACAAAGGGCATTCTTGGCCTTTTCAGGGACATCCTTGTAGCCAAAGTGTGTACAGCTTTCTGGTCGGGATGTTTGAGGAGACTGTGGCATGATAGATGACTGGCGGTGAGTGTTCTCCGTCCAAGCACTGCTGTGCACAGGGGAGCAAGACGTTTTGTGCTGAGTTCCTCCAGAGGATTACTCCCCACACACAAGCAGCATGGTCACCACCAAGCCACCTACTGCACTACTCTTCACCGGGCAAACTGGACCATGAAGTACACCACTCTCAATCCCCTGGGCCACAGACTGACCATGCCACTCTCCCCAGCCAGTTTTATTTCTCAACTCTCAGATCAAATCCATCATCCTGCAGAGAAGTCATACCTCAGCAAAGTGCTAACATCAAAGCTCTGATGAAGCCAACTCACATGCCTTCTGGACTGCAATAAAATAATTTTTCCTTCCATTTGCATGCACAAAAGACACCTTGCTTGCTGCATTTGCCAACTCAAATAACTGACTGAATTTCCTTGACTGGTTGATCGTCAAGAAACTGGCGGAACATGTCAAGTTTTTGACAAGTTCTACCATCAGCAAGTTTGGTCTTTCCCCTCTTTTTTTCTGATAAAAAATAATAGTCATGATTGTTTCAATGTTGCAAGGAGAGAAAGACCAAATCAACAAACCCCATCTCCCACCATGGTGACTGCCTTTTTATCCGCACCAGCTCTGGAGCCATTGTTGTGTATGCTTTTAAACACAACGGAGACACCATCAAGCTCCACAAGTTCCATTGGTATGAAGCACTGTGCAACGTGCCACCATTGCAAACAGTCTCATCCTCTATTACATTCTTGCTGTCCACTGAGAATAGTAAGCACTACTTTTGTGTGGCAGGAACTCCAGAATCCTGTTTGCAGTTTGATTGGTCATTATCCCATGGGCTTTTCCAGTGCCATTTCTCTACTGATTATATGGGAACATCCCACATGTACAATTGATGCAGGGACAGTGAAGTACATGCAGTAGCCCATTTACTATGTCTGCTGTGAACATTGCTGACACAAAACTTTCCATTGAGTGCAATGGCAGTATGATGAGAAATATTGTGGTGCCATGGATGCAACTGTGAGCCTGGGTCTCTTACGTGACTACAGGACACAAGATTGGGAAGGTACAGAGGTTTATATTCCTAAGGATAGAAGGAAGAACAACCAGGGGGAGGAAAGAAAGGAGGGAGGATAAGATAAGGAAGGAAGGAAGAAGACAACTAATGATGTGATTAATGGCATTCTTTGGGCTTTCTGTCTTTCCTTAAGTTAAGGGGTGGTTTAAAGGCAGCTAAGCTTAACCCCTCTTCTCTTAAGAAACAGAGAAGGTCCAGTCAGAGACTGCCTTACTTTTTTATGCCAAAGGAAACTGGTATAGGTTCTTAGTAGGAAACCTATGTGGATTTAAGCAGCAATTCCACAGAAGCAAGAAGATATATTTAAGATGATTGATTGTTTTATAATGTTTTTGATGGTTTGATTCTTTTTGGGAAGGAAGAAGAAGATGATGAGTAGAAATGGGATGAAATCAAGCTCAGGTGAACTTGGAAGGAAAAGATAACTGAGCAAGAACTGCTTACTAGTCAATAGATGACACCAAATGACCATTACCGTACAACAAGGGGAATTGATGGGACCTAGGTTGATGAGTAGTGTCACTACTAGTGAGGAGTTGAGTTGTCCAGAGTGATCTGTTTTCTTCTAAGTTGTTGGTTCTGAGTGATGATGAAAATTTTCATCCTGCCAGTGGTGAAAAATGGTTAACCTTGTTGATTGATATGCATATATTCAATATGGTTTGAACTTAGAAAATAATAGATGTTTAAAGTGTAATTACTCCTCAATTATACATCACAACTATGGACAATAGTAGATGAAAATGATCAGGGAAATAAGGTTAATCTGAAGAGAACATTGTTGAAGCCTTTTGGGAAACTATGCTGTCTATAAGGCTGAAAGTAACACTTTGCTTAAGATCAGACCACTGATCCAATTCAGGGGAGGGGGTGGGGGGGTCTAAGTTGATGGATATCTACTGATTCTGGATCCACAGCTTTTAACTTTTACTTCTGCGACTTTCCAAAGGCAATATCTTATGATAATGTGGTGTCAAGAGTTGCTTTCACATGCTTATGTTTGCAAGGCAAATTCACAGAGCAAGTTCAAATCATATGGGTCTTGGCTGGTGAATACTCACTGATTCTGGAACCACATCTTAAATGTTACTTCTCAAACTTTTCAATACTAAGAGTTCAGGATCAAGAGTTTTCTTGCACCTCTTGTTTGGCAAGTTCAAAAATCAGTATCATGATGTATTGTGGGATCAATATCACAAACACGCACATTCACAAGTTAAAAGGGACAATTTTGTTTGCTTGCCAGTGACTTTTCTGGGCCGCACGGCAAAGCCGCACTGTTCCCCAGTTTTTCACAAAAGCATAACACCCAAAACCGCACCCAGCACTGCTTGAAGGGTTTGGGGTGTGAGATTTACCCGCCAACAGGTGCCAGGTACCCACAATTATGTACTTATTTTATATATATATAGTGATTACATTGTCATTTAAGGTCCTGTTCAGAGCTATTTGAGATGACTGGGTGTTAGTGAAACATTAAAATGTGGAAATTTGAGCAAAAAAAGTGCAAGAACAACTCAAATTTGCATAAATACATGATAAAATTTCAATTTTTTCCTGTTTTATTTTGGTTCAACGTTTGGGACACCCCCCAAAACTGGTACAGTAATATGTGTTTTGCAACTGTAATTCTTGGAAAGAGGGTACTGTTCTTGCTTGGAAAGAAGGAACTGAAAAACTTCTGGCCAAGAGGGTTTTGTGCCTTCTTGGCAAGAGGGCGCTGCAAAATGTTGCTGGCAAGGGAGTGCCTTCTTGGCAAGAAGGCAGAGGTAGTTACCCACAGGTACCTGCCAAAATTACCTTCAGTACCCACCAAAAGTACCCACAGTACCCATCAAAATTACTTGTGGTCCCCACCAGGCAGTTCCAGGTGTTGGCTTCTGAGAAAAAAACTAACAGGTACCCAAACAATCAAAGAAGAGACACCAAAGCAAAACAATTAAAACACAATTAGAAGTGAAATTGCAAAGTACAAAGGGGCCTTTGTACTTTTATACGTCACTTGAAACCAATTAGTCATGGATTTGTTGTTTTGAGAGTAAGCAGTAAAGGGAATAGGCAAGTTAAAAAACAGGTATGTACCCAACATGTTATGGAAAGAAAGTAAAAAGGGAATGAAGGGTGAAGGACTAGATGACTCCTGGACCATTGGCATCCCTCTTGGTCACATTATTTTCCATCAAGCATCCCTGGATGTCTCCATGGTTATCCTCTTGGTAAATCCCACCATACCAAAGTTTGTGACTTCCATGTTGGGAAGCTTCACAAAGGTTGTACGGAAATTTGGGTAAATGGGATGGCCCTGTTTGTCAAGCTGGCAGTTGTGCTCAATGTATGTTTGCACACTAGCCATATCACATGGTATGCACCACTCTTTTGTTCCCTGTGTCAGTGGATTGGAGTTGCTTGTGAGCCTGGGTCTCTTATGTGATAGCAGGACACAACAATGGGGGGCAACAAGGTTTATTTCAAAAGAATTTAGGGAACAAGGGATGAGGAGGAGGAATAGAAAGAAGAAAAATGTGTGTCTTTTAAGAAAGTATAATAGGGGGTTTCAACTTACTTCCTGAGGGTGTCCAGGTCGCGGAAATCAGGAAATTTAAAACTCCTGGAAACCAACCTGAAGACCTGATTTCCTGCCTAGGAAGGACATCCAGGACGGCAGGAAAAGGCCAAAAAATCAGGAGAAACCATTGGATTCCGCCCCATTCTCTCATCACCCGGGGTAACCCTGATTTCAACCCGTTAGGTTTCCACTCTCAGCCGCACTTGTATGTATGCACCAATTTTTTTCTCCGCCCACGCACACACCTTTCTTCTCATACCCATTTACGCTTCTTCTCCCAACTTGCCAATCCACTCAAGTAATGCCGCGCAAGAGAAAGATTTCCACGGCAACCCAGCCTCAACCAGCTACCCCCTCCACTCAAAAAACTCCAAAGGAAAAGAAAGCACCGGTCTCGTGGGAGAAAGACAGCGAAGCGGGTGTCAGCAGTATCCGCATCCTCCTTGATTGGTTAGCTGTTGAGGGGAATTATTGGCGTTGGCGGGGCAATAAAAAGCATGGCTCAACCAAATCTGCTCTGGCAAACAAGATCCTTGCTCTGATGGTGGACGCCGGCATTACCCACCAAGACAATAAAGGAATTCAGACCAGGATTCAAGATCTCCAATTGTCCTACTCCAAGGCCTGTGATTATCTTCGACGTACGGGATCCGGCCTTCAAGAAGAAGACATTGCAAATGGAACGAAAACTCTCAAAGGTAAGCCATTCTTTCATCTTGCATCATTTCATTTTTGATTGCTAATTTTGTACCGTCCCAGATGCTATAGTCAAGATATGCAAGTTTTGGGATGAATTAGATCCCATCATGGCCACACGGACCATGTCAAACCCTCCGGTGACCAGAGAGTCAACCCACCTAAGCATCCCAACTCTCCTCAGCAGCACTACAAACAAATCCGAGTTGCCACTTAATCAATCTACGCTGCGGGGTGCAAATGATGACAACAATTCTGGATTGAGTTGCGCGGAAATCCACCTAGTGCTGGCACAGCCAGGCCTGCGTCAAAGAAGAAATCAGTTTTCAAGCGTGAGTCAAAAAGTACAAAGATTCTTTTATTGAATGCATACTTACATCTCATTGTGGTCTTCAGAAGATAGCAAAATTGTTGATTTTGAGAAATATATGGCCAACAATGCTGCCTACCAAACCAAATCTCTTGCCGCACGAGAAAAACAAGACAAATCAAAAAAAAAAAACAAGAAGAAACAACAAAAACAGGAAAGAAAGATGAAGAAGGTTGCACTTGCCTACGAGAAGCAAAAACTGAGGATTGAGGATGAAATATTACAAATTGTTAAGATGGAGGCCCAATTGAAGAAGAGAAAACTTGAGATGGAAGAGGTTCGAGCTCGATGAAGGATTTGAAGGATCTTGGCCACACAGAGGACGAGATTGCAAAGTTCCTTGATGATCAGTTTGGCCACCAAGGCGAGCGCTGTCATCAAAGGCTCACCTCCGGATCCACTAGTGGCAAGGATGGGGAATATACTAATGGAGAGAGCAAATCGGAGGAGGCCTCAGATTGATATTATTATGTGTTGGGTTTCTATCCACTCAGTCATGTCTATGCATGTTTGTTTCCCCTATCATTTGCTGAACATGTCTGCCGAGTCCCTTCTGGCTAGGTATGAAGTCTCATGTAATCTGAGTCAGACCCTCTAATGAATTCGCCTTAGCCTAGTGGTTAATTCTCCCTGTTAGAAGTTTTTCCATGAGGTTGTGGGTTCGAGCCTTGTGCCAGGAACTCCTTGATCTAATACAATAGAAGAACTTTGTCGTAACCCGGATCGGAGATACATAAACTGTGCATACTGCAAGCAGTAACTGCCACACTGAGTTGAGGTGGTCCTTCAACATACTGGCAGCTGGCCTGCCCCTGAGCTTCCAGACCCCCTAATTGAGCCAACTTTCCCCTCCTGGCGGTCCTGACCGACCAAAAAATTGTGCTGTTTTTTGCCTTGCGCAAACCAAATTGAATGTTTCAGAAGATCTGAGAAGACCTGGTTGCACTTCCAACCATTTTTTTTTTCAATTTCAACTGCCGCACCCACTGCCCTCTTCTAAGTCCTTGCTTGCCAACTTTTTTGTTGGCCAAGTGCAACAACCAACTCAACACAAATGGGGGGCTCTTTACTCGATAAAATCAAGTTCAAGATCAAGTGCAAATCTGCTATCAAGTTTCCAAGTATGCACAAGAAGAAGAAGAAAAAATCTAAAACAGATGCCACGCCAATTGCTTCTAAAGAGTGTACTGGATCTATTCCCAAGGCCAGAACAACAGACTGCAAGAGCAAGTTAAACAATTTGAAAGACCAACATCTGGATCAAGAAGGTTCCATCAATCACTTCTCTCAATCAGATCCCTTGAAAATCAGCCCATTGCCTCAGGTAGATGTGTTGAAAGACTTAAATGAATCCCTCAAGAAACACGGTCTTTCAATGGCTGCTCCAACAAGTGAACCGGAAGCTGTGATCCACCCATGTTTGCAAACAGAACACCCGGAGCCTATTTTCCTCTGGATGCATGATGAAGGGGATCTTCATTCCTTGCCAGGTGAGTGAGACTCCATTACCATAAATATAAAACTAAAAATGCTAACCGGGTTTCTTTCTTCCACCTAGAGGACTTGTGCGCTTTCTGCGATGAAGCGTTCCCAAAGCAACCATCTGAAATTCTTGTCACAATGGGAAAATACCTCCGAAGTAAGAAACATCTCCGTAGAAGGTATGAGTCAGGAAACCCTCTTGCATTGCATCTACCGGTAAGTCAGCTGCATCAAATTAATAGAATTTTATACCCAGCTGATTGCAATTAAAAATTAGTTTCCTGAGATTGCAGAGCACTGTGTGAGACATCGTGCTGAGGTGGAAATTTCTCCCATGGGGATCCAAAGGGGCTGGCCCTGCCAAATCAATTTTGAGATGCTTGGCAATTCAGTATAATCTTTCTTCAATATCAGTTGAAGTGAATAGCAATCTAATCCTCTGGGCATAGCCAAGTTGATGCCCTTTGGGAGCACCTATGGGCTGTAGGAATGAGACAAGTACCTTCATACTTCATGGATGCTGCACTCTGTAACTGGCAGCTAAATGGGCGACACAAATCACAAAGCATTACATGGGCTCATTTGAGGTTGAGCAGCCAGGTTAGTTGAGTTCTTTGCAATCTAATTTCTCCAATAATTGAATCCTGCAGCTCCTTATATCTGTTGTTTTCAATTCCAGCTATGGTATACAAGGCTTTGAAATAATCTACAACACGCTGAACAACATATTTATGAGCGCCTCGCAGTTTGGTCACACAAGCCAGATGGCCCAACCTCTCATGCCTGACTACTTTATCCAAAAGGTATTGGTTCCTGAAACAGCTTTGTGCCTCATTGCTCAGGATTTGGAAAGGGAAACTCACAATCCAGTCGTTCGGCAAACGTTGGAGGACAGCCGGGCTTATGGAGCTGCAATGTTCCCAGAAAAAGATTGATGTAGATAGAAACATGGTACAAGGACTTAGTATGACCCCCCGTTTTCCCTGAACTCTTTTGCCGAGGCAACCACTTCAGCCTGCTTTCTTAACCCTTCCGCTGTTCCTGGAGGAATCGAGTCACTATTTCTGCCGCTGTCTTCGTCAACCAAGTTTATCCTATTTTCATTATTATGTCAAAATAATAGTTGGCTCCACCCAGATTGAGGAAGTTGTGTAGAACTGCACATGCCTAAAAATACAAGTGATATGAATAAATATTGATGATTTAAAAATCAATTGCATAATCTGTGCTCACCTCAATCCACGCATTGACACGTACTAAGTCCTGCTCATTGGACACACGCAATCAAAGAACTCTCAAACTTTGAAATCGGTTTTTCAAAAGACCAATGCAGTTTTCAATTGAGACTTGTACTCCAGACAGGTGGCGATTGAAATCTTGCTCTTCTTGGGTAAGTATCCTGTTTCTTTGGCGTCTAAAAGCGGGTACAGCTTGAAGTGTTGGCACAAAAGCGGAGTCAGCCAAAAGGTATTGGCCCTTGGCAAAAAAATCATTTGGATTTTTTGTCAGGCCACAGTTGGCGGTCGAGCGTTGGTCGTGCAAGCAGCCTGGCCATCCAGTGTAGAGGTAGAGGATATTTCTTTGCTGGTCGCATACCAACAAAGTGACAATCCCGTAAGACCCTTTGCGATTGTAGTAGTCGGGCCCATCTTTTTGTGGGCATGTTGAAAGGACAACAAGAGTTCCATCCAGCAGACCAACACACCCATCAAACCCAACGTCTTGAAACCCACTTTGAATTTCCTCGCGCACTGCCGGGGTAGGCCAAGTGAGTAGCTGTGATTTCAGAGCCAAAATGGCCATGATGCATCGGTCTGTGTACAGCTCAACAGTCCCCTTGCCAATCCTAAAGAATGTTGCAAGCTGACCAATGGCGAATCCATTCCCGTCGCACCCGAGTCTCTTTAGCGCAACCATCATCTGATCTTTCACTGGTCGTTGGGGGTGGTTTGATTGATTTTGGAAGAGTGGGTTACTGGAAACCTTGTCACATAGCTTCACAAATGATTCTTGGCTCATGCGGAAGTGCTGCTTGAATTTTTTCTCTTCTAAAATATTGAGCAAGTAGTCACTGATGACTGGCGCTTTTTCAATCCGGCTACAAGGGCCAAGGTAGCGCTTTGACTAAATATATAATAGCCAAAGAATTTTTGCTTTGGTGATTGATAAGTTGAATTCTCTGTCCTCCTCTGCATCCATCTCTTTTTCTGAGTTAGATGTGTCTTCAGATGATGTATCTAAATCTTCCATTAACACATCGATTGCCGCAGCCTTCACATCAGTGTTGATGGACTCGATCAATCCATTTATCAACGCGTTCCTCCGGGATGTGCGCACCATGGAACCTAGATCTTTCTACTCATTATGATCAGTTGATTGGTGAGCTCTTTTGGAGGAGAGGGAGATAGGAAGAACTCTTTCAAGCAACATACCTTCTGTTGTGCACAAGTGGAAAAAGAGCTGAGAGATCTTAGGGATAAAAAAAGGCTCTGGCCGATGCTCTCGGGGCTGCTGCTTCCCCCAAACAACTTTCCTGATCACATGAAAGCCTGTTGGGAACAGGTCTTGGGAGCCATTGGGGCTCTCAAACCAGGAGGTCATTTTGGCGCGGAGTTTGAATTCCTGATTTCTGCAACCTGGAAACTCTCTGGAATGAAGTTGAAACCCCCTAATGGAGGAGGAATGCAGAACCGGGCAGAGCCACAGTCTCTTCAACCTGAGAAGCAGGAGAAGGTACAGTCAGAGACTGCCTTATTTTTTACGCCGGATACTTATAAGGAAAACTGAGTGGTTGGGGGGTAGCTCCACTGGACTAGAATGAATAAGATGTTCTTTTGATGCTATGGATGTGAATGTGCCTCTTTATGATGATGAGAAAGAGAAGAAATAAAAAGGTGGATAAGATCAAAGCTCACAAGGAACTTTGAAGAAAATAGAAACTTGGAAAGCTGCTTACTATCCAAAGAGCTGACACCAGATGACCACAACAATACAAAGAGGGGAAATGATGGGGCCTTGGTTATTGAGTAGTGTGGAGTGGTTGTCCAAAGTGTTCTGTTTTTCTTCTAAGTTGTGGTTGATGAGTGATGATGAAGATTTTCATCTGCCGAACTCTGAGGGGGATGAACCACGTTGATCAAAATGAATATGCATTATGAAGTTGAACTTATAAAATGATTAGATGTTATGTGAACCTCATAGTTAATTACTTCACACTTATACACAACAAAGTATAGATATTATTATATGAAAATAATTGCATTGAAGAGAAGAATAAGAAGAGAACATTTTTGAAGCCTTTTGGGCAACCGTGTTGTCTCTAAGGCTGACATTGCTGATGTTTTTGCTTTTTGGAGAACTAATTGGTGTGGCTTATTGAAAGTCAGAATGCAAAGATGGGGCATCCATCAAGAATCCACATGAGTTTGACATGTTGATAGGAAATAGGAGGGTTATGAACAAAAAAATTGAATTCGGTTAGGTTGTCAGAAGTCAAATTGGAGCTTGGTGGGAACAGCAACAGTTGTCTCTCCAAAGGAGGAGAAAGCCTGAACAAATATATCCTCAGCTGCTTATCCAAAACATATTTCTTGGCCTTATTTTTGCATTTTTTAAGCCTTAATGTTTGTATCCCTGGCAATATTATCATGATAATTGCAACAATGAATTTGGAAAACTGCTTTGCAAGGCTTGTTCAAAGATGATTTCTTGGTGGATCCTCTGCAAATTTATAAAGTCACCATGTCATTTTGAAACTTTGTGTGACTTCTGGTTTGCAAAGAATTTAACTTGCAAAAAGCAATTTGCAAGATTATCATTCTTCATCAAATATTCATACAAGCTACATGTAAAAAATGGTCATTCATGCATTATTGGTGAGGAGAAGTTGCTTTTTTGCTCAAAATCACACATTAAATTGATGGAATACATAGAAAGGGGTCTTCCAGGATCCTGATGAATAGCAAGTGTGATAGAATTGGTACCTATTAGTGATCTGCTCTGGAGCAATCAAGATAATCAAAGGATGCATTGGGGACATAGTCAGGATCAAGGAAAAACATTTTTATTAGCATCCACACTACATGCAGGCAACCCAACTTTTTTCCTTTTGAAGAATCCATAGGCAGACCTGCTAGTAAATGCATCATGTATGGGTGTTTGAATCTTAACCAAAAAGAAAGTTACTACATCACACTACACCTATAAGAAGTCAAACAGGCAACTCTGCAGTAGTCCCAAGTGTGATGGGTTAGCTAACTGTGTGTCTGGTTCCAGTCTCCCATATTGGTTAAATTGCAATTGTATAACTACTCACCTACATTAGTCCCACAGGTTAGCTACCATTGTGTCTAGTTCCTGTCTCCCAAATTGGTTGAGGAAAGGGAGCTGTTGCCTCACGCACCGGTAGATCAGGTGACTACTACTGCTGCGGTCCACAGCTATGTACAGCAAATCCAAAAAAGGATGACCAAGGCATTAGGGGGGTTCACAACAGCCTTTTTGGCTTCTGGTCTTGCTTAATTTTTTCCAGTTGCTTAAATTTAGCGTAAAATCAAGACCCTTAGCAAGTAGGTGATTCAACTTGCAAACTAGTACATTGTGAAAATCTAAGTTCTTGACCCACATAGGAAACATCAGGAAGGTATGACCTGATTGATTGCACCCATTTGATGTGAGGTGTATGTAGATGATTGTTATGAATCATATTTTAAGACTTCCGGTGGTGTGGCTAAAAATTGGGTCAGGCTAAATGCACTCCAAACTTTTACTACATGCACTCCAAAATTTTGGAGTGGGCAAGTGTCCACTCCAAAAAAAATGGAGTGAAAAGCTGTTCACTCCAAAAAAAATAAAATGGAGTGGGCAGTTGTGCACTCCAAAATTTTGACATTCTTGGAATGGAATGTTGTGTACTCCAATTTTTTGGGAGTGGACTTGGGTGCACTCCAAAAATTTTGGAGTGGACTTGAGGTGCACTCCAAAACTTTTGGAGTGGAGTTGAGATGCACTCCAAATTTTTGGAGTGAACTTTGTGTGCATGACTGTTTACTCCAAGCACTACAAGAAAATCTGCTTCAACTGCCACCAGTTGACATGCAGTTCCTTTGATTTTACTTCTGCTGTTACTTGAATCTTACTCAAATAACACTTCAAAACAACTTCAATGCGCAATCACTGTGCATTGTGCACAGTGACTGTGCAAGAAAAGTTTTTTTGAATTAACTTGGAAGTAAAAGGGGTAGTAAGATGGGATTAACCTGCATGTCAACTGGTGGCAGTTGAAGCAGATTTTCTTGTAGTGAAGGAAGTGAAAACTTTTGGGGTGCACACTTTTCCCTCCAAATTGGAGTGCATGAAGTAAAAAGTTGGAGTGCATTTATCCTGACCCTAAAAATTTCCGGTGAATGTCTATTGTGAACCCCCCTATTGAGGTTTTTCCACCACCAACCTTATTTTTTTGTGCATGAAATTCTGTATACTCATCTTTGTGCTAGAGAGCTTACCATGTAAAATGATGAGAATCTGACATGAACCTTTGACACATTCCCATTAAATTGTGTGACATCAATGCATCACTGGCCTAAGGTTTGTTGTGAAGATGAGTAATCAGATTCAGGAGGCAGTTTAAAGTGCCATCCTTTTCTGGATTTGCTGTACAAGATTTGGTTCTTCACAAGTTTAGGCCACTAGCTGTCACAAACGTGTCACACAAAGCTCTAACAACACCCACTCTGGCAGCAAATCACTCCAGGTCCCAGGACCCAGATTACTCCACGCCGCCGCCCCTTGCAGTCTCTGGTGAACCTTGGTGAGCAGGGAGAAGTTATGTACATAATTCTACCTCTGAGAAACCAATCAGGATCTGATCATTGACAGTATAGGAGCGTATGGGTATGGGTCAGTACGGATAAGTATTGATTGCAGGAGGTGTGGCCGGAGGAGACCAGTGTAGTCTCCTCCGGCTGGCTGAGCCGCAGCCGAGAAGACTATGTGACCTAGGACATCCTAACCTAGGACATCCTAGGCTCGTTTCAAGAGGTGCGAAGCTCAACATGACCTGAATAACATATATATTTACATATTTACGTAAGATCCCACCGGTGTAAAATCCCAACGTGTTAAGCGTTTTAGCTGCGCTGTTGTCTAGATTTGAAATTTGCACTGTTTACGTACTTATTCAGACCAGTCTCGACTCTCCGACTCCCCTCCTTGCCGTCCTGGCTGGAATGAGTATTAACCAGTTTCGAGTACGATGCCAATACGGGCTAAGGTGGCGACTGCGAGATCATCAGTGAAATATTTACTTCTCTTACATGATTATGATGGTGTACACATTTTCAAAACATGGGTCGCCCCTGGTCACCCGGACTTTTGCACTCACTCAGACCTTTGCAACTCAGTTCCAGAGTCCTCTGCGCGGTAGGTCACTGGCCCCTCACTCCGTGAGGCAGGCCATTTTGCCAAACGATACATCTTACCTGGTTGTGCGGCAAAGTGGGCGCCGGCCGATTAAACATAAACATCTGAATAACATTATGATTGCAATTTCCGTTCCGATCTCTCTTTCTTTGCCGCTGTTTCTCACGAAGCTGGAAAGTTGAAATCAATATCGTATGTAGCAAACCGGTTGAAGGCTTTTACATAGGGGGTGGGGCCGGGTGCTGATCGTCTGTTACCATGTTATTCCGCCTTGGGTGCGGTCACAAACATATTTGCTGGGTACATAATTGGAGTCTGGACTTTAGACACCGGTGACTTGAGGGTATCTATTTTTGAAATGTACATGGCTCACCAGGGCTCACCTCCGGCCCGAAGCTGATGGTGTCATCGCCATTTCAACCTTGAAGAGAGATGAAATGATAAATCTGAAGCAGGAACTGTTTCTCAGCTGGGAAGCAAGCCGTATAGGGTTGCCGCTCTTCCAAGTTTCCAATTTTTCAAATCGAGGCTACGGTACGGCCAGCCTGGCTTAGCCGATTCATGTGAACGCCGGTCGTCGGATACACGGTACACCTGAGCGTAACCTGTGTCCTAATTTAAAAATATCTTTTATCAAACCAAATTGAGGTCACACTACTCAACTGAACAATTTGAAATCTATAGAAACCCTAAGAGATTCCTGGCTTCTTGTCCTGCGATTTTACTTATTACATATTTACACCAGCATCTGTTTTCCTCGGAGATCAGCACGCGCGGGAGAGCGGCCTGCCTCCCATTGATCAGTTCATTGTTTATTCCGTTTCCAATCAGTGTCCCAGGATGCACGCAGTTCATGAAATAAAATGAGTCCTGTAGCGGCGTGTCAAAGAATTATATTCCTGTCCTCGTTTCGCAGACCCTATCATCATTCATGTATTATAAGCCGTCAATCCTCGAGCCAAAATCTACCGCGGCCCACCAATCCCCCCAGCTCCGATTCCTTCGAGTTCCTTCAACAATCAAACGTGATTTGAGTGCTTGTCACCATTCTCTCAAGTCCCAGACCCCCGCATTCCATTTGTCTTCAACTTTCTTCACTTCGGGTAAGTTTCTTGCTTTTTTATTAATCTGGCTTCCATCCTCCGAGCAGAGTGCAACGATCTGTCGCACACAAGATTAGACAGCATTGACTGGTGGGACATGGACTTCAACAACAATCTTGAAAGGTCTCAATCTGGTTTAGTTGGTGAATTTACGTGCTATACATTGTCAAGAAGATTTAGCTTCTTCCCTCCTTGACGGCCACATGTGCTTGATCAGCTTGGCCCAGATATCCTTAATGATAGTAGTATCTTCATTTAACAAACCCTTTGTCCTGTGCTGAGAGCCTTCCGCTCTTGCCTCCGCTCACTGTCGGCGCAAGGCCCCGCCAGTGGGCTCATCAGCATTTGTCATCAGCTGACCAAGGCTGACCATCACTTGCTCAGTGTTGTAATCCAAATCCACCGGTCTCAGTCCTACACCCATCTTTTTCGAGACAGATGTAACATCACTTCAACAAATATCCCCGCTTTGCTGTCAGTTGTCTTTGACCTACAGCAACACCTACAAATCATATTTTCCCTCCGCCTGCACACGTCACCTTCCTGAAGTCTTGGTCGCCTACGGCCCTACGCAACTATCGAAGCCTATTTCTTTGCGCTGCAGCAAATGGAGAATAAGAATCAAGATGGATCTGCTCCTCCGCTGCCAGATTTCCATTTTCTATAGTATGTATCCTCCGCGCAAGCCAGCAGGTGCAAGAAAGAAGAAATATCCTTCACGTCAGTCGATCCATTCGAGGCTTGCTTTGACTATCATGTATTCCTTTGTCGATGTCCTTCCACTGATATCTTGACAAATTCCAGGGTCATTTGTTTCCAGGAATCTAATTTGTGCTGTCGTTGTCTGACATCTAAACCTCATCTAACCAGAGCTCACCAATTCTCCGTCTTCTATCTTCTTCTTTACTCGTCATCGGAATATCTTTCCTGATGCCTTCGTGCATTTTGATATCTCTTGCGCCACCTTCTCCTGGTTGGCTTTCATCTGGCATACTGATCAATTCGTCACCCCACACCGACGTTTTTTCCTTGACATAACTACATCAAATCCGATTCTGACTGCCTCTCGTCCCCAACCTTTAATTTGTTCAATGATGAACACGGCGATCCAAGTAGTTTATCTTGTCCGTGGAGATCCTGACCATCTTGATTCTTCTTCTCCTCCGCTTTGTTTGCGCAGATATTTAACCTGTACTCAATTCAGTACATCATCTTTCTTTGACTGTCAACAATTTAAACTGCAAGACACCTCGACAGCAGTCAAACTCATCACCCATCAATACAAAGCGTACAGCCAATCATCTTCCGCTGTCTCCAAACAGTGAGTGCTCAAATGATTAATCGCAGCACACTTCTCTCTTCAATCATTGTCAAAATCATATTCCCATCTGTCTGCTCCCGAGTTGAGGAGGACATGGTCAAAACTGTTTCCCTCAGCGAAGCCAGATTACGCATTGCTGTCTTGTGCATGTTGAGGGAAGTCTGATCAGTCTTGATCATTGTTGTCTCCAGGAGTGGTATTATATCTGCTCTCGCTGCGCTTTGAAGCCCAGGCACTCAGTGCATCTCCATGAAATTTGGGGTAACTGGGTCCTCACCTGGCAGCAGCGGAGCAGCCCTGATTTATTTGATTTTGCTTGCTGATGTTTGTCCTTCTTGCTCACAACCAAGCCGTCGTGCTCGCCTCCTCCATTCTGTCCACCAAAGGTAGGTTCTAAGTGTTCCATTCTCAGCAATCAATCAACTTCGCGCCCCAAAAATTTGCAGTGGTTTCAATCTCCTTGACGCTCCAACACATAAATACGTATGTTGGCCTCTCCACCCCCGTCAACAGACGTCCAGCCAGAGCAAGGCTTGTCAGAGCCAACTCTAATTGAACAGCCAGATCAGCATCCCACTCCTGCGCCCCCTCGTCGGACGTCGTACAGCTTATATTACCACAACACAAACGAGCCCGAAGTGTATCCCGAATTCAACTGGCCGGAGCATTCAAGTGCCCAACTGTCAAATATGGGCGATCCAGCCCTATCTGAGAATGATGCTGCGGAGAACAAAGCAGATAATAGTCCATTGGCATTGGCGTTGGAGCCTTACCAAGGGACTGCTTCCCCTTCCCCTCCTTCGTCGTCAGTTGGCCTCAATCACGCTCCTTTCTGCGCTACACGCTGACATTGTGCTGTTGACATGACCTGCAATTTTGACTTTCAGAAGAAGTGAAACTTTCATCTCAGATGTTGGGACCGCCAGTGGCGAAGTGGGCTTTGGTCGACAAGCTCCGCAGCACGATGGTCAAGTGGAAGAAATATTACGGGTTTCTAACAAGCGTCCTCGCGCTCCCTCACTATTACAGTTGGATAATAGATGCTTCCAGAGATACTGTCGGCCGCATGTAACTTCCCCCCACTCGTCCCCGGGTAGTGTCGGCAGCACGGCTGCCAAGCTCAAGGAGAATGTGGATTCCAGTGGCCTGCCTCCCATCGTCACACGAGAGGAAGTAGACCGGGGTTCGGCTGTTGATGACACCACAACAGAACTCCAAGTCCCCGCCACGCGGGAGTATGACAAACGCGTCTCGGTCGCTGTTGACGCGTTGGGCGATTCGTCCCCATCCAGACCCGATTCCAACTCCACTTCGGTGTGTATGAAGTTTTTCGCTTTGCCATATGCCCTTTCCTCATTTAGTTCACCAATGCCCGATGGCTACTGTACTTGCAATTTCACTTGAATCTCGTGCTGACTTGCTCATGTCTTCCGCACGTAGTTGAAGCTACCTTCGGAGCTGGCTTCATTCCCTGCTGAGGATTGCTCCCACCAAAACTCAACTCACCAAACTCCTGCGACTCCACATTCCGCAACATCGGTATCGTTCAGTTCTCATCAGCCCCAATCCCAGCAGCTTCACTTTCCTTCTCATTCCAATGGCTACCTGTCTGCTCTACCCTCTCCGGTTGTGCCTCACTGTGATGGCAATAGCCAACCCGCTGACCGGGGATCATACCCTAGTTCTCCTGGCATGACGCTTACCGCACCTAACTCGGCAACATTCCCCCAGGAGCCAAATTCTTCCTTTGGTCCTTTGACTTCACAGCTTCAATCAACGGGGACTCCATCCCATCATTTGGTCTCACCTTCATCGACTAGTTTCCGTTCCTCAGATGCAGCCTTTTCTCAGCCGGCTCAATCTCGACTGATTAGGCCTGCTTATCCTAGCAGCGGCAAATCTCATGACCTCGATACCCCCTCCGCCCCGGCAACTGCCGTCCCAGCAACCCGGTTGACCACTTCTCCCGTTCCACCGCTTAACCAAGCTTCAAGTTGGAGCTCAGTAGAAAATCAGGCCCCTCGTCGAAGAGGCAAACTGCCATCAGCTGGTGAGTCTTGCGTTTCATCCGTCTTCGACCATGTCCACAATTCTAACCACATCCACGCCGTTCTAGTGACAACCATTTTAAAAGGCTGGTTGATGGCGCATACAACCCACCCCTACCCAACTGAAGAAGAAAAAAAAAAATTGTGTCAGGAAACTAACTTGACCATGAACCAAGGTGAGAACATGGTCTATTCAATCTTGAGTGAAAGCTCATTTTCATTTGCAATTACTCACGATTACTCACGTGCTATCGCTGTGGAATTCAAGTCAGCAACTGGTTCATCAACGCTCGCCGTAGGATCTTAGTTCCCCCCTCTGCGGGAAATTCTGTTCATGAGGTCAGGCAACCCATTCGACGCCAAGCGCAGTCCCAACTTGTGCGAGCAGCAGGTCACGCCGGTGCGGTACCGCCCTGCCTTACAATTCGTCACGTTGGATCTCAATCGCATTCAGCGAGCACTTCACCTGGTCTATCCATGTTTTCACCCATCTCAGTTGGGTCACCTCACCTATCGGGCGCTGCAGGAAGCTTCGATTTCCGCTACCCAATGTCACACCAATCAGTTCATGAAAGCCCCTATCACGCCGAAGGGCTTTCTACCTGTCCTTCGACTAGTACGCTTAGTCCTTGCTCCAACCAATGGCCCAACTCGGCCCAACTCCTTCGACAACCACCAAGTTCACCGATGTATGCCTCACATGGGAACCAGGGTGCTGTACCCTATTATCCATCCGCTCAGTCTTTCCAGGGCTATCCTCCCAACCACTCTTCCTCTTCAACACCAATACCGTCACCGCACTTTACTTCATCCTTCCCGAGCGGTCCACATTATCCAACTCCTCAAGCGCGGCTCCATTCACCGCGACCAAATGCAGACTCTCACCCTCCTACGCCTACTTTGTCCCATTCCAGCGGTCAGCACCATTCAGTACCAGCATACTTGTCCCACGCCCCAGGCAATCCGTCCGTCAGCTTTCCAACAAACCAAGACGCTGATAAATAAATCTGTGTGTAACCGCTTTGCTTAGTCACTTGGGAAGCTACGACTCCAGATTATTACCCAACAACTTTTTATTCATAATCATATCGTCATCGCTTTTGCAATTGTACTTGGTAAATTTGAATTGAGTTGAATTTTTTAAGTGTCCTGTTTTGTTTCCATCATTTTTCTCTAGCTTTAAATCCGCAGCATTGCAACTCCTACATGTTAACAAATAGAAGGGTTTTCTGTTAGGCATCCCATTTCTCACATCATTTTAATGAAACCAGGCATGAATAATTGTAATTACAAGTTTAGAGTGGTTTGTGGCTTCACCAATGAAAATCTGGTGTCACTAGATTGTAGGTGCCGTTGGGACAAATGCAGCTGTCAAACCATGAGGTGTGTTTACAATTTGCATCATGTCTCCCTCTTGGTAGGTGGGGACTCAAAACGTCCAGAAAGACTCCCAAACAGGACATGTTGATCATGACCATAGGAAAATAAAATAAAAACAAGCATCAGCAGGATTCACCAAACCATTCATTGCTAACATCCCAAATTGTCCAAGTTGCCCAATGAAGAAAGCCAAGCACATTGAAGCAATGGATCCCTGCTCACATCAGGCCACTTGGTGGTGAAAGATGAGTTGTTGTCAAGTGCAGCTGTTACATGAGGGCATAGCATAGATAAGAACCAATTCTTATCATCCTGTGCTTCATGCCCCAACCATCTCTGACCATTCCCACTTTTGACTTCCAAACTCTTGACTTGATTGATGGCCCAGCACCTCTCCTTTTCTAATAACTTTTAATTAGTGAAAAAAGAACACCCATGGGTTGAGTAACTCCACCCATTAGTTCCTAGTCACTGTGACAGTTGGCAAGATTACTTTTGCAGATTTTCAAAAAGTGGTTGCAGCTGCTTGCAATTCAAATTACAAAATACAACAGGCTGGCTTATCACCTGAAGAGTATTTTATTGTATACAAACATTACCCAGTGCCCCAGTTTCCCAAAAAGGGCTAATTAAAACCTAAAAACTATCCCAAATAGAAAATGTCTTGGCATGTATCCTGAATTGGGTTGTATCAAGTGAGTCAGTCTTATCTATTCACATGACCTAAACAGCAAAAATTATCCAACAAGCCAAAATGGAAAAATTACATACTGCACGGGCACCAGGATTGAAGGGCAAGGTGGCTTGGGACACCTCATCAAGGTCTAAGTGTACAATGGAGACTTAGAGGGCAACAAATGTTAAGAGCTTGGGAAGATGCCAACCTCCCCATGAAACAACTATACTCTGCACAATTGGTTCATGCCCCATATTGATGCCAGATGCCTGTATTTATTGATCCATCTAATTCCCAATGATAAATACTTCTGCACCAAGACACATAAATTTTCACATGATGTCAGGTAACATCACACAATGCTGGATCCAAGCCCTCAGGAGTAAAGAGAAAGATTAACAGTATGCTCATGTGTATGCATTTTAATCTTGATACAGCTAGTCATAAACAGTTGACACTTGGCGTGGTATCCTACCAGCAAGAAAATGGCTGGGTTTTCCAAAAATAAATTTTGCAGATCCCATCTGCAAAATTAACCTTTCCCTGCCAAACCCTGAGTAATTCCTGCCAAACCCTGAGTAATTTAGCCGCAAGGTTGGGTCTACGTAGCTCAGTTTTTTTTTTGGAAAATCCAGCTTGCTTTTTTGCCGGTAGATCCAAAGCGACCAGACAAGCATTTAGGACTAATAGCTGTAGCCTGTAAGGAATTCTTTTGTGCAACGTGTCCTTTACGAGTTTCTCTTCATAAATGAGGCATCGCAGTTCGACGCCAGGACAACCCATTCGGAATACAAGCGGGTCCCTTTCAACCTGAGCTTACATACTTGAAGCAATCACATATATACCATATTCAGGGAACCTTCCCAAAGTGGCCTCCTCTGCGAGAGAATTTTTCCACGCAAATCAATTCCTATTTTAAGCTTTTTGTATATCTTCACAGAGAAAAAAAAGCCACAAAAAAAACTGCTACCGAAAGATGGTGACAATATTCTACAAGTAAACGTCAACAATATCTCCTATGCTAGTCCTGATTGTTTCATGGCCTGTGCGATTGAAGAATGAAATTCAGTTGTGAGTAATGGACGTAGGATATGGCCAAACCGATGAGATAAGATTGACGTACTTTCAGCATAAGATCGCCTAACTTGGCAGGCGAGTCGCTGACAACAGCCCCCGCTTCTTCCAAAGCCTTGACTTTGTCCTCTGCTTTGCCCTTTCCACCACTGATGATTGCTCCGGCATGGCCCATTCGGCGCCCAGGAGGTGCAGTTCGGCCAGCAATGAAACTGACGACCGGTTTAGGTACCGAGCGACTCTTGTTAAATTGCTTCAAGAACTCTGCCGCTTCTTCCTCCATCGAACCTCCGATCTCTCCGATTAGCACAATCCCTGCCGATGTGTAAATAAGACAATGATGCGCGGTGAGTGTCGGGTCAACAAACGGTTCAAACGCTCTCATCCTCACCTTTGGTGGCCTCATCCTCCATGAACGCCTTGAGAACATCAATGTGCTGGGTTCCGGGGAAAGGGTCGCCACCAATACCCACACAAAGCGTTTGGCCGAGTCCAACTTTGGTTGTTTGGTCAACTGCTTCGTAAGTCAGGGTTCCAGACCGTGAAACAACACCTATTGTGGAAAGATTAACATGATAATGAATTTCTTTATATAATTAGAAGAGGGCTTCAAAAGTGACCTGTGTGGGGGCCACAAACCTATGCATCCAGGTGAGAAGATATTTGAGGGCATAATTCCGATCTTGCATCCACCACCGAAATCAGGAGCGATGATACCAGGGCAATTGGGGCCGACCAAACGAGATTTACTTTGGCTTTTGAGAACTTGGGCAATCTATTAAAAGGGAGAAAAAAAAAAGAAAAACTTGAGCCCAGCGGGGTATTATTTTATTTTCAGATGCGGCGCAGATAGCGTACTTTGACTTCATCCTGTTGAGGGATTCCTTCTGTGATGCAAACAATCAGTCCGATCTCATTTTCCACGGCCTCGATCACAGCATCTGCAGCAAAAGGTGGGGGGACATAGATTACTGTGGCGTCGGGTTTGGTCTCTTTTACAGCCTAATTTCCGATCAAAGATTTTGATTGTTGGATTTCAAAAAGAAATTTAATCGGAAAGCTCTATCACGTGGTTCACAGAGGGAAGATACCGCAAGAGATGGGGCCTACTAACCTGTGTAACGCTTCCAAAGACGGGAAGTCCGAGGTGCTGCTGGCCAGCTTTTTTAGGAGATACACCACCAACAAACTTAGTCCCGTAAGCCAGTCCTTCCTTACAATGGAACGTAGCCTAGATAAACGATCACGACCAACAGTTGGGTCAATTATCCTCGTTGATCTATCTGATCGGGTAAGATGTTCAACTCCTGACAGTTTTTCCCGTAAATCCTTGGCAGATAACCTATGCGATTCATAGAGAGGTGCGCAAAATATTTGAGTCAGCTGAGAGGGAAAACAAATACAACAGGTGGGACGGGGTTTTTCCCATTCAACGATAACAAACCTTTGTATCCTTGTGAATTCTGAGGTTAGGGATTGATAGATCGTACGGAGCTTGTACCTGATTGGACGTAAGAAATGTGCGTGCTTGACCACAGTGGGTTAGCTTGATGACTGTTAGAGAGAAGCTCGTCAGTACATGAAGTGGCCAAGTTATAACTCTGAAAGACGAGACTTACCCTGAGACAGGGAACGCGGGTGACGGAGCATGGTGGATGTTTCGAAGTGACGCTGTTCCGAGTAAGTTCTGATAAGGAAGGATAGAAGAGCCGGCAGTTGAGAGATGAGAAGTCGAGGCGAGTGGACCGTGGGAACACCGGTGGATTGTCACGGAGTGTCGGAGTCGGACGGATCCGGATCCGCTGATCCGAAGATGCTCATCCCGATCACTCAAGCACAGAAAGAGCGCGAGACTCGAATACTACATACTGGCCCTCAGAGTCGATCCACTTTTATTGCCTCTTAAATTACTTGATACATATTTCATAGAAAACAAATACCAGCAAGGGAAATAGCAGGACATATGGCATGTAGATTGGCCTAACTTGTGTCAACATACATATTTATTTAAATCTTGTTGAACAGCTTCCTGCCAAATTTGGTGTTGATAATTTGTTGTTTTCTTTCTGGGCGTAATTTTTTATCTCGAGAAATAATTGAAGACCCTCATGGCTATCTGAGAATAAGAAAGATACATGGATACTTTAAGAGTGAGACAATGCGTGTTTTTTGCTTCCCTCCTTGATCGTGAATCACATGATCCCGACTATCCGGCCGACAGAAGGACGATGATAAGCGAGTTGTTAACTCAGGAATTGTTTTGTTTTCAGATTGTTTTTATTAATAGAGTACAAAAAGATGAGAAAAAGAAAGGCAAAAGGAACAGATGAATGCCAGAGAAAAGAAAGTTGAACAGACAGCAATTGTTTTAATGATTGAGTTGGAAAAAATACATATATTTGATACAGATTTGAAGTTGAATGGGAGAAGCACTAGATTTTGATGTGATTATGGTAGACGGATTGAGGAATATTGAGAGACAAAAAAATGGAAAGGAGAGAGAAAGAATGAGGAACTTGAACTTAGAGATGGTTTACTTCACTACTACTACAGATACAAATACTAGATAATGCGAGAGAAAATAACGACAGATTTGATGAATGCTTTTCAAGGTAATAATTGACTAAATGGGGTGCAGAGTTGCGACACGGTCAAATGTATTGGTATCCCAAGGATGAGGATAAATGAGGTGAAGCTGATTGGGGTTTGTTTGATGCTGATATTGAGGTATAGAGTTTGAGGTGAAACTGATCTAGGCTTGATGTGATGCTAGTATTGAGGTGTAGAGTCCGAGGTGAAAAACTGGGTGGTACCGTGGTTTTCCCAAGCTGGGGATATGGGAGGTTTATTATCATAAAGTACATAATTCAAGCTTTGAGCTCCAGATTGCTTGATGAATGCTTTGTCTTCTGGTGATGCAAAGCAGGTAGAGTCTTGTTGGCCGACGGAAGGAGTTGTCGGAGCTTGCTTCGAAGTGCAATACTTGAGACGAAGCTCTCTGGCTTTGGCGAGTGTTTTGATTGTGCTGCAAGCCGTCCTATTTGTGTTCAAGTATGCAATGAAGGATCCGAGCGGGATGTTTTGGGGTGAGCGAGGCATTTTTTTTTCCGCGTTTAAGTGAATCGCCACCAGCTTCGGATAGATTTGATTGAGAAACGCGAGGCGGAAGAGACAGAAGAAGCCGAGGACTCTGAGTAGACCGATGCCGCTTTTGCCGGGAAAGAGCCAGGGGTAGTGCCGTGAAGGTAAAGGATTAGCTCGACTTCGGCTTCTCGGTACCAATCTCGCTGGATAATAGCTGGCTGGGCTTCAGCGGCGATGTCAAGCATTGGCTCGAGTATTTTTTGAGAGAGCGCCGGGGTAATGGGGATGGAGTATTCGACTTCGCTGACAAAATGGCTTTCGTAGGAAGGGAATGAGAAGTAGGTGCTTTGTGCAGAGATGGACGACATCTTCAGTGAGAAAATACGAAAGAAGGATTCTATTTGCAAAGAAAAAAAATAAGTCAGTCAAATAATATCCCTACACCAAAAGAGAATGAAGCCGCATGGAACTCACTGTATATGGTCCTTTTGCTATTTGATTTGGAAAGATGCACGACGTTGCTTTTGGTGAAAAATTTCACGCGGTGGTAGATGATGACTATTACTTGCTATCGGCAATTGGGAAAAACTGGTGGAGCACGCAGGAGGATTATGAAGAAGTTTTTGGGGGTTGGATGATGCAGATGAATGAAACTTTGGAGAGTCTTTTGAAGCTGGTGTGATGGGATGAAGATCACTGGAAAGCGTTCGGTGACCTCCTTATATAGCCTCCCCGACAAGAATCCATCAGTTCTTCTGAGCCAGCGAATGTGTTACCATCCACTAGCTGGTTGAACCGGCGGTAGCTTGGCGGGTAAGGATTTTGTCTTAAACTGGGGTCTAGCGGCGCAATAGGCTCTAGGGTTGGGCTGGATCCAAATCGCAGGGTATGGGATTTCATTGTACACTGAGGTGAAGGCAACACTAAGGTGATCAGACTTCCACAATAACATGGTGGAAACAGCAGAAAGCCGATTGACGAGTTCTGATTGGTTGGATAATGCAGCTTCCTTGTGGAACCTACCAAGGAAATGCATGCACAGACCGGCCCGCCAGCCATCGTGCCGACTGGTCAGTACCGCTCCGCCCAGCTTATCCTTCCGACCGCAAGCGAACCCATAGCGCACGGATAGCAAGCATGTGGACGAGCTTCTCAGAACGGCGAAAGCTCGGAGGCAACAACAACAGGCAAGAAAGAAGCAAGCACGACAACCCGGGAGGAAGGATCGCTTCGATCTCTTTCCACCGCCGAGGGAGAGAGGGGAAGAGATGTCTGAGCCTCCCGCGGGCCACTCGATCCGGGAGACATTGGCGGATGGGGTTTTCAACTCAGAAAAAAGAGGCCGAAACTCGGCTTGGATGTAGTAGTGGGGGATAAGAATGGAGCGGGTCGAGGAGCCTAGCAGGAAAAACCTTTCGGCTGTTATTGATCGTATTTCTTTACCCTTATTTCCCTGTAGACCTTTCTAGATCTGAAGCAAGCCACCAAGAAAGTGACAGGGGCAATGCCAACTTTCTTCAAGCAAGCTCTCCAGTTCTTCGCAAGGATGAGGGAGGGGAGGACGGAAGGGCCGGCCTCTCAGCTACATAAGGGGGTTTCAAAGTTGGGGCAAGGCAACTTGCCTGCCAGTTGGCAAGTCGTCTTGCAAGTTTTTTCTGACAAGCTGACTTGCCTGCATGCAGGCAAGTCAAACTGTAGTACACCCCTCTTTCAACCTTTATAATTTTTTTTCACTCATCACTCCATGGGAGCATTGCAGAGCGACTTGCCAAGCGGCAGGCAAGTCGACTTGCCTCTACTTTGCGTCCCGCTTAGAGGTCTTTGAAGCTTGCCTGCTGACGTCTCGCTGGCCTCCTTGATCCTGGTGAGCAGGCGGATCAGCACGACAAGTGAACGAATCCACCAGACCGATGATCTGCTTCTTATCGGCTGCAAGGATCCCTCTGGCTTAAGCTTTAATATTAGGTTGCGGTCCAGCGTCAGCAGGATCACTTTCCCCCGCTGGTCTATCGCGCCGTCAACACGTGGCTCGGCCGGACTTTGTCGCTTATTATGGTCTGGTTCACCCAAGACCGGTGATGGCTTGACAAACGACCAGGATAATCGGTTATGGAAATGCCCGAGTGGCCAGCGTGTGGCTCTTAACACCACATCAACCAAAATGATTGCCGCATCAGTACTACCTAGCTAGTTAGTAGTAATAAACCCTTTTGCACCAGTCCTTTTGAAACATCCAATCTGATTTAATTTAGATTTTACTCCACTAAATTTCTTTCTAGGGATTTTTGTACAAATTGGCCAAAGAATTTCAAGTTAAACAAGAATCTGGAGTGTAATAACTCATGTTGTGAGTATTTTATAATTTGGAGTATACCAAGCATATAAAACATACTATGACAAGATGGTTAGAGATGTATACGATCAAATTGACATTGGTTGTAGGGAAAAAGGAGAACAAAATGATCCATTGTTTCTCTTTGATAGTCAAAAATATTTCAGGGAAAACTATACTGCACGAGTAGGCTTGCTTCAATGTTCCTCCACGCCCATCAAGTGCTTGAGCCTTTTGAATTCAGTTTATGAGGTCAAATAAAATAGAGAAGTTTGGTACTTTTGCCAGCATTAAGAAATGTTACCTCACATATAGCCTGGCATGTGATGACAAAAAAAAACATCATTAGGGACTTGTAGGTCTGAGTTATATTCTGAGCACATTGGAACGTCATAAATTGATGACTCTTCCCGCGGAAATCTGCAGCCCCTGCAGGTGCTTAACTATAGGCTAAAAATGAATCTGCCTACAGGAATTTGGGTTTACAGGGTCGAAGGAAGAATCTGTAGAAGCTGCAGATTCTGCCTGAAGCCCTCCATGTCAAAATAGAGGTCTTTCAATAACTTTCCCTCCTGGCAACATGATCACTCTCTTCAGTGTGAAGCAGGGATTCTGATAAACCGTTGTGGCGTGCCCCTATCCCTTCTCCACTCCACTTGTAACCTACATCACCATCTACCAGGCTGAAATAGCTATAAAACCTACCAAGCTTCAAAACGTAGTTTGGTATGCGTCTATCACTTCGAGCTGGTAAGCTGGATTCCCACTGAAAAGAATATTAGCCACAGGGCCAAATAATGGGCCAAATAATGTGCGGTAGATTCGCAGCAAGACATGCTACACCCAACACGCAGGTAAAATTGGCTGCAGTTGACCTTCTCAGGAGAATGAAAAGGAAGGTTCAGGGTGGAGCTGGATAGGAATGTTTTCCCTGAGTAACGCGAGTCATCAGCGGTAATAATGCGCCAACCAACTGGCTTCTTCCCGGTTGGAGCTACCTAGTTCTCCTACCCCCGTAGACAATTACATATGTATTTGCACTAATCGCGTCCGAAGAGTATGAGAGCGGGAGTACTGACGACGATTCTATTATGAGCTATGAAGACAGAGCAGAAGGTTGGAACAGGGGTTTGAGTGGACTGGTTGACGAATGATGGATGAATCAAGTAGCTTTGGGGTTAGTTTCGGATTGCTTGGCGCGCCGCTCCTTCCGTCTCTTGACGTCCCAGTTGAACACCCGAGCGATGTTAACTTGAGTGGTGGTGATCTGGTTCCTCAGAAAAGCCTGTTCTTCCGAGACTTCCTGCAGTTTCAACTTGGCTGATTCGATCTTGTTCTGTAGGAGTTCCCGCGCCTCAGAAAGTGGGTACGCTAGCATAGTGTTCGCCTAAATAATTTGAGTCCATATAGACGCCGAAGTGAGTTTTTTTTTTCTCATGAAGGAACAAATCGTTAAGATCATATCAGAACGAGGGAATCCCACTGACGCCAAGCCATAGATAAACTTCTTCGACGGGGTCTACAACAGCACTGGTGTAAACTGTGTCAGCCAATTCGAAGTGAGTTTCTAGTGTTTCATTAGCTTCCTACATGTGATCACGAACGATTTCAACAAATGGTCAAGAGCCCAGTCAGTTTTAGAATTATCGTGAAGATTGTCTATGTCGATATACCTTTTTCATTTGTAAGAGTTCTACTGCTTCTAACGTGCGTTCCAGTTCGGGGATCTTCTCTTCAAACCCTAATTGCTTCTGTAGTGTACTCTTCTCCATGAATTGGTACTTTCTGGAAACAGGCGTATTCTGAATCAGTCGATCATAGCGCGTAGTCAATTGCATCGTCATTCTTTTTCTCTTATTAAAAGAAAAAAATCAAAGAGAAAACCATACCCGATCATCTGTTGCCAAGCTTGTAGAGCAGGTTCCACCTCGACATCCGGACCCCCCAAGTATGATTCGACATTATCCTGTATAGGGTTACGAGTCAATCATCAATCAATACCGAAGAGCATTTTGAGTCATATATATTTTTGTGCAGATTTGCAGTTCAAGTGGAGTCGAAGCGAAAGAATAGCTGACGATGAACAGAGCCTCGGGGATTCCTCTTGGGCCGACCTGGGTGGTGGTGACGATGTTGGGCCGCTGACTCATATTGCTGATAGTCTAAGGGTATCCTGAGCTCGTCTTGCAGTGTGCTGGTTGAGTTGTCATCGCACATTTCCCTCTGGGTGGGAGTATGGGTTTCTGGGAGGCCGTCAGAAAGAAGTCACGCCAGTTTCAAGTCCAAATTGAATAAAATCCAGTAATGAATTTACCACATATGTACTCTAACCCGTGCCGGGTAACCACATAAATACATACTTCCATCACCCAACTTTCCAAGGAAACTCGTTCCACCACGGCAAGCAATAGCATCCGCTCACTCAGCCGTACCAGCTGGTACAGGAACCTCAACCCGATCAAGCGCTTCAAGATAGCCTGCTCCTTCCCTGCGCGAACATTCACGATGGACGCCGAAAACGTATCGTCTGCCACGTCCAAAAAACCTCGACTGGAGTCGCCTCTGATCGGAACCCACAGTGGTACCTTTCATGCTGATGAGGCATTGGCAGTCAGCTTGTTAAGGAGCTTGGAGAAATTTAAGCCATCTCGTAGGTCTCTCCTCCTTCTTGTTAAATCAACGGTGGTTTTAAGATGTCAAAACCCACTTGTCCGGGGATTGCCGGATAAAAATAATCTGATTGAACATATTATCATGTTTTCATAGGCTTGGTGAGAACCAGAGATCCTGCTGTGCTTGAGACGTGCGATATCGTTGTTGACGTAGGCGGCCAATACGACCCAGAACAACATCGTTACGATCACCACCAACGCGAATTTTCTGAGACCTATTCAGGAGATCACCTTACAAAACTATCCTCCGCCGGCCTGATTTACAAGTAAGACAACTAAGTGATTTTTTTTCTCCTTCTTTCGTATTATCATGAACGCTCATTGGTCTCAATTTTTACCCGTTTAGACATTTCGGATCGGAAATCATCGCCAGTCATTTAGGCCTTCCATTCCAGGATCCCACCGTTCCAATCCTCGTTGCGAAGCTGTACGATAGCTTCATCGAAGCAATCGATGCGATTGACAACGTAAGTCGCCAACTAAGGTCCTAAGCTTACTTACCACTGTACTAAGCTTCATTCTGCCATGCTTAGGGCATAGAACGGTATGAAGTGGTTGACCAAGACGGCAAACCTACCAAGCAACCCGTCAAGCTTAAATACCAATCTCACACCGACTTGAGCAGCCGCATAAGTCATGTAATCTTCCCATACTCACTTTCTTGAGTGGCTCCTCCAAGCCAACAATCTCGAGTGTTTTGCTTGCTTACCTTCATACCCATCCTTTCTAACTGGTTAGCTGAACCCCACGTGGAATGAGCCGATCAACGACACAATCCTAGACGTTAGTTGAATTTCGTTTGTGTCGTCCAATCCTACACACTTCAATCGGCGCGTTTTTTGCCCTATTGGATAGGTGCTGAATGCCCAAACGGTATATGCATTCGCAGTACTAACCCGATAACTTTACTTTTTTTTGCCTCCAGGCTCAATTTGAGAAAGCCTCCAGTCTCGCTGGATCAGAGTTCTTCTCGCGCTTGGACTATTATTCTAAATCGTGGCTACCTGGCCGAGAGCTGGTCGTGAAAGCATTAGAGAACCGTTTCACTAATCAAGCTCAAGACAAGCTAGGAAGAGTGCTCATCTTTGATAGTTTCTGCCCTTGGAAGGTACGTTCTTGCTTGCTCCCCAAAGTTAAGGTCTCTTTCAAGTTCGCACCAAGCTCATTTTTTCCCTATACTTTTTCAGGATCATTTGCACACCTTGGAGAAGACCACACTCACAGAGTCCTCTGAGCGGCCTTTATACGTGCTCTACGCCGACGAGAGTCAAAAGTGGAGGATCCAGGCTATCCCAGTGAGCCCGGGTGGATTCGAGTCGCGCAAAGCGCTCCCTGAAGCTTGGCGCGGTCTGCGTGATGCCGCGCTCAGCGACTTCATCGGCATCCCTGGATCCATCTTTGTCCACGCATCCGGCTTTATCGGCGGCCATCAAACCTTCGAGGGCGCCTTGAAAATGGCTCAGAAAGCGTTAGAAGCCTAGATGATCATACCCATTTGTATATCCTTCGTTTACCGGTCTTCGTCCCCATTGAGAGAAGTCTGCTCCCCACGTGCCCTCCTTTTTTTGTCGGAGATGAAACATAGCTGGGATGTGTACAATGGGCTTATTGACCAAAGTAACTCTTTGCAGTCATACGCTGCAGATGATTGAAACCGGATGTTCCTTCACTTTGTCTCAATGTCCTCTGTTTCAATTATGGATGCTTCTTGAGCTCTGTGAAGCTTGGCATCGGATTTCTGGCTCTTATTTCGAAGTGAACTCATCCGAAATTTGTGACTCTCCCCGCCGGGCATGTTTAACTGGGTAAATCAAGACCCTGGGAACCTCATAGTCAGGGAGAGTAAGGGGGTATAACCTAAATAGATGGGTTTTCACTGATTGCTGCAAAATGGTATGCACAAAATTGGTGTAGGGTATGCACCAAACATGATATAAATGTATTGGTTTGAGCTGCAATTTGGTTCAATCTGCCAAACTCTGCTGGCTGGCGTGGGCCCTTGTTTTTAGAAGGGTGTTGTGTCAATTCTCTTATTGAAGAAGCCCATCAAAAAAAAAAGCTGGCTTGAACTGTGTCTGTCCATCTCCCGGGAAAGTATTGATCCCATGATGTCAGTTGACATCACATTGATCTGTTTTCAATTCTTTTTGCACTCTGATGTGATCACTAGATAGATACAATTCCCCCTTTGCTCTTTGTAGTGAATGTGAACTGAAGCCACTATCAACCAGTCATTTTCATTCTTATAAAACCTGAGCTTCATTGAGATCATCCTTGTGTAGGATGCAGTCATAACTGACTTGGATTGATATTTCATTATGTCAGTTTAACCAAGTTTGAATCGGTTGACTTTAACTTAAATAAACGCACAGTGGAGGACTTCACTTGGAGATTTAGTACAGGATATAATTTTTCACACAGTCTCAAACCAGATTTCAAACCAAAACTCCAGAAAAAAAAAACCTAAAAAAGTATTTTCACGCTTATCAGTCTCTCTATCGTCATCACCATCTTCGCTTCTCTTCACTTCAAATCCTTTCCACTCTCCCACTTCACTTCTATCCATCTCTCCCTTCCGTTTCACTCCACACTCCCCCTTTACAACCGAAAATTGAGTCTTCACGCTCCCAACCGCGCGAAAAGTTCTTACCCTATCAGGGAAGACCTATCAGAAACAGACCATTAACTTCTGCGTTCAATTACCAGCCCAACAGCCAAAAGCTACCGGGGACGAGAATTATGGAAGATATTGAGGAAGATACCTCCTCCCATCTCGTTAGCCAAACCCCTTGCCCAACCAGCCCAATCGATTTTGGGAAAAATCCCGCTCTTGATCAATCACGGCACAACCCAGACAATGGTATCACGAAGTTCATCACCGAGCTTCTATCCAATCCCCAACCAGACGGCAGTGTCGTCATCGCTGCAGACAAGGTCAAAGACCTTTCGTTGTGGAACTACTCTGGGGAAGAATAGAGCTTGAGAGGGATGAGTCCTTGAAGGGCTGCCTCTCTTTGGTAGCTGGGAGAGTTATGTTGACAAGAATAAGAGTATGGACTCTTAAAGAATAGTGTGGCTGATGAGGATGTGTGAGGTAATTTAGTAAGGGTTTATAATTTATATGTCCAATCAGGATGTGTTCAAGCTGATGGAATGGCTTAATAATTCTCCAGAATGTATTCAAACTGGGGCAGGTAATAGGTATTTATATTATACATTTCTCTACACTGTATTCAGAGATAGAGCTTACTATGGTACCAGATGTATTCAACTGATGACTATAGGATCAGGGGATGTGTACTTACAAGCTGATGATGTAGACAGTCTGATGAGGAGAGGAATGAGGAGGGAGGAAACAGGCTCTTTTTATATCCTTTGGGAGGGAAATAGAGGAATGGCCAAAATGTGGTTGAGGAAATGAGAAGATGAGAGTATAAATCAACTAGAAGAGTCAAAAATGGCTGACTTGTGGTTGATGGAAGAAAATGGAACAATGGAATGAGTAGAAAATGAATCAAAACTGGCTGAGTTGTGGTTGGTGGAATATAATGACATCATAGAATTAATATAACAGTGGAAAATACAAAAGAACAGAGGCTGAACTGTGATTGATGGAATACAATGGAACATGTGGAAAATTATAGAGGAAAGAGGGCTTAAATGAAGAGAAAATATTCAAAGGGGGGCTTTGCAGAACTTGAGGTTAACTTGTGGTTGAATTGTTGTGTGTGACAGGTGTGTGATTGATCCTGATTTGGGGCCTGGGTGCTTGATTTATTTCTGTAACCCCCTTGAGCCTTGGCCACCTGTACCTTTTTCCAGATAATTAACCCCTCAAAACTTTTATTTAATCAGGGTTGGCTTACCACATCGTCTTTATTGGGGATTGATAAATTAACCACATCCATCGACAAGATGAATTCGCGCCTTGACTCTATCGAGAAAGTGATTAAAGCAGTAACTGCCCTGGCAGTTGCATCTGTTTCAATTCCTGTTCCTCTTCCTCATCAAGCTACACCAAATGGGTGGGCTAATGCTGTTAAAAAGACTGCCAACAATGTATCCATGCGTGTTGTACCCCGTTTTCCTCCTGTGAACCGAGTAATAAATGAATTCAAACCTTCATTTTTTGTTATTCAAAAGACTGTACCAGAATTGCGCCCCTTCTTCCAGATGAACCCAGACCAAATCACTAAGAAAGTGAATCAAGTTTTAGAAGAGATTGAAGCAAAAACAATGGATGGATCACCCATCATCATCAAAGGCACTGCAACACTCCCATCAGGAGATTTCAAATTCTTTACTCAGACCCGCTTCGCCGAAAACTGGCTTCTAGAGAACAAACACTCTTGGACCCACTTATGTGACCCCGACCTCATCACCCCACTTTCAACATTCCCCGTGATCCTCCATTCCGTTCCCACCACCTTCACGCCAGCAAACCCAACATCCATCCGAGATCTATGCGCTGAAAACAACATTGAAGCTAAAGAAGTCCACAGTGCGCGTTGGCTGGGAAACCCAGTGTCCAACAAACAAACGCACGGATCAATAGTGATCCACTTCCTAAACAAAGACCTGTCCAAGAAGATTGAGAAAGGAAGCTTGTTTTATTTTGGCTTATGCTTTACAGGCGCCCACTACAAAGAGTCACCCGTCCAATGCTTTCAATGTTTAGAAGTTGGACACACTGCCCACATGTGCAAGAACACACCACTCTGCAAATTTTGCGGAAACTCTCATAACTCCCAAGAATGTCAACAAGACTTTGAAACAGAACGATGCGTTCGATGCATCCAAAAAAAAGTAAGAATTAACCCAGAGTTTGACATCAGTCAAGAAAATATCCGATTCAACCATTCTCCAATGAGCATCAAATGCCCTCTTAAGACTAAAAACTTTGACCGCAACATCTTAAATCAATGAGTAATAACAACCAAACCGACCCACATATTGTCATTCCCAATCCCCCTCCCTCCCCCCCATTATCCCCATGTTTATCATCAACTTCAGAGATTGAACACCCAGACCTGTTCAAAATCATTCAACTTAACTGCCATAATTCATTCGCCGTCACAATGAGCATCCTCAACTCAGAAACAAAAGCTGCTATTCTATGTCTCCAGGAGCCATGGATTAGCCCCCATACCATGACTCTACCATTCCACCAGAATTGGGCTATATTCCTTGACCAGAATCATTCTCCATCGTCATATCAAGAAAAGCACCGCGCGTGCATCCTAATCAATAAAAAATTCTCTTCTGATCAAATCCACCCATTACCAAACGGGTCGCGCATTTTATCAGCAATCAAACTTGACTTAAACATTAAAAAATCAAAAAAACTAGAGTAATCAATCTCTACAACCCACCAAAAGAGTATGAAGGACTCCCAGAACTCGAAACATGGCTTAATTTATTGAATGATCACAAAACGCCAACCTTCCTATTTATGGACTCCAATCTCCACCATAAACTATGGAACCCTCCCAGATATCTCCACTCCCACCCCCAATCCAAACTACTAATCAGATCTTGTGGTCAGAAAGGATTCAAAATCATCTCTGAAAAAGGAGTTCCTACCTTTGTTAACACCAGAAGCAGCCAAACTACAATTGACCTCACTTGGGGAAACGCCCTGGCATTAAAATTTGTTGACTCGTGCCTCACATTGTCCTCCAACCATGGCTCCGACCACCAAGCCATCTCCCTCAAATTAAATTTTGAATCCAACATTCAGATAAATCAACGATTGACGTGCAATCTGAAGAATATCAATGTTGAACAATTTCAAAAAGACCTTTGCCTTAACATCCAAAATATCTCTCTTTTTCATCTTTCTACAGCTGATGATATTGACCGTTTAGTTAAAAAAATAACCATCTCCATGCATAACGCAATCAACCGACAGAAGAAACCAGTCAATCACAACATCGGCAAAATCAAGCCGTGGTGGGACGGTAAAATCCTCGAACCCATCATCAACAAACGGAATTGGGCCAGAAAATGGATGATGTTATCAAAATTGCCGGCATCTTTCGCATGTTACCAACACTGGCAATCAGAGTTCAAAGAGAAAGTTATAACATTAAAAAAAGGACATTGGAGGAAGTTCTTAACAGAATGTAATAACACTGACCTTTTTAAAGCTTACAAATACACCAAACCAACCAACAACAACACAATTGCCCCCCTACTCAACGAGAACAATGAAGTGACGTCAAACAAAGAAGAGCAAGCCCAACTGCTGTTCAAAGGAACATCAGACACCCCCATCAAAATTAACATCAACGAGGTTCAATCACCCTTGCTAAACCCCCCTTTCCCTTTCCCAGCAATAACACCCAGGGAACTTAATCAGATCATCAACAATCTCCCCAAAAAGAAAGCTAAAGGTCACAACGACATCCCAAATGAAATCATCAAATGGGGTCAAAGTATTCTGATTGAAACACTGATAACACTCTTTAACGCCTGCTTGAATCTGGGATACTTCCCTCACTTCTGGAAGCACACCATAACAACCATTCTCTGCAAAACCCACAAAGATTCCTATGCTTCCCCCAAATCTTACCGCCCCATTGCGCTATTGTCATGCTTAGGAAAAATCTTTGAATCACTCATCTCTAAAAGAATCACGTTCTGGGCAGAAAGGAACAACACCCTGGCTGAAGGCCATTTTCGCGCCCAAGCAAGCAGAAGCACAGACGACGCCAACCTCTTCCTTACTTCATGGGTCAAAAAAAATGGCGAGAAAAGAAAGTGGTATCAGCCCTCTTTCTCGATGTTAAATCAGCATTTCCATTGGTGATAAAAGAGCGACTACTTGACACCATGATCAAAAAAGAGTGCCTGTCATACCTATCAGCAATCACATTCAACCTTCTCTCTAATCGTACCACCTCACTAAAAATGGAGGATTATATATCCCCGTCCTTCGAGCTCAAATGCGGACTGCCACAAGGCTCACCACTATCACCAATTCTCTACATCATTTACAACTCCTCCCTCTTGATCAATAAACCGCTTGATCTGAAAGAAGATTCAATTTTGCTTGGATTCATTGACGACATTACTCATCTCGTCGCAGAAAAAGATCCTGAAACAGCCATTCTCAAATTAGAAGAAGAAGGACATCAATCCCTTGAATGGGGCAAGCGCCACAATGCCATATTCGATTGGAAGAAAGCAAATTTCATGCTCTTCACCCATCGTAAACTTGATGTAAGACCATTCACATTTGGCAATATTTCTCTACCCCCTTCCCCTTCGGTGAAATACCTGGGTGTCATCCTAGATTCCAAACTTTCTTTTAAAACTCATCTTGACAAAGTCAAAAAATGTGGAGAACAAACTGTTAATCAGCTTGTCAGAATCTCCAGATTCTCTTATGGAGTAGGACTGCAACAATCCAGAAATCTCGTCATTAGCGTACTTTGCTCCCGCATCTTATTTGGAAGCTATATTTGGGCAACATCCAGAAACAAAGCGTCTATCCTCTCTATCATGACTAAAATTTTCAATGCCGCTTCGTGCACTGTTCTCGGAATGTTCCGCACTACCCCGGTTGAAGTCCTTTTAAGAGAATCCCCGCTGATGAACTTCTTTGATGTCTTAAAAAGAAAAAATCATTTATTTTTAATCAAAAAATATACAGGCCCAGACACCCATCCAACCAAACGCCTCATCAAACACAATCTCCTCCATCCAGAAAGCCGCCATCCCTCACCCACACACAGCTTACTCGACGGCCAAATGATACCAGAATACAACCTCAATCACATCGAAACCATCAAGCACCACATGATCAACCCGTGGGATAACTTCAAAATCAACGTCAAAAACTTCAACATCAAGAAAGAAGAAGCCAAGTCGGTTGTAGAAGATCAAATTAACAAAATATCATCCCAAAATGAACATCTGATTTTCACAGACGGATCCCGCATACCAGAGACCGGAACAGCAGCAGCCGCCATTGTCAACAGAACCACCAAAGCCGCATGTCGCATTGGAGACAAAGATGAAGCATCATCCTTTGAGGCAGAAGTGATGGCTATAAAGCTCGGCATCAATATAATTATCAATAAAATATATAACACACAAGATACGTTTCAATACTCAAGCAAGAAGCTGAACTTCTTCATTGATAATCAAGCAACGATTCTCTCAATAGCAAACCGACCAGAACCGACATCAAATCAGATTGTCTTTCATGAAATCTATACCAAAATTCAACTACTAATGGAAATCTTTGATTACTCAATATCTCTTTTTTGGTGCCCAGCACACGTTGATATGACAGAAAACAAGATGGTGGACGTGTTAGCTAAAGAAGCAACGGAAGGAAATCTACTCCGGGCCCACAATCGTCAAAGAACCCTTGCAAATATACAACAAATCGCAAGAAAGAAATTCAAATTTGATCAAAAGAAGAAACCCATCATTAGGAACAAAATCAAGCTTGTCACCTTCCCGTCCAAGATCTTCAAAAGCTTGAAAAAACTTGAAAGGAGCAAAAGCTCAATCATATACCAACTGCGATCAGGTCACACACCACTGAACAACTACCTTCACAGGATCAAAAAACTCGACTCGCCAGAATGCATCGCGTGCAAGACCACCGAGGATGTTCAACACTTCTTGATCAAATGTAATAGATTTAAAAAAGAAAGAAAAACATTTTGACAAACACCAATCCAAGAAAAAATCAAAATCAACTTCAATTCAATTCAAGCAATCCTAGACACTCCCAAAATATTTCCACACCTCGCAAACTACATCTTATCAACAAAACGGTTTGAAAATCTCCAAACCTATCGCAATGTCAACAATCAATAAAAAACATATAAATCATTTCCTTTTTCTTTTTATCACTTTCTTTGGTTAAAAGTCATTAATTCCTTTGTTTAAAAGTCATCAACTTCTTTGGTTAAAAGTCATCAATTTCTTTGGTTAAAAGTTATCGTTATCATTATCATCATTGTTCAAAAAAAAAAAAAGAGAGAATCAACTAATCTAAGATACAATACGGAGGGAAGGGTGAACCGGATACAAGACGCTGACGGGTTCACTAGTTGCTATCCTTAAACCATCATCAGAGGTGTGCAGTGGGGGCTGCATAGCAGACTGTCTGGCAAACAGGAAGCGTTGCTTCGAGTGAACTCGACAGCGTCTATTTTTGGAATTACTATAAGAGTTGGATTTCTTAATTTTCATCTTCAGGGCGCGTTTTCTTTCTTATCTTCATATTAGAACCAACATTCAAGATTATCAATACTTATCAAATCATGTAGTATTTCCTTCTAAATAGTTCAAAACGTCACCGCATGTATTATCTTGTTAGTATACACCACTAGTGCGCAATGTCAAAATCAATCAGCACTAAAAAAAAAAAAAAACCAAAACTCCAATCAAGTGTTTTGAGCTGCTTTGAGTGCACACCTTCTTTTTTTGTATTGAAACTTTCTCAGTTTAGAATTTGGAATTCATTTACAGGGCTGATGAAGATGGCAAAGGGTAGTCCTTCAGTTGAGGCCCTCTCTTCAAGGTTCACTACATATAGGGGAGAACGGCTGGAGATAGTGACAGGTTTGTGGTGAATATGTAACTTGCCTGTCAGTATGTACTTACAGAAATGCCGTTATCTGCTTGATGAAGACGGATATGATCACGAGATCACCAGGCCGCTACTCGACTTCTCAGCCGGATACGGTAGTGACAGATGTGACTGTGGGACACCGGGAGCCAAGAAAGCGATGTTTAGGATGTCTTTTGGTGGAGGCCGTGATGCACAGAAAACTGTGTTGTACTCCCTCGGCAGAGGCTATTTAGGGCTATTTCCGCTCAATGGATACTCTGGAGCAATCACAGGTTAGGCATCAAGCTTCATCTCGGTCGCATATCGGCGTTACCTTCTATATATCACCAACCCTTTCATGTTATCAAGGTACATATATATTGTCGCGGTTTCATGGCCTTCTAACCTACCGGGCATATCTGCACGCAGGCTCCCAAATCGATATGTAACCGTTATCCCCAGTTTTTATTTTGTATACACCTGTAAAAGGTCGATGTATCCCTTTCTTGCTATTCATTATGGAGATTGCGGGCCTTGTAACATCTGACATTGTTGCATAATAAGGGTGTTGATTCACATTTATTTGGCACGGATAAGCGACGATGTATAATGGATATCTTTGTAGGGTATCACCTGAGGAGTCTCTTTATGCATTGATTTCACAACAAAGGGAGTCGCGCGGGCGGGCTTGGAGAATAACGGGGTTCATGGGTTCCGGTCATGTGGCCCTATGAGACGGGTATCCTTGAGCAATGCCGGTTGCCATAATTGTAACCGGTGGTAGAGCAATATCCAAGAATAAAGGCATATTCATTTGAATGGAAAAATGATTCCTTTTGTTTCCTAATAATCCAACTCCTTTCGCCTCAGGCGATCCATCCCACTCAGCCTAAAACGGATTCACTAGCCGCTTCCTCCAACCCTTTATCACTGGACTTGTAGCATTATTCCGGACATGCTCGGCATAGCTTCTTATTAAATCTGAACAACTTTCGGCATAAGACTAAACCCACCCCACTCCAGCGATTCTTACGTTTCCATCCCTCGTCTTTCTCAATATTCCACTCGGGCCAGTTTTTCTCCTGGGCACTTGGCAAGTCTCCCTCCCAACCTTCGGCTTTCTTCTCACCAACTTTCTTCCGCGTCAAACTTCCACCCAACATGTCTTCTCGCCCCATTTCGTGCAAGCGACTACACGTCCTCTATACCACTCCCCTCTTGCTAGGCGTACTCTGCATTGCCTTGATTCTCTTCTCGATTTTCGGTCTGGTGCCTTGGGGGCAGACGAGTGGGACACTGATGGTTATTCATCGCACATCTTCTGACGCGCAAGAGAATCATACCGCGTCGTTCCACTTTGGTCTGCTAGGTCAGCTCCTGTCAAGGCTGCCAGATTGGTCTTTTTCTATTCCTACCGCTTCTTCAGAGCCTCATACCGACATGTACAATTGTCCCTACAGGCTCTTGCTATCGAGCGGCACGCGGGCACCGTCTCCATTGCACACCCGCCGCGTTTCCACCCGATTACAACACGACGATCTTGCGGGGCGGCAGGGAGATCAATTCGAAAAATCTCGGAATCATGATGCCCGATCTACCTCCTGTCTTCGGCACCTGGATGCTTATATCCATCTTGGCGCTATTCTGTCATATACTCGGCTGCCTACCTATCTTTGCCCCGGCAAAACTTGGCAATCTTAGGTTCCGGAGTCATCAGATTTTCACCGCGACTCTATGGATTCTAGGCATTGGCTGGACTCTTGGCTTTTCAGCCGTCTTATCGCTGGCTTGCTTTGTAAGTATATGCTTCTCTTCCCGCGTGTAGATAAGATCAACCCCACCTACACTCGAGGCTAAAGACTCTTTGAGACAGGTCGAAGGTTTCGGCGACACGTATAACCTTACCTCGGCAAACTTCGTTTACAATCAAGCATCAGCGGGTAACATATTTGTACTTCTGACAATCGCGATGGTAGCTCAAGTTATAATCGGCCTAGCAATCATAGTCCAAATTTCGAACGCGCCAAACAAAGACGCGGGGGAATTTACTTCTTCTTGGGCAGATCATCTACGGGTCACGGGTCCATGAATTCCCCATTCTGCCTTGAGCAAAATTATCCTTCAGTCACGTTACTTCCGATGATGTTGTAATTTGATACATACCCATGTATTGTAGATGAACACTCCATTTTTCATGGCTTTCGAAGACGTCTGTACAACACATTGCAGTCATGTACTCACATTGTCTGACAACCGATTTTGTTCAATTTATCTTACTTGTTAACTCAATTATATAGAGTGTACAGTTGCGAAACGCATATTACTGTACCGGCCTCCCTGCAAAATTGAATCCGGGACGCGGGCTCAATCACCGTTCTGCCATTGGGTCCAAACAACAAGAAGACCACATTTTTGAGCTTATTGGACCTTGTACTTCTCAACTCTATCTTGGCTAAGTTCTAGGAACAGCTGTTCTTTTATTTTATTTTTGACAACCTCAACATTTGGGACATACCCACAAAATGTACCCTAAAAACTTGATTATGTACTGATTTTTTTCATATATAGTGCCTAAATAGTCATTTAAGGTCCGGTTCAGAGCTATTTGAGACGACTGGGTGTTGGTGCAACATGAAAATGTGGAAAGTTGAGCAAAAAAAAGTACAAAAACAACTCAAATTTGCATAAATACATGAACAAATTTGTTTTTTTCCTGTTTTTTTGGCTCAACATTTGGGACACCCCCCAAAACCAGTACAGTAATATGGGTTTCGCAACTGTATACAAATCCTAAAATAAATTTTGTTGGGTCCATGATGATCAAATGATCAATCCGTTATTTTCCTTGGGCATTTTCAAAATGGAATGCTTCCCATAAGTGAAGGCTTCTTGGCCCCTAGTGGAAAAACAACCTTGATCTTCAATACTTGAGAACTCTTCAACAAGAACAACAACTGTTAAAAACAGAAAAAATTAAGAAACCTGGTGCAATTGGTCAACGTTTATGTAGAACTCGCCATCACTTTGAAAAAGGTATCATCATTATACTTTTGGTTTAAGGTAAAGAACTTTCTCAAATATTCTTGGTTGAGCCATCTTGTATATGCTTATGAATCTCAAGAATGCTTTGGTCCTGTATAGAAAAGTTGCTTTAAGTTTCAGTGTAGGCTTCAAAATGGTTCAACTTCCATTATCATATATTTCAATCAAAGGAATTCCATTTTTGCATCACATCTGCAGGTCATAGACATTTCTGAATTCCACCATGAACATGTCCTTGGAATTTTCTAACAAATTGTGGAACTTATGATGATCTCATTGGTATCTGCTGAATGTTGTGGAGTAAATTCATGGTGTTTCTTTTCTTTCCGTTTGATTTTTCCATGTGAAAAAAAATAACATGATTATGTAAATCATCAGACATGATTGAGGATGGGGTTGAGGAATACTAGCAGCTGTTTATCAAATATGTGTTGTTAGAAAAGGCACATTGGGTTTCAAGAAATATGCTTTCTGGATGAGTCAGGCGTGATTTGGCACGCTGAGAATGAAAAATGTTGGGTGGGAAGGTAAAATACACAAACACAAAATTCATTATCAAAATTTTCGGTTGCGGTCCGTGATAGGGATTTCCATGCATGCTGCTGCCACTCAGCTTGCCGGTTACAGGCATGAAAAAAAGCTAGATCTATACACCGGAACGGGAGCGCTGCCATGGATCTGTTCCCGTAGGGATTTCCATGCATGCCGCTGCCACTCAGTTGACCGGTTATACAGCCATGGAAAACAAAGCTGTCTATATACAGCAGACCCGGGACGATCGTCATGGAGTTCTCCTGTGCGCCCGGCTAGCTCAGTTGGTAGAGCATTCGACTCTTACAGTACAGGGTTTCCTACACATCACTCCGGTTGATGATGTGACGGCATCGAATTGTCGTGGGTTCGAGCCCCACGTTGGGCGTCCATTTTTGAATGATGCCTCGAAGCTTGCCGAACCGGTATTTCAAATGTTTGAAGGAAATTCTGGTTCCAGAGAGATTTATAACTAGCTACTTTCGCACTCTGAGTCTCAAGGGATTATTAACACATGATCTGGGTGGAGATGTACTATTGATTATGATTTCCAATTTAGGAAGAGTTTGTTTGTTTTGACCTTATGAAGAAAACATGTTAAGGAGTGGGCTCTTTCGAAGCATGCGCGGTGGCCACAAGTTATCATCACCATGTTTGTTGTAGTATGTAGCAGGTGTGTCCGCGTCGGACTCCGGTCGCGATTCCGCAGCTCCTGTTCACGCGCCAGGGTTGAATGGCTGCGCTCTGTTCCCACGTCAGTCTGTGCCATTCTCATTCCCTCATTTCCTCAATATTTTCTCTCCAGTCTCAGCCGACACACAACAAACAGCACACATACCCTTCGGCTTCCGCACTCCGATCAAACCGCGCCAGCAGATACCGGAAGCGAGCGAAGACTCTCCCTACGATGACATCCAGAGTCCTCCAGCGGGGCTCTCAGATCGACCAGCTCGAGAACAGTCTCAGCAGCGTCCGGCTAGACGAATCAAGCAAGCCAGCTACCCAATCGAAGAAAACCACCAACGGCTCCTCAACAAGCAAGGTTCGATCGTCTGTGTCTGCTTTCCTTTCTTTTGCGCTGGGATGAAGGAGACTCACCCATTTTGTCTATTGTTTCTAGCCTGCGTCCAATTCAAACTCCACTTCCGCTTCGGCACGTAACCCTTTGCATAAAATCCCTTCTAACGGACCCTCATCCAGTAGTATCCTGTCCAAAGCTCAAGCCAATGTCGGAATGCAAACCTGCGTATTCGACCCTAAGAAGAGATCCGATACCCAGCACTCGAACGACCCATCAGTCCCCGCCTCTTTCTCCGTCCCGAACCCATTCAACAATAAACCATATGCATTGGCACCTCCCCCCTCAGCCCCGCCCATCTCCAACCCTGCCAGCATGGCCAACATGGGTATCGGCCAATATGATGGTGGCTTTGAGAGAGATGAAGCCTCTGGTAGAGGATCATGGGAACCAGGTCATAAACCCGCGAATGACACGCTAGATTTTGAGATACCATCCCCACTGTATGTCACTCAGCTTCCAGTCACTCAATGCTCCGCCCTCTCACTCCATCTTCAACTGACCTTGTATCTCCCTCCACACTTTCTACGCAGACCGGAGACTCGGTGGAGCCTTAACTCCTTTGACATTGGTAGAGCCCTTGGTAAAGGCAAATTCGGCAGGGTTTACATGGTCCGAACTAAAGCCCCACCTCAGTTCATTATTGCCCTCAAGTGTTTATACAAGCGAGAACTGGTCGAATGTAAGGTTGAAAAACAACTGCGGAGAGAAATCGAAATTCAAAGTAATCTCAGGTCTGTTTATTTGCGTAATGGAGCCATGATTCTCCAGAGGAATGTCACTCCGCAAGGGTGTTGTTGGATTTCAGAACTGATACCCCATTCGGCTGCTTTGTAGACACCCCAACATCCTACGTCTATACGGGTATTTCCACGACGACAAGCGAATATTTTTAATGCTGGAATTTGCTGGGAAAGGGGAGCTATACAAACAACTTCATCGACACGGGAAATTCAGCGAAAAACGCTCTTCCAGGTACATTGCTCAAATGGCAGATGCCCTTCATTACTTACACCGAAAGCATGTGATCCATCGAGACATCAAGCCCGAGAATCTTTTGCTGGGCGTCGAAGGAGAACTCAAGATCGGGGACTTTGGGTGGAGTGTTCATGCGCCCGGTAACCGTCGAAAGACTCTTTGCGGGTGGGTCATACATAGATCTCCCTGACTCGATCGATGGTTAGGACTTCTCTCATGACTTACATCCGGCCCGATTTTCAGTACTCTGGACTACCTCCCACCAGAGATGGTCGAAGGGAAAGATCACAACGAGAAGGTAGACTTATGGGCACTGGGTGTATTGACATACGAGTTCTTAGTCGGCGTGCCCCCGTTTGAGGACCTGTCCGGCCACAATGGTTCGTCTCCATAGTCCCTGCTTCTTCTGGGAGTTGGAGCCTGACCCCCCCGCTCTGCCTGACGGGCTATATTTTTGTTTGCCTCCAGCTACCTACAAGAAAATCTCCAAGGTCGACTTTTCGATTCCATCGACTGTATCGTCCGAAGCCTCGGACCTTATCCGCAAAGTGAGTTCTCAGCCGCCCGAAAGTCTCCCCATAAATGGAAGCGTCACACGAAACCCATATTGATGACTGATCGCTCCTCCGAATGATCCCAGCTGTTGAAGCACGAGCCCCAAGAGAGATTGCCGTTGCCCCAGGTGGCCAACCATCCGTGGATTTTGAAGTATTCCAAAAACCGTAGCGGGGTTAGTGGGGGCGGCAGTAATGCAGCCAAACCTGCTCAAGTTTCTGCTTGAGTTTCCTTCTTATTACCTTATCATCTCGATACACCATTGTGTTGGAATTTTCTTCACATATTATATATATACACACACACACATGAAGTGGATCTCTCTTCGTCCCTCTGACACGACCGGTCGCCGGAGACTAAATAACTTGCATGTTCCTTCCTATGATCCCATACCCTGTATTAATTTTTTTTTTCCAGGTCTTGTTATATTTTGTTCAATCAAGTGAAACTAGCATCGTTCCCGCGAGTCAAATTGTTGCTTGCTTGATGTCATGATGTTGCACTCCTGTTGCCGTGACAGTCAGAGAGAGAAAAAAAAGACGTTCAAGTCCCCCGAGCCGGGATCGAACCAGCGACCTCAAGATGATCTTTCCTATCCATTACAGTCTCGCGCTCTTCCAACTGAGCTATCGGGGGAGGAAGGGCGTTGGAGGTGGGACCAAACTTGGCGTTATAAACCTATTTATATGTGGGAATTGATGTTAATTCATAAAAACCCAGGTTCCAAAGGTTGCTTGATGGTCTTTCCAATCAACAGATGCTTTCTGGTCTGGTGTATAACCAGTTGCTGGTGAGCAGTACATTCAGTGCAAGCCCACATAAAAAGCCATTTCATAAACACCCTCTCATTTTACCCTCTTTCTCCATCCACCATGGGCAGGAAAATGGGGGGAATATTCCACCTAGGTAATTTGTAATCAGAAGCACATATTTGATGATGATGTGTGACAGACAATTGTAAGAGTGAGTCTCAATTCTGTCAAAAAATCTTGAAGCTTGAGGAGTAGCCTCATATATTGGGGAAAAGTGGAACGAACACAGCTGCTCTTCTTTCCCTAAGTTTTTCTACCTGCATCCTTCTTCAATTTGTTGGCATCTTATAGAAGTAGATGCAACCAAAGCACAAATCATATTGACTGAACAATGACCTTTTTTGTTTAGAATCTAGGAAGGAGCCTCCCTCAGGTTGTTCAATTTTGTTGAAGAGAGTGAAATCAGTATATGTTGGTTGGTACATATTTCAATGAAATTTGGGCCAACCAAAATGAAGGTACAGTCACTCTCCAAATGTTTTTGGCACAATGTAGTCTAGAACACAACACTGTCCTAGAAATTTTTGTAGAGTCCAACACAAACAAGTGCTGGGTGGAATGGAGTTATAGCCTATTCAAAAAGAACAAGTGAAGTCCCCATTTACCAGGGGTGAGAGATAGAATTACTGCTTGCCAAGCAGGAGTACCCCTGGTTGATTATTTGTTAACTGGTGATGCTATAGGACTAGCGTAGCTCCGATGGTGTATGTACAGACGGAGTGTTAGATAGGAGTCTTGAGTCTTTCATATAAATTATGTACTTGGTCACCCTTCAAGCTGAAATGCCAAACAAAAGAGAAATAGAAAGTATAGACAAGTTTGAAAGAGTGAACAAAAGTGAGCGCTATGTACCAGCCAGCCACCTAAGATGATCACTCAGCAACATACAAAATTACCAAAGGAAGAGAGATTCAGAAAAAAAACACAGTCGCCCAAAAGTTGGGACCATGATCTACACACATATATCATATGTAAAGAAAAGCGAGTGGTGGGGCAGGTAAGGTAATACAAACAACGAAACAGACGATGAAGGGGGCATGGTGAAAGCGGAAACATGAGGATATTTTCCTCCAGTGAAAAAAAAAAAAAAAAAGAAAATGGAACCGGGAGAAGAAAGTACTACAAAGTGCTGCTTGGTGGTGATTTCTATGTGATGATTTATGATTCAGATGGAGTCTGCTCGCTTTCTCCTCCGCTTGGCCCTCCTCCTGACGACGCCCCGTGCCTTCCGAATGTAATCGTGTTCTCTCTATGTATGTCAGTTGACCGGATATGTTTGGGTCGAGCGGTGGGGAGAAGCGAGTCGCGAAGTGACTGATACGAAAGCCGTAAGGTACCCAGAAGGAAATAAGTGGTAATGCAATGGAGAAAAAAAAGGAGAAGTCGAGGAAACGATTCCCAGGAGAGCTAGAGCTGGATTAGTGAGGATGTGAGTAACTTGTCTACTAGTTTTTTTAGTAGGTTGTTTGCTTGTTTTCATGTGAATAGTATTAGCAAAAATGATGTGAGAAATGTGGGGTTCAACAATGGGGGGGACGGGATATGATACTTGGGGAAAAAAAGGTGAAGCTGTCGAATATTCTGCCGGTCGCTCCAGTTCCATGCAGTGACCCAAGAAGCCAACCAGTAATACGGCTACGACACACGGCGTCTGTGTTTCGAAGAGGCCCCGTTGGTGATCTGGAAGATTTTTTCAATGCTTTCCCGGACGCGTGAAACACTGAGCATGCCACGCGAGCAGAGAGGGTGAACCATCGGAACAATCAAGTAAAAAGAAACCACATTACTTCACAGTTTAAAACTGCCCGAGTAGGATACAAAACACCGCTTACTTGTACTCTATCAATGTGCCCTGCGTGCGCATGATTTCTTCGTGTGTGATGCAGACGAGCGTAAGATACTGGTTGATTTCGTAGTATGAAATCACCCGTCCGGGTTGCTCGGTGGCTTGCATAGAGGGCATACTGCCACCGCGAGGGCCCCCAAAGCTGGTGTCCACCTTGACCTGGCAGGTGATCATTCGCTTGCCTGCAGTCTTGCGCGGTTTTTGTTGGCCCGGCTCGACGGCGACGGAGGATGATCGTGTAGCAGGGCTCAACTCTGATGCCCTCCCACGGCTGATACTGCGCTTGTTATACGAGCTGTCTACGACCTGTCGTGTAGGCACTGTGGGCAAACTTTTCCCTAATCCGTTGGTCATCGAAGTAGGCCTCGTCACCGGTGAGATCTGCTGTGGGACACCATAAAGCTCCGAAAGGTCGGTGAAGATATCCATGAACTCGGTGCACATTTCGAGCAGCGGCTTTTCTGTGGGTGACGAATCAGTGGCGATGTACAACTTGGTCCAGGTGTCGAACTGTAGAAGTGAAATAAATAAATAAATGTTCCATCAGCCTTCTGATTGATTGATTGATTGATTGATATATGTGTAGCCTGCTCGAGCATATCCTATGGATCTTGTTGACTAACCAGAATACAGTTCTCAACCCCACTCTGTTGTGCGAGCAGGTTCATGAGATGTTCAAGGGCTGCTTGCTGAGGGACGATTTTCATGATGACTCGGCTGAGCGCATCGTATATGGAGTAATCAAACACGGTGGTGAGCTTGTAGGTGATACGATGGCTGAGTTCGATGGCAATTGTGGGGACGCCATAGATGGACAATTCTCGATCAGACAGCTCGTCCGTCAGCCGATCCTTGACTTGCTCAATGATTTCTGTATCGTCCGAGCGAGCAGAGTCAGTCTAAATTGAACGTGTGAAAGGATAGATGCAACGATGTGGAGAGCCGATGTTGGGGGAATGCATGTGCGATGATTAGATAGGGGAAATTGTGCTGGGACCAGTTCGATGCGATGAGGACTTACCACTCCGGTAATCCGGGGTCACAGCGTCGATTTTGTGCATAAAGATCTCGAAGTGCAAGGTGGGGTTGGTCTGATAGGCTTGGATTACCGTTGAGGCCAATTGTGGAATAGTGCTAAGGTAACTAGACTTGAAGAAGGGAGATCGCAGGATGAGTATGAATTCACTCTCAAGTGATGATGGAGCTGAGTGCTAAGGTCGTATGAAGGTGATATCAGGAGTCGCAAGATCCAGGAATGACTGACTTGGGCATCGATGACAAAGATGACGGCCCCAACGTGTGCGAATGGCATGGTCAGGACATCTGAATCCAACGGGCCGGGTAGATCCCAAATCTCGAAGTCGATAAATGATCTGCGGGAGGAGAATGGTTTCATCAATTAACCGGTGTGCGTTGGTGAGGGGGCATGTCCCAAGATGGATTTCCATACTTGATATCATCCTGAGTAATTCTTCTAGTGGTTTCGAGATGGAGGGTCTGATCTGGCTGGAGCTGCGCCACACCAAGGAAGGAGAGAGGAGTACATCAAAACCCGGAATGGTCCTGATTGACGAGTGGAAGAGGTTGAGCACCCACTTTATGAAAGACGACCTCTCGAATAGAAGACTTGCCACCGCTTGAAATGGGGAGATAAGAATCAGCAGCAGGTTCGCCAGACGCAGATGCTTCAGATACGGGAGGTGGACTGACCTGCGTGGGCCCATGAAGAGTAGCTTGGGACGGTCGGGGCGCGAGCCCTCCACGGCGGGCGGAGCGAGTGCCGTGGTCTGTGTTCGCAGCGAAGAGACGGAGCCCTCCATGCTAGTCCGCGTGTGCTATCGATGGCCTCCAGACAGAGTTGCCACTCACGAGTCCCTGTGTCTCTTTCTTCCGTCGACTCAGACTGTGTTCTCCGTTCGTAGTCGCAGTCGCAGTCGTTCGTTTCATCGGGTGCTCCCTCTTCCCGACTCCCGGCCCATTCCCCCCCGCCGCTTCCTCACTCCAGTCGCCGGCTTCTCGGGGGATGTCCCGGGATCCCCGGCTGCTTCCGGGGCCGACCTCGCTGACTCACCACCACTTTCAGAATACATAATATTCCTGGCCTCGTCTCCTGTTGACCACTAGCCGAAGCATTCACTGTTGACCATCCTGAGGATACATCTATCTTCCCATCCCAATCCCAATCAGAATCAGAATCAGAACATGTTAGTACCAATTCGCAGTTCCAATCTTCCTCTTTCCTTGATGGTCTTGGGGTTTCTGACCATTACGTCATTCCAGGGCTCCCACTGGCGACATTGGTCTTATCGGCTTGGCGTAAGTTCCTCTCGCCGTCTTCCTGCATCCCGATCATGGTCATCATCATAGGATATACAAATGGGATGCTAACAAACTGGCGCCATATATCCCTTTTCATATACCTTTTTGGGTCAGCGTGATGGGTCAGTGGTCTTCTCCTTATTCCACCTCCATTTAAAATGATAGTGATTCAAAGCAACACAAAACTCACGAGGGGTGGAAAATTAATTATACTGATCGAATTGTTATGACTTGCAAACAGGCTGTAATTTAATCATGAACATGGTACGCCACCCGATCCAGTACATAGTCTGGACGACAGTTTGTCGAGGTCTGCATACCAGCTAACCTCCCTTTGTGCAGAATGACAAAGGCTTCACCGTCGTTGCATTCAACCGGACGGTGTCCAAAGTGGACGAATTCATGGAAAACCAAGCGAAGGGATCGAACGTGATCGGCGCGCATTCGATTGAAGAGCTTTGTCAAAATCTCAAGACCCCCAGAAGGATCATACTTCTGGTCAAAGCGGGTGATGCAGTGGATGCGTTCATCAAGCAACTTGAACCTCACCTCGAAAAGGGAGATATCATCATCGATGGCGGCAACTCGCATTTCCCTGACACCAACCGAAGATGCAAGGAGCTGGAGGAGAAAGGGCTCTTGTTCGTGGGCTCGGGTGTCTCCGGCGGAGAGGAAGGTGCAAGATATGGCCCATCACTCAGTGCGTCCCATCCTCCCATTTTCATCATCAAAACCTGAACTTACTTGCATGCTTTGACCTGGGTACTTTGTGTAGTGCCTGGTGGCTCAGAGGCTGCTTGGCCCCATATCAAGGAGATTTTCCAGAAAGCCGCCGCACAATCGGAGGGTGAACCTTGTTGTGATTGGGTGGGTCAAGGCGGCTCGGGGCATTACGTCAAAATGGTCCACAACGGGATTGAAGTACGCCTTTCAGTACTTGATTCGTCCTCTCTTAGCCATCCTTACTGATTGAAAAAGAAGGCGCTCGATTCAGTACGGAGATATGCAGTTGATTTGCGAGGCGTATGATATCCTGAAGCGTGGAGTTGGACTGACCGAAGGCGAGATCGGAGACATATTTGCGACGTGGAACAAGGGCGTTCTAGACTCATTCTTGATGGAAATCACGCGAGATATCCTCAAGTACAACGACACGGACGGCACGCCACTGGTCAGCAAGATCCTCGACAAAGCCGGCCAGAAAGGGACTGGGAAATGGACGGCCATCAATGCGCTCGACCTCGGAATGCCTGTCACGTTGATCGGCGAGGCGGTGTTCGCACGATGCTTGTCTGGCATCAAGGAGGAACGTGTCAAGGCCAGCAAGGTGCTTGGTGGGCCTCAAATCGATCCTTTTAAAGGCGATAAGAAGCAGTTTATCGACGACCTTGAGCAAGCCATGTACGCAAGCAAGTTGATCTCGTATGCTCAAGGCTTCATGTTGATGAGAGAAGCTGCCAAGGAATACGGCTGGACCTTAAATTAGTCAGTTTGGACCATTGCTTCCTGAGAAATATCAGTAGTTCCTTTCTCTGAAGTCTGACGGATCCTTTTCAGCCCGTCTATTGCTCTCATGTGGCGTGGTGGCTGCATCATCCGATCAGTCTTTTTAGGCGAAGTGAGTCACTTGACTCTTGTTGATCAGGAGTCCGAAGGTCGTGTCTACAGAGACTGATGCCGATTTTGCTTTTTCTGATAGATCACTAAAGCCTTCCGGGCTGAGCCGGACCTTCAAAACCTGCTGTTCAACGACTTTTTCAACCAAGCAATCCATAAGTCGCAACCCGGGTGGCGCCGGATCGTAGCACAAACCTCGTTGTGGGGCATCCCCACGCCTGCGTTCTCGACTGCCCTGGCCTTCTTTGACGGGTACAGAACTGCCAACCTCCCCGCAAGCTTGTTGCAAGCTCAAAGGGACTACTTCGGCGCTCACACCTTCCGCATCCTCCCCGAGCACGAATCCGAAACGTACCCTGGAGGCCAAGACATCCATGGTACGACTTTGAATCTTTTATGAGGTGCTTTTGGTGTGGCTTCACTGATCGGATCTCTTGTTGGTCAACTTTTCGCAGTGAACTGGACGGGCCGCGGCGGAACCATCGCGTCCACCACTTACGCAGCCTAAAGTCATTCACACGACCCTCAGCTCAGCTCAAGAAGACTCATCAGTCACCCCCCTTTATTTTTATTCAAAGAAAACACCAAAAAAAAAGTCAAAATCAAACAACAGGCTGCTTCGTTAGGAAATCTCTCGATACATAAAACAGATTGCACGTAGGGAAAGGTTCACATCTTAACATGATTTCATCGATTCCCTCCTCCCTCATGCACATGTGTGCAGAAGCGCGCACTTATCCCCCTCGTGGTCCCCTCTCCATATACATATGTGTGCACAAGCGCTTAGATGATCCCCCTTATGAACTACAAAAAATATATAACCTACCTTCCTGTTTCACTTTTGCAATAGAGAGTGACAGTTGCTTCCATCGCAGGGGCCTGTAGCATTAGCAGTGAAAATGAAAGACTCGGCGCTTCACACTTTTATTTCTATTTGTTTTCTATATGTATATATATATATATATATATATATATATGAACCTGCAAGAAAGCTGCTCTTGTGCCTCCATCTTGCCTGAAAGCTAGGATGCGCTGAACTCACATAATGCGTCTGGGTTGGATAATCAAAGCACTGGGCGCGAGTCACTTTGGAGCACAGGGCAACCGTTTTTTCAAGGGTGTGAAGAGTATAGGTAAATTGAGTCGCAGGAATTCAGGCCAGATGACACAACTTCTGCTGGCTGATTACATACAGAAGACGGAAACATGTTAGAAAAAAGGGGATTGAATAGGCTTGGGTGCCCACTTGTCTGGTTCATCCCCAACTTAACACAAGTCCTTGGGGGCTGCGGCGCTGTGTAAGCACTGTCGCTTGCCCCCCCCCCCTGGTGGGAGCTTTGGCGCTGTGTGGCACAGGCGGCGGCGAAGCCGCCCTCCCACAGGGAGGAACTTGTGAATTATGTTACTTTTTCTGGTGGGACAGGAATCTCCTTTGGCAGGAGGAAAATTTTATAGCATTCTTGCTCCTTCCACACCTCATCCCGTAGACTGCCCCAGAGCCCCATGACAGATGTTGACCCGCTCTTTAATTTGGCGTTGGTCTTGACCTCTGAATCACAACCATTCTGCCGGTACAATTTTTCAAAATATTAAAAAAGTACCTGGTCCTGACAAAACTCTAATCATGGATTTGTGACGCATCCACAGGAATCTTGGCTTGTAGATCCAGGATCCACAAGCTCAGAGGTTTTGATTATCCTTCTCATAAATATATACATATTCCTACTATACATGCTTGCTTCCACTGTGGCAACTCCTTTTGGGATGGATTGGCATTTCTGTGAGGGGGAAATAACAGAAGATAATATTCCAGATATCTATGAACTATTACAACTGTTACGGGTGGTTTGAAGGACCTGCCCCTCTATAATACTACATAAGAGTTATCACAAAAAAATTTATTATTGTGGCAAACTAATGATAGAGATCACTATATGTAGCAGTCTCTTATCAGACCTAGATCAACTATGAATCAGCAAGTAGAAGCAATAAATTGTAAATGTGGATATCTGTGGATGTGTATGTGGAATGAGTGAGGTGGTGGTTCCTGTCAGACATTGCCTGAGTGGATGAGAATGGAAGGGGGTGAGAAGCCCTCCTTTTATATTAAAATATGAGGCATTTTTGCTGGTGATGAACTGAACCATGCTCCGTAATTGGTTGGAACTTGATGTCTGAACCATGCGTCCTGATTGGTCAGAGGTGAATCCTGAGTTCTGATTGGTCAGGAACTGATGGTCAAATCTGAGTGAAATTGAGTGAACTGAACTGTGAATTGTGATTGGTCAGAACTTGATGACTAAATCCCACAAGTTGGCCAGTTGGAGGCTGAGTACCACAAGTTAGCCGGTTTTAGGTCTGTTGAGTACCACAAGTTGGCCAGTTGAGGTCTGAGTACCACAAGTTGGCCGGTTTGAGGTCTTGTGTGTACCACAAGTTGGCTGGTTGAAGTCTGAGTACCACAAGTTGGTTGGCTGAAGATGATTATGTAACTACAATAAAATATAATGTAAAAGCTATGTATATATCTACTTATGATCTATGTATATAAGTAGTATGGAATGTCTAATAATTGGTCCTTTTTACCACATTTGATACTTGAAAACCAAAATAGCACACCACCGCGCAACTGAAACGGCCCGTGTAAACCCAAATCAAGAAATGAACAAAAAAAGTTTGTTGCATAATTTCTCATGCAACTGGACTCCCAGAGAGTGTAGAGCCTGCCAGATTGGGTCCATACCCTTAAACAGTGTCTGGAGGCGGATTTAATCATTTGATGACCCGGCGCTTGCCAACCCTCCAAACAATTCCAAGTCGCCACTCCCCTTGAGGAGGGCAAATCACTTGAACACTTATGAGCTATGCCAGTCCCCGGCAGGTGCATGATCACCAATGGGGGGATGGGACATTGATTGCATGAGCTCCCTTAAAGGCTGAAGATCTCAACTCAGCTCAACTCTTTCTCATGCAGACTTGACTTTTACTTCCATCCCTTTTCCTTACTTGGCATTTCTTCCTTTGGTCAAAGGTCAAGAAGCACCCACAGATGATAACAGGCAATACCAGAAGGGTGAGCATCCATGCTGATGTCCCTCAGTTTCTACCGCAATTTATTACATACATGGTTTTGTTTTTTTCCACAGGCCATTGCCTAGGTTTTATGGGTCCCAATTGGGGTTTTTGTGTTTTTTTTTTCATCTATTGCTTGCTTCTGCCATTTTGGTAACCGTACAAACATGATTTTACTGCTCATGGGCCAATGCGTTAACACTGTGAACATCCAAGTATTTTCAACTAACAGGTCATTGTGTATCCTTGCAAATTAATTTTCAGGTCATTGGGAGATCCCTGGAGATCCAACACAAAGCCCTTCCTCTTCAAGGCCTATTCCCTCATGAGTCAATGTTTGAGTTGGCACTCCAAAATTTGGGAGGGGGAGCACATGAACATCTCCATCAACAAATCTGCCAATTTGGATTTTGGAGATAGGGTGTTGTTTTTCCTCAAATAATTTTCAAGTGCAACATAGGCACTTTTGGGTTTGAAAATCCCTCCTGTCCCTGAAAGCAACCTGACTTTATGCATAATCTCTCCTACAGAGAGAGCTCCCCGCGGGGTCCCCGGGACCCTCCGTTTGCAAGGCTTATGTTAAGCTATGGTTCATCCAAGTTACAACAGGTTCTAGCTGATTCCTACTAAATCAAAATTGACAAACTCAATGGCCGGATTAGCCTCCAAGCTTGTACCACTCACTATGTAGTCAGGGCATTGAGTTGTACAACTTGATGGTTGTGCTGGATCTTGTTGCACAACTTTGGCTGTTGATTTGGACATACTACTACTTGATGGCAGGTAGTAATATCTGTTAAGATTCCCATAATCCTTGTTTCAGGGAGTTGTTTGGCACTAAGCCTGCAACGTCATAGTCATCATGTGGGCACGCTCCGGTGTAATATAGATCCTTATTGCTGAATCTGATGACCAGTAACAGATTTTTGTGTTCCATCCTGATGTTAGTCTGCTGAGTTTGCCAAAATGACTCAGAGATATGTATGTATGGCAGCCCTCAACAGACCAGTTCAACTCCATTCTAAAAATGTGCCTCTGGATCACTCAACTTGACCCAGACAGCCCCCATCAACAAATCCCTAGAGCACATACTGGCGGACTTCCCGTCAACTCTGTAGGGGTCTGCAGAGTCAGATCTGGGATTTCAAAAACCAGAATTGATTTAAAGAATGCTTCAAATATTCCGCTGTTGAACACAACATCACCACAATGGCCACAATGCCACCCACTCCGCAAAAAAAGAAAAAAAAAGAGAAAACTCCCTACCCAACTCAAGAACCAATCTCAGCAAATTCTGGTGCTCCTTCTCAATGTTGCCCTGGTTGTGCCAAAGGATGTCAGGGATACAGCACTACCGACTGCAAAGAACTCAAACAAGGCTGTCAAAGCTGTCCTTCCTCTTGGTTCTCAGGAGTGGGATTGTGTCCATGAACAGTACAAATCCTACGCAAAGAAAACGGACGTGACTACAGAGAGCTCAACTCTTTGAAAATCAAGTTCAAAGCCTTGTAAGTTTCTTGAAGCTGACTGGTAATCCCCCAGTGTCCAGAGACAGTTTGCAAGTCCAAAGCGGCATCCAGATAGCCATGGATGCACGAGCCCATGTTATGGATTGTAATGATATAGAACAGGATGATGGTGATAGTGATGAGTAAGTGGTTTTTTTATCTTTTCTTCAAAAATTACTGCCTTGACAATGGTGTAACCATTACGCTAAATGTATTTGTAGCAGCCTGTAGTGTAGCACGCTAAATGTATTTGTAGCAGCCTGTAATGTAGCTTAAAATAGTGGTGCTACGTTGTAGCGGTATTGTATCAGACTGGCAATACGATACCCACTTTTTCTTGGGTGATGTATTGCCAGGACCAATATGCAATACACAGAAAAAAAAAAACAGTTTATTGGCCTGCCGATACCACTCCAATACCTGATGTATTGGATTGGTATTGGTGGATTGGCCTTCCAATACAATACACAGTTGTTCAAAACTGTGTATTGGGAAGGCCAATATGACACACATGTATTGTATTGGCCAGCCAATACAATAGGGGGTATCAAATATAAGCAAATCCACACTTATGTAATTGACTGGTTTTCAAAAACTCACCATTAGGGGGTATCAAATATAGGCAAATCCGCACTTATGTAATTGACTGGTTTTCAAAAATCCACCATTTTTAAAACCTGTTGGTTTCTCATCAAGCACCATTTTAGATGCAGTAATTGAAGAAAAAGATTTTTGGATAATTGACTGGTTTCTAACTGTGGATTTGGTATATTTGATACCCCCTATTTTTAAAAACCTGTTTGTTGCTCATCAATCACCATTTTGAATCCATAATGAAGAAAAAGATTTCTGGATAACTGACTGATTTCTAATTGTGGATTTGGTATATTTGATACCCCCTATTACTGCATCCAAAATGGTGCTTGATGAGCAAACCAACAGGTTTTAAAAATGGTGGATTTTTGAAAACCAGTCAATTACATAAGTGTGGATTTGCCTATATTTGATACCCCCTATTGGAAGGCCACTACAATACACAGTGTTGGCCATTACAATCTGTATATCGTAATGGCTCCACCATTGGCCTTGACTGAGTACTGTGCTTGATTCTCTTTTGTTAGAGATGGAGTCAAAATCACCAACCCCAATGAGGGGCTGAATGTCAAGGTGTTGTTTCAAGAATCAGAGGATGCCGACCAACCTGTTGAAGAAAACTACAACAAAGAGATCCCTCCTCCACTTGTGTCCAGTGACAACATTGCCAAGCAACTGGCCAGCCCAACTTGCCAATCCCCTCAGTCGTCATTCTCTGCATATGCAGCCCAACCTAGTGGCTCAAAAAACTCGTTCCTGTCAGGCCATCACTGCAAATTCTCAAAAAACTTCTGCCCAACTGCCTTGAGGAAGTAAACCAGCAGTTGGTCTTGAACAGCAAATGTCCAATTATTTTGACCCGGCCAAACACAAAAAACAAGACTTCAAAAACGGTATGACTCAGTTCTATGCCAATCAGCTAAGCAATGAAAATAAGATGATTACCTCTCTTTGAGAGGAAGTCAGTTGCTTACATAGGGGCAACCAGAGACAATCAAACCAAGTCCAAGAAAAGATTATCAAGCAAAAACTCAAAAATCAAGGCCTCAAGAGCCAAAATGAATTGTTGAAAAGCAAGATTGAGCTCATGCAGATGTGAATCAAAATGTGTACAAACCCAAACCCATTTCACTCTCATCAGGTACCGGCCACCTCTGCTTATCACCCGCCATCAGTCCACAGACCTAGCTCCTCCACTGATCCTGCTATTAAGGAGTTGCATGATATTGCAGTTGATCCTGATTTGGAAACCATTTCATTTCTTGCCCAGGAGTATTTTTTCATTTTCATTTTTCCCTCCCTATTTTCCATCTCTTCCAACAATCATAATTATTGCATTATCAACCTGATCAGACAACTTTCATTTTCACAACTCTCATTTTTTCATTGACAGGAACATACAAGTACATTGAATTTCTTCTCAAACATACAAGTAAATTGACTTTATTATCAAATAAATAGTTGGGATAGCTATTAATTATTGACAATACATACAGAAAGTCATTGTACCATTATTTTTAATTATTGACAATATAGAAAGTCAATTCATGAAGTTAAAATGAAGAGATGGATTACTGACAATCCGGACACTTGATGGATATTTAAGGAAAAGATAAAGAGGTAATGAGTAGATAAAATGGGTCGCTCAGAACCAGCTGTTGTAATAACGGCTGATATGACAAGTTCTCTCAATATCAGGGAACAACATCTGCTGGAATAATTGACTCAAGAGTGAGAATTTGTTCTCAACTGACTGATACACAGTCTGCGTCTGATTTATGCCAACCAATTGACACCTGAGTTGATGGACCTGTAAAGCCAACTCCAGGACTTCAGCTCGGAAGGTGTGGTGATTGGCTGGCATAGGCAGCTTCAGGCGGGCAAAGGACCCTTGCAAGGATCTCATGCCCCATTCCATGGCCTGTCAAGCATAAACTAGCTGATTGTTGAAAAACTTCAACCAAGAAAAAGAGGTAGGAGACTCAGGGAGTTGATCTCCCTTCTTCTTTGGGGCAACAATCCAATAATCCAGGCAATTGGTACATTGAGGGAAGGCAGTATTGCTAACAATTTGGTATCCTGGGGGGGTCTCAAACATGAGCTTATTGTAAATGCACTCCACTATGTTTGAATTGTGCCAAGAGCCTGGCACATTCAATATTGTGTTGATTATTGTACCATCTGGGGCAAACGTGAGGATGCTGCTACAATAGGGGGTATCAAATATAGGCAAATCCACACTTATGTAATTGACTGGTTTTCAAAAACCCACAATTTTTAAAACCTGTTTCTTTCTCATCAATCACCATTTTGAATCCAATAATGAAGAAAAAGATTTCAGGATAATTGACTGCTTTCTAATTGTGGATTTGGTATATTTGATACCCTTCAATTATAATGAGCACAAGTCCATCCATTATAGTATGCATTTTTTATTCTAAAAGCAGAAAGATATTAGTTGCCGCACAGTTCAATTTAGGAAAAGAAGAGGCATGAATGAGACATAATCTTCATCATCTGAAACACTTACTGGTAAATTTAACCCATCAATAAATCCAAAACACTTAGTAAGAAGTGGGTACTTCCGCTCAATCATGTTGTTTTATTGTTGAAACTTCTCTTTGCAACCAGGCCACATGATCCGCAAGATCTTCAAATCCTTGAGAACTGAAAGCAGGCACTGTTGAGCGTGAAGGAGGTTGCGTGCACAAACAGCTGTGGTTATGGAGAAAATTTGTCGGAGAGTGTTATATGCCACCATGCTTGAGCTGAGCTAGTGCAGGATGAGAGCAAGGCCACCGGCGGAATGAAGCAAGCGTCAATTAGGTTTGGGTGCCCCATGTGTGTTGACATCGGCTTGTGGGATTGTTGAAGATGTCCATGCCTTGTCAAAGTGCTCAAGGATTGCTTCAAAAGTTGCCATGTCCAGTCCCATAACAGCAATCAATGTGCGGTCGTTCCTGGCCGAACGCATGTGCCTCCAGGCGCTGTTTGTTCAAGGATTTCCCATAAGATCCCCGCGAGTCAAGTAAGTTCGTAAGGTTTGGATGTGGACCCTTTCCCCTAAGAGAGCCAAGGCCATAACGGCCATAACTGCATCGTCGTCATCTTCCTGTTGTTGGCGCCTGGCTTTGATTACACTTATATCCATGGATCTGTTGATGCACATTAACACTCCAAGATTAAGTGGATTAACTGTTGATAAGCATAATGAGAGGAGAGAAACTTATGAGAATCTTGAGTGAAGAAGAAATGGTTGAGGTGAGGTGTTCATCTGGTAATTAAGGCTGACTGAAAATCTGTGGTTTCAGAAAGTTACGGAATTGAGATTTTGCAGGGGGCTGTAAATCTGGAATTTGAAATCCCAGATCTGACTCTGCAGACCCCTACAGAGTCGACGGGAAGTCCTCCACTGTTCAGCTCACAAATGACTTGTATTAAAATCCAAGTCCGCGTGCGGGGGAAGCGCAATGTCGAGGGGAACTGCATCTCGGTAGAACTTTTAACACCAGCTCAGTATGGACTGAAAAAGAAAAGAGGCTCGATGCTGGCTCGATATTGTAGCGAAAGAGTTCCGAGTTGTTTGAATATCTGAAGCGACAGACATGGTGCTCCGAATCACACAGAAAGTGTAAATACAGTTGTCTGTCAGTATTTATCTATAACATTAATTAATTAATATTGCCGAGGTGTGAACTGCAGGGAGGCGGACAGAAGAATCAGCAAGAATCGCAAGCAGAAACTCAGACACCGAAAAGGTCCCCGCCCTGAAAGTGAAATCGTCGCGGTCGCCCCTGGGTTGACATACACAGCACCACTGCCATATGTAGCACCTTCCTTAATAATCTCGAATATTACCCAGACAGACAGAAAGACAGACTCACAGCGCATACATCCTGATTCACAGCCTATCCACGCGTCATGTCCGCAGTACGAACAGCGACGGAGTATCGGATCAACGGCATCACGCCGGAAGGCGCGACGACGGCTCCCTCCAAGGGGCGACAGTCCGCAGCCAGCCAGCTGGTCCGCCAGTCCGCGGCTGACCAGCTGGCCCGTCTGCGGCCACGCCCGAGCACCATCCTGGTTTCTATGTTGGCGCTCAAGTACGCCCGGCCCGGGACATCCGCTACCTCCCTCCGACGACTCTTCCACTGGATCGCACTCTCCATCCTCGTCCTCAATTGGCGCATCGTCCCTTTCTACTGGCATGTCATGACCCTCTTCTTCCCCGTCATCAAGTCCAAATTTATTCGATGGAAACTCGGAGCTTCTACCAAGTCATTCGTTTACAACTCAGGCATCCTCGGCAAGAGCCCTTTCGAAGCTCGAATCATTTCCAAGCATTGTGCCACTTGGAATACTTGTCAGTCTTTCCCAATACATCAGCTCTCTCCTCCTGAATAGCACACTAAAAGCTCACCATCTCGATCACAGGTGATTTCATGTTACACATGTCCAACTCGGCCTATGCCATAGCCCTGGACGAAGCACGAGCAATCTGGCAGACCCACGTGCTCGGAACCTCGATGCGGGCGGACCACGAGCGTACACGACCTATGATAGCCTCCACACACTTCACCTACTTCGCCGAGATTCCTGTATGAATCGTCTCATTGAATAACTCACCCCCACGACATTCTTCTGGAAAACTAAACTGTCTGGTAATCTAACCATTTTAACCCATTCCTTTCACTCTTTCAACTTTTATCCAGATCTTAGCCGATTTTCTAGTAGATATTCGACCCGTTGCTTGGGACCATAAATGGGTGAGTAAAACCCCATCTTCCTTCCACTCCTAACACCTCCTCATGGCTTACATTTCTCTCTGCTTGAACTACTCTGTATCAGCTTTACCTTCTGGCCACTTTCACAACCGAGCCACGTAAAGGATCTCAAACTCGTACTCTTAACGTGAGACTTTCTACATCTGTGCTTGATCTGATAGATGGGGTAAATGACTGAAGTTTGGGCATGGGTATTGGTTGAGAAGTGTTTGTCGATCACTCGAATGGTGAACAAAATTGGCCGACGGACGGTGAGACCAGAGAGACTGATGGCGCTGAACGGGATGGGCCAGGAGGCGTCGGAATGGGATACACTCTCACGCGTGCGGGCCCAGGAGGATCCGAAACTGTACAACAAGAGGTCCGTCCTCAGCCCCGCCCAGGAATGGCTGCTCTCCTCGGAGCCCTTCGAACCATTCCTCAAGTACGAGCCCATCCGGAAGAAGAACCTTGAGATCATTCGTGCCGCTTTGGATGGCGACCTTGCAAACGGCGCTGAACGATTGAAGGATTTGTAAATATAGTCCCCATTCCTTCTCTCGTCTTTGCGCTTGTTGTACCGGCACTTCTTCTTCTTTGTGAGTGCTCTCCTAATCAGGATTCACCTTTCTTGTATGTATACCTGCTGGTCAACACAAGCAGCTAGATATGTATTTCCTTGGGCCACCGCCATTTTTCTTGGCACTTTCACAGCCATTGATCTGCGCAGAATGATAGAGTAGAGATATGATTTGTTATGTCAAGTCTTCTGAACCTAATAGAAAGTATGTGTGCAAGGCATGATCCAACTGTGTACACACTTATCTAGAAGACTGGTGGGAGTCTTATGATATATATAGTACAAGACTGGCTCAGGAGAAAGTGGACAAACCAGTGTATCAAGTCACATGAGCAATTGGTGGACATGCAGGCCAAGGCTGTGCCTCAAGGACTGAAAAAACCCATGAACTGAAGAAACCTATGATGGATGCAAGTTGAAAAAAAAAAAAAAAAATCAAAAGGAACAGAAAAGCTACAACCAAATGTAAGGGTTGGACATACCCCTCCCAAGAGTTGAAGTTGAAATTTCTTGAAAGATTCCCAATGGACATTTATTGAAATTCCCACTGAAAAATGACACCCAATGGATAATAATCCACCAAATTCTTAGGGGGTCAGGCTAAATGCACTCCAACTTTTGACTTCATGCACTCCAATTTGGAGTGGAAAAGTGTGCACTCAAATTTTTTGGGGAGTGGGAAGCTGTCCACTGCAAACATTTTTCACTTACTTTTGAGTCAACAATTCAAGTTTACTCCAAAACTTGAGTCCAGCTCAAAAGTTCACTCCAAAAGCTTGCAAGTGTACCTTTTAAGTCCACTCCAAAATCTTGGGAGTGCACTTTAACTCCACTTCAAAAAATTGCTAGTCCACTCCAAACTCCACTCCAAAAAAAAAAAAAAAAAAACCCAAAAAAAAAAAATGGCAGTACACAACATTTCTCTCCAAAAGTCAACCTTTTGCAGTGCACAACTGCCCACTCCAGTTCCTTTTTTTTGGGAGTGGAAAACTGTTAGCTCCATTTTTTTTTTTTTTTTTTTTTGCAGTGGACGACTGTTCACTTTTTTTTTTTTTTTTTCTTTTTTTGGAGTGGACACTTGCCCACTTTAAAATGTTGGAGTGCATGTAGTAAAATTTTGGAGTGCATTTAGCCTGACCCATTCTTCAACTCAGCTCATCCACATTTTCCAAGTGAGGAGCTGCAGCTCTCTTTTTTTTTTTTTCTCAGGCTTTTACATACTTGATCAAATGCAACATAAACATCTATGAGGCCTGAAATCCTACATGAGTTATATAATTTTGTATATACTTTTAGAATGGACCTGACGCGCAATAGTCATGTATTTTCATTTATGCATAAGGAATGGACATGGAAGAGAAAAATAAATACAGCCAAGCCCGCGTTTCGAATATTCTTTCAAGCAAGGAAAAAAAAAACCGCTTATAAGGATAACCATTTATATACTATCTTCACATCAACAATCTGATCGACGATTTATGCAGGTCAGACAACGCCAAGGTATCCTTATTTCGTACATCATCATTAGTGGTGGATTTCATTTTAGGTATAATATTACGATGATGATGATGATGATGGCCATGCTCCCCGAACCCCGCGGACGATGATGACGAGGAGGATGGCGGGGACATGATATTGCTCCTATAATGGCTTCCATGCGTCGGTCCTTCTTTGGCCGTCCCACCCGCACCACTAGTATTATTACCCTTCCCGCGATTCAGAAACAACGCACTGACAGAATGTCGTCTCCGTACCCTTCCACTATTAGTGCTACCATTATATTCTTGATCTGCTGCTTTGCAATCTGTTTCTTCCATTGCTTCTTCTTCTCTGCAATCTTCTTCTCTTGACCGACTCTTGTTCCTTTCCTTCCTTTCTTCCTCTCTTTGGTTTCTTTCTTCTTCATGATCCATCGTCCAGGATCCTGCACACATTTTTTTTTTTTTTTTCGTTAAGATAAAAACGGGTGAATTAGAAAGGAAAATCCTTCACATCAACTTCTTTTTCCTTTTTTTAAATCTCCGGCTGAAAAGGCCGGCAAAAAAAAAAAAAAAAAAACCCCCCGGGAAGATCAAAGTGGAACGAAAAAGAAAAGGAAGCAATAACAAAGCAGAAAAGGTTTCTGAGAAGTGCACCCAGTTTTTTTTTTTTTTTTGCCAACAGAGGCAAGTAAGCATCAAAACAGAAAAGAAAACAAGCAAGACAATGTCCTTTTTCTTTGTGTGTGAGAAGGGGTGAGCAGGGCGACAGATTAATTTATGTACATTTTTTTATTGATATCCACCAAGATTTTACAGACTACTTATTATACTAGAAGGGCAGAAAAGGGAATGATCGTGTGTATTGGGAATGGAGGAATGGAGAGATGGAGAAGAGAAGGGGGGATTGAACTAGATGTGTATGCAAGCATGCGCAATGATGATAAAAAAAAAAAAAAGGTGAGGGGAGGAAGAGAGTGATGATCAGAAGGGAGCCATGCACAGACCTCTTTTAGATCTCCGGCTATTGAGGGCTTTGAAGACGTCTTTACGGGCGGCCTTGAAGTCAGCGAGCCAGGCGGAGGCGGCGCGGGGGCCTTCGGGGGCTTTGAGGGAGAAGGACTCGGAGTGGTGGACGACGACGAAGGCCTGGGGGTCTCGTGCGGGCATCACCTGGCACTCCTCCAGCGCCATCGGCGCCCGGTACATCACCATCTGCCCCGGGTCCCGTCGGCTCTGGCTACTGTCCTGCATCCCGCTCGCCGCCACCGGCCGCGCTAGCAGGAAAAAATCGTTGAATAAGTACGCCCGGAACGTCTTCCGCGACCGCGACTTCGTCAGCACGCCCTGCCGGATCAGCCTGCGTGGCCCATTGAATCGTGTCATCGTCGCTAGGCTCAACTTCTACACACACACATCCAAGCAACATTCTCATCATCAGTACCAGCATTTTCTTTTTTGAGCATTCATTTTATTTTATTTTGAACATGGTTGAAGTGAAGAAAACATGACCATGGTACGAACAACATCACTCCCAGGGATCATCAGCTGTTCCGACAACGTCACGAGTGCGAGTTCGTGCTCATGTTCCCGGATGGCTTCGTTAGTTTCTGTGAGGATCTGCTGGACTTTTTTCAGCGCATTAGCCAGACGGTTGAAGTCAGGGGAGCCTTCCTGCGTGTATTTCATGATCTTGATTGCGAGACAAGGGAATAAGATAAAGAAATGAGTACATGATCTCATCAAGTGGTGGCCGAAGCGTAATGTGGTGGTGACTGACCTGAGAGATGAGCAGAGGATACCGGGTCAATCTCTGCATGGGCTGGAGCAAGTAATGCTCGAGTTCGAGGCCTTTGACCTTAAGGCCAGTGAGCCGGTTGGCGACGGAGGGTCTGCGTTTCAGGTCGGCGAGCACGCGGGTAGCGTTAGCCTGGTTGCTACAGTAGGACCTGAAGACGTGCACGCCCTGCATGTAGTCAAGCACGACATCTCCGACGGTGTCGACGTGCGCACCCCTCGATTTCAGCTGGCGCCGCTCCAGCGCACTCAGGAACGTGGTCCCGAATAGCATGATGTCTTCGATATTCGCAAACACCATCATCGCCACCCGACGCCCAATTGCCGCCTCTAGTTCTTTGTAAAATACTTGCGAAAGGATCTGGCAGTTTTCGACAAACGTCGCCTCCGTTTCGATCAGCTCAAAAATCGCTTCCTGTCTGTTCTTTTCCTTCTCCGAGTAACGTGATAAGGTGTTGGGATCCATGATACTCGACCAAGTCCTCTTTTTTTTTTTTTTTTTTTTTTGTAGTAGTAGTATAATAGTACAGGGCGAATAAAACACATGAGTTTCTCAATATTCAAAAATTTGACAGATGACCAAGAGCTGGATGGTGAGGATGTTCCCCTAGTCAAGACGACAAGAGAGAAGGTAACACTGACAGGTTCGAAGTGTGCATTTCCGGGAGGGGAAGTAATGATGGATATTTCGCCAGCGTTAGAGGGTCTGCGAGGCTGTGCGGTGGAGGGTCTCTGAGGCAGCTTCTCGTCGAGAGTGTGGATAGGGCCACTAACAGAGAGACGAGTGGGGTTATTACAGGAAGAGTTAGGGAAGGGTGCAGAGGTAGCGGTGGCACCAGCACTGGAGGAAGATTGGCGTTTATCTTGCAGCCACGTGTTGGTGGAGGTAGACTGGGAGGTGGTTGCAGTTGACACCGTCTTGGACATGCCAGATAGCCAAGAGCGGAAGCCATGGCTGGATGATGATGGAAGCGATGAGCCAGAACTGGAGGGTCTGTGGTGTGGGATCCAATTCTGGTGGCTGCTCATACGAGGCGACTTGAGGTGTTCTGAGCTGGGCCGTTGGCCTGAGAGAGATCGTGAAGCATGTCGGGCCTGGATGGGCAGCCTAGATCCTGACGACTTGGTTGCAGAGGGGGGGTCCGATTGGCTATGTATAGTTGTCTTAATTGGCGTCAGAGACTACGCAGTCGATGTTTTGAAAGAGTGTACATCGGTGTGTGTGGGGACGTACATATTCAAGTACCTTGCAAAGGCTGCTTCCATCTTTGAGAGGGGGTCATCGTTCTCAAGCTCGTGCGTGTGCAGCTTTGAGGATGATGCAGATGAGGAGGGGGGGATCGGGGGGGAGGTGGAGTGGGTTCTGTGGTGTGAGTGTGAGTGTCTGGCTGAGTGTTGGAAGGTAATAGCGGGTGCTGATTTCTTGGGTGCGAGTGACGGGAGTGGCGGGAGTGGTTCCTGCTGAGTTGAAGTGATGGGGCGTTGGAGCAGACCTGCCGCCGTTAGGAAATGCAGCCGTTCTGTCTCGTTCATAATGTTCCGCTGTTGTTCTTGTTCCTCTTCCTCGTCGGTGATGCAGTCTGAGTCTGAGTTCCGCTGCTGATGCTGGTGGTGGGGCATGGTTGTTGTTATTAATTAGCTAGTGTTGATAAGACTGATAAGCTACTCGATGGCCATCCAGCGATGGTCAACAGTGGTCTCAGTCAACAGGGTGTTTGGAAATGAGTACTGCGGTGAATTGCACCCTTATAATTAAATTTAAGGTGTACATATTTATTTAAATATATGTATCTATTCCGGGTCTGGCGTGTGGTGGTTTGTACTTGTTCATTACATCGACTGTCTTGAACATCTCACATGTGTGCTGTGTACTATGTATGTATTTATGTACTACTCGCTCCCACGCCCGCACTTCCGCTCACCCACGCTGGGACTCAGGGCAGGAGTCAAGTGGAGAAGTGCTCTCAATGAAACTGCCAAAAGAAGTCAGTTCAGTTTCCACTTTCTCAAAACAGCTCATCTCAGCCACCGCACTATATAAGAATAGCGCTGCCTGTTTGTTGCCAGTTCCCCGGCCGAGACTCGAGTACTGCATGGTATGTACATATAACGTAACTATGTAACCAACCATCGATGAACGACATCCACTCAATCTCATTCCATAACATCACAGTGACAGCACTCGAGTTTAACCATAAACTGAAATGAATACCATGACGAGCTGATTTTCAAAGAGAGCCAGCTGAGGCTTGAGGCAAAGCTGTAATTTGCAAGGGAACAACTAGAATATGCTCAACACATTACCACCATGTCAAAGAGAGAAAGAAGTCATAAGTTATATATTTATATCAAATGATAACAAGCTGTCTCTTGATATGTCACCCAGAGAATAGTACAACCACAGGTGAAGAAGAAAAAGAACTTGGATAACGTATGAAGCATGTGGATCTTGTTTTTTTTTTTTTTTTTTAAAAAAAAAAAAAATGAAAAAATGTGTACCAAAAATTAAAACACCTATGAAGCGCCCAAAAACAAACGGGAGCCTTCTATGATTGAGAGTAACAAGTTGTATCAAAAGAAAAAGTGCATAAAGAAAATATCATCATCATCATCATCACTGGGCAAAACAAGCATGCCTTTGATCATCTTCTCTGGAGGAAAATGCTCATATGGAATGCCCATGTTTTAAGACCTGTGCATGCACAACCAACTAGCCATCAAGTTCGATATACGCAGCGGGCACCAATCCGATCCTGCCATGATCCTCAATCTTGAACCAGTCGGCATCCGAGCTATCCACGACGGCCACCTGAGCATTTTCAACGAGCGGTGCCTCATCAGGACTTGTGGGCGTATAATCATACAACGCTTTACCCCAAGTCACTAGATCCCATAGAGCAAGAAAGAAAGATCAGCTTATCTCCTCTCAAGAAAAAAAAAGAAAGAAAAAAAAAACCCTATATTATCGGAGACAACCTCACCATGTATCTCTTCCACGTACGACTTGGGAAACGTCCCCGAGCTGCCCGTCGCCTCAATCGTCCCATACAGCCAGTCCTCATCCACCTTCGACGGGTGCGCGGTAATCACCAGATTCACATCCATCGTCAAATCTTCGCCGCCTTCTGCAGTGTACGGATACAGCGACCTGACCCGGATAGCTGCCAAAGTATCAAAAAAAATAAAAAAAAATGGCATTCAGAAATTCCTCCAGAAAAAATCAAGACTGTATATGTATAGAAGGATAGATGATTGTCATCCTACTTTTAGACATGTCAAAGTTACTCCTAGCATCAACCGAAACGCTTGACTCTAAAGCTTGATCCTGCAGTTTTGGTGTAGCAGGCTCTTCGGCATGGGCCTGGAGGCTGGACTGGTGGTTAGGAGTCACGAGGCGCAATCCATCTGCAGCCATTCCACCCATCCAATCAACCGACCGACGCTTATCATCACCATCATCATGGTCATCATGATGACGTGGTGGTTCATTCGGAGAACTGAGATCAGCTCCAATCACCTTACCAGCCAAACTGGAGCTGCTACGGTCATTGGTTTGTGCCTTGCGTAGACGTGTCCCGGACTGGATCTCCCCTAAAAGCATAGCACGACCTGCTGGGGCGCCACTTGAAGATGGCATCGCCGGTGCTTGAGGTGCTGCAGGAGGAGCAGGGGCGGGTGGGGCGGAGAGTGGAGCAGGAGGCGCAGGAGGAGGGGGAGGATTCGCGGCAGCTGATTGAGGTCGAGAGGGCATGATCCCGCCGAATAACGCCTCCGCGAGGCCTTGACGAGCTTTCCGAGCAGTCGCGGCCCCTTCTTCATCACTGTCATCATCGTCATCTTGCTCCTTTGCAGCATCCCATTCGTCGTCAGAATCTTGAGGGCGAGGGGGAGGCCGGAAGCTGGGCTGAGCTGGTGGAGCAGCTGTCGGCGCCGGTGTGCTGTCGAGCGGTTTGACAAATGGATTGTTGGCCGATAGCGCGGCGGGGAACGATACTGGTGCGGAGGAATCACTACTGGTCGATGAGCTGAGACGATGGAATGGATTGGTGCTGGGAGCTGCCCCGGGCGCCGCTTGACTAGTCAAAAAGGGAGCCGGGGGTGCTTGAGGGGGAGGTGGAGGTGGAGCTTGTATAGATTGGGATACGGGAGGCGCCGGGGGTGCTTGAGGGGCTAGTGGCGCTTGTATAGGTTGTGATACTGGAGGCGCGGGGGGAGCTGGAGGCGCAGGCGGAACCGTGGGGGCTGCAGGTTCTTCAACAAGTCCGATAGCAATTTGGGGGGTTGAGGCTGCCTGAGATGAGGAGGGAACAGACGGAGGTAGTGACGGCGGAAGCTTGACTTGGGCCGCAGACCTCGGCACGCTAGTCGGAGGCGGGGCTCTACTTCTGGGAGCAGGCGGTGGAGGGGGTTTTTTGACACCCGGTGCAGATGAAGCGGTGGCGCGGGATGCAAACATTGCCTTTTTCTCTTTGAACTCCTGTTCAAGTCGTCGGTTTTCTTCCTCCTCCTCTTCTAGCTGTTTAATTCTAGACAACCTTGCGGCCTTTTCTTTGGCAAGCGCATCTTCCCTCTTTTTCAGCAAAGCCTCTTCCTCTGTTGATAGGTCATTATTTTCAACAGGTTTGTTTGCGTTGGCCTTAGGAGGCAGAACAGCTTGATCTGACGTTTGGGCTGTAGAATTTGACCTAGCATTTGCGCTTTCATCCGCCTGTAAGCGGCTAAGACGCTCTTCTTCAAGTCGAAGTTGACGTTGCTTCTCTCTTTCGGCCGCTTGCTCGTCAGCTTGTGCGGCTTTCAAGGCGGCTTCTTGCTTTTCTTGCTCCAAGCGCGAGTTGACACTTGTATCAGCTGCCGGGGCGGATGGCCCCCCACCTATACCCAATGAACGGAGTCTCTCCTGGATTCTGCGCTGAGCCTCAGCTTGGATAAAAGCCTTCTTTTCCTCTGCCGTCATCGTTTTCGTGGGAACAGTCGTGGGAGGGGCAGGGGGAGACTTGGTGATACTTGTCGGTGGTGAGGATGGTGAGCGTTTGTCTTCGTAAGCACGATCATCTCTGTCAATTCGTGGCTCGCGTACAGAGGCGCGCGAGGGAGTATCTCGATATGATGCGCGGGAAGGCGTGTCTCTGAAGCCGCGATCAGACGCACGGGAAGGAACGTCACGGTCGCGATCGTAGCTACCTCTGAGATAGCCGCGGTCGGGATAACTATCGCGCGGAAGATCGTCATCATCACTGAGACGATTAGACTCAAAACGATTGCGATTGTTGCGCTGATCTCGCTGACGAGAATAAGCCTGTGATTCCTTTCTGCGCTCACGATCGCGACTGGAAATCTTCGCTTCGAGCTCTGGCAGATCTTCGTGACGTAAACGGAGCAATTCACGTTCAAGCTTCCGTCTCTCTTGATCCCCAGCTTCCGATCGTCGGCCGGGTCGTGAGACATATTCGATATCATCCTGAAGACGCTTGATACGATACTGGAGATCTTCAAGTTCATGATCGAGATTACTGTCGTCCGCATCTCGTTGTCTCGATGATTCCAGCATGCTATCGGTTCGGTCGAGATCCCGTTTTATATCGTCTAGATCAGCGGTCGTCCTATCCTCCCCGGCATGGCGGACGGCGCGACGATCAATATGACGAGATTGAGACTTGTAAGTGGTAGAGCTGTCTAGTTCATCGTGTTTGTACATGGTTGCATCCTTCTTGAGGTTGGGTGAGCTTCTGGCACCGTGCAAAGAGCGGACAGGGCCGAGTGTGTGCTGGGCATAAGCTTCGCCTGTAGCTCGGGAGTTATCCTTCTTGAGCAAGTCTTTCAGAAAGTCAACCGAGTTGTCAAGATCCCTGGCCGACGGTGGAACCATTTCGGGAGGCAGGGTAGACGGTATAGGATTTCCATTTAAACGACGATATATCAAGCCCATGGCCACATGGAATTCGGCCAAGTTGAGCTTTCCACGATTTTCCACGTCAGCCAAGCCCCTAAGTGGCAACAAAACAGTTAGCTCCGGGTTTTTTTTTTCTCTAATATGAACATTTTCAGTGCATTGAATTTCTGAACGAACCAAATCTGCATAAGATCTTCTCTTGGCAATCCGCTCTGAGCAAAGACCTCGGTGCTCATTCTGCCTTCAATAAAACCAGATCCGGTTTGATCCCAAGCTCTGAAAATTTGGTCATAGCTCTTCTTCTCTTCGGTGGAAAGCTTCCAGGGAACTTTGACTTCGGCTTGGCCGATCTGTTGCTGGTTCTGTTGTTGAAATGTCTGTTGGAGACTCATTCCACTGAACTGGCTCGTGGGCTGGGCAAACTGCATTTGTGAAGGTTGAAAGTTACTCATCCCGATCGGTTGTTGAGCCCCTGGTGCTGGCATAAATGTGCTGAGAAAAGGTTGAGATGAAGCGCCGAGAGCGGGCATCTGTCCACGAAAGCCCATAGGATAGCCAGTTGGCTGACTCGTAATACCACCCATTGGAGTAGAACTAGTCATCAAACGTGAGGGTGGATTCTGAGCTAATAATTGAGTTGAGGTGTTAAATTGAGAAGCTCCAGGGAAACCAGTAGGTTGAGACTGAATTCCGAATCCAGTTGGCTGTGACTGGATTCCAAAGCCAGTTTGCTGGGATTGGATTCCGAAACTCGTTTGTTGAGGTTGTAGGCCGTAGCTAGTTTGCTGAGGCTGAAGGCCAAAACTAGTTTGCTGGGGTTGGATCGGCATGCCAGTTTGTTGGACTCGCATCATTCCGCCACCAGCAAAGCCGGTTGCCTGTGGCTGAACAAAACCAGTACGCTGGGACTGAATGAAAGATCCGGGCTGCTGCTGCTGGTGTGGTTGCATGTAACCGGTTTGCTGGTTTTGGAGAAACCCGCTGGTTTGTTGTGGCTGAACATAGCCCGTTTGTTGTGCTTGTATATAGCCAGTCTGTTGAGGTTGTTGCTGCTGGTTGAAATTTTGGGATTGGGCCTGAGCTGCCGCTTGCTGCTGTTGGAGAAATCGGGGGTCCTGCTGCAGGAAACTGTAGTTCCCTTGCATCTTCCAAGCTCAAACCTAGCGATCGAAAGCGTTCAAGGAGAGTTTCAATATCCCGTTTGAAATATTCTGAGAAGTGGATCGGGCAGCAGGGCAAAAGGGTCAAGATCAAGGTCAAAAACGTACTGTAAGCTGACGGGTGAGTTCGGTTGCGAGGCGAGAGTGAGAGCAAAATGGATAGGATGTGTTAAATTGCAGTGGAGGAGTCAATGAAGTCGAACATGGGATGTGATGGGGATTGAGTGAGAAGAAGCGTTAAGTGATCAAGGCAGCGCGAACGAACGGTTTAATCCGATGACGATCCGGATTCCGGATGGAGCTTCCAAGTGGATTACATAAGCAGTCAGGCTGGGCTTCCGCTTAGCTAATAACAAGGGCATAGCCCCCAATTTTGGGGTCTGATGGAAGTTATAATTCCAGGGGGGTGCAATGCTGAATCCAAATCTCTCTTTTTCTCTCTTTTTTTTTCTTTTTTTTTCTTTTTTTTTCTTTTTTTTTCTTTTTTTTTCTTTTTTTTTCTTTTTTTTTCTTTTTTTTTCTTTTTTTTTTTTCTTTTTTTTTTTTTTTTTTTTTCTTTTTTTTTTCTTTTTTTTTTCTTTTTTTTCTTTTTTTTCTTTTTTTTCTTTTTTTTTTTTCTTTTTTTTTCTTCTTTTTTTCTTTTTTTCTTTTTTTTTTCTATGGTTGATTGAGATGTGTATGCACCAGTATGCACCTCGATGGCCTGTCCATCGAGGTGTTGTACACACCTCAATGACGGCTGGTCCATCGAGGTGTGTACCGCCTCGATGGACCGGCCGTCATCGAGGTGGTACACACCTCGAAAGGCCTGTCCATCGAGGTGGGACAGGTACGGAAGCCCATAGGGGACACAAATCAGCTCACGCATTTTGCAAAATGAAAAAGCAAAAAAGCGAAATACATTTTCTGTATTACAAAATACACATTCTCAAACTTGATTTTTTTTTCATCTCCGCCGTTTGTGAAATTGCAATACACAAAACATAAAGCCATAAACACATTTTGTGTTTATAAGTACACAACATCACTCTGAAAAGTAGAAAACGGGCATGAGACCAAGGCCCGGCCATTATGATACGACCAACAATGCATCGCTCCAGGCAATGACTGTGGTCCGTTCATACTTGTTCCTCATGGTGTTGCCCTCCATCCGGCGACTAGTACACGCCTCTTGATGACCGGTTTTTTACCGGTCATCAAGGGGAGTGTGTAAATCCTCTCGATATCCGGGTTTGACCAGTCATGGAAGTGTGTACTCCGCTCAATGACTGGTTCTGACCGGTTTTGCTCCCCTCAATGACATGCTAAGGCCGGTCAAGAGGAGTGACCACACCCCTGAATGACAGCTAGGAACAAGTCATGAGGGGAGTGCGTACGCTTGATGACCGGTAAGAACCGGTCATTGAGAGGAGTACACACTCGCGTCAATGACCGGTAAGACCGGTCATCAAGGGGCGTATACACTCCCCTCATGACCGGTCAGAACCGGTCGTCAAGAGACAGCACTCCCTTCAATGACCGATCAGAGGTCATCGAGAGGCGTGCACCCGTTCTTCCTAGTCGCCGGAGGGAGTGTTGCCATCAATGACCGGTATGAACGGTCATTGCCCGGAGCGATACATTGTTGATTGTATCATAATGGCCGAGCCTTGGCTCATGCCTGTTTTTTTCTTTTCGGAGTGATGTTATCTATAAACACAAAATGAGTTTATGGCTTTATGTTTTGCGTATTGCAATCCACAAACGGCGGAGATGAAAAAAAAATCAAGTTTGAAGATGTGTATTTTGTAATACAGAAAATGTATTTCGCTTTCTTGCTTTTTCATTTTGCAAAATGCGTGAGCTGATTTGTGTCCCCTATGGGCTTCCGTAGACAGGCCAGGACAGGCCATCGAGGTGTGTACAACAAAAAAAAAAGGACAGGTGTGACGACACCTGTCCCAATAAAAGAAAGCGGCCGACGCCGGACCGTTACAGTGCATTGAACTGATGCACTGCGGTCGACGTCGGACCGTTACAGCGCATGAATGGGGCCAATACAAACCTTGCAGGGTTTGTTTGGCCCCCAGAGGCTATTTTCTTATATATAAAGTAGATTAGCACCACTTCGCTTGCAACAACATCACTTGGAATATTGATTGAAGGGGGCTGGGTGCCATCATCAGCATGCAGAAATCAATGATAATCAAAACTATTCAAAGATCTCACTGGTGCTCTGATTGGCAGCATCTTCAGGATGAACAAACACAACATGCAGCAGTAAAGTGGTAAGCGGAGCGTGAATTAGCATTCTTGGGTGCAAAAAATGCAGCACTTTATTATGTTGCACTACCAGAGTGATAGGATAGGCTGAAAGTATCCCATCAACACTATTCTCTACTCAACCCAGTCAAAATTGGTTTTGATCTCAACCAATCAAAACACATAGGTAAAATCATCACACATTTATTCCAGGTCCAGTTCATCAGATTTTCTATCTGCCTTCAGGTATTCAGTCATAGATTCATTATATATCTATCTATTTCTCATTGATCTAAAGAAATTTATAATTTCAACAATGCTATAATAACAGCATTGTAGGAGGAGGTGAGTGCTTAGCCAAAATATGAGAGTGGCGGGCGGCGCAGCCGCCTTGTTGTCTAGTAACTCATAAGCCTGCCTTAAGGAGAGCCCTCTTGGAGGGTTCCCCGGACACTCCGTTTGAGAGGCTTTGTTAAGCTAAAGCCCTCCTGCGGAGGCTTGCTTTGCGAGGTGCCCCCAGCCCTCTGAAGCAAGGTGATTGTGGAAGGCTAGCATTCAAGAACGCTCAGCCCCCAAAGGTATGGAAGCTACAAGAGAGTATATGTGGTTCCTGATCTGAAGAAACAAAAACCATGAAGAGTCATTTTATGAAAGCTATGTAAAACAACTTTAATGTTGTCATGATCACAGTCAAATTCACAGTATCAGACATAAGACAAAAGTATCACCTGGAAAAAGCCTCAATCAGTCAAGTCATGTGTCTCAACTGGTTAAAAAATTCTAAAGGCCCCTAAAGGTTGTGAAAATTGGTACTTTACCATAACGTTACACCATTAACCAGTAGTGTAACAACTCGTTGTTGGCAATGATAAGTGAAGCAAGGGATGAAAATAGATTGTGGGCCATGACATGATCCACAGTCCACAAATGTAAGGAGGTCTAGAACCCGCTGGAGCCACTGAACTAGCGGCTTGTAAACTCAGAGGTTCTGCTCCAGCTTGCTCGGGAGCAGGTGTGCCCAAAAGTTGAAGGCAAGATGGATCTCGCCTTCACGCCGCTGTCAAAGAGCAGCTTCAGGTTCCGGTGGAAGTGCGAGTCCAAGTGGCTCCAGGCTGCAGTAATTAGAAGATTCATGAGAGAGGGTTATCATCAATCACTATCCAAAATGGTTGTGTTAATCCTTGAGCTTACATGAGAATAAAGAAGATGCTTGTTGGGGATAGACTTGGTAACATGTGTCAACTAGCAAGTCCAACTCCGAGTAAGTCTGTTGAGTAGACTGAGTCAAGGAGTACTGGATGGAGGGAAGAAAATGAGAGGTAAGCCATTGAATGAAATAAAGATAAAAAAGTGAATCAGGAGGGACAAATTATTTACCACTGAGTCGGAATGAATACACGTCAAGGAGTCGTTGATGTCCATCAAGGTGGAGCTAGCCTGATAGGAGAACGACTTGATTTTGGATTCAGTTTCAGTGAGGCTGTATTGTCCCAAGGCAATGTTGTAGACAGTAGCGGATGGTTTGGATTTGGGTTGTTAAGTATTGATAGCTACTGCTAGTGTCAGCTTGCTACTCTTCAGAGACAATCTAACAAAGAGTACATGAAAAGATAAAATCATAATAAATACATTGAAAATTAGAAAATAAATTGTATTACCAAAGTTAGAGACATTATTACATGTGTAGGAATTTCTCTCACTTTGTAATGCATTATGACTTTGTTATTTATAAATACAAAATAAGAATAAACATTGAAATACCCTGTCAAAATCATGTTTTACACAAAATATTACCATAACTCTTAAACCTTAAAGAAAACTTAGAATATTATGGCAGATTCTTAATCTAAATGCAAAATAACCTAGGGTATCCCACTCATGGTACCCCCTAATTCTCACTCCTTCACTCCTTTTACCCATTTCCCCCACCTATAGGATTGCACGGCATATATGCGTAACATGTTGGTTGACTATTACGATACCAACTGGGAAATGACCAAAAATGGACGTCATTTTGAGGTGTTGTGTGAAATGGCCGAGTTAGGCCCAAATGGGGTTTAATGTTCCAACCCCACGCACTGGTTACACAAGTTGGCCCAATTCATTAAAAACCCCGCATGAACTACACAAATACATGTTACTAAGGCAGCATGTATGTAACTAGGTTTCAGGAACCTTGCATCATATATATAAACAAAGTTTCCGCTTTTAAAACCTTAATTACACATGTGTAACACCTGTAGCGTGGCCCAGTCTCAATATTTATGGCCCTTTTCAGGCGTAACCACTCCTTCAATGCTACTGTTGACTAAACCAAGCCAGTAGTATTGAACCAGGTTGGTCTACATGGTTATTTGGCGTCAACAAACTCATCATAACCTTGTGTATTCACCCATAAGCAGCTGTGGCTTGCCCTTTTGGTCCAAACTAGCGTAACAATGGCCTGGTTTGGTTTGAAATGGGCTACACCTGCAATTGAGGCAAATTACCACGCACACAGTGGCCCAAAATTGATATTTAAAGAGCTTTGTTTGCCCACTTTTGACAATCCCCATCATCTTTTATCATACCAGCATATACCAACGCAATCAACCAGCCTTTACACTAGTTATTAGCCTTGTTATACCTGTTATATTGGATCATCACCTTAACCAACAATTACCACGACAAATCCCCAGCTTTCCAATCAATTCTTGACTACTTTTGACTCCTCAAGATCCCTGCCAAGCTTGAAGAAGACCCCTTTGCGTGGATTTTAGCATTAGTGAGTAAAATTCCCCGTAGCACTTCTTTCTTTGTCATTTCTGGGTGTACTCCTTGTCAAAGGACCAGATAATTAGAGTACCCCTGATATTTCAGGATCTAATTCATAGAGGGCACCGTAAACACCCCTGTAACTCAGGCCCCTCTTTGATAAAAAGCTTTTGCTTTTTGTTATATTTCTTTCTCCTTTTTTCTACTTTACCCCATTTCACCGTGAGACCCACACGTGAAACTACCTTTTCATATCTTTGCACCACGTGTAGCTAGAAGAACTTTGTTCTTGGCATCACGTAGGCTGACAGCTAGCGGTTGCGGCCTTGCTAATGCTGCAGATATCACGAGGTGCAAATTGGTCACTGGTTCCGGAAGGCAAAGAAATATGCACCATGTTCAGCCTCTTGTGTGTTTACATCTCATGCCTGCCAGCACATCTAATTTGATACTCACTTGAATAGGTGGGCGTTGACAAATGCACAAACTGAGAGAGGCGTTGAAAATTTATCAGTTAGGCTTGGCAAGGTACATCAGACGCGCTGAAGACAAGTACCTTACCAATAGACAATGTGGAGATGACTTGAGAGGCAAGCATGGTAGTGATGAAGACAAGGGAATGGATGGGTGGCTACCTGGAAAGATACGCACTGTGATATTTGAAACTGGCTAGAACTGGGAGGTGGGCTGAATTGCCCGGCGTAGCAAGAGATGAGCTGATGGGGATGATGAGTTGTTCATGAGGCCAGGGAGCTGCTGTTTCTATGCCCAAGGGAGCGCCACTTGGAGCTCCATCAGGATCCTGCAGAGCAATCAGAAATTAGAAGCAGTCACTGCCATCAGGTCCAAAGCAGTCACTGTCATCAGGTCCATTTCGCTGCTGATTCATAGCCATCACAGCAAATAAACACAACATTGATGGTGTAGGCACAGAGATAAGCACAGAAGCCCAGGGGGGACACCTTGCACCCATTGAGCCACGCCTATGTTTCTTTATCTTATCTTTGGGCGCAAGACAGCGCAAGACACTTGAAGTTGTGCACGTGTGGCCAGCTGGGCCAATTGAGCTATACATCTCGCTGCCTGAGCTGGCCATCGAGCAATTCCGCCCAGTGGCTACTCAGGCCGGCCGGGCTGGCGGCGCAAGAAGTACAACCCAATTAGCAGGCTGCCCATTGAATGTACACGACTCAATGGCCCAGCCGGCCATCAAGGGGGAAAAATGAAGAAAGAAGAATAAATAAAACAGTATGAAGACAGTGACAACTCTCCATTGTTCTCATCAAATTGGGTGAGGGATCAACACTTTTGTGTCCAGAGAAAAAATTGATATGAGAGAGTTTGAATTTTTGTTTACAGGAGAATTCGGATGAAGCGAAGCCGAAGAAGCACACCAGCTTCTCGCATTGTGTTGAAGAAGTGAACAGCGGTAGCGAGGGTCCCCATGCCATCAAGAACCAATGGCTCCCCATGCTGCACTCAGAAAGAAACATGCAGATGCTCAAGCTGTGAGGAAGACTCCAGCTGTTGCATCTCATAGAGACTAAGAACGGCTTATTTGTATCTATGATGTCGCATTCCAAATTGTCTGTGTCGTATAGGAAACAGGATATGTATGATGCAAAATAACACCCGAGCCATTACATGCCATACAAACAGAAAGCAAGAAGAAATTGTTCATGGAGTTTGTTAGTGATAAGAAAAGGAAGGGGGAGGAAATGGAGCATGTGCCAGCGCCACGACCGGAGATGAGAGTCGCAACCAGCGAGGAGGTCTAGAACCCTCTGCCAAAGTGTTCGTGGATGAAGTCATGGGTCTTACCCCAGTGAGCTCGGGCGGTGTTCTGGGTGAAAGTGGCGGGGAGAAGTGCGGTCACCTGTACGCCGCTCTCATGGAATCGCTTCAGGTTCCGGTGGAAGTGCGTGTCGAGCTGACCCCAGGCTGCCGTCAAGAAGAATTCACGAGCAAGGAAGAGTGAGCATCCATGATGACTACATATTCTACAACATTAATATAATGGTGCTGATTTTCCAACCCACCTCCAATTGCGAATAAGGAAGGCGCTTGCTGCGGGAACACTCGGTAACAGGTGTCAACTAGCGAGTCCAACTCCACGTAAGTCTGTTGAGCATATTGCGTCAAGTAAGACTGGGATGGAGGAGAGGAAAGCAGAGGCATGTAAGCAATCGAATGAAAGAAAGATTAAGAAGGAAAGGAAGGGAAATGGGAACTAGGACTCTGGAAGGAAGACGTACCACCAATTCGGGACTGAAACAAAACGTGCAGTTGTTGATGGCCACCAAGGTAGAGCTGACCTCATAAGAGACGGACTCTATTTGTGTTTGAACCTCGGTGTAGCTATACTGTCCTGTAGCAATGTTGTAGCGGATGGTTTGGATCCGGGTCGTGAGGGATTGGTAGCTAGCGGTAGCGGTGGTGGTTGAGGTGATGCTGCCGGTGTACCGAGGTACCAACTGGTCACCTCCACTAGTCCTGGAAGCCAAAGAAAAAACAAACCCAGAATGGTCAGCCTCTGGGCGTCTCACTTTTCATTGAGCTGCATCCGGGTACTTACTTGAGTGGGAGGGCGGTAATGAATGCACCAGCTTTAAAGAGGTGGGAGGTGGCACGTAGCTACATCAGCCCCGCTTTTACAAGGGATGGCAGACGCGTTGAAGAGAGGTGACTTACCCATTGACAGTGCAGACATAAGTTTGAAGGCAAGCATGGTGGCGAGGAAGACAAGAGCAATGGGTGGGCGCGGCTTTAGCAGGAAGGACCTACACTGGGACTACTGGCAAGGGCTGGGCGGTGGGCTGGATTGTCTGTTGTAGCAAGAGAGGAGCTGATGGGAATGAGTGGTCTATGAGCCCAGAGAGTCGCTGTTTTTATACCCAATGGAGCGTCCCTTGGAGCGCCGTCAAGGTCCTACATACATACAGAGTATGAGCCAGCAGCAGGCTGCAGCCACTGCCCACCGGGTTTGCTTTGGTCTAGTTTGCCGTGGGATGTGTTGAGTCATCATAGCCTCTTCAGAGCAATTCATGGAGGTGGCATTGGCGATGAGCGCGGAAAGAAATGAACAGGGATGTGTCCATTCAAAGCCATCTGACTACATATTATCAAGACTTCATTCGAGTGGGATGGGTTGTGATGGATGGCATCGGCGATGCACGCACAAAGGAAAGAACAGCCCCAGTCAACTGCTCCCGTCCGCGTGCAATTCCTCATACCGATTGCCCGACTTCCTTGCAGGGCCACTTACTTTTAGAGCTCAACAACGCTTAGAAGGACGCTTACGGACTCTGGCAATAGGGCTAAAAGAGGCTATGGAGGTGTATGAACTAAGATGAACTCATAATGTATTTACATATGTATTATGAAGGATTCTATCGCTACATCGCTTCACAAGTTGTTATAGACTCATGCATGCACACATCCCATCCGCTGAACTCTAATGCGCTCTCCCTCAATGTAATGAATCGGGGAACTCCGAATGCTCAAGGGGAGTCGCAAACTGGTGAAATATGTATGTTTTCAGAAGAAGTGAAGAATGTTTTGAGAATGTTAACAAAATAAAACCCTTGAGGGGAAAGAGAAATGACAGGAGGGCCGGTATTTATGTTCCAAAAAGAGACGCGTCTGAAGATACGCAACGCGTAGAAAAAAAGAAAAAACAACTTTTGATAAAAAACGCGAGAAAGTACAAAACTAGATTCTGACAAGAGAAAAATTTGAAAACAAATTGACGTCTTGAGGTCGTCCCGAAATCTTGAATAATAAATAAAACTTTTTTTTTGTTTTGGGGTTCGCCCGGATGTTGACACTCAAGCTCCCTCATCAAGCATTCACAAGTTCAACTTCAAGTTCCCCGCAAGAACTTTTTGGGATCCAGTTTGTTTTAGGATCCAAGAAGAAAATATGTGAGGTAGTTTTGACAAAATATGATGGTGGATTGGATTGATTGGAGATAGAATTACGGAAAGTGTATGGATTGGAATTGAAAAACTGGCAAGAGAATGTATGTACTGTGATATGGATGGATGAAGTGTGTATGGGATGAATATATATAGATGGATTGGTTGAGGTAGAGAAGAACTAGAGGTGGGGAAAGATATGAAGCAATGAGAACGGAAGCGCTAGACAAACATAAGAGACAAAAAAACAGAAGGTGAAAAAAAGAAAAAGAAAGAAAGAAGAGGAGAAAAAAAAAGTACAAAAAACAAAAAAGAAACCTTGCGATGTAAGAAAAAAGAAAAAAAAAAAAATCAAGTGAAAAAATAACATGAATCATCAAGTTTGTTCCAGCCAGGTCCCAAGTGCAATTAACAGGAAGGTGTATATACAGTTGTGCGCGGCATTGTAGTGTACAGTGCCTTGCCAGAAAGATCTGGCGCAATTTGTTGAAGTCTAGAAGACCAACCAAGATACTTCAAGTCACCAGTCTTGGTTCAGGGGTGCAAAATGGGTTCAAAAGAATGAATCTGAAAAAAATAAATCATATTGAAAACTATTTGTGATTTATAAAATTGATTTTGCTTATTGCAGATTTTCAAAAATATTTAATAGTGCTTGAAAAAATCTGAAAAAATTGGAGGCCACAGCTAGACAGGTGAAAAGAATGAAAATAAATGAAAAAAATTCAAAAATTTACCGCTAGGTTTTTTGGATACTGTGGAGTGAGGCATTTGGGAGTCCCAAAAGGGGTTAAGGCACCAAATTTCCAATTTTGTCTCTGTTTTGCCAAACTTAACAAAAGTCCCTTGCTGCGGAGGGCGCAGTGCATGAATCTCGCAAAGCAAGACCTCCGAAGGAGGGACCTGCGCCTTATTACCCCAAATTGACGTGGCTAGATTTAAATTTTAGGCGGGACGTTTTTACAAAACTCCACAGTTCCTTGCTGTGACAACCTTGTTGGAGAAAAAATACATCATCTGCAAGGTCTGCATGTTGATGTTTTGCCTGAAAAATCTACTCAAAATCTTGCCACTCCCTCTATTTTTAATCTTTTTTTGTAGTAAATCAAACTTCGAATTTCAAAATCTCTGTTTACAGAGAGAAACCGTGCACAGCCGCTTATATAAATACATAGTCTGCTTTTGACTTACCAAACATTGAAAAAAAAGACCAGCGCATACATTGATCACCCTACAATCTGATACATCCAGCCGATTGCATTCAAACAAACCTAGAAAACCTCGGCGCAACCTCATCCTCAGTAATTTCTGGACAGAATGATTCATCCAACCAAAAATCAGATCCCCAACCACCTCCGCCACGAACATCAGAAAATGCTCGAAGTATGGCGTTTCATGAAGAAGCCCAACTTGAATCCAAAAAAGTTTATTGTTGCTTTCCTCACAAATGATAAAATTGACGTAAAGGTTTGCCGTGGATTATGGGGCTCTCCTGATGGATGGACCTCTACTTGTGAATTCATCAATGTCATACATGGACTCGTTTGTGATGGACATACAGGAAAGGCAAACTGGAATGCATACATTCTTGAGGAAGTGAGCCTGCTGTGTTTTTTCCCCTTACACTGCAAGTAATTGAAGCACTTTAAATATAGGCAAAACAAATTCTGGCATCCGAGGGGCTTGCACCCCATGCTTCATGAAGCACGAGAATCTGTCACTTGGCTCAATGCCAATAAATTGGGGTCAGAATTTTTCAGCAAAGAAGCTAGGTTGTTGCGTGAAACACATCTCAAAACCGTAGGATCACCTTTCTTCTACAATCTCATCAAATCAAAGCTCAAAAACAACGTGGACGAAGGGAATGATACCAAAGATAAGGATGACAATGAGACAGGCTCGTTGGTAGATTTTGAAGAAAATACTTGTAAATATGGTGATGTTAATAAAGCTACTCTCAATGAGAGGAGGGCCCATTCAGTGAGTGAATAACACTTATTTTGGCTACTCTCCTATTTTAGGCTGAATGTTTTGGAATCTAAATTTCATCTAGATCTTGTTGGCAGTCTGCTCAATGGTGGCATTTGGATCCAACCAAAGAAACAACACGCTTCAATTCTCAAATTCAGTCTGCCTGGTTGCTTGCGGGGTTTCCGAACGAGTCCAAGCATATTGGCACTGGATCGGTCTAGCTTCTTCGAGGAAAACTGCTCAGAAGGCTCTAGAATCACTTGGACGGCATGCGAAGAAGGTTATTGTCCAAAAAGTGGAATCTGCCTTGATTCTCAGGCCGCTACTTTGCATCAATAATCTTGATTTTGAAGAAACTATTCATACGAAGTCATTGGAGAAGGCTAGTCACATGTTCCATGGAACATGGGGATACTTACACACACTCAATCCAAAGTTGCTTGAAAAATTTGATCCTTGTGACTTTTCCATTGATAGCTATAAGAAATCAATTGGAGACTATTCCAACAAAGTAGTTGACTCCTTGTCATTCTTCCCTTCCAACAAACAAAACGACCACTTCAAATGTGTTATCAAGAGTCAGATTTCAACAGTCTTCTTTGTTTATGTTGGTTGGACTGCCAACCAAAATTCTATACCTCAAGATCCGCCACCTATTGATCCAATCCCGCCCAAGATCCCAGATATCACGATGCTCAAACTAATGCTTGCATCTGACAGCAGTGCCAAGGGAATTGATGAAGTTCTTGAGGGTTTCATACGCCAAACGCACGAGACCAATATTGACTTTTCCAAACAGCTTCAAGTTATGGAAGGCAATTTAGCAACATTTTGCAATCTTGAAAGCTTGCAAGCTCTCCGACAGCCAACTTCCCACCCAGAAGAGGGTTTGGGAAACGTCTTCATGCTACTTGGAGCATCACACACTTTGTGGAACATTTCCCAAGCTTTATTCCTGCTTCACCATGGCGATAATCATAACTCCAAGGATTTAGGCGCTTGGCATACTTTGGAATCTTTGGGTATTTCAACCAATCATCCAGCTGTAACCAAAAAAGACTTCACACTCATGATTGATAACATGCAACGAGTGCATGAAGCAACTATCCTATCATACTTGCTGTAAGAATATTTTTCCTCCAAACCAAATTCAATACGCAGGTTGATTTTTTTCACTGATTCATGCATTTGATCTTCTTCAGCATGATGGACGGACAAACAGGCATACCAAATCTTGACAAAAACAAACAGCTTCCCTTGTGGGAAGCTAGTCGCGTGCAAAAACTCATTGACAAATGCTATGATGAACTTTTCTCCCCTAAAGCAAGGTTTGTCAACCCAATTCATCCGCTTTAAACCAAAGATAATGGCGCCAGTATCTTCGGTTTGAGACCAAAGTATATATATATATATATATGGGAAAGTGATGTCAGAAATGGCAAAAACTGGGCAGAAACAGTTTTTTTTCCAAAATAACTAGTTTTGGGGGGTTTATCCATACCCCCCCGGGATTCTAGCTTTACCTAACCTAACCTAACTGAACCTAACCTAACCTAACGGGGGGGTTTTTTAATCTGGCTCCGTCCAGCTCATCCAGCTCTGCATGATCTTCGGTCTTAAACAGAAGATACTGGCACATTTATCTTTGGCTTAAGACCGAGGAAATTGGGTTGACACAGGTGCCTAAAGCCCATTGAGAGGCTTCCAAAAATGAATTGCCTAAACTCAAGAACCTCCTACTGCGTCTGCGTGATTTTGCCACTGTCATTGAAGCCAATTGAGCAATGAAAGCCGGCAATATAGGACGTCTTCTAAATATGTGGCGCATGTGGTCAATGATGGCTCAAGGGATTAAAGGACTTGACAAATACGCAATACATCTTCCTCAAATGGTGATTTTGCATTTTTTGCTCCTTCTTTTTCTACTACCTTCAGTTGTATTGTTGTCATTCAGAATGAAATATCAGTATCACTTCTTCAAAACTAAGCGAAGCCAGAACAACTCACCTGATTGTCTCTCAGGGTGTCTAGCGGGTTAAGGGACAGAACTATAGCCTTCTTATTTTTGGGAAACAAGTCCCAGTACATTTCAGCGATTCGGGTTTTCCCAAATCCTGTCCCTGCGAGAACAAACGTGTTCCTTCTCTTGACAAGGTTCACCACAGCAGAGACCTGGATCTCCTTGGCCTCATTGCCGTACCTTGCTGTTGCATGGAATTTTATCAAAGCCGATAGCTCCTCATCATTCAGCTTGGTGATAGATATTGGAAGAGTGTGCAACTTTGTATTGTCAGTGACTGGAATAGACCAGTGATCTGTCTCATCTTCTTCCTCTTTGTCTTCAGAGGGGGAATCCTCTTCATCTTCAGAGGGGATATCGTTTGTAGCCTTGTTTTCAGACATGACCGGCTAGATGAGCTTTTTTTCTGATCATCCGGCTTAGTATTGCCGGTTGTAGTCTAAGTTCATTTGTCTTGGACTACCACCTGAGCGGCACATACTTTTGAAGGTCTGAGCACTTTGTCAATTAAAACCTTACCAAATCAACTTACAAAGCCTGTATCTTTTGTCAGGCTATGTCCTCTTATCATTTTTTAATTGGTTCAATTTTGTTGTGCCAAAGAAAGAAAATCAAAAAACAATTTCTGTGCCATCTTGAGCTAATTTAGATCTAATGAAACTGCGACACATCTGTTGTACACCAAGCGTATAGACAGTGTAACAAATGGTCGTGAATATTGGATTCTAGCCACGCCAAATCAGGGTGATATGGTATAAGTCCCTCCTGACAGAGGCTCGCTTCGCGAGTTCACCCCCCCGGGGCCCGAAGTCTTGAGGGACTTTGTTAAGTTCGCTGTTTTTCTGAACACTGTGATCCAACATTTCATTTGGTCAAAAAAATTTCATTTATTATAATTTCCCTCACATCTCAGGCTATACTCTCCAAATTTTTTCGGATTTTTCCAAGCACTATTAAAGATTTTTGAAAATCTGCAATAAGGAAAATCAATTTTATAAATTACAAATAGTTTTCAATACAATTTATTTTTTAAGATTCATTCTTTTGAACCCTTTTCACTACATACCCTACAACATATCCCGTACAGGATACTGAGTAAGACATTACGGGATATACGGGATATCTTGTAGTGGTCAACTTTTTCAAACCACCCTCATATAACATCACCATATCACCATATCATATAACTGTCATATCCCAATCTAACAATATCAGATCACTGTCATATTACAAGATACTAACATCATATCACTACTGTATCACAAGATGACACTATTGTAAGCACTGTCAGCATTGTCCAGTCAAACATGGCTGGTCAAGCAGTGCTCAGACAGACATGTTCAACAAGTGATCTTGGACATGCACGGTCCAACCAAAGCCCATGCTGGCCATTCAAGCAGGTCTGCCCAATCAGTTCCTGGCTGGTGGTGACTGGTTGCAGTCAAACCTATTGGACAGGCCCATCCAACTGGCTGGCACAGGCTTTGGTCAGACCGTGCCTGTCCAATCACTGGTCAAACACGGCTGTTCAAGAACTTCTGATCAACCAGCCGCGTTTGACCAATCAATGCCAGCAGTGAAGCTTACCTCACTCCAAGCTTGCATCAACAAAGGTCTTCAGTAATACTCAAGATGCCACATGTCAACTGCAGGCATTTGAGGAAGTTATTATTGTGGTGCCTCACCCAGGGGCTGTCCCAGTGCATTGCCACAAAAAGTGCTTGACCTGATCAACAAGTGCAACAAAATTGGTAAACTCCATGCAAAATATCTGTATTAATGTGGACAACTTTACAAGGCCACCAACAACCAAAAGGCTTGTTGTAACAATTGGTTTCCGCGGTTGGTGCTCTATAGTCTCACTTTGACAATCTTTTCATTGCGGCAAAACCTTTAATATAATGCCTTGTGCCTGTCAAGATGTGGCTTCACGTGTCAAAATTTCACAAATTACCTATTTTTCCCTTGTTTTTTCAGGAAAAAAGACCCTTTCACATGGTGAATCAGAAACCTAGATGTTACCAATGGATGCCTGTGAGCCAAGGATTGATTTGCACATAGTTGTGTGGTAGTACACACATTTTGCCGGTAAAGATTGGGCTTCACACATCAAAATTTTACAAATTACCTATTTTTCCTGCGTCTTCCTAGGCAAAAAGACCCTGGCACATGGTGAACCAAAAACACAGATATGGCCAATTGATGCCTGTGATCCAAGGTTTGATTTTTGTATTTTGATGTGGTAGTAACACATGTTTTGCCCGTCAAGATTTGGCTTCATGCATCAAAATTTCACAAGTTATCTAGTTTTCTTGTGTCTTCCCAGGAAAAAAGACCCTTGCACATGGTCAATCAAGAACATAGATATGACCAAGTGATTCCTCTGAGTCAATGGTTGATTTGCATGTAGTGGTGTGGCAGTCTCATGCAGCCGTTTGCCTGTTAAGATGTGGCTTCGTGCATCAAAATTTCACAAATTACCCTCTTTTTCTGCATTTTCTCATGAAAAAAGACCCTTGCACACGGTGAATTAAAAACATAGATATGGCCAATTAATGCCTTTGAGCCAAGATTTGATTTTTATATATTGGTGTGTTATTATCACATGTTTTGCCTGTCAACATTTGGCTTCACCCATGAATATTTCACAAATCACCTTTTTTTAAGCACATGGTGAAACAAAAACATAGATATAGACTATTGATGCCTGTGGTCCAAGGTTTGTTTATATAAATTGGTGTGGTAGTATTGCGTGTTTGCCTATCAAGATTTGGCTTCACGCATCAAAATTTCACAAATTACCCATTTTTTCTGCATTTTCTCATGAAAAAAGACCCTTGCACATGGGGAATCAAAAATATGGATATTCCCAAATGATGCATGTGATTCAAGGTTGGAGTTTCATATAGTGGTGTGGTAGTATCATACCTTTTGCCTGTTGAGATTGGGCCTCACACACACCCAAATTTCACAAATTACCTATTTTCCTGTGTTTCCCCAGGAAAAAAGACCCTTGCTCAAGTTGAATCAAAAACATAGGTATGGCCAATTGATAAATATGAGTCAAGTGTTGATTTGCACATAGTGGTGTGGTAGTATCATGCCTTTTGCATGTCAAGATTTGGCTTCACGCATCACAATTTCACAAATCATCTATTTTTCCCATGTTTTCTCAGGAAAAGAGACCCTTGCACATGGTGAATCAAAAACATAGATTTGGCCAATTCACTACAAACATTTGTAATTTCACCTAAAGAAAAAACTGCTGTTTGGGTTAAGCAAAATGTTAACTTTTTTCAACAAAATGGCTCAGTAATAAAAATTGAGCAAAACTGAGCATGCTCAGCAAAATCCCCCAAAGTTGCCATAATGAATTAAAATCATTTCTGCTCAGTTTCCAAAAAAAAAAAAAAATCTGCTGAGCATGCTCAGTAAAGCTTATTTTTCACTTCTGACCATTTTCTGTAAAATTGGGTATATGTTTTGCCCATCCCAATTTTACATTTTCTTTCTGGGCAGAGTTGCAAATGTTTGTAGTGATTGGTGCCTCTGAGTCAAGTGATGATTTGAGTAGAGTGGTGTGGTAGTATCATGCCTTTTGCCTGTCAAGATTGGGCCTCATGCATCAAACTTTTACAAATTACCCATTGTTCCCATGTTTTCTTCAGGAAAAAGACCCTTTCACATGGTGAATCAGAAACAAAGATATTATCAATTGATGCCTGTGAGCCAAGGATTGATTTTCATATAGTGGTGTTGTGAGCCTGGGTCTCTTATGTGACAACAGGACACCAGAAAGGGGAGCACAATAGTTGATTCCAGAAAGGATAAGGAGAGGACAACTATTGTGAAGTAGAGAAGGAAGAAGGAGAGGAAGAAGAATAGGGTTATAACTATGAATATGATGATCTTTGGCCTTCTATGGGCTATTCTGGTTCTCTCCTTAAAGGAAGATGGTTTAAGGGCAGCTAAGCTTAACCCCTCTTCTCTTAAGAAACAGAGAAGGTCAAGTCAAAGACTGCCTTGCTTTTTTATTCCAAAGGAAACTGACAAAGGTTTTGTAGCAGGAAACCTATGTGGATTTTAGCAGCAGTCCACAGAAGCACAGATGATATGTTTATTGGTTTTTTTCTTTATCTGATTGTAGAAGAAGATGAGCAGGATGGATGAAAAGATCAAGAGCTCAGAAGAACTTTGAAGGAAGAGAGAACTTGGAACAAGCTGCTTACTATTCAATCAGATGACACCAAATGACCACAACAATGTAGGGATGTGATGGAATCTGTGTTGATTGAGTAGTGAGGAGTGATGTTGTCCAGAGTTGTCTGATTCTTCTAAGTTGGTGGTTCTGAGTGATGATGAAGTTTTTCATTCAGCCAGCTGAAAAAATGGTTAACCTTGTTTATTTAAATGCATTTATTCAATATGGTGTGAACTTAAAAAATAATAGATGTTCAAGGTGTAATTACTCCTCAATTATACATCACAACTATGGACAATAATAGATGAAAATGATCAGAAAAAAGAGGGGAATCTGAAGAGGACATTTTTGAAGCTTTTTGGGAAAAAGTGTTGTCTCCAAGGCTGACAGGTGTGATATTATCACACATTTTGACAGTCAAGATTGGGCTTCACACATCAAAATTTCACAAATTACCTATTTTTCCTGTGTTTTCTCAGGAAAAGAGACCCTTGAACACGGTGAAACAAAAACATAGATATGGCAAATTGATGCCCCTGAGCCAAGCTTTGATTTTCATATAGCTGTGTGGTAGTAGTGTCATGTGTTTTGCCTGTCAAGATTTGGCTTCACGCATCAAAATTTCACAAATTACCTATTTTTCCTGCGTCTTCCTAGGCAAAAAGACCCTGGCACATGGTGAACCAAACACATAGATATGGCAAATTGATTTCTTCAAGTCAAGGGTTGATTTTAATCAAGTGGTGTGGCAGTATCATGCCTTTTGCCTGTCACAATTTGGCTTCACACATCAAACTTTGACAAATTACAAATTTGTTCTGTCTTTCCTCATGAAAAAGGACCCGTGCGCATGGTGAATCAAAAACATAGATATGGACAATTGATACCTGTGAATCAATTTTCATTCTTTATATAGTGGTGTGGTATTATAACATGTTTTACCTGTCAAGATTTGGCTTCATGCATGAATACTTCACAAATTACCTTTTTTTTCAGTGTTTTCTCAGGAAAAAAGACCCTTGCACATGGTGAAACAAAAAAATAGAAATATAGAAAATTGATGCCTGTGAGACAAGGTTTGATTTTTATATAGTGGTGTGGTATTCTTGCGTGTTTTGCTTGTCAAGATTTGGCTTCACACATTGAAATTTCACAAATTACCCGTTTTTTCTGCATTTTCTCAGACAAAAAGACCCTTGCACATGGTGAATCAAAAATGTAGATATGGCCAATTGATGCCTGTGAGCCAAGGATTGATTGGAATCTAGTGGTGTGGTAGTATCATCCCTTTTGCCTGTCAAGATTGGCCTTCAGGCATCAAAATTTCACAAATTCCCTTTTTATCCCATGTTTTCTCAGGGAAAAAAACCTTTGCACATGGTGAATCAAAAACACAGATATAGCCAATTGATGCCTTCTGTGAGCCGAAGTTTGATTCTCACATAGTTGCGTGGTAGTATCACGTGTTTTGCCTGTCAAGATTTGGCTTTGCACATGAAAATTTCCCAAATTACCCATTTTTTCTGCTTTTTCTCAGGAACAAAAACCCTTTCACATGGTGAATGAAAAGTTTAGATATGGCCAATTGATGTGTCAGAGTCAAGGGTTGATTTGAACATACTGGTGTGGTATTATCACACCTTTTTCCTGTAAAGATTTTGCTTCACACATCAGAATTTCAGAAATTACCAATTTTTCCCGTGTTTTCTCGCAAAAAAGACCCTTGCACATGGTGAATCAAAGACATAGATACTTCCAATTGATGCCTGTGAGCCAAGGTTTGATTTTCATATAGTTGTGTGGTAGTATTGCTTGTTTTGCCAGTCAAGATTTGGCTTCACGCATGAATACATCAAAAATCACCTTTTTTTTCTGCATTTTCTCAGGAAAAAAGACTCTTTCACACGGTTAAAAAAAGATATAGACAATTGATTCCTGTGAGCCAAGGTTTGATTTTCATATATTGGTGTGGTATGATTGCGTTTTTTGCCTGTCAAGATTTGGCTTCATGCATCAAAATTTCACAAATTACCTCTTTTTCCTGTGTTTTCTCAGGAGAAAAGACCCTTCCACATGGTGAATCAGAAACAACAATATTGCCAATTCATGCCTGCAAGCCAAGGTGTGATTTGAATGTAGTGGTGTGATAGTATCATGCATTATCCCTGTCAAGATTGGGCTTCACGCATCAAAATTTCACAAATTCCCTATTCATCCTGTGTTTTCTCAGGAAAAATGACCCTTGCACATGGTGAATCAAAACACAGACATAGCCAATTGAGGCCTCTGCGTCAGGTTTTCTTTTACATAAAGTGGTGTTGTAAAATTGCGCCTTTTGCCTGTCAAGACTTGGCTTCACGCATCAAACGTTCACTATATATATATATATATATGGGAAAGTGATGTCAGAAATGGCAAAAACTGGGCAGAACCTGGTTTTTTCCCAAAATAACTAGTTTTGGGGAGTTTATCCATACCCCCCCCCCCGGGATTCTAACGGGTGGCCCTAACCTAACCTAACCAGACCTAACCTATGTTTATCTAACCTAACCTAAGCTGAACCTAACCTAACCTAACTGAACCTAACCCAACCTAACGGGTTTTTTTTAATCTGGCTCGGTCCAGCTCATCCAGCTCTGCATGATCTTTGCTCTTAAACCAAAGATACTGGCACATTTATCTTTGGCTTAAGACCGAGGAAATTGGGTTGACACAGGTGGAACAAAGACCCTTTCACATGGTCAATCAAAAACATTGATATGGCCAATTGATGCCTGTGAGCCAAGATTTCATTTGCATATAGTGGTGTGGCAGTATCATGCCTTTTGCCTGTCAAGATGAGGCTTTGTGCATGAAAACTCCACTGATTCACCATGTGCAAGGGTCTTTTTTTGTGAGAAAACACAGGAAAAATGGGTAATTTGTGAAATTTTGATGCATGAAGCAAAATCTGAACAGGCAAAGACATGATACTACCACACCACTATATGCAAATCAACCCTTGACTCTGATACATCAATTGGCCATATCTTCATTTTTCATTCACAATGTGAAAGGGTCTCTGTTCCTGAGAAAAAGCAGAAAAAACGGGTAATTTGGGAAATTTCCATGTGCAAAGCCAAACCTTGACAGGCAAAACACATGATACTACCACACAACTATGTGAAAATCAAACCTTGGCTCACAGGAGGCATCAATTGGATATGTCTATGTTTTTGATACACCATGTGCAAGGGCATATTTTCCTGAGAAAACATGGGATAAATAGGGAATTTGTGAAATTTTGATGCCTGAGCCCAATCTTGACAGGCAAACGGCATGATACTACCACACCACTATGTGGAAATCATCAATTAATTCAGCGGCATCAATTGGCTATATCTATGTTTTTGATTCACCGTGTGCAAGTGTCTTTTTTGCTGAGAAAACGTGGGAAAAGTAGATCATTTGTGTAATTTTGATGCGTGAAGCCAAATCTTGACAGGCAAACGGCATGATACTACCACACCACTTCATGCAAATCAAAACTTGACTATGATTCATCAATTTTCCATACCTATGTTGTTGATTCACCATGTGAAAGGGTCTTTTTTCCTGGGAAAGCACGGGAAAAATAGGTAATTTGTGAAATTTTGATGCGTGAGGCCCAATTTTGACAGGCAAAGGCATGATACTACCACACCACTATATGAAAATCCAACCTTGGCTCACATGAATCAATTCGCCATATCTATGTTTTTGATTCCCCATGTGCAAGGGTCTTTTTTCATGAGAAAATGCAGAAAAAGTGGTTCATTTGTGAAATTTTGATGTGTGAAGCCAAATCTTGACAGGCAAACACGCAATTCTACCACACCACTCTATATAAATCAAAACTTGGCTCACAGGCATCAATTTTCTATATCTATTTTTTTGTTTCACCATGTGCAAGGGTCTTTTTTCCTGAGCAAACACTAAAAAAAAAGGTAATTTGTGTAGTATTCATGCATGAAGCCAAATCTTGACAGGCAAAACACATGATACTACCACACCACTATATGCAAATCAAATCCTGGCTCACAGGCATTAATTTTTGATATCTATGGTTTTGATTCACTGTGTGCAAGGGTCTTTTTCATGAGAAAACACAGAAAAAGAGGGTAATTTGTGAAATTTCAATGCGTGAAGCCACATCTTAACAGGCAAAAGGTGTGATACTGCCACAAAATTATATTCCAATCAACCCTTGTCTCAGAGGCACCAATTGGCCATATCTAGGTTTTTGATTCACCATGTGCAAGGGTCTTCTTTCCTGAGAAAACACAGGAAAAATAGGTAATTTGTGAAATTTTGCTGCATGAAGCCAAACCTCACAGGCAAAACATGTGATACTACCACACCACTATATGCAAATAAAAACTTGGCTCAGGTGCATCAATTTTCCATATCTATGTTTTTGATTCACCATGTTCAAGGGTATTTTGTGCTGAGAAAACACAGGAAAAATAGGTAATTTGTGAAATTTTCATGTGTGAAGCCTAATTTTGACAGGCAAAGTATGTGATAGTATCAAAACACTATATGTAAATCAATTCTTGGCTCACAGGCATCAATTGGTCATATCTATGTTTCTGATTTACCATGTCAAAGGGTCTTTTTTCCTGAGAAAACATGGGAAAATGGGTAATTTGTAAAATTTTGATGCATGAAGCCCAATCATGACAGAAACAAGGCATAATACTACCACACCACTATACTCAAATCATCATCTGACTCAGAGGCATCAATTGGCTATATCTATGTTTTTGATTCACCGAGTGCAAGGGTTTTTATTCCTGGGAAAACATGGGAAAAATAGATAATTTGTGAAACTTTGATGTGCAAAGATAAATCTTGACAGGCAAAAGGAATGAGACTAAAGGTTTTGCCACAATGGCAGGATTATAAAATTGAGACGGATTATAAAAGTGAGACTCTAGAGAACCAACCGCGGAAACCACTTGTGACAACAAGCCTTTTGGTTGTTGGTGACTGTTGGGTACTTTTGCACTTGAGAACAGAAATGGATGGTAGTAGGGTTGCATGGCGTCACAGTTTGGGGTGCAGAAAAGGCTGGGAATGGTTTAAATGGATGTCTGCAGGGAGGAACCGGCAGATGGGAAAGGAATTTTGGAAAATACAAAGGACAGTATCTTTGTATGACATCAGGGAGCAGAGGGCACAAAAGGAGGAAAACTGAACCAGCTTGTTCCAGTGCCTTTCCACAAGAAGTGCTTGCCCTGATCAACAAGTGCAACAAAATTCCTAATCTCCACGCAAAACATTTGTACCACTGTTTTGCATGGAATAGCAATCTGCAGATTGCTTTGGAAAGTTGTCCACATTAGTACAGATGGTTTGCATGGAGTTTACCAATTTTGTTGCACTTGTTGATCAGGTCAAGAACTTCTTTTGGAAATGCACTGGGACAGCCCCTGGGTGAGGCACTGCAATAAACACCTGCTCAAATGCCGGCAGTTGGTATGTGAAAACTTTAGTATTACTGAAGTCCTTATTTGATGCAAGCTTCACTGCTGGCATTGATTGGTCAAAAACAGCTGATTGAGCAGTTCCTGAACAGCTGTGTTTGACCAGTGATTGGACAGGCACTGTCTGACCCAAGCACGTGTCAGCCATTTGGATGGGCCTGTTCAATTGGTGTGATTGAAACCAGTCACCACCAGCCAGGAACTCCGTTCAGCTTTGGTTCTTTTGCTCTCTTGCTATATCTCCTCAGAATCTTTCTGAGAGGATTTAGCTCTCTTATGTTTTCTGTTTGCAACAGTCCCTGTTGGTGCAGACAGAGTTTGCTCAATTGATTTCATTTAGATAATTTCATTTCTATTCGCTAATGAGTGAAGACTTTTTCAGGGCTAACGGATTTCTCCCTCGCTCCCTAGGACAGCCCCAGGAGGAACAGTCGAGTCCTGCCCCCAAGTCGTCCGAGTACAGGTTGGGGTGGAGAATCTCCTCTTGTCACCAGCTCTCCTTTGTTCCGGCCTCTGAGAGGCGGCTGGGAGTCAGGAGGGCGGCACAGAGAGGAGGAGAAATGAGACTAAGAAACTTGCCGTCGAGGCAAGGAGGAGGGACTCCAACCCGGGTGGGTGGGCTGGTGAGAAAAAAAAAATTACTTAGATTTCAGGCAACTGACGTCGGCGGGATGGAACTGGCGGGTGATTGAAGTAGGCCAATGCGTAAGTGGAATGTAGCTGAGTCCTGGGATTACCCGGCAGCTTGCTGAGCTTGAGGCCTGGCAATTAGGTTTCTGTTTGCTGCGGCGGTTCCCGCAGCTCTGATGTTCCGCACTGTGTTTTATTGGTTGGCCGGCATAGGATGCCTGGCCGACGCAGCGGGGCCGCCACGGACTCTGCAACCTCCCGCTGCCCTCCGGCAACTCAACATGATTGGGCAGACCCGCTTGAATGGCCAGCATGCGCTTTGGTTGGACAGTGCCTGTCCAAGATCACTTGTTGAACACGGCTGTTTGAGCATTTCTTGACCAGCCATGTTTGACTGGTTAATGCTGATATTGCTTACAATAGTGTTATCTTGTGATACAGTAGTGATATGCTGTTAGTATCTTGTAATATGACAGTGATCTGATATTGTTGTATTGGGATATGAAAGTTATATGATATGGTGATATGGTGATGTTATATGAGGGTGGTTTGAAAAAGTTGACCACTACAAGATATCCCGTATATCCCGTAATGTCTTACTCAGTATCCTGTACGGGATATATTGTAGGGTATGTAGTGTTTTGCACCCCTGGACCAAGATTTGTGACTTCAAGTACTTTGGTTGGTCTACTAGACTTGAACAAAATGCGCCAGATTTATATGGCGAGGCACTGTACAGAGCCGCCTGCAAAACTGTTTTGGGGACGCGGGGGAAAACCCTGTTGGCATTGGGGGTCCAGCACTCAAGCTGACCATATTTTTGGAACTTACAGAGTCTGTAGATTCCAAAAATAACCTGTTTGGTCCAGCCATTCTTTTTTTATTTTTTTGTAATGCTTGATCATTCGGACCCAAGGCCTAAATCAAGGCCAACGTACATAGTATTGGGCTATTTTATTGCCCTAAACACATACCCAAGTATCAAAAAGCATGTTTAATGCTTAAAAAGGGTCTTAAAGAGCATCCACAGCCACTCAAAAGTGACAAATTTCCCCGGTTTTTGGGTATTTTTTGACCAAACATTTCGGACCTCAGCCAAAGTTTTGTACAGTACATTGCTGTGCGCAACTGTATACATGTGAATACACATGTATATACAAATATATTTAAATGTGGATGTATGAATGAGGGAATTGGATAACAGGGGAGTTGAGGTTTTTGTGTATATAGAGATTAAGGCAGCAATTATAAACAGTTATCTGAAAGTCATTTGAAAACTATTTGGGAAGTATTTGAACAGCGGAACTATTAAAATTTTGTTTAAAACATAATTCAAACAGTTTTCAAAAGTGTTTCAAAAGCTGCCAGGTTATAAACCAGTTCATGCAGCTTGGGTACAAATAAAGATTTTCAGCCTTCTTCCTGGCAGCAATGGTATAGCTCCAGTAGAACCCGTGTACAGAAGGGGGAGCTGTAGCAAGCTATAGTGATGTTTCATCACTCTTCTTACTATTTTTCTCTGAGACCTGCATCTCAAATCAACCCTCCAGGTTGATTTGAGATGCTTTTGAAAAAAAAAAAACTTCTTATTAAATGTTAGGCCGCGTTTGGCAGCAGTATAATCTGTGACATTTTGATTATGACGCTTGCAAATTAATTCAAATGAAATTGCCGCTGGTGTTGGTTTACTGCGTAATGATACTTGTAAACCCCACCAACAACTCAAGACGCCACTCAACAATGCCAATGGATGATCTACTTGACAATGAAGATCTGGTTTTGATTGCGGTTGTGATTGCCCTTTCCTCAAAAAATCACTCTGGAGCAGTCCGCAGGCCCTACAATGACCTTCCCTTCTCTGGCGCGGACTATACCTTGGCAATCCTTGGCGCATGATTGATGTCTTCTGAGTGACAACTCCAACTTTTATGTTCTTATGCGATGAATTTCGGGCTATCCAGCAAGAACCAATCTCAAAACTCCTCCCTTTTGAAGAACAGGTGGCAATTTTTTTATATATTATTGGCCATAATAATTCCAATTGACAGACTCAAGATTTCTTCCAGCACTCTGGAAAAACAATATCACATTGAGTGAATTAACTTGAAGTGCTTGGTATTACTTTCCTGAGGCTAACATTTTTTTAGGGTGTTCCAACACACACTTGACCTTTTAGTTCAGCTTTCCCCAAAGTTTTTCATTCCCCCTTCACATGAACGCACCCATCACTTCATAGCACAAAATCCCAAATACTCTGTGGGCTTTGGAAAATTTCTTGGTGCACTTGAGGGCGTACATATCCCAGCAAGAGTCCCGAGTGAAAAAGCTGCAGCCCATCAAAATCGGAAAGGTTTCCTTTCACATAATGTGTTAGGTGTTTGTGACTTCAGCATGAAGTTCACATACATGCTGGTTGGATGGGAGGGTAGTTCCCATGATGCTTGAGTCCTTCAAGATGCACAATACAAGGATTTCACAATCAACAACAGTTACTTCTATCTTGCTGATGCTGGCTATGCACTGGAGTGAAATATACTTGTTCTGTACCAAGGAATTTGTTATCACTTACAAGAGCAAGCGCTTGCAGGTCAACAGTCAGTCTTTTCACATTTTTTTCTATCCTTTTTGGGGGGAAAACTTGTGATGTTTCTTTTTCTTCCAACCATTGGTTAGCCCGGCAACCAAAGAAGAGCTTTTCAACCTGAGACATTCAAGTCTCAGGAATGTGATCAAACAAACTTTTGGGCTTTATAAACGCCGATTCAAGATAATGGCTCATGCAAGTGAGTACAACCTGAAGCAGCAATATGATTTGGTTTTTGCACGCATGTGTATCCACAACATCAATTTCATTTGCAATGGCTCCACCAATGCCATTTTTCAACAGGAATACGCAGAGGGCAACAAAAATCTGAGCAAACAGCCACAAATCAATGATCACTACCCAGAAGGCAACTACTCTAGCAACCGCAAACAAGAGGAGTGCAAAAACTGGTGTAATTCTATTGCCTCTACCCTCTGGGATCAGTATGTTTTGACATTGCAAAGGAGGCAGCTTTCTTGATTGCTCTTTGCTTGAGAAAAGCAAAATTTATTCTGAAAAGGTGGATTTTCTCAACGCTCAGTTAGAATTTACTAGAGGACATGGTGGCTTTGCCGCCTGATCTTCAGATTCATCCTTCATTGCCTCTCCCTATGGTTTGTTGTGATAACCATCCAGGCCCTAACTCTGCCCACAAACCCAGTACTTTTTGAGCTACAACTGCATTGGCTAGTAGCTTTTATCCCATCATGAGAAGCCACCTGCAAAGATGCTGGATTCCAGCCTTCCTCACCTGAAGACTGCAACATACTGTCCACACATCCAGCTTGCTGAGCCAATATGCCCTTTGGTGAGCCGGTAAAACTTCTCAATGGGCTGGTACACGGTTCAGTCAATGTTCAAAAATGAGTGTACCATCAGATGTACCTGTCAGGTTTCCAAATCCTCTGCTCACAGTCTTCCCATTCTATGTCCCTTTCCTGTCATCATGTCCTGTCCCCATCCTTTCATCCTGTCCCATCAACCTGTCCTGTCCCTGTCTTGGCACCTGTCTCATCCAACGTCCTGTCATGTCCAGTCACCCAGTCCTGTCCTGTCACCTTTCCTGTCACCTGTCCTGTCCAATGTCCTGTCACCCAGTCCTGTCCTGTCACTTGTCCATGTCCTGTCACCCATTGTCTATGTCAACTGCTCTTATATAGGTTGTACTGCCCAAATGAAATACAATCATCAAGTACAAGCATTTCTCATCTAGAACCACCTTGGTTCAGCTCCTTGGTCCTATCTCTGGTCCCCTCAAGATAGCCCCCATCCATTTCTCTTTTTCTTGATCTGAAATCTTGACAGTACCACCCCTACATCTCAGGGCCCCCCTTACTATTGTCAATCATATTTTCCCTCTTCATCATCATTCGGATTCCCCTCAACATTTTTTCAGTCATGTCTGGCAGTATACCCTTGTCTCAAGGTCAACAACCTCTCAAAGTTTGAATTGGCAAACCTACCCAACCCAATTTACCAATTAATGACTCAAAGTTATTCCTCTGCTGGGGTCATCAAGGGGTCAATCCATAGATATCAGTAATAACCTCTAATAATATCATGAAAAGATTATGAGTTAACATCTCAACATGCTTAATCATTCCATCTATATTTGAATGGGTCATTGCAGGCATCTGCTGCTTTCCCGGGAATACCCTACATTTATTTGAAGCTGCAATCAAAGATAATGCCAAAGGGATTAAAAACGGTTAGGGTGGCTGTATCACTTTGTTTCTTGGTTTGGCTCTGGGCTTCCAGTCTCTGATATACACAAAATCATCTTACAGATGTTCATATTTCTACCAATGATGGAGTTTTAATGTTCCATGAGTAAGGGATTCACTGGAACAAAGCCTTATGGGATGTGAAAATCTCATTCTGTTATTATTGTGTAGCCCATCTCTGGAGTGTACAATGGATGGCAAAGGGAAGATTTCCAGTTTACCTTAATTTGGCGGTATAGGCGCTGTCCAAACTCTCAAGGCAACCACATGCGGAAAGGTAACCAACATGTGATCTTCAATAGTGATTGAATTAGCACGGTCCAAACATCTATCTTTCATCATCCACAGTCATTATTAGATCAAACTCACGCTCGGTGAGCAGGTCAACCTTCCCGCAGGGCTATTACCAGCTGGGTGAGCAGTTTAACTTGCTTGCTGGGCTGTTACCGGCTTGGTGAGCAGGTTAACCTGCTCGCTGGGCTGGTACCAGCTTGGTGAGCAGGTTAACCTGCTCGCTGGCCTGGTACCAGCTCGGTGAGCAGGGGCACACCTTCTCAATGGGCTGGTACCGGCCCAGAGAGCAGGAATCTTCTCAATGCGGTGAGCGTTGCCAAAAATTGATTGCATGAGGGTCCCAAATTGTTGCTTTGTTGGAAGCAAGTGGAAGCCTGGTTGCTGCAACAGTAAGCATGCTTTAGCTGACACGGACCACAAATACACATAAAGCTTGACAACATGGCAAAATGTGAAACACATTTGGGCATGGTTGCCATAATGGGGAAAACCTGCATGCCAAGGCTTTGTGGCGGGCGCAACGCCTTGGTGATGTTGACCAGTAGCCAAGTATGGTTTTTCAGAGGAAAGAAATTAGAACTTGTGGCTATAAGAATAGCCACTAAATCACACGTTTAGCGTCAGGAACCTGCCCCACATGTTGCTGATGCGCATGGGCAGGGACCTGAAGGATGCATCCAGTTCGCAAAAGCAAGGCTGGATAGCAGTCCAAATTTGAACTGCGCTTGCGCAGGTCAAGCAGTAGGGGAAACATCGGATCCAGTTTTCCTGGATCTGTGGGTTTATTGAACTTGGATTGATAACATCTTATCAATTGTGACGTTTACAACTATCAAATAGAAAAGAAGATTTTTTTGGATTTGCTATTTTAAGCTTATTGGCGCCACATTGAGATTGATCAGCCAATTAAAAAAATAAATAATAAACTTTTTCATTATTTTGAATAGATCAGACCCTGTTTGAAATTGATTAGGCCGTCAAAAAATAAGCTTTTTATTTTATTTAAGTAGCAATTAATGAGATCAATCACACAAGAAAAAAGATGAGAACAAAACTTTTTTCAATATTGTAAATATATTGGAGCCTGATTGAGATTGAGCGGCTCAGTGCCCCTTCATATCATCAATCTTGCATGCGAGCCATCCCAATCGGATTCCCTTGTCTCTTATCGTTGTGAAGACTTGAGCATTTGATTTGTTTTGCAACACCTCGAGAGCATCGTACACCTTTTTTAAATGATTCTCTTGATACATATTGACGGCCTTCTGAACTACTGTTTTTTGCTGGGTCTGTTGGATGGCAAGCTCATTCTTGTTCTTTAAGTAGTCAACAAGATTGTTGAGAGCCGATCCAACGGAAGCCTTTTGTGAGGCTGAGTGACTATGCAAGAGATAGGCAGTGGGGCTTGGAGTGGGTTGACCTGGTGGATTCTCTCTAGAAACGCCATTCCCTTCACCAGATGTATCAGGATCTTGCGTCTGGGGCTGAACTAGTAATTGCTGAGAGAGTGATTGAGCGGCTTCACCGGTAGCTAAAGAAGTACCAAAAATTTTATCTAGTTGTTGGAACTCGGTGAAAGGAACCCCCCAATATTTTTTGGCATTTGCATGCACCTAGAAAGAGATAAATCAATCAGTGAAAGATGCTGTTACAACAACTTAATTAGACAGGCTTACAGCAACATATTGCCCCCAGACATCATCAGGTGCTGCAACCTCACACATTGTTTCATCCCACCCAAAACTGCTAGCCTCTTTTAACGCCAAGAACGTATTGTGCTCCCTTTTGAATGATTGGTTAAGTTTTGATTTAACTTTCTTAGCGTCAAGCAAGTATTTGGTCTCAGGAAAATTATTCCGTAATTCTTGAGCCACATGTTGGTGAGATGCACTTTGAAAGCCATTATTGCTTCATTTTCCTTTTTCAACCTCGGCGACATACAGATCCAACATCATTATTTCCATGGGGCAGGTCCAGAGGAGTTTTTTTGGTTCTTTCTTTGAGAGGCAGTTGGGACTTTGATTCCTTGATTATCAGGGTTTATATCTTCCTCCTCTTCCTGATCACTGGCATCTTGAGACTCTTGGCGCAAATGAGCTCGTTCTTCTAATAGTTGCATTGTAACCGCGCAATTTCCGGGGTGATAGATTGGTCCTGAAGCGTGTGAACCTTTTGGACGACCTCTTCCAGCTCTTCCAGAGCTTGATCTTCTGCAAGTGCTGCCAGGTGGATTAGGGGACTGGTTGGCTGATTGTTGGGACATGTTGGTGTCAATGGATTAGGTGTAGTTTCCTTTCTGAGTGTTCAGAGAGGTACCGATATAATGTAAAATTCAAAAATATGATTATAATTCTCAGCCAAACACCAGCAACATGCCACCAATATATTTCACAAATAATTTTGAATTATATTTGATGATTATACCGCCGCCAAACGCAGCCTTAATAAGAAATTATCTTGAATTCTAGTAAAAAAAGTTCAAATATTTCTCAAATACGGTTCATAATTGCTGCCTAAATGTTGAGCAAGGGAAGAGGAATTGGTATGGTGGATTTAGAATTAATGGAGGGATAAATATGAGTTTCTGTGAGGCCTATTGTTCTCATCAAATTGGGTGAGGGATCAACACTTTTGTGTCCAGAGAAAAAATTGATTGAGAGAGTTTGAATTTTTGTTTACAGGAGAAGAGAAGAGAGAAGGGAAGAATCAGTGATGATTTTGATTAGGGATCTTATTGTTTTATGGAAGAAGATGAGAGTTAAATGAGGAGAAAAGATTTCAGCAGCTGAAGGAAATGTTTATGTATAGAACTGAAAAGGATGAAACATTTGTGGGTCAAAAGTTTGTTAATGGAAGGAATATTGGAGTGAGAGTGGAGGGCTGTGACAGGCAAGCAAGCTGATATGTATGATGCCAAATATTTCTCTTGAGCACTATATGTATCTTAAAAATGGTGGGGATGCTTAATGGTGATGTGAAATTTTGTATATTGTGTTTTCTGTTTTGCTTGGACATTTTCTTTGATTTGTGAAAACAAGCATCCCATTTTTATTTTCATTTTTTTATTTTTATCTTTTGGGTTTTGTCCCGATGGACGGGGGAATCCAACCTCACCGGAGATTGGAAGTCTATGTAATTAATTGACAGACTTATCTCCTGCACACCAGTATGTATTCTTTAAATACACCCTGCACCCACCCGCTCAGCTGCACCACATCATTGATTTTCTCCCTTCACATCATCAAACCGTGGTTCTGCTTGTCATCAAAGCCTGCAGAACCTTCTACTAATCAACATCTTGAATGCAAGCCCCAGCCAAAACGTTCCTCCAATAATTTCAAGTCAACCAAACAATTCCTGCATTATGCTCATGGAAAATACCATTCTATCACACAATCCCTCCCTAGGCCCAACTTTGACTGATCTGGACGCTTGTTTCACCAGAATGAAACTGATCACCAAAGCAAGTGAGTTCTTGATTTTCTTTCTTTATCTCCATTCTGTGCTTATAAAAGGACTCATGCCCTTTCTGTCGGACCATCCATTGGACTCAGTGCATCCGGCTCCTCCATCCTCTGTTACGGCTCCATGGATTACTCTCCCGGATTACTCTCCATCAGGCCGCTGCACAGCAACTATGACTCCTTGAATAGATCTTTCTTTGACGGCATACAATGCCTTGACCAATCTTTCTCCTAGTTCTGCCCGCTAAAGCCAATATGACCATGGTTCTTAACCTTGCTCCTTTCCCCGACTTCATCTGCAATATATTGTTTGTTCTCTTTTTCCCCGAGAAAAATAAGGAGGGCACAACTACGTGTATTCCGGTTAAATCCAAGCCAGACCTTTTGATGGTCTTCAACAGCCGCAATCACTACACCTTAGCCGACTTCCAAAGGTTTGTTGCCAACCAATTGCAACACACAGTGCTCCGGAATTGCTGATATCATCATGGATGGTTTGACCAGTGCCTCACTAACCATTGATTGGTCCGCCTACATCCTCAAACACCATGATTGGCCCAAGGGCTCACCAAAATTGATCACCCTAAATGGATCTTTTGCGAAATGGTTGGGTGACATTGATGCAGGCACCCAAACCAAGGGCGGTATTATCATCTTGATGAACAATCCAAAGGAAAAGGTCAGCTTAGCCCACAAGGAGGATCTTGTTGCCAGGACATTACACCAACTTGCGGCTTGTTGGGAAGGGCCCTGCAATGCCCGCGCCCTCCAGGGATCTACCAGCGGCTGAAATTGATGAAGTAAGGTTTTTTTTGTCTGCTCTCTTGAGGTCAATATGGCTGATGTCATCTGTCTACGCCAGGAATAATCAAACGGTCCAGACTTTTCTGGATTGAATCTGTACCTTGAGCTGATCTACAATAAGCACATTATCAACACCAATTATGATCACATTCACCCAGCTCACTTGGAACCTGCGGAAGCCACTCGTCACATCCTTTTGACCCCCAGCAATATGGAGGTGTGGGCCCAGGCCTTGGTAAGTTCCCAGTATTATTTCAAGCACTGCATTCATGTGTACTGACAGTGTTATTTGATCACATTTGGAACAGGCAGACAAAATTCACAGGGTTGGTGCAACTTCCCCCCCCCCCCCCCCAAACTTGCTCAGGTACCTTAATCGTTGCAATTTGCAAAGCCGTTCCACCCAATCCCAACAACAAGCTGGCGGTATCAATGCTTCCTCAAACCTGGCTGAGATTGGCCAATGGCTTGCGGGGCAATCCAGACCCCATCTTCCGTTGTGGGCAAAATTGAGCACACCCTAGACGAGTACTTGGAGTTTGTCCAAGTATCACCTCACAAGCGCGAGGAAGTCCTCCACACCCTTCTGACTAATGATATCGACAACTACAAAATGTTCAGGTTGCCCAGTGTGGAATCCCTTGCGGCATTAGGGTTAAATATTGGCGTGATCACCAAATTACAGTTGAATGTGGTCAAGTATCAAGCTCACCTTGCCACTTGTCACTAGGATCACTTTTCCATCCACTGACTGTTTCAGCTGTCCCTTCTTCCCACTCTCTGTGTCTGCTGTCTGCTGTCTCCTTCCTGTGTTGAGTCTATCCATTTGGCTGTTGGCTACTTCTGCCTGCGCCGCCGGCGCCTGTCTGGTCTGAGTTATCCGTTATCTGCCTCTCATGTCTGCTTCTGCTTCTGTGTCTGTGTCTGCTGTCTGCTGTTGGAAGTTGGCTGTCAGCATATTATGCTGAATTTGCCATCTGTCTGATTCCTGGTGTCTGTGTCTGCTGTGTTGTGAACAGGTCTGCTGTGTTGTAAATTTGTCTGGTGACTGTGCCAGCCATCTGCGTGCCTGTGTTTGAAGCAATCTCACTCACTGTTTGCAATCAAATGACCATTGTCTGATCAAATCTGCCCACATGAATTAATTGCCATTGAAGAGTCACCCTTGGCAGGCAGGTCCTACTTTCTACCTTAGGGACAACTCTTTTGCTCAAAAGTCTTCAACAGTATCTTTCTGAGCTTTTCCACAAGGATAATGTTGGAAGCAAAGCCATTAAATTTCCTATTGAATGCAAATGAGCCACCTGAGTCAAAATGGAGAAATTTTTTCAAATCTTGTTTTGCATGCCTCAGGGGGTAAAAATTTTGAAAAGAAAGAATATTAAATGCAAATATCTAGGGGGATTTCATGTTTGTGCAAGGTATCAGGTTTAATAGTATTTTAATTGCAAATTATACTTTGCCCAAATATGCATCCCCATCCTGAACTTCATGAGAAAAATTTCTGATACACATTATGGTTTTTTCCAGTTCTTTCTGAGCATATTCATAACATTCAAATAAATTATCTTTGCTATGTGCATCAATCATCTCCCCAAGGAGAAATTTTAAAAAAACAAGTTGTGTTCTCTTTTGTTTTAAATATTGTTGTAGGTACCTTCTCTTTGAAGCAAGATTTAAGTTTTTTTGCTGGTGTAATTTTTGAAAGTGCATCATGTTTCTCTCTCCCTCAAGAGTGCAAGGATGATAATCAACGTTATAACATTCAATCAAATCAGAGGCCATTTGTTCAAATTGAAGGTCTGTCAACTTTCTTACGGGAAGCAAGAACATAAGCTGATACTTCAGTGAGAGAAGTCTAATCTTTCTCCAAGCATCACCATCCAACACTTAGGTATCAGAGAGATGGAAATGGTAAGAATTATTTCAGTCAGTTTTGGGTCTTTGAAAAAAATGGCAATTAACTCACTATTCAAAATTCCAGCCATTTCTTTTGTTCTGGGGGATCCAATGTGGAATTCCTCTTCAAAGGCTGGGAATAAAAATGCCACACTTGTATCAAACTTGTGAAATCTGTTGGCTGCATGAGCTAAGATGAGTTGTAAATTGGTGTTGTTGTTCAACAAAAATGAGAGATCCTTGTCAGGAAATATTTGAAATTTTTTCAAATTAATCAATAGATTCATCATCAGCTCATATCCATCTTCAATTATTTCATTGGTTTTAACATCTTCAATTCCGTTGAGCAACAATTCCCTTATTTTCTCAAGTTGTGAAACAGATTCAAGAGAAGCCAATTGGATCTTTCCTCTGACTATATTTGAGACCCCTGAATCAGATACATGCCTTTCAACACCTTGAACTTCAAGAACTACCCCTTTCAATTCCTGGAGCCCAGTTTCAAGCAGATTCCACAGTGCTTTCTTCATAAATCTCAGATCCTCTCTTAATTCTGATTCTTGGTATTGAGTCAGCTTCAAGTTTTCAAACTGAAAGCTCCAATCTCTGAAATTTTCCAGGGTTTTCTCATAAAGTTTTTGTGCCATATCTTCTCGCTCTGTTTGAAGGTCATGGAACATTTTGGCAAGGTTCTTTTCATATGAAAGCAAAAGAAAGTAAGAGCTTACTGACCGCTGATTACTATGGTTTTCTTGAGAATATCTATTTTGAAAATTTATTTACGGACATGAAGTTGTATAATGGAAAAGCCATGTGAACTTAGTTGTAATTGGATGAATAAACGCATGTGATGATTGTATTGAGAATTCCTTCATAAGTGTGCTCTTACCTTCTTCAGCATGTGCAGATGAACTTGTTGCAATTATCCCACCGTAATTGCGCTTATCCGTTCCCAAGTTTTTGGGCTGATCGTTCATAGGAAGACTCAAGTCCGGAAGAGTGAACTCCACTGTGTCCCGCAGCTGAGATCCACTAGAACGGCCGCTCCTTAATTCATCGATTGGCCGAGCGTCTTGGAATTGCACCCAAGACCCTAAGCTAAACATCAGCAAAGTGTAACTGATGCGAAAGAAGCACATCATCTGAAACTAATGCTGGCAGGGAGATTGCTTCCGAGAGTTCTTGATACGCTCCTTGAGCTGAAATTGATTTCGATTTTTATTTTCTGTTAAGACGCCACAATGAAGGTTGAGTGGGTTGTGAATATATCCTCTATGAAATCGTTATGAGGAGATCTGATCAGGTTATATTTCGTTTTCGAAAACTTGCCCCTCTTGTAGATACAAAACAGGTCGCATCCAGGCCCAGATACACTTTATGATAGCTGCAGGGCCTCACTCCGAATCATCATGGACAAAAGTTACAACGCGGGCGACCTCTGAAACAATCCATCAATTACAAGAATGCTCAGACCCCAAATGCCTGGTATGTATATTCTGAAGAAGCAAGTGGGATCCAGGCGAGCTTAACAAAGCCTCTCGAGTGAGGGCCCCGCAGGGTCTCTGTCTCACAGAGACCCAGATGTGGATAGCTTTCAAATGGAAATTGAAGGAATCCCCGCGGCCTCTGCTTGAACAATAAATTGCATCAGCAACAATAATCCTCAGCCGCCAAAGGTACACGAGCTGAAGATATGTAGCCAGGCTCCTTATCTGAAAGCCTAAAGATTGTACAGAGTCATGTTTATGAGAGCTATGTAGAACTACAGCCCAATCCACGACCTTTATAACTTGAGGTGTTGCTTGCTGTACAAGCCAAACACCAGTATTAACGGTGTAAAGGTTGCTTGAACTCACTTCAGCTGGACCCTTGCTGAATGGAGATAAATCTTTTGGGCTTGGAAAGTTATTGTTTGAGACTGGTAGCAATACCACATTCTTTCTGTTCTTGGAAGACAAGGCAACAGAAACACAATAGCAGAAACAAAAAAGTATGTTGTGATACCTCTGGGAAACCTACTCACCCAGGTTGTTGCTCTCTTCTTCTTTTTCACATTGTGTTCCCTCCCTTACATCTTCACTTCAGGCTCAATTAATCAACTATTGGCAAATTGCTATTTCTCTATTATGATCAAACCTGCTTCTCACAGAAAAAATTGAATTCCTTGAACACAACTTTGAAAGTGGCTGCACATCAACAAGGGTTTGGGGTCCTACTTTTCACATCTAAGACCCTCTTGCTCTTATGTCTCCAAAGTCCCAAAGCACTGCTAACATCATGTATTTCCAGCAATACTATCTAGGATGATTTCATCTTATCTCTACTGGAATGAATTCAACTGATTTGAAATGATTGGGTACATTTTGTGAGATCATCCCAATGAGATTCAAATTTGTAGAACTCATTGAACACTCAATACATAGGATAAACTGAAGCAAGTCAGGTTCTCTGAAAGTGATTCAAATCTATGATCCAGGTTTACATACATATTTCCCTTCATTACATAGAGAAAGATGACCCAATTTGTTCCCAGAAATTAATGGGGTCAGAAGATTGCACTCCTCACAAAGCCAAGCTCTTCCTCATTTTGCTAGATCAATCCAAAATCAAAAAAACTTCCCAATGGGCCAAGTCAATTACAGGTCATCAATCCTATCGTCAAGTTTTTGGAAGATCCTTAAGATCAAGGTTTGTGACCTCTCCCATCCCAAATCTGTTGCTGAGATGCAGGCAGGACTCAAACAACCTGATTTGAGTGCGTCCTTCAAGCCTTCAGCAAATTGTCATCAATCAAGGATGTCCAAGAAAATTCATCCTGCCATTGCTAGAAAATTTGTACTGTCATTCCTGCACATGGCTGAAGGCCCTTCTGGCCCAGTGGTTCTCACCATTGAGTTGGCCCCAAGTTTTTTTCAGTCTTTTTTTCTTCATCACCGATTCTTTCCAATCATCCATTCTTTCTGAATCCTCAGCTACATCACCTGCATTTTTGCTTACTATGTAGTAGTTTTTTGCCCATATTTTTTCCATATACAGTCCTCAGAATCTTTTTAATGAATCCTATTTTTCTTGTTGTGACGACATGTTCTATTCACCTGAAGATGTTTTTGTTTGTCAAAGGTCGCATGGAGTACTACATATAATTCATGGTTTTGTAATTTCAAGATCTTGGAAGTGTGGAGCCTTCAGAGGGTGAAGAAGGGTATGTAGAAGCTTTCAAGATATCCACTCTTTCAACAGAATGATATCACATCTTTACAGTTGAAGATGTGTCCGGGAAACCGAGATGATATGTATTTATGATGTTGAGGATATATCTATTTATCTATCTGCTCGAGTCTTGTTTCACTCAGCAGAAATCGTGTCCGCAACTATTTCTGACGAGACACTTCCGCTCTCAACCCTCACACCGTTCTGGTTATAATAATGTCCTCAAGCTCGCCCTATCAGCTCTCTGCCCTCGAAGGTTTCGTCTCTGGCGCACTGGGTGCTTGTGTGGCTGTAACAGTTGAGTAGTCTCCATCCCACGATCGTATTCTCTTTCTTACGTATTTGTCTTCATGCCACGTAGTAAAGAAAAATAGCATCTGATCAAGAAAAATAACATCTGATCGATAAGATAACCCGCAATACCATTTTTATTTATCAATTGAGATGATGTATATATACTGACTTTCCCACTGGGTTAAATGGTTTTTCTAATCCCAGTTTACGAATCCTATGGAAGTGGCCAAAACCCGATTGCAGCTCGATGGGGAATTGAGATCCAAAGGCAGTCCGAAGGCATACACCAACACCCTGGATGTTTTGAGGAAGACTGCGAGGAGTGAAGGCTTTCGGGCATGCCAGAAAGGTCTTGGTGCTGCAGTGAGATCCTATTTTGTCTTCAAAAAACTTCTTCCTAACCAACTTTCTTGGTTGCATGCATACCCTCTATTTTTGCTAAAAGAAAGAAGAAGAAAAAAATCCCCTTTGGAATTGATTCCTTTTTTGGCAATGCCTCTCGATCCATTTCTTGCGCACTGATGATTGGGCATCGAATGCAGTATACATACCAGTTTGCTTTGAACGGATCTCGCTTAGGTGCAGCTAATTTAACTCTTTTTACCAACTCTCCCTCTCCCTTTTCAATTTCTTTATGTTGCACAAATTTCAACCGACGCTAAGCCACCATCCCTCATCATCCCCCTTTCTGCTTTTCGTACTGACTTGTTTTATATGGAAACATGGATGAATGATAGGATTTTATGAGCCACTACGACAGTCGATCGGATCGCTTTCCGGGCAAGATCCCTCGAAGGTTCAACTATGGTCGTCGATCTCAGCTGGAGCATTGTCCGGTGTGATTGGGGCGATACTCGGGAACCCACTTTTCCTAGTCAAAGCTCGGCTTCAGGCATATTCTTCGGCACGCGATTCAGCCCTAGGCAAGAGTACGACCAACTCGAAGTCGACACCCGCCATTTCAGCCAATCCTCAAATGAAGTCGAGCTTTTCAACGCACCCCACCCAGCATGCATACAAGTCGGCCGTCGACGGACTCCATCAGATCTTCAAAGCGGAGGGCTTCAAGGGCCTCATGCGAGGTGTCGATGCCGCAATGATGAGGACTGCCATGGGCAGCTCGGTCCAACTCCCCGCTTATAATTATGCCAAGACCAATCTGGCACCCTACTTCTCACCCGACTCGTTTTGGCTTTACATCGCCTCGAGCTCCTTCAGCGGGCTTTGCGTCTTGGGAGCTATGCAACCAGCAGGTCATCATCATCCACTCCCTTTTTCTCTAAACTCTTGCACATCTTCCCGCAACCTTTGATTAATACTTCTTTGTCTAAATTACTGCCCGATCCTCTTCCGATAGACACTGCATTGACAAGGATGTACAACCAATCGAACCAACCCGGGAAAAGATTATACAAGAACCCAATAGACTGTCTATGGAAAACTGTTCAAATCGAAGGCTTCACTGGCCTGTAGGTTTTTCTTTTCATGGATGGATAATTACGATAGTCATCTTTCACTCGACTTGCTCTCTGACCATTGTCCTGATTGATTAATTTCCTTTTATGATTTGTCTGACTCTATAGCTACAAAGGATCAACAGCCCACTTTTTCAGGATTGCACCCGTATGTTTTCCCTCCCAATCCCTCTCTGTGACATTTTCTTTTTAGAAAACGATTCAATTAATCTTAGTCTTAATCTGAAATTTTAATCTTACGTGCTTTCTTTGTTGTTGCGGGGGGACCTAAAAACAATTATATTTTGTTATTTATAGCATACTATCATTACTTTAGTCGCCAACGAAGCAATCAGTCAATGGTGTACGTCAAATTCACTCGTTCTATTTATAAACCTGCCCGAAAAATAAGAGAATGAATTGGACCACTATTTTTTTTCCCTCTTCTGATACAACTCTTCGATCTGCAACCACTGCACTCCCATACAGGGTGTGCAAAGATGACGACATAATAGGTTGATTTCAAGATTAAGAGAGCGGTGCCGACGGACACAAGATAGGTTATGTGCCTGATATATATATATATACATGTGTATATGCCAATTTCAACTTGAACAACAGACAGCTCAATAAGTAGATGAGCTTCCATCCAGTCAGTAGCCAGCAGAGAAGTACGCTCATATACCAATTCATGAATCCTGATTCATATCCATACCCACACATCAACGCATGCATGCACACATCCATCCATATTCACATAATCGACGTAGCTCATCCATGCTTTCTCAAACAAGTGATATACACTTCCTTAGATCGTTCTGGTTCTTAACTTGAAGACACTGGGACGACACTGCACTGTCTATTCCGTCTTTATCGTTGTCTAGTGGTATATAGTGCCACGCTGGATAGACATTTTTGATCGTTATGTTTGCCCCTCATGAACAACAATCATTGCAGCCCTATCAGTTTTTTTTTTTCTTCCCTCTGACATAAATCTACAAAAGAAAAATGAAGGCATCTTTGCAGCGTGAACCCACTAGAGTTTCCTTATTGGTTGCGCTTGAGAACAAGCAACATATTCTTGATCATCAGATCATCTTGGTTCTTGACTTGAAAGACATTAAGCCAACACTGAACTATCTTTATTCTATCTTCATCGTTGCGTGTCTTGTTTCTTTGTTGGTAAATAAATTAATGCATGCTGGATTGATATTTTTCTAGCTCCGCCCCTCATGAACAGCAACCGTTGCATTGCAGCCCTATTATCTTGCTTCTCAAACATGAACTTTACTCAAAAAAGAAGGTACTTGCATTCAGAATGAACCTGCCAGATTTTCCTTATCTGTTGTGTTTATCCTTGTGGTGACATTTTTCCCGTCCTGGCTTCCCTATCCTCTCAAATTGATCACCTGATTTCCTGATTTCTCAAGACCCTCTCTGGTGTTAAGTTTGTTTTACTTTCACCTGTTTATCATGATTGAAGATTTGCTGTGTTATTTTCTTGTTTTTGAAATGTTGAGTTAATTTAACCCGGCGCTGGTTGGTAAAAAAGGTAGAGAGATATGTAGTCTAGTATCGAGTGCGGGTGGTGTGACTGTATATATAATGTATGCTTGTATCGGGTCCCCCCGGTCCGTTCCTGAATATCTGCTCCGTCGGAAGGAACTCCCCGAGCAAAGAGAGCCAGCGCCACTCGTCGTCATCCAGCATCCAACAAACACTCCGAACTTCAGTCTTCAGCATGCTTCAACCACTCAGACCCGGTCTTCGCACTTTACTCACCCGATCTATCCCACGAAAGAACTATGCCACGTAAGCGATTCTTATCGTCTGATTCACACTCCATCATCGCTCTGGAGGAGACCTCAGATTGTCTTGCCAGCAACCGTCCCACCACCGAAACGATCATACTATGGCTAACCCTCTATTCTTTTATTATCTTAACTTGCAAATGGTTATATAACACAAAACAAAGTGCTGGCGGGGATGCAATTGGCGAGGCGTTCGTGAAAGAACGAGAAGCGATTAAAAACCATGCCGCCAGTTCCTCGGAGCTTTGGAGAAAGATTACGTTTGTTGACTCATCGCTTTCGCCTTGGAGAGGGTTGTATTTGGAGAAGAGAACTGATGTGTGTGAACCTGGGATGATCACTTACTAGATACTACGTCGCTTTCCCCTCCATCGTTCTCGCCCTCGTGAATGCGTACAACTTGGCCAAGGAGCACGAACATCATCTGTTGGTTCAATGCATACCGTCTCACCTCATCCGATTCTTTTGAATGATTGATTGACTCACACTTGAACTCGAACTACTTTTTCCCCCTCAAGTGAACACATCAAGGAAGAAAACGGGGGTGAACTCCCGGAGAGAATTCATTACGATTACTTGAACATCCGTAACAAGAGCTTTCCCTGGGGAAACCAAGTGGGTAGTTCCTGTCCTTTCACTTCTTCTTAAGGGCGCTCTCGTGGTACGAGATGATCTGCATGTAAAAATTGAGCTGATGGTTTCCGCATCTGCTTTCCTTTTTTTTTTTTCTAGACTTTGTTCTATAATCCTAAGACTAACTTGCCCCCTCCGTAATCGTTCCAATCTGTGTAATTCAATCTGAGTTGACCTGTTCACATACCCGAGATGTGTTGATTTGGACAGGAAATCATCACGTGCTGATCACTTGCAACATCAGTGTATTGTCCCCTGTTCTTTCATGTGTCCATGTTCTTCTTATGCTGAATGTTACAAGGTCTCTCCTACTCAAAATGACTGGATTTCTTTTTTGAGTAGATCATCCGGTGCTTTGTTTTTGGATCATGAGCAATCCTCCTTTGCTTTGAGACTTCTCACTTTTCTTATTTGGGCGATGACGAAAAAATAAATAAAAAAACAGAAAATGTAAACCTGACCAATTTTGGAAAGCAGCATGTTACATCCCAAGAAGAACGGAAAGGAAGACTATATAGATGGACGGACAAGTATATCTGAAACTGGCAATCTTGATTGTAAACACATATGTGTGCTTTTCTTCTTTGTCTTCTTCCCATATCCACCTACCAAATCAAAACCATCCATGAAAGTGGACTGGTTTTGATTTTGTGCATGTGGATGTGCAATGGGAATAATCAAAGATGAAAGAACCAGTGTGGTTGCGATTGTGGTTTCCCAGTGAGGATCTTACTATGTTGTCTTTCTGTTGGTCCCCTTTGCTCATTCTTTTCTTTGGGACTTGTGCATGTCTGCTGGGATGACGGAACTACAAAATTTTCTAAAGTGTAATAGTTTGCAATCCGAGCCCTCCACTTGATTCTGTTTTCTCTCTTGTTTCATTTCTTTCCCATCCTCCTTGTAATCTTGGCTCCAGGATGATTAATGAGTATGGTGGGAGGGAGATCTACTAACAGTGGCATCCCTCAGACTCTTCTTCGTCTGGCTTCTGTACTTCTTCACCGTATTGACCAAAAAGGAAGCCAGAGAGTACCCACCCACATCCAACCTCTGACTCGCTTCCACTCCCACTTCGATAGACAAGACTGGCCCAAAGTCTAACTTAAAAATGTGGAGCACCAGGGAATCGAACCCTGTGCCTCTCGCAACATCCCATATCACACTATGCGAAGCGAACGCTCTACCATATGAGCTAGAGCCCCTTTCATGGAGGTGCAAGGGGGTTTAATGTATATAATGCATACTTAGCTGAACTTCCTCTGGCTCATTTTTGCATTCCTATGAAGCGGACAGATTGATTTTGTTGGCGAAGAAGACACATTCTCAAACAAACCAGATCACCAAGACAAGGTACACGCGATCGATCGAAGGAAAGAATGAGCGAAGAAGAATGGGAATACAACTCAGACGAAGGAATCGATCTAGTGGAAGAATTCCCGATCGGGTACACGATTGACTTCTGTGCCGAAGATCGTGATGCCTTCTCAGACGATGCGGAGACGGGTCAGGCGCCTCGTGGTGGCTTAGGATCGCAAGCTTTACCCGTCTCGGAATCACTCAGGGACGATTGGGATGGTGTTCCGACAGACGGAGCGGAATATCTGTTCACTGTAAGGTATGTACTCTCTCTCTCTCTCTCTCTCTCGTATTATCTCAGAATCAGTTCGTTGATGCGGCTTGAATCTCTCTTTATTTATTTATTCTCGGACTGTGTTTAGAAGGGAAGCTCGGGCTAGACCTCGGGTGGTTGCAAAGGAAAACCCGTTCAAATTGTCGCGTCCTTCACTCCCTCCTCCTACCCGTTTACCGTCCAAGAAACTATCGAATCCGGATGATCGGTGGAGGAAAAAGTTCATCGATCGATTCACGAATATGCGCCAAGTGAGTCACTCTCACTTACCCCTTCCGCAGTCGACGCCTTAATCTCGCCTTGTCGTGCTTAACAGTCAATCTCTTCCTTTTGTCTTACATCTTGGTGGCATAGAGCATCCAAATCCAAGACCCCTCTCATTGGGATCTTGATCTTCAGTTTCGTACCCCACCCCCCGATAATGACGAGTCCAATTGGAAGATCTTCATCGCAGGAAAAAAATCAAACCTCGTTGACTTTCCTCCCAGAGTGCCCGTTCCGTTGTTCCTAAAAGCCTTAGACCAGGTAAGCAGTTCCTTTGTGTTGAAACAAGAAATTTGATTCCTGGTGGAAATTACTGACATGACTCTGTTCTGTTTACTGTTCTTTTTTTTTTGCTCAATCCCTCACAAGACAACGGTGATTGCAGTTCTTTCCCACTACCAAACATGGATACAAGAACGTCTCGGTAGTCTTGCGAAGATAGTTGAAGAGAGCACGCCAAACGAATCAGATGACATGGATGCGGATGATGCTAATGAACCATCACAAGAGGTTATATTACTATCACCTTCCGATGGGGCATGGTTGCTGGGACTGCTAAGCGTCTTGGATAGTGTTCTGACATCTGAAGATGTTTTTAAACTGCGTCAACTAGCTCGCACCTGTAAACACGTCGTCCAGATCACTCGTGCGGCTCTCCAATTCGAACAGGACTGCTCGGCTGAGCACGAGGCTGGCGTTGCCTGGATGGTCATCGCTGCGGTGGCTGATGTATGGGGACAGAAAGACTTATGGGATGAGTGATCATCTCATCGCACCTTCTCTGAAAAAACTCATTCCCCCCCCCCCTTTTCTTTATGGCAAAGACACCCTGATATCCTTTCTTTTTCGGGGGGTTTTTTTTTGCTCCTGTCTTTGCAAAAAGAAAGAAATTCAATTGTAAACCGCATCATTTGTAGATCAAACTCATCAGCCAATGAAAAGCTGGGGTCGGGCCGATCCAGGTAACATGTGACCACATCTCGTTGCTTACAAAGTTGATTTTCACCAACAGTAAAAGTATGTATACATGTTCTCGGGGTCCTAAGAGATACCTGACATTACTTTCCTGGTAAAATAGATGCTTTTGAGTTTTGATTGAGTATATTAGGTATTACAAAAACCAAAAACAGAATCCGGTATAGGCTCTATAGCTGGGTGCTTTGTTTCCAACTTTGTATGTTTATGCCTGTGAAGAGCGTACCCAGACTCTTTTTTAGCTCCCGTACCTTTGGGGGTTGAGCAAGATCGTCGTTAATGAATTGTGTCGGCCGAGGCTGCGTGGTATCCATTTCCACTCGGTGACAGGCCCCGCTAACCGAAAGGGCATCTGGGCTTGGATCATCCTGGATCTGACTTGCTTCTTCTTCATATCCCTAGGAGGGCCAAGTTTGGGGACTGAGCAGTATCGTAGTTGATGGATTGCTTCGGCGGAGGCCGCGCCGTACATTCTGTTTTCCACTCAACGTGCCCCGCTATCACGAAGTGTATCTGGGCCTGGATACGACCTGCTTCTCCTCCATATCCTCACAGGAGGGCCAAGTTTTTAGATAACGAAATAAAAGGCCAAAGATCTCCTGACTAGTTCTTATAGGAAAGATTCGCAACCTGCTTAACCTATAACCTAGAGTGTGGCATCTTAACAGAAAAGAACATCAGCTGAAAGAGCACTAGATTAAATACTATCGAGAGCAATTGTCTCTGCCAGCATTAGGGTCAGAAAATGCGCTTCTTTCGCATCAGTCATATTCTCCTGACATCTAGCTTGGGGGCTTGGGTGCAGCTCCTAGACGCTCATCCCATGGAAATAGAAAAGGAGCTTTCTGGATCCCATTCGGAGCGCGAAATTCCGCCCATCCTTCCAGACTTGAACTCTCCAACTACATCCGAGCCCAATGTTCCTGTAAGCGATCAACCCGAACACTTTGCAACGGGTAAGCGCCCTTTGGCTGAGATGATTGCATCAAGTTCATCTGCACATGTTGCGCAAGGTAAGAGCACCCTTAGTCTGGGGGAAACCTCAATCAGTCAGATCTCCACGCAACATGCCTTTATCTTATCCATTTGAAACCTCATTCCCATGATCCTATCCCTGTCAAAAATTGACGTGATGAAGGTATTACCAAGAGACCTGGCATAAAGAGCGGTCAGTAATCTCCTGCCATTTCTATTTTGATTCGATAAGAGCCAGCTTGCTGAAAGTATTACATGGTCTTCTACCAAAGCTAGAGGATGAGGAAATTACAAAATTCTACGAGAAAACCTAGAGTAATATGATAAGTTGGAGATCCCGTCTTACCGAATTGAGACTCGCTCCAGATCAAGCATCGGAAGTAAGAAAGAAAATGAAAGCATTCAAGAAAGTAATGTCGTATTTGATTGAACCTCAGCTGGAGAAAGTGAGAGGGGAAGGTCTTCCATTCCCAGATATCCATCAGCATGGGCCTAGTTCAGAAGAGGCTGCAACAAGAATGAATGAAATTATCAACCCGTCTTTGCGTGAACCTCTTTCACAAAGTGAGAAAATCAGGCAATTTTTAGACAACAGAGATAGGGAAGTGGAAACAATCAGTTAATTGAGGACTTAAATAAGATGATGATCAATTTCTTGGTTGAATTTCAAAAACTTCAAATCCTTCCTGACAAGGATCTTGCATCTTTTTTGAACAACAACACAAATGCACAACTCCTCTTGGCTTTTATTATCAACAGATTTCACAGATTTGACTCTGGTACAGGATTTTTCTTTCCCAACTTCAAAAGGCAATTCTACTTTGGAACCTGTAGATGTAGGACCAAAAATATGGATGCGATTTTGAAAAGCGAGTCAAGATTCTGCATCACATTGAAGCTTTTGAACAAGAGGGGAAATTAATTGACACAATATGGACCACTTATATTTTGTTTGATTTACAAGTGTTGAATGGTGATACTTGGGAGAAGATTGAATTTAATTGCCTGAAGTATCAACTCATGGGGTTGCTTCCAGAAACATGGCCATCAAGTCAATTTGATCAGATGGTCTCTGATTTAATTCAATTACACAGTCATCAATTTCCTTATGAAGCTCTCACCCTCAAAGAGATACAGGAAAACCATTTTCCAAATGGTTCAGCTTCTAAAAGAACGTACCAAAGGCATGCGTTAAGAAAAAAGAAAGATCAACTCAATTTTCTGATATACCTTCTCACAAAAAGCATTGAATTTCATGGCAAGAATGATTTATCTGAGTTTGTTGAACAGGCTGAGAAAGAGTTGGAAATTATTAAGGGGGGATTGAACCTGCGACCCCCATAATTTGAAGGAACAACCGCCAGTTCCTGGGGGACGTCGTTGCAACCGCAGCACGACTGTCATTTTTTGGTCCAGCCCGGGTATGTTGGTCCACGGCAAAAGTGGGGGTTGCCGGTACAATTTTGTCCGGCAAAGTGGGGGTCGTTGCTCTAATTTTGCGCGACTTTGGTTTTTGAAGCAACCCCCGGATTCCTCAGGGGTTGCAGCTCGTTTTTAAATGAAATCAAAAGTATATCAAAATAAAGGTAAAGTTTATACTTTTTTACTTTATAAATATTTTCTATAGCCCATGACTCGTTTGGGCACAGCAGGCGTTTGAAAATTTGGCCAAAATCTGCTACTACTTCTATATTGTAACACATGTTTCACAAGTCCAAATGACCTCAGAAGTATATCAAAATAAAGACAATGTCTATAATTTTTTACCGTATAAAATTTTTCCATAACCCATGACTCGTTTGGGCACAGCAGTCACTTGAACATTGGTGAAGAATCATTTTTGACTAGGCAGTGGCTGCCGTGTGAGTTTATTTCATTCCTGACATTAAAGCTGTTTTTAATGCTCATTTTTTTATGATATAATTTATGTGGTTTCATAATGTATATACACCGTTGGGTTGAGGTTTAAACTCACAATTTTATTTTGCCAAATCAAATCAACAACCCCCTGTTTGTGTGTCATAATTGTATCCGCGACCCCCATTTGGGGGTCAAACCAAATCACCATCTCCAGACCACCTGACAACGTCAAACAGTTGCCGCAACGACATCCTCCAGGGACTGGGGGTTGTTGCCTTCAATTGATGGGGGTTACGGGTTCAATCCCCATTATTAAGGGCCTGTATATACTACCATGGGCATAAATTTTGAAAAATTTCTACTATTTTTGTCCTCTACACAAAAATTGAAAACAACAGGAGGGTTAAATTGTTGAAATCCTTCACTTTTGAGCTCAAGAATACCTTTTGATGATGCTAAGTTTTCGGTTCTAAGAAATATTGAGAGAAATAAATTTTGAACAAACATGTGCAATGGTACAGATCATAAAGCTTTTGGGCATCAAACTTGAAGGGTGGATTCTGAAAAAAAGATAATTCTAGGTCTGCAATCCTATTCCACTTTTTTGCATCATTCTGAGGTATCAAATCATCACTAGGTTACAAGGTGGCTGCGCTGCCCATTACTCACAGGTGCTGAAGTCTCAGCTTTACCCTCCCCTCAACCTGGTTTTCATTCCAGCATCTCAATACAGCCCATTCCACCCCTTGGCACCTCCCAAGGCTCCTTAACCCCCACCCCTGGTACACCCACCCCCACACCCCTGCAACTGTGCTGACCCCCAAAAAAACTCATCATTGGCGCCAAAACATTCCACCAAACTCCCCTACTGTTGTGGCCCCACCAAACCTCCACATCCAGCCATACCTCAACTCACACTTTCAGAAATGCTGGCTTGCATGGTTGCATCCAATTTGTCATTGAATCTTGCCATTTGATCCAAACATGGGTGCATGGCTACCAAGTAAATCAATAACTGCTCCAAACTTGCTGGCCAAACCCCCGGGCCACATACTCAGAGTTTAAATCAGTTATTGTTTTATTCACTGGCCCGGTGCCCAAGTTATGGCCTCATCCAACATAAACTTGGATGCATCCATCTGAGGCATCTAATATGGCAGTTTCATCACTTTCAGCTCCCCTTGCACAGCATCCCAGCAAGCAGGATCCCTGGCCTCCATGCCACAATATAACACCTCCCTCCTCAATATCACCTTATAAAGTTGCAACTAATGTGTAACATGAAACACACAACTTTCCAGAAGATATAAGAAGGCAGTGTGAAATCTAATTAAACTCTTCACTACTTGTATCTTCCCCCTCAAATCTTTAAATGTGTTTTGTAATTAATTTTTTTGTGTATTTTAACAAAATCCACAAGTGAGTTTGGTACCCTAGGCATTATTAGTGGGAAACCTGCATGTTCTGTCTCAAAGTAAGAATAAATCATTTTCAAACTTGTGTTCAACAAATATCTCAACACCAAATTGGGCTGGGCCCAATTGGAAATAGCCTGGACCAGAAGCATAGTTGGAAAACATCCTCATTTGAGTATGGGTGTCAACTTCCCAATTCAAACTATTTCAGTTCAATGGTTGTCTAGAGAGTGGAGAAACAGCTTTTTGTTTGTTTTTGTCTGGTTTTAATTGGTTTATCAGAAGAATTTAAAATGAGTGTTTGGTTTATGAGAGTCAATCATCCAGCAACAATTTCATGCTCTGCTAAAATTACTTGACACTTGTTGTTAGTCTCAATAATTAGGCTGAATGAATTTGAATGAGTATTAAAACAACAAAAAATTCAATTCATTGCCCTTCTTTCATCTTTCCATTTATCCACTAATCACCATCTTATGCAACCTGAGGCAAGAGATTAAAATTTTAATGTGCTGTTAATAAGACAGAAATAGAAATGAAAAGCTCCTTTCCAAGATAGATTTTATTGTTGCTGTGGTAACAAATGTATCTCACAGCATGAACTATACTCAGAATGGTACCTGGTACTTGTTGGCGGGTAACCTCTGGCAGTGGGCGTGTACCCATCCACAGGTGCTGGGGGCTACTCATTCAACTGTTGCTCCTGTCCCAGCTGTTAGAATGAGACCATTGGTCTGAGATGACAGACCAGGTCTGCAGCTGAGACCAATGGTCCCCTGGGTGGAGACCGGTCTTAGCTGAAGGACATGGTCTGTTAGCTTGGACCGTCGGTACCAACTGGAAGACATGTCTGTTGTTGAGACCAACCATCCCAACTGACCGCAACACTGTTCTAATAAGAGGGAAAAAAATACATGGAAGCTTTAATGTTAAATAGGGCCTACTTCATTTCATTCACTTTGAAGAAATCAAAATCATTACTCCTGGTAGATCCTGCCAATCATCTCTTCCTGAAAGAACTCAAGATCAGGTATATACCTGACTGAATAAAAAAGCTTGCAAATATTGTAGATTATTTCAAGGGTGTGTGAAGAAACGTATTGAGTGATTGGTGAAATTCCAAATGTAGAAGGTCCAATTTCAAATTTCAAACCTTGTTTGGTGGTGAAAATCAATGACATTCAGGTTCCCACCACCAAAAAATGTTTGGAATCTGGCTTTGGAAGGGTCAAATTTTAACATCCAACCCCACGGGAAGTCCTCCATTGACTATTGCACCCTCCACTGCTAAATTTGACTTGATACAGTGCCACTCACGTGTTCTTGACTACCCCTTCCCTGCAAAAGAAAAACAACAAGATGTGTGGGGGGAATGATTGGGGAGTAAGAGTGCCCATAATCTTCAAACTATACATTTTTGGACTCTACAGACCTAGTAGAATCCAAAAATATATGCCTTGACTTTATGGTATGCCTCATTAAAAAGTTTGAAATTTTTGAAGTCATGCATTGGGAACACCCACCCATATATCCCATAGTATGTAGTTATGTATATTCATAGTATGTCTTTACGGTATGCATAACATGTTAAAAAATACTCTCAGTACATATTTTAGCACAGAATGTCATTATTTCATGACTTTCTGGCCAATTTACACCCCTTTCATAGGCCAATTTCCAGCGATTTCCCTTATAAATTTGAGTATTTTTTCAAAAAAAAATCTCCCATATTTGGAACACCCCCTATAAGGAGGTAGTCGAAAACACGTGAGTGGCACTGTACATGGTACAAAATTTGCTGATTGGGGGATGATTTCCAGCAGCAAGAAGAGTCATTAATTCATGTTAGTTACAGCACATTATGTTTTATTTTTTTTTTGTGGGGCTCATAACATAACACTGGCCCGTCCAAGCGGCGCCTAGACCTACTCTTTTTTGAGCTCGCATACCTGTGTAGGTTAGTCGTGAGTATCGTAGTTGGTGCATTGTTTAGGCGGAGGCCGTCCTTTCACTTGACCTTAGGCGTAAAGAGCATATCGGCCTGGATCCGACTTGCTTCTTCTCCATATCCATAAGAAGGAACAGTTTTTCGGGCTGATTATTACGTGATAGCTTGTTTTAGAGGTTCACTTTTTACGCATTGCCACTCGGGGGGGATCCAACTTGCTTCTTCACTTTATCCGTAAGGGTGCCAAGTTTTTTGAGCACAAAAGTTAAGCTGATAAGATCTCCTCTGACCTAGTTCATACAGGATAGATTTGGAAGCTGCTTAACCTACAAACATCTTTATAGCATCTTAACTGGAAAAAACTCAAATCAACCACTCTTGGAAGAGCTATCTCCGCCAAGATTAGTTTTAGAAATGTTCTTGTTTCGTATCAGCCATAATTTCCTGATATTTAGCCTGTGGGCTGCCGTTCAATTCCAAGACGCTCGACCAATGGATGAATTAAGGGTCGGCCCTTCCAGTGGCTCTCAGTTGAGGCAAACAATGGAGTTCACTCTGCCGGACTTGAATTTTCCTACGAAAGATCAGCCCAAAAACTTGGGAACAGACAAGCGCACTTATGATGAGATGGTTGAAGTAAGTTCATCTACACACGTTGAGCAAGGTAAGAGAGCACTTCAGCTTCTGAAGGAAGACTCAATCATATTATGACCTGCCTTTATCACATCCATCTACAACTCAATTCCCATGATTCTTCCATGAACTAAATGCCCGTAAATAAATTGGCATCATAGATATTGCCAAAAAACAAAGAGTAGTCAACGGTCAGTAATCTCTTCCCTTTTTTACTGTCAAATTACAAGGGCCTTGCTAAAATGCTCCATGATCTTCAACCAGAGAACGAGGATGTGATACAGAAAAGCTACGAGCAAACCTCGAATAATTTCAGGGATTGGAGCTTCCGGTTTTGCAAATTGAGACTGACTCCAGACCAAGTATCCAAGTTGAGAGAGGAACTGAAAGTTATGAAAAAAGCATTGTGGAATTTGCTTGAAACCCCGCTTCAGGAATTGAGAGGGGAAGGTCTTGTAGTCAAAGAAGGTATTCATGAAAATTACATACCGAATTCAGAGGCTTCAAAAAATATCAGAGGAGGGATCCAAGTGGCTTCGCTTGAATCTGTTTCAAGACTTGAGAAAATCAGGGAATTGTTGGTAAAAAAAAAATGTAGTAATTAGATTCAGAACCAATGGAATAATTGAACAAGGATATGAGCTTATGAAGCATTTATTGATTGACTTGCAAAAATTTCAAATCTTCCCTGAAAAGGATCTCTCATTCTTCTTGAACCAGAACAGAAATGGACATCTAATCTTAGCTCATGCTATCAACAAATTTCACAAATCTGACTTGAGTATGGGATTTTTCTTCCCTGACTTGAAAGATTGGGAATCCCATACCAGACAATTGCAAGCTATAAAAACTAGGAAACTGAAAGCTAAACAGACCAGAAACTTGAACGCTAAACAGACCAGGAACTTGAAAGCTATACAGATTGCTGGCCTATTAAATAGTGAGTTGCGTTTTTGAATCAACACTGGCTCATCATGTTCAACTTTTTTACTAGGAAAAAAAAAAAAAAAAAACTGATTGAGAATATTCAAACCATCCCAACTTATTTAACAGTGTTGAATCGAGATGCTTTCTACCAGATTCAATTTTATTGCCTGAGGTGTCGGCTCATGGTATTGCTTCCTAGAAAATTGACAAGCACTCAGCTGGATCAGATAACATCTGATTTGCTTACGGATTACTTCACACTAGAAATATTTCAAACCAACTGCCATTTGCATGAAATTTACTATCCAAGAGATGGGTTGAGTTCAAGAACAATTAAGCAAATTCAACTGAATAACTTATTAAATCTTCTCCAAGCTGCCATTGATGATGGCAGCAGAGACTATTTATCTCAGCATGCTAAATATGTCAAGAAGCAATTGGGTTTTTCTTTCTAGAATGTTCAAATCAAAACCTTTATTCAAAATCAAATGAAATACATTTTTCTAATTAGTTTTGAAATCCGTTCTTCTTTACCAAGCTGGGCCTCCAGGTTTTGTTAAGGCCGTTAGGTTTTGCCTCAAGGTGATTTACCTTTCTCACTCAAACGAGACGTTTTCGCTCTCACCATTGGTTTCTCAAGTGATTTCTTTTGTACTTGTTGTTTTTCCATTATAAGATCTTTTCAGGAAGGTAACTACATAGTCTGACTGACCCCACTTCCCTAAGGTAGCTCTGACCCTGGGGGGAAAGTTGTCCCGCCCATCTAGCGCACCGGGTATGGGCTGGGGAAAAAGGTCTAGCCACCGCACTTGGTCTTTCGTCGCCTTGTACCCCGTGAGGGGCCGCGGACGGGAGAGATACAGTTGGCAGAAGGGGGAAACAGATACAAAATCCCGCCGTTATGGCGAAGGGGAGGGAGTGACCCAACCCCCGGTGGGCTGGTATTCCAAAAAGAAAGTTAGATTAACTTTGGGGAGGAATTGCGGCGTAGGTGGAGTTGGATTAGGTGGAAGTGAGTGCGGGGTATGCAGGTGCGCGGGTGCGCGGGTGCGCGGGTGCGAGGCGAGCGCACTTGGGCGCGCATCCCGGCCACCATAAGATCACACCCCGGAATATTCGGATGATGTGCAACCTGGAAGTGAGCACACACGCTAAAGTCTCCTTTCCCGCGCCAGTCCACCTGCTCCAACCGATCCGATCTGATCCGATGGCTCACTCAGAACTAACGCAATCCATTTATTTGAATAATGAGAGGGAATGTCAAATGCGCAAGCACACCTTTTGGGCAAACAACGCGGATACATACACTCAAGATCGTCAGGAGTTCCAGGGCACCACAACCTTCGTGGAAGCTGCGGTTTCCGTGTTTGATCCACTGAAGCCTATGTACACGCAGGAAATATAAATACTTGTGAACAACTTAGTGTTCGAATTTCCAACGAAATACGTTGGCTCTGAATCTTTGGGCTTCCACGATCTGACCACCATGCCCTCAAGCTCTTCCTATCAGCTTTCCACCCTCGAGGGTTTCGTCTCTGGTGCACTAAGCGCTTGCGTGGCTGTGACAGTTAAGTTTCCATCTGACGGTTGCCCTTTTCTAACTGACTCGAATCCATCACCCAATGCATTTATCGTTGATAGCTGAGTTTATAAAACTTTCTGTCATGGAATGGAATGGTCATTTTGATCCCAGTTTACGAATCCTATGGAAGTAGCCAAGACACGATTACAGCTGGACGGGGAATTAATGTCGAAGGGTAGTCCGAAGACATACACCAACCCAATTGACGTTTTGAGAAAAATTGTCAGGAATGAAGGCTTTCGAGCATGCCAGAAAGGTCTTGGCGCGGCAGTGAGCTTTTCTTCGCGTTCTTTCTTTGGAAAAAACCAATTTTGGGTTTTAGACCTTTCTTTTGCAAAAAAAAAAAAAAAAATGAAACCCTTTGAAAATCATTGCTGATTCATCTCTTGTCCGCTCACCATCCAGTATATGTACCAGTTTGCTTTGAATGGATCTCGCTTAGGTGCAGTTGAATTAATGTTATGCCCGGTTTGCGTTTTGTTTATGACTGTTCGACCTGAAACGTGGGTCCAACATAGGATTTTATGAGTCGCTTCGAAAGTCAATCGCATCGCTTGCTGGGCAAGATCCCTCAAAGGTTCAACTATGGTCATCGGTCTCAGCTGGAGCATCAGCTGGTGTGTTTGGAGCAATACTGGGGAACCCGCTTTTCTTAGTCAAGGCTCGCTTGCAGGCTCATTCCGTGGTACCCGATCCATCGATAGGCAAGATTACGACCAACCCGAACTCGGCAACAGCCGTTTTAACCAATTCCCAGATTAAGTCGAGCCTTTCACCTCACCGCACGCGATATGCATACAAATCGGCGATGGACGGACTTGATCAGATCTTCAAAGCAGAAGGGTTGAAGGGTCTCATGCGCGGGGTCGATGCCGCAATGATGAGGACTGCCATGAGCAGCTCGATCCAACTCCCCGCTTATAACTATGCCAAGACCAATCTGGCACCCTACTTCTCACCCGACTCGTTTTGGCTTTACATCGCCTCGAGCTCCTTCAGTGGGCTTTGCGTCTTGGGAGCCATGCAACCAGCAGGTCGTCATCTTCCACTCCATCTCTCAGTATCCTCTCGCACACGTTTCCTTATCCCTTGGCTGATACCATGCCATCGAAATCATTGCCTGCCGGCCTTTCAATAGACACTGCATTAACGAGGATGTACAACCAATTTGACCAATCTGGGAAAAGATTATACAAGAACCCAATAGACTGCCTGTGGAAAACTGTTCGAATCGAAGGGTTTACTGGCCTGTGAGAACTTGGTTTCTTTTCAATCAAAGATGCTTATACAGGCTTTTTTACTGGATAAATGAACATAATAATAAACATCCACGCGACTTTATCGTATTGAAACCTTCCCACCTTTTGTGGATGATTTGTGAAACTATTTAGTTACAAAGGTACCACAGCCCATTTTCTTAGGATTGTTCCTGTATGTTATTTTTCCCTCCTCCCTCAATTCTTGCTAACCTTCGTAGAATGTGTCTCAATCGCCGAACTAAGTTTAATTTGATACTGCCAAACGATTTACCCTTTTTTGATTTGATTGTTGCAGGGGAACAAAACAAAACTGTGTTGTTTTTTGTAGCATAGCATCATAACCTTGGTCACTAACGAAGCGATCAGTCAATGGTGTACGTCCCATCAATTGATTCACTTTAAGCACAAACTGAAACAAGCATTCATTAAATTCACTATTCTACCTTTCTTTATGTCTAATTTCTTCCATTAACCAATACACGTGTACACAGGGTGTACAAAGATGAGGAAGTAAGAGCTTGGTTAGATAAAGAGGGGGTTTCGATACTTGCTTGATATTCAACAACTATCATCAGGAACAAGTTGAGTAACTGGATGAGCTTGGATCCAGGCACAAGTCAGCAGAGAAACACACTCACTCATATGCACCATCATTTCTATATCTATTCTGTCCCTCAGTCAGCGCATATGTCCAACACGTCCGTTCATGTCCGCTTAGAAGATACAAACATAAACGGAATTCATTCACATCATCTTGTGGGTAAAATGGGCAAGAGAAACATGCCACATATAATATTCCCTCAAATCATCCTTTCTGATAATCTGCTGAGACCCAAATGACACAGGTTCCATTGCAGCAAAATGTTGGAAAATTAGTACGTTGCCATGACATGAGTTGTGCATGGAACTATGAAGGAGGGGAAAGCGTCAAAAATTAAATTTCTGAGGAAGGGTCCGATTCCGCGACTGCCTGAAGACCTGCTAATTCCATCCCCTTGGCGGACTTAGCTGTAAGAAAATCTTGGTTAACTGCCATCAGTTAGGAGGCCGGATACTCTGATGCCACTTTCATAAGTTGTGAACTCCAAGTTACTCCGGCAAGGTAATTTTTCTATCCTACCTAGTTGTCTTGTGCCACCAAGGCACTTGCGCCTCACTATGAGCATTGTAAAAATGGATCAATGGTGGTCACTGGTAGAAACCATTCAGTTCGCTGGGATCCACTGGGACCCACTAGCTTCTTAGAGATGTGACTTCAACCTGGCTTCCCCAAGCAACAAAGCTCCCCCAACCAGAAGCCAATCTCCCCCGCAAGAAGATTAAGGAAGGAGAGGCTTGTTACAATAACAGAAATATCATCATTTCAACAGCTCATAAGAAATCTAACATTTTTGGACATTCGGACTGATAATCACTGGGTTTATAATACCTGACTGACTGACGTATTTGACAAGATAGGTTTTAAGAGAAATGTGCTAGGAAGAAGCAGTAGAGTACAACAACAATGCTCACGCTACAGTCATACAAAGGGCAAACGAAAATTAAATGTCTCTAAACACATTTTGTTCAAGTACCTATAAATTATGAGTTGAATTTTGAGGCATTTAGACGTTGCAATGCTAAATAGATAAACTGAGACATGTGAGTGTCGATCTAATCCTATGAGAGGTCCGTACTTCGGTTCATTCACGTAGGTCCATCAAAATGTGCCCCGTGACCATTTCCAGCCGAACAAGCACATAATCGACATATTGAAGAACCCGAAGGGGATGTTGCCAAAGCCAATGACAACAGCCAGCAGCAGAACGAAACCGCAAGATTTATCCAAGAGCATCCCGACCCACTTTTTCTCCTTCCATCGCGTATCCACGACGATGTGTGGTCTATGGTGCAAGAAGCTGGGAGAGGGCTGATCTTCTGTCCACCGCGGCAAATCAATTACCGCAAATACTGGCTTGTGGTCACTGTCATCGTACTCTGGAAGCGACTGATATTCGAGGATCTGGGCCCCAGGTTTGTCGACGAGGGATGCCTGGTCTTCATCAAGCCAGGAGCCGAAGAAAATTCGATCGGTCCACCCGGGTAGACGATGATCAAAGCTCACAAACTGACTTCCTGAGTTCAACTTATATTTGTAAGTAGGCTTGAAGTGGATCGGAGCCTCTCTCAAACCGACTAGAACTTGATGCGCTGAATGCTGGTGGGAAAGTGTGTCATGCTCGTGTAATAATCTAGAATGTTGATCTTCTTGAATGATTTGGGACAGGGCTTGTTTAGTGATTGGTTCGAGACTGGAGGTGACTAGAGGATTGAGTGAGATACGGTAGTTGAGGTCGCCCATGAAGAAGAGATGATTGGTATCATAAATCGTGTGTTGCGCATGACTAGTTTCGAAGAGTAAACGGTTGACGATCGTTTGGTAATTATGGTTTCGTGCAGAAATTCCCGAGTCATGAGCGGCGAAGTGGGCGTTGACGAAGGTGAGGACTTCCTCAGTAGCGGGGGCTTTTCTGGTGGGTAGATCGGATCTGCGGATGGTGAGTCGGACGCCTACAGCGCCCTTGTTGTTCATGAGATTCAAGAATCCACAGCTCGTCGTCGCGGTCCTGACGCTCTGGATATCCATGAAGACCGTGTCGTTTCTGGCATACACGAGCAGGCCGAGCCCACCATGCGTAGGGTTGGCGAGTAGGTTGTAAGTGAGTGCATCAAGATTGGGGTCATTCTCGTGATCCGGTGGATGCGGATCCCCCTTGGTCGTTCTCAGTCCGGACGAGAATGCACGGATCATCGACTGATGTCGGTCGTGGATGGCCGCCGCAGTCAGCGAAGGGAAAGTCAGATGCAAGCCGGCAAGCTCCCTACAAAAAAAAAAGAAGCGAGCCCATCTTTTCAGTACCTGAGGGATATACATACCACATTGGATCCTCACAAGGATTCCGAGAAACCACAGTCCAACAAAATGGGACTCAACTGGAACCCGATCACATACATGTCAGGAAGCTGTGCCGGGTCCTCGATCTGCTGATGAAACACCAGTCTCGAGAGCTTCTGCTGGACGCGCCTGTGCACAGTTCAAGTCAAGTCAAGAAGCAGAAGCAATTGCACTCAGACGCTCCGTCGGATGATGAGCCAGAGCGAGAGGATGATTGAGCACAACTTCACCCTCTGTTCAGGTTGTACGACATGCATCGTATCCGCAATGGCTTGTCCGTACTGGGAGTCGCCATGGAGTGGATTGGATTGGATTGGATTGGGTTGGATTAGATTGGATTGGATTGGGTTGAGGTCGGACTCGCACTCGGAGGAAGAGAGTTTCTTGGGGAAGTGCAGTCGGTGGGATTGGCTGGGGTTGCCCCGGGGGTACCCGCGGGGGTCGGGTAACAGTAGCACCACACACACCAAAACACACCACAGAAGAAGTTCACACTCTGCGCAAAATAATGGCCCATCCAATAACGTAAGTGGCTCTTTCCAAAGAATCAGGAAGAAGGTGGCATTCAAACTGACCCATTCTCTTCCGTTCCTGAATCACATGCAGCATCGCAACATGCTCCCTGAACCAATGGGCTGTGAGTCTTTCCTTCATTCGCAGATGCAAGGAGCATGCACAAGGAAACACGTTGGATTAATGGGAACTCTGTCTGCGTGCTGTTGTTTCATTATCAACTATAGCTCGACTTTGATGGCAATTGCCAGCGGATTATCCACTCGATCAAGCTCGCCAAAGAAGCCAATGCTTCCATCAGAGTGGGCCCCGAGCTCGAAATATCGTCAGTCACAATCCCACAGCTAGACCACCGATATGAAATCCCGATCATTCATTCCCTTCTCATTGATTCATAATTTTCTATCCTTTAGTGGTTATGGATGCTTTGATCACTTCCTAGAAGGTATGAACAACTTCTCTCAAGTCAAATTTTTGAGTTATAATAATTGATCCTTTTCTTTGGGTTGTATATTCTCCGTAGCGGACACGGTGACGCACTCGTGGGAAGTACTGGCGAAACTGCTAGCGGCACCAGAAAACTTAGACATACTATGCGATGTGGGAATGTAAGATAGAATTTATCACCAGAAATTCGTGAAGCATATCAAGTCCTCAGACAGACGGCTGACTTCATATGCACCCATTTCGTTCTTTTTTTTTTCCTGGCTGAATCTTGATCATTAAGGCCAGTGATCCACAGAGGGGTATTATACAACTGTCGAGTCTTGTTTTACAACACCAAAATCATCCTGGTCCGCCCGAAAATGTGGATGGCCAACGACGGAAATTACAGGTCGGAGCCTACTTCTCTACCTCATGCTGCACAAGCCATATACCACAGACTGACAAAACACGACAAACAACCTCCCCATCTTGTCCCTTTTGATTAGGGAACTGAGGTATTTCAGCTCTTGGAGACAAGGTAGAAAAGTCGAACAATTGTTGCTTCCCAGAGAGCTCCGGGTAATTACCGGACAAGTAAGTCGTGCCAAGATCTCCACTTTTTTTCAACAAAATATTCCCAGAAGTTATTGCTTCATTCAAACCGATATATTTATTCCAAAAAAAAAAAACAAAAAAAAAAACAGACTTCAGTGCCCATTGGACTCGCGATCATCATGACTGAAGATACCTCAATAGGGATAGAGACTTGTGAAGAGCTCTTCACACCCAATTCGTGAGTCGATGTCTAATGGATCGTCAATCACCTACCTCTAAATCAGTCACTACCATTTTTTCATTCAGGCCTCACATCCAGCTGAGTCTCGAGGGAGTAGAGATCTTCTTGAACTCTTCCGCCTCACATCACGAACTGCGGAAGTTACACACCAGGATTGAATTGATTCAAGAAGCGACCCAAAAGGTCATTACAGCTCTCTTTCTTTTGTCACTCAGTCCCTTTCTTCTGCTGAGTTTGACGATTAAATGTTTGATAGGCCGGTGGTGTTTATGTGTATGCTAATCAACAAGGCTGTGACGGCGATAGAATATACTATGACGGCTGTTCCTTGATCTCTCTCAACGGGAAACTCATATGCCAAGGTTCTCAGTTCTCTTTACGAGACGTTGAGGTGATTGTAACCACCGTCGACCTCGAGACCGTCCGGACACACCGGGTTGGAAAAAATAGCCGTAACCAACAAGCCGCTTCAGACTCTGGTCCCACCGGTGATTATGAGCGGGTCTACGTCGCGGCTGATCTCACGAGACGTGCTGAACCTATTCTAGTCGGAAAGCCCATTTCAGCTGTTTATCAAACACCGGAAGAAGAGATCGCGTGAGTGCTCATGTATCCCTAATTTTTCCCATTATAAAATGTCCCTTTGGAATCTGAACTGAGCCTGATCATCCTGCTTTCCTCAGACTTGGACCTGCTTGCTGGCTATGGGATTATTTGAGGCGCAGTGGAATGAAAGGATACTTTGTTCCGTTGAGTGGTGGTATCGATAGCTGCGCGACAGCTATGATTGTATATTCAATGTGCACATTGGTCACAAAGGAGGCGAGACTGGGGAGTAAGTTTGAAACCCATGGGTACACATCCTATTATCAAATCGGTTGTTAACAGATCGACAATAGACCAGCAGGTGATTGACGACACTATTCGAATCACTGGCGAAAGCCCCGACTATGTGCCACTCGATGCCCGCGAACTGTGCAACAAGATCTTCCATACCTGTTACATGGGCACCGAAAACTCGAGTCCAGAAACTAGAAAGCGAGCCAAGGACCTTGCGAGTGCCATCGGATCGTCAGTTTCCAAAATTCACAGTCCAAGTATCACGTAACCGTTATTTTTTTGCTTACTTTTTTTCTTGTTTTCGTGGCGGTGTTTTCTGTTTTGAAATGATTAGCTACCATACCGACCTCAATATGGACGCGGTTGTGACCGCAATTCGGACCTTATTTGCCGTCACGACGGGGAAAACTCCGCTATTCAAGATCCATGGCGGGACGCAAACGGAGAATTTAGCGCTGCAGAACATTCAGGTATGGTTGTCTTTTACTGTGAAAGATACCGAGAGTTAGATGGTAGGAAATTTACCCTGAATTTTTATTTTTCTCTCAAGGCACGGTTGAGGATGCTGCTGAGCTACATGTTTGCTCAGTTGTCCCCTTGGGTTAGAGGCACAAACGGTGGCCTCTTAGTCTTGGGAAGTGCGAACGTGGACGAAAGGTCAACAAGATTTTTGTTGCTATTGATGGTTTCCATTTAACTTGCGACGTAATAATTTGAAGTAGTGTATTTGATGCCAATTTTCAACGATGCAGCTTGCGAGGCTATATGACGAAATATGACTGTTCAAGTGCCGACATCAACCCGATTGGCGGGATCAGTAAGACTGATCTCAAGCGGTTTATTGGATATGCTCAGACGAAGTTCAATCTACCGATACTGGAACAGTGTGTAACAACTTAATCCTCTTGCGCGTTCATTGTCGTCACGCGGCTTACGGAGCTTATGATGGGGCAGGTTCTTGAGCGCTATTCCGACTGCCGAGTTGGAGCCGATCACCAGCGACTACGTGCAAGCAGATGAGGTAAGCTTCAAGTGTCTGATATGCAGGGTCTGCATGATGGTATCATCGATGGCCAATCAAATGAGCTGCAACTTCTTTTTGTAGGTTGACATGGGTATGACGTACGACGAGCTGTCGATTTATGGCCGGCTGAGGAAGGTGGAGAAGTGCGGACCGTACAGCATGTTCCGACGGCTGGTGCAAGACTGGAACTCATACTTGAGCCCTATCGAGGTCCGCTCATGGTAGCATATACTCAGATGCCAAACCCCCAGTAGTGCTCACTAGATCTTCCTTTCTTTTTTTCTCCCCCTTTCGGCTTGGCTAAGATTGCGGGAAAAGTGAAGCACTTCTTCTTCGAATACGCCAAGAATCGGCATAAAATGACCACCCTCACTCCAAGCTACCACGCTGAAACCTACTCACCTGGTCAATCTCAAACACTTTTCATCCAATCCTCTCTTTCACCCGTCTATCAAGCTGATGATATCTTTTTTGTCTCTAACTTGTATATGAGAGTGTAGACGACAACCGATTCGACTTGAGGCCGTTCCTCTATCCCGTCAAGTTTGATTGGCAATTTCGTAAGATCGATCAGGAGGCTGAGGCGATGCCCGACGAAAGCTTGAAGTTAAAAGCGAAGGTTGAATAAACGCACTGGCACCCCACTTCCTCCACTATTTATCTTGGGGAAGCAATGATTGCTGCTTCTGGTTTGGAAGGAACCATTCCCATTTGCTCATCTAGTTCAAATGTAGAGCTTCATTTTCTTTGATGCGTACGCGTCTACACTTCTCCATTCTGTTCAAGACCGTGGTGAAAGTTGTTGCGGAGGGATTTGTACCGAGTAGAATACAAAAGCTGTCTGTGTGTATGTATGTTGTAAGAAGTAGTTGTAGGAAGGTCATGGTTTCATTCATTTCATATATTAAAAAAAAATCAGACAAGCTTGGTTGGAACCGGCCAATGCGCAAATGACTACGTTGGGGATGATTATTATGCAAGCTGCAACACCAGGTCTGCCAATGAGTATTACATCAACAATTGGTGGCCTTGAACTGACTTGTTACGCTGATGAATATTGATGCTCTCCATTTACATTTCATCAAAAACAAAACAAAAAGGGGCGCTATAAACAATGTATCATGGTCTTTCAATTAGATGTCAAGAGGGATGGCGGTTCGAGTTGCGTATTACAAGAAAGAACGGCTAGACTTTCTTCATCTCTTCGCGCTCGACTGCTTTTTTATACTGCTCCTCGACTGTGCAACACGCCACCACGACGAGGGGGAAAGAAGGGCACGGATCAGGTTGGAATTGCACCAAATAGGGTCACACCTTTTTTTCTGGGGAGGATGGCTAAACACACCAGTAGTTTTCCCGTACAGCTTGTCCCATTCGGCCGATTGCTTCCGTCGCTGATCGACTTTCAGCTTCAGATCTGGCGCAAGCTCCTGCCATCGCCAAAGAACATTTTTTTTTTTTTTCAGTATGATAATGTAGATGTTAAGATGAGTATGCGAATCCATTCATCCGTTTATTACAATCCGGAAAAGGTTGTCATGTTATCTTGGGGTGGATTTACATACGTCATAAAACTCGGCTACATGGTGGGAAGTATGGAGAGGAGACGGATGAATGTGCGGCTCTCTTTCTCAGATTATAAACAAAACAGACATGAAAATATCCGAGCAGCGCAACTTACATTCAGTTGGTGTGGCCACTTTTTTTTTTCCAAACGAGGCACAAAAGAGAACATAGGGTCAGCCGGGTAGTGCAAGTAAAGAAATAGAAGTCCAAAATATGTATCTCGAAGGAATGCTTGCGTTTCATGATTCCCCAGCCCATTCCAGTTCCTACACAGGTGAGCAGGATTAGCGTGTGGATCAGTCAAGACGGAATTCAGATACAGTTCAGTTAAGGGCATGTTGTGTTACCTGTTAGCAGTAAGGCCAAGGCTCGGCCTGGAGGTAGTCGTGATGGCATATTTTGTGGAGTTGCAGTGAAGAGGGCAAAATGCTTTGCCTCTGCCAGTCTGGAGTCTGTTTTTAAGGGGGGCACAGCCTGTGACAGTCCTGCTTCAGGAAGGCACAGTCTGTGACAGTCCTGTGACAGTCCTGTTTCAGGAAGGCACAGTCTGTGACAGTCCTGTGACAGCTTCCACCACAGTGCCCCGCCAAGCACGAACGGCGTGAAAACAAGGTCGGCGAGATCTTATACTCTGAGGGGTGCACGCCACTCCCATCACCACAACCACACCCCATGTTCTCCTCCAGATACCGGTCACGGTCATTCTCGACCATATATGACATGATGTTCCAAGACGAGCTGGAATCCTTCGCACTGCTGTATGCGCTCCTGTTCGACGACGAATCGGATGAGGACGAGTCGGAGGACTCGATTGAAGGAGAAGGAGAACTCGACGAAGAAGAAGACGAGGAGGAGGAGGAGGAGAAGGAGGAGGAGGAACGGTCTGACTCGGATAGAGAATGCACCAAGAAACCGCTGGATCTGACGTGGCTGTTCAAGCAACCCGACGACGAGTTCAGACAGGCCACTCGCACCTCCAAGACGAGCTTCCTCTGGATCTTCAACCAGATCAAGGACAGCCCCAACTTCCGCAGAGAGGGTGTCCCCCAGCTATCCATCGTACAGCAGCTCTCAGTTACGCTCGAACTCCTGGGCTCCAATGGGCGCGACGATACTGCCGGTCCACTGGCTCGGAAACTAGGCCTCAGCAGACGAGAAGCTCTCCGAGTGATCCACGGCCCCATCCAAGCTATCGTCGCCCTGGGCCCGAAATACGTGACCTGGCCGAACGAAAGCCGACGGCTGATCATCTCGAAGATGATGAAGACGAAAGGGTTTGAGGGATGCGTCGGGTCCCTAGATGATCTCAAAATCATGATTTCGTATCCGCTGGGTGACGATTCCTTCCTCAATAGTCAGTCCGGCACGTACTCGATTAATGCCCAGATCGTCTGCGATTGCAACAATAGGATCACTGCCTTCTTCTCCGGCTGGCCTGGGGATTGGCGAGGAAGCTTGTCGTACGAGAAAACCATGCTTCATAAAACCCCCAAGAAATTCTTTGATCCAGGTATTATGAACGCGTTTCACTTGATTTTTTTTTTTTTTTTTGGTCTTTCTTCAGTTTACTTATGCTTTTTTTCCTCCTCCCCCTTGTGCGCAGGCCAGTATCTGATTGCGGATTCGGCCTATCGCCCGAGCCGAACTGTCGTGCCGCCTTCGAACCCGCCAGGCCCCAAGACGAAGACGGACGAAGAGTTTGACTATTGCTTAGCGAAAGCGCATGCGCAAAATTCCAAGGCGATTGCAAGTTTACGGGCACGCTGGGCCTCGCTGAAGGAGATCCGATACTCGCGCAATGCTGGAGTGAAGCACTACATCCAGTGGATCCATTGTTGCACTATCCTGTACAATATGCTGGAGCAGTTCGGCGACCCCTGGGATCAGACGGACGAGCAGAACTCGTCCACGCTCTCGCAAGGTACCCCGCCTACCGTCCGCAACACCCGTACCCTCGACTCGTTCCGCTCCACCGTCAAATCCAAATGCATCGAACAAAATTATCGCGTCGGCACCTTGCCCATCCCCCGTTAGACCTTTCCTACCATCCATATCTTTTATTTTCTTTGACTTGTTTTGTCTCAACGTCTGTCTGAACATATGCTTTTTGTTACTCCCGTCGTCGTTCTTCTTTCCCCCTTCCCTACTAAATGATGCACCCACTGTTTTTTTTTTTTTTTGAGTTTCCTTTTGGGGGGGCCATGACTTGAACTAGCTTTCTTCTTAGCAGAAACCTTTCATGTATACAAGCAATTGATCAGTTCACCCCGTGACCACACTCGATGGCGTTCCCTTCCTTCCCCGATCCGTCCCCGGTCTCCAGTTCGTATTTGTGCTTGGACTGGCCATATTGGATCCAAGCTGCCTTCTGTCAGGATGGCATTGGCCACTTCCCATATATGTAGAGACACAAGGGCACAGCAGTGATGATGCTGCGGATGACATCATCGAGCTGAGCGGATCACTGGTGACAGCACCTGTGACACAGGCATGTCACATGGCCTGATTACATCAGCGCATCCCTCGCAGCCCCCCCTTGTGGAAACAACACACCCCCCTCAAGCTGCAACAACGAAACCCAACACTTCGCCAAACAAAGCAATCTTCAATATTCGCAAGGATCTTCTGGATGTCATTCTTCAAGCTGCAGCCAAACAAGAAACAGCAGGAACTGATCGAAAACACATGCAAACACGCTGACTGGTCATCCCAGTTCTATAACCACCATACCCAGGACTTGTTCTCCCCCAGAAAGGCGCTCCGGATTGGCATCACTGGTACCGTCGTTAGTTTGTTAGTCTCCAATCTGCGTCCGCTTCACTCCCTTGACTCACGCTTGATCCTTTTCATCCAGACGGCACTTGCATACGACCCTGTTCAATCTTTCCTCGCCGTCGGCACCTCCGATGGACACCTTCATCTCTACGGATCCCCTGCTGTCGCATCCGTATCCTGGCAGAATCAACCCGCACACTCTATCAAATTCTTAGCCTTCAAGTCAGGCTCGCCTCTCATATGTGCTATAGGTGTGTCTCAACCCATTTCAAAATAAAGTCTAATTACTCACTGAATGCCTTTTTTTTTTTTTTTTTTTTTTGGAAAATTAGATGTTAAGAATGACTTGACAATTTATAATCTCTCGAAAGTGCAAGATGGTCGACCCCTTCGTGAATTCACGCATTCAGTTAGATCAACGGTAACGTAAATACACTATCCAGTTGTTTTTTTTCTTCACCCATCGCACGTCTCCTTTATTAATGATGTGCCAAATCTTTTCACATCTTAGATGCTTCGATGTTTCTCCCGCACACTCGCACATGTTTTTGGGCTTGGAAGATGGCACGGTAGATTGCTTTGATCTCGACCGTGGAATCGTCTCTCCTTACAGGTTCCTCCCCCTTTTTTTTTCTTTCCCATATTCAGCCCTTTCAAAAAATAGCTTACCTTGGAATGCCTGCTTGACAACAGGATCCGGAATCTTTGGTTTCAGCAAGAAGCACTCTACAGAAGAAGTGGTGCTCCGGGAGCACCCAGTCATCGTCACATGTGAGTTTTGTTGGATATCTTTTAGCCCCCAATTATTTCAGTAATTCATCTCTGTCTTTTTTTTTTTTTTTTTTTGGATGAAGTCCAATGTGCACAGATATTAAAATCCATCCCAATGATCTCAATCTGATCCTGGTAGCTCACGAAGGCGGGATCTCACTTTATAATTTAAAACAGGAGCACACCGTCCGGACCTTCGAGCTCATCATCCCACCTGGAGCCATTGGTGCCAACTCGAACACAAATCATCCGTCGGTTTTCGAAGAACGCCGCCCCAAAGTGAACTGTGTTTGTTTTCGACCTGATGGACTGATGCTTGCGGCTGGCTATTCGGATGGTTGCTTGGCTTTTTGGTCCATCTATGATGGCGAGGCTCCCGTGTTGGTTAGAACGATCGACCGTGAAAATGTTTTCACTTTCGACTGGCAAGACACGCCAGATATTGGAGCCTCCAACGTAGAATCCTCCTTGAACTCCACGAACAGAGAACCTATCTTCAGGCTAGCGTGGAGTCATTGTCCTCCAGCTGTCGAAAATGATCAGTCTAATCAATTGGATATGTCCAAGGACGGTACAAAGCTAGTCATCCTTGGTGGTTTGTTGGCGAATGATCCTATCGGTGTTCATGTACTCCACTATCCAAAGTATCATCTCAACAATAAAACAACAACTGAACTCGATGATGACACTCGGACCGCCCTGAAAGATTCAGTCTCGTCTGTTGGGCACTCTGTCTATCTGACCCACGAGATCCCGGAGGATTTCCTGCTAATACCCAGAAAAAGTCCTTACTTTGATGGAGCTGAAGACCCATTGGCAATCTTGATTAGCTCGACTTGTAACCAGAAACAAGATTGGCTTCACGTGAACGGCAAAGACAACTCACAGTTTTCCAGCCGAACCATCCAAGGCTATACCTTTCCCCCTACTTCCAACAAAGAGCCTCAAGAATACTTACTGCCTGCTTCATTCGATTGGATTGGGTCGAAATGTGTTCTTACCAGTAAACTATTCGACTTGTCAGAGGTTGCTTATCAATTTTTGCGATCCTCAAACGCGAATATCTCAACGCAAATCGAAAATTCTCATCCGATTTCTCTACCTCTGCGAGGCGGCGAAGCCAAATCATCGGCTCTGATCTCAGCATCCCTTCAAGATGATTACCAACAAACTTCAAGAGTAATTTCCGAGTTTTCTAGCCAGCATAGAATCCTCATCACCATACACATGGATTACAAAATCCGATTTTGGGATTTCAGTCCTGCGCTGCTTTTACCCAAGCCGCGTACCTCATCCGGGTTCGATAGTCTCCAAGAGCCGGACGACACAGTGCCATATGATTTTGACTTGAAGACTGAATTTCCGCGTCGATTGGAGCATTTGACAGTCGATATGACTTCCCTTTTCCATCCTCCGTCCGCTGATAAGCTCGATTTAAAAATGGCTCCGCCTGTTGAATTGCAGCTAAATCAAGAAAGCCTTGATCTGTTGATCATTTTTGCCAATCAAGATTCCCTGCTCTATACGTTTCACCATCAAACTGCTACCAGTAAGGAAATAGTGTATCCTTCACTATCAGAACTGTCTCTCAGTTTGAGCCTCTCGCCACAGTTGATGAAGCCCTCGACCCCCCGTACCGATCGAAAACAAGATAACCAACCAGACAACCTTACAGAGGTAATTTTCTCCCCTTTCCCAAGAGTATTATTAACGCACCTTAAATGCATTCTCAACACAATTGTTGTAATCCGTCTGACTGACAATGTCATTCTCTTGATTGATTGTTTTTAGTCACTGGATACAACTTGCAAGCGGACCTTACAGCTCCTCCAGCTGGGAGGGAAACCCTCGAAATCTTCAGACACAAGTGATGACATGGTTGCCTCGGCTATCTCTCTAGAGTTCAGTGTCGATTCGATTGGTTTCTCGCCGACTGCATCGATCAAAATCACCGGATCAGAATTAAGTAATATGTGTACCAGCGGCGATCAGGCCAAGGCCCACGGCGGTGTGCTTTATGCCTTGACTGATATAGGCTTCCTCGCCATCGCTCATCGCCAGGAAGAGTGGATCAAAATCGTTGACTTGAGGAAGTCCAAACTCCTCTTCAACGATGTCATTCGTAATGAGAGTAAATCTAAAGGAAAAACTAAGGAAAATCCAATCTGCTGTATACACTGGACCATCGCTCGCGCAGAAACGGGTAAGCAATTCTCTTTTATGGATATTTTTAAACTTCACCAAACCTCTCTGATTATCTCGCCTCCACAGATTCGGCCACTCTTCCTCGACTTATAGTTGGCTACGCGAACGGGCTTTTTAACGTGATCAACTTGATTCCGTCTGATATGGCTTCGATCGATAATTGGAATGCAGTTACCAAAAACACCGATTCATTCAAATGTGATCCAGACCACAAAAGCAGCACGTCTAATCATCCAATTGCGGTCTTTGTTTTTGACTCGGATGGGAAACCTTTGCTAGCCAATCTCACCAACTTGCGGAATGCGTTGTCCCAGGAGACGCGTAGCAAAGCAGTCTTTGAGGATGATCCAGCTCCATCCCCCACGCCGTCCTTGCACTCGGTGTCCATCATCGTCTTCTCCCATTCGGTGGCGGCGAAAATCAACTTGAATGGTCCGCAGCTACTTTGTCGAGCTGATCTTTCGTCCGAGCCGATCGTCCAGGCTTCCACTATCTCTTACCAAGGCTCTTGTGCTCTCCTTCTCATCGACCAGACAAGCTCATGCCAAATCCTGTCTTTGCCCAAATTGGAACTGATTTGTCGGACATGCTTGCCCACTCCTCTCGGGTTAGTAGTTTTTTTTTCTTCTTCTCTCGGTAAGAGCAGACTGGCTCGTTCGAATGCTCATCCTCTTCTTTCCCAACGCTTGCGCAGGGCCGGTCGAATGAAAAATCATTCGATAGATGGTTCCGCGGATGTGTTAGAACAGTCAAGCAAATCAATCGCTGAATTGACGACGCTGTTTTTCGGGCGCGATTTGATGTATTCGCCTGATCTCAAGCTATACAATCCGAATGCTGCCGTCCCCGAAGTGCCGCGACCGTACTCTTCGATCTTGAGCTCCATGGCGAGCAATCTGACGTTGAATATAAGCTCCTGGTTTAACCAAGGCTCTTCTGCGCAGCCGAGCGAGGCCAGTCGGGTGACGGGGGCTGAGCTGGATGGCATCCTTGCCGGGCCTCTCCGGCCGGAAGGAAAGAAGATGATGCCGCAACCTCCACGCGACAACCGGCAGAGGTCCAAGAGCTTTATTCTGCACAAATCCGCGCGAGATCGCTCGCATGCATCCAAGGAGTCTTCTTCTTCTAAGGATCGGCTTAGTCGGGGCGGATCTGGTGGACCCACGGGTGCCAAAAACCAACTCAACCAGAATATTGACGGGTTGGATGAGCGCGCTGACCGGTTGCGGATGCTTAATGAACGCTTCGACGATGTCGCCGAGGCGTCCAACGATATGCTCAATCAGGCCAAACGCATCGCCCAGCAACAGGCCGCTAAGTCCACCTTCTCAACGGGCATCTCGAGCGTTAAATCTTTGTTCAAATGAAGCTCATCTCTCGCTCTCTTACTTCTTTCTTTCTCTTTCTACTCTTCTTACTAATCTCCTCCTCTTATCCTGTTCAAGTGGATATTCGTCCCTTTCCTTACCTGCTTTCTCAGTTGGTTGTACGTGTACCATATACTGCTTTTTCTTTCTGGGGACAGACGCAGGGAGACAAAGCAACCAAATCAAACCACTGATCCCCATCCTGCTTTTTTTTTTCTCGGGTTTTGTGTTCGGTGTTTATCATCTGACACACAAAACCCCAACCAAACCACCAACCACTTATTTCAGATACAAATATGTATGTCATTGTTGTAGTTTAGTATAACATCTCGTATGTATGTATTTCAAAATAAAATTGTTCAACTTTCCATACCATCCAGGATTGCACGCTTCTTCAACATGACGCGGATCTTTTACTTGCACTTTTCGCATTTATCAATATCCACTCCGCTTCATTTTTGTACCATCAAATTTATCTCACATTGTACACATTTACATTCTGGCCTGTGATTTTTTTTTTTTCATGCTAAAAAGAAACTTGTATTCCTGTTGTGTAGGTACCATCATCATCATAAATGTTAGAAGGATTGTTCAGAAATTGTTCATTGGAGGACTTCCCTCAAACTCTGTAGCTGGGTGCTACAGAGTCAGATCCAGAGTTTCAAATTCTAAATTATTAGGATGGTTCATGTTGGAATTTTAGACATTTTTAAACCAGTTTTCAACCACCTTAATGGATAAAATTTCATAAAGTATTCACACCTCTGTATCTGGACATTTGAGAAGAGTTGGATCAAGTCAAATTTTAAGTGAAAATTTTATGACAAGTGTCATAAAATTGGGGTTAAAGTTGGTTATAGTTATGGTGTTCAAAGCTGCATAACATAAAAAAATGCATAAATTCATAACAACATAAACCTCCAAAGTTGGCAGGGACCTGTCAATGTGCATAAATCTTGTTTGACAGCTCCCCGCCAAATTTTGAGATTTATGTTGTTTATGATTTTATGTATGTTTTATGTTATGTAGCTTTGAACACCACTAGTGCCCAATGTGAACTGTCCTATTTTACCAAAGTTTGACAGGGTGATGTAAGTTTTAGCTTTTGGATCTACACCTTTGATTTTGAATCTACAGATCTGAATCTGTAAACCCCCACAGAGTTGAAGGGAAGTCCTCCAATTTCCTCCAACTGTTCAGCTCCAAGGAGACAACAATGGATGAATTCCCTTGGAATCTGTAGGGTGCTACAGAGTCAGATCTAGAGTCTTGAATTCTAAAGTATTTTGAAAAGTTTTGCAGGGTGATGTAATTTTGTTCTTTTAAATCTACACATTGGATTTGAAATCTACCAATCTGACCCCTACAGATTTGAAAGGAAGTGGATGGCTTCCTGTTGGGGTTTACAGGATTCTAAATTCTTAATTTGGAGCTGTTAATCTAGATTTTTGACCAAAGACTCAACACCTCTTAAAAAATCTCAACAATGAGTATCAAGTCCAAAACACCCTTTTTGAAAAAGTGCCCAAATTTAGAATTCAGAATGGCATATGTAGCCCTGTAAATGGCAACAGGAAGTCATCCAGTCCCCGGCAAGATGTAAGAAGCTAAAGCTGCAAACAACAGTGCAACCATTAGGGGGGTTCACAATAGCGTTTTTTGCTTCCAATCCCCCCTAAAAATTCTTCTTACCAACCTCATTTCCAACAGAAAATTATAACAATATTGCACACCTCAGATGGGTTGAATTACTTCTGACCACCTAGCAAGGCCTGGCATCAGGGCCAAGGGTGCCAAAAGAGGAGATAAATGGCATGTTACATGACAACTCTCACATGTCATCATGAGTGTCATCATTATTTTAAACGCACAGCGTTGCCGCAGCAGTGCTAAAATTTTCCAATGAGCAATTAAAAAATTTCTGATGAATTGCTATTGTGAGCCCCCCTATTACAATACACGGATTGTAACGGCCAATACCGTGTATTGTAGTGGCCTTCCAATACCTGGTTCTTTGGAACCAGTGTATTGTATCGGCTGGCCAATACAATACATGTGTGTTGTATTGGCCTTCCCAATACACAGTTTTGGACAACTTTGTATTGTATTGGAAGGCCAATCCCACTGATGCCAATCCGATACATCAAGTATTGGAGTGGTATTGGAAGGCTGATACACTTTTTTTTTTCTGTGTATTGTATTGGTCCTAGCAATACATCACCCAAGAAAAAGTGGTATTGTATTGCCAGTCCAATGCAATACTGCTACAATGTAGCGCTGCTATTTTAAGCTACGTTACAGCACCATGAAAAAACAATTGTCACTTGATATCAAGTGACATGACTCAACTTTGGTTACAGCTTCAAAGCTACTCCATTCCTACTCTTAATTTAATTTTGGTCTTCTTGATGTCCATTTTGAAAAAAATCAGCAAAAAATTAGCATCAGATCAGCTCTCACTGCAGTTAAGCTCAGCCTGCTCAGCAATTCAGCTCATAGCCAACTTTGGTGCAGTTCAGGGCTCAGGGTGGCCAGGAGCTTGGCATTTACTGTGGCATTGCTCAGCTCCCATTGTACCAAAGTTCAGGGATCCCCATGAAATAGATCAGTTATCATTGAAACTGAGCAGAATTCATTCTATATAGTTTTAGGAAAAGAAAAGGTCTGGATAGATTGTGGATAGCTGGCTGGAGTTGGCGGGATGTCACTTGATATCAATTGACAATTGTTTTTTCATGGTGCAGGCCGCTACAAATACATTTAGCGTAATGGTTACACCGTTGCTGCAAAGCTGGGTTGGATGGCCACACCCAATTTAATATTGGATGCAGCCATCCAATTCCAACTTGGGCACTGTGCCACCAAGTGAATCACTGACTGAGATTCAAACTAACTCAGTGGCCATACTGATTTTGAATTGGTCAGCAATTCACTCAGTGGCATGTCACACAAGTTTGAATTGGATAGCTGTATCTAATATAAACTTAGATGTGGTTATCCAAGCCAGCTTTTCTGGCAGTGAGATGGATGTGTTGTACATATAAGGTGGAAGGTGGTGATCATGATTTGTACGCATCATGAGAAACAAGATTGTGAGTTGGCTGGTGAGCAATATTTTGCAGACTGATCCAGGTGTCTCTCAAATTGAAAAAAAAAAAAAAAAAAAAGTAAATACATAAATGCAGGATCAAACCTGGTCCCCTGGATAGGTCTAGGGGTTGACAATGGCTGTCTAGACACCTTGACACAACATGCTACCTGGACATGTACCATGCAACATCCATACAATTTTCTTGATATCCATATATAAGTAACAACACTGAAAATGAACCAGTTCCTGCATATCAACTGGTCGCAGTTGAGCAAGATTGTCTCAGATATGTCAATACATATATACATATAAGTGTTACTTTGTTCCAAGTTTTGTAGAGATTCACCAATGGATGTGTCAAGAGTTTCATACCTAACCCTAAATAAAGTCATGGTCTGGAATATATTATTATAGATCTATGTAACCAACCCTGTTCTGAATCTGATCAGCTGGCAACCCACTTCTGCTGATTAAGCTGCGCTGCATCATTTGCCATTTGCAGCATCCTCATGAAATCCGGCTTTGTCATTCATTCTTTTTGCATGACCGGTCCTTGACACATGTTAATTAGATGATTTTGATCGTTCCGATCAACCGTCCCTATGTACACCAAACCGGGGTTACCGATGTGATATGTAAATGCATACAATCTTCCCTTTGGGGTCTTAAATGCATATATTTACATTGTCGTCGGTTGAATTTATGTACATACATTCCCCACTTTTAACATATTTAATGGAAGTTGGGGTCCCTTCGAGCAGCTTTGAGCCCCTTTGACTCGCTGCACACCAGTTCACAGAACCCCTCTTTTGCCCTCCTCCAGCCCTCCTCCAGCCCCCTCCAGCCCCCTCCCCCCCGTGGCCCTGCAGCAGTTGACCTAAAGCCAGACAGACACAGCACTCACTCCCCATCCCATTTTAACTACAAACCCACTCTGACTCAACTCAACTCAACTCAACTCAACTCAGCCCACTTAAAACCTTGCCCCGTTCCCCTCTTTACCCTCCGCATCCACTCACCGTTTCCCTCCCTGCACCCAATGGCCGAAGTCACCTCTCGCGGAGGTGGTTTACCTCGCGGTACTCCCCATCGAACTCGCGGTCGTGGTCGGGGCCGTGGGGCATCCAACTCGACTCTCTCCGGCTCCCATCCTACCGTGGCTAATGGTCTCGATCACCATAAGATGAATGGCCGCTCTTCTCATCCCGACAGATCATCCAACCACCATCCCGTCGGCAACCAGGACGAGCCCGAAGAACTCAAGCTCATCCGCAAAAAGCATGGCCACAACCTCGCAACCATTAGAGAGCTGTTTCCTAACTGGACCGACGAGGACTTGCTTATGGCCCTTAACGAGGCTTCTGGTGATTTGGAGTTAGCAGCTGCCCGTATCAGTGAAGGTCAGGCGGCTGATCGCTCTATTCCATTTTTTTTTTTTTTTTTTTTTTTTTTCGTTATCTCAAGAAGAGCCAAACTAACTTGCATCCTATTCTCCGTCCCTTCCCGTTTCAGGCCTTGCTGAAAAATGGGGCTCGGTCAAAACAAAAAAAGACAAAAAGACGAGCTCTCCTGTGCTCCCCTCCTCCCAACCTCCTCGTGGTCAAGGTGCTCCCAATACGAATGTGTTTGAGGGTCGTGGTGGCCGCGGCCGAAGTGGTGCGTCATTTTCTTTGTTCACCAGTGTTCTCTCTCATATCTATCCTCCTCATCACCAACATCTTTATCAATGGTGCTCATGGAAAATACTCTCCTGGTTTCTTCTAGACGTTCCCCGGGGCTCAGCGCGCGGTGGCGGGCGTGGGGCAGCCCCTAGAGGCGTGGGGCGCGGCCAACCGTTCACCAACGTTTCCCGTGGTACTCATCCCACAGCCGACGAGCCGTCGATCGCCACAACAACACCTACCAGCTGGAGTTTGGCCGTCACTGCCTCTCATAACGAGGCCTCCAACTCCTCTGGGCCGTCTGCGTCGTTAGCTACGATTGGAAACGAGTTAGGCCAATCGGTTGATCTGGAGCCAACTAATCAATCCATCGGTGCATTGCCATCTGAAGAGGCTAAGCCTGAAAGCAATCATCCACCTCGCGACGGTAACCTGAATGGTTTAGTGGAACCGCCCAAATTCACATCTGAGCTTGCCAAGAAACCCATTAGTCGTGTCATAGCTCCTGGGACCAAAATGAGCTGGGCCCAAATCGCCAGGTTTCGTTATTTTCCTGAACGTTTTTTTTTCGCATTTTTCTGACAGCCCATATGTCTCCACAGGCCGGTAGAACCACCCAAGCCTCCCGTCGCACCAGCTGCTCCAGCACAACCATCGATCTCTACCTTATCTGGGACCGATGGAAATTCAGATGTCGCAAAGGAAGCAGCTCAACCAGAGGCTTTGGCAGCTCAGACCGTTGCAGACTCCCAACTACACGATGGCCAAGTCCCGATAACCATCCCGGACTCCACTGCGGATGTGTGGCACACTGAACCTGTACCAGCCATTGAAGAGTTGAAGACTAATATTTCGGGAACCGGGCCGAACGTTTGGAACGATGACCCTGTTCTCCAGCCCCTCGGCGTTGGCGAGGCATGGGCTGAAGCTGTTCTTGCCCAACCGAACGAGAGCACTGCTAGCATTTTCGATCAACAAGCTGCCAGTAAACTTGGGCTCACTCCCTCCGAAGCTCCTAACATTGGTCCAATCGAGATGAGCACGCCGTCAGCGTCAGCACCTGTGCTGGAACCAACTATGGCACCGCCCGCCAATGTGACTGATCGTGCCTTGCAAGTACCCGCCGAAACTCCGTCGATTATGACCGCAGCCTCTATTCAGTCCACCCCTCTCCCTCCTTCAAGCTCCATTCTTGCGCCACCTGGATTGACGAAACGTGCTAGTACAAGAAAAGGTCAAGAGGCTGCCGTTGTGATGCCTGGTAGTGGAACTCCCAGCATGGATAGGATGGGGTTGAAGTTTGGGAGCCTCAGTTTGTTCGGAGAGGCAGCTGAAACGGGTGAAGCGGCACAGGCTCCACCCCTGGATGCACCATCTCCTCCTGTACCTATCATAGAGGAACCGTTGGCCAAGGAAGCTATGTATGTATTCTGGTTCCTCGCTAATATATCCAAGTCTGTTGACACAGTTCTAATCATGCAGCTTGAAACCCGATGACAGCCAGGTAGAAAAGTCCCTAACTCCTCAACCAACCAACGAGTCCGTGAAATCACCTAGTCCCCCAGCGCCTCCACAAGTGGTTGAAGAACTTGTGAGCTTCATCTTTTCCTCGCAGCATGTCATTAGTCCGTTTCATCTGACTAATCATGATAGCCCATACCACCACAGCCTAGTCAGCAATCTGCACAATCTGCTCAACACGTGCAACCTCAGCCCCTCAACCCACCTGCTGCTGCTGCTGCTGCTCCTGCACCAGTCCCCACCTCGACTGCACCACCTCATTCCTCCAGTTTTAATTCGCGCTACCAATCCAATAACCAATATGCTGCCGCAGAGCCGAATACAGTCCAGCCAGCCAACGCAAGCTCTCAAGCTCCTCAGCCCCAACAGCAGGATGCTTTCTCGCACTATTCTGGTTTTAGGCAAGACCCAATGACAGCCTACTTCCAGCAGCAACAGCAGCAACAGCAATCTACCCTTGCTCAGCATTCCACTAGTCCGATCCCAGCTAGTCAAACTCCAGCGGCGTATGGTACTTTCAACCACATGAATCAGCAAGTACCACAGCAAGGTCAACAACCCGCGCAAACGTCTTTCGGTCAAGCGCCCCAGTCAGTACCTGACTATGCAGCAATTTATGGCCAAGAGGCGCTCAGATCTTTGGTATGTGATTTTCGCATCGAGAGTTGTTCCCACACACCTTTTTTGTGTTTTTGCTGACCCGATACACCCGGGCTTTTTTAGGGATACTATGACTCTTATGCTCATGCCCAAGCTGCTCAAGCCGCGTTCCAAAACCGTTCTCCGCATGGTGGTGCCGATGACTCGTCGAAATCGTCGGCTTCGGTCCAAACCGCTCCCCCTCCAGGCCAGCCTCAACAAGTCGGACATCATCAACACCATCATCCACCTCAGCCATCCCAGCAGCAGCAACAGCAGCCTGCGGGAACATCCGTTAGCACCGCCACGCAACAGTATCCTGGTATGCAGCCATCCCCGATGCCCTACCCATACTATCCGTACTACCAGCAGTATGGTCAACTGCCGCCGAACTATCAAAACCCGGCGTACCCGTACGCGCTTCAAGCTCCCTCGCCATACTATTCTGTCCAAGGATCACAACAATACCAGGCTGCGAGCACCCGGGCTGGGCAATCTCAGTATCCAATGCAAGGTGGGCCTGGTAATAGCGTTACCGCGGGTCCGAATGCCTTGCCGATTTCGCATGCTCATCAACAGCAACACGCGACACAACATGGTCTCGGAGGTGCGGGGGTGGTTGCCAACAATGCAGGCTTTCGGCAAGTTTCCCAACCCGGGGTTAGCACCAGCCAAATTCCAAATGGCCAAGTAGCCGGGCAAGGAATTGTAGGCGGGAACTCGGGTTTGGTGGGGTCCGGAGGCAGCAGTGGGATGCCGAGTGGTCAGCAGCCTAGCTCCATGCATCAACAGCATGCTTACTACGGAAGCGGCTATGGCGGTTATGGCGGAGATCCTCAACAGAACCAACAGGGCGGCGGAGGGATGGGAGGTTCGGCAAACAGCGGACATCACCATCACCACCATCACCATCAGGCACAGCAGCAACACGTGTCGCGTCAAGCTGCACACCATCAGCATTCTCATCACGCTGGGGTGGGCCTGCCGGGGCGTCTGGTGGACAGGGAGCGAACGAGCGCAAAGACCCGTTCACATTTGCATCGGATCGATTCTTCAATCAGTAAGGAGACGTACACCTTACCCTTTCTCTCACGAAAAGGACGGCCAAAAACTAGCCGTGGCTCTTGCGCAGCTTGTCACACTCCCCCCTTGGCGGATATCTTATGCTTCTATTGGAATGTGGAAGAATCAAGAACACACACACACACATCAATCACCCTCCCAAAATGATGCGACGGAGGTCGCTAGTAACAAGAATGAAAAGCTACCTTTTCATCCGTGGCCCATGTTTCCTCCTTATTGATGTTCTCTCTCTTATTTAGTCCTGTTTTGATGTTGTAATCATTTTTACTTCATATATTGGTTCCTTGTTTTTCCCCTCCCCCCGCCCCCTTTCTTCTTCTTACTTTTCACAATTCACTTCTGCTTTTGGTCCCCTCTTTTGATGAGCCTTGAGATATCAGCCTTTTTTAACACAAAAAAAAAATCTCACTCTCTTTTCTTTTACTGTCTGTGCCCCACACACACATATGGTGTATCAAGCGCGGTTGGGCACCCGCCACAGTGATTTGAGCCCGCTTGACCACGGGGGAACTGCGCCAAGCGGGACTTGGGTATCAGGAAGCCAATCGGGCGGGTTCGGGCCGCCCGCGGGCCTGCCCGAAAGAGCCCGGAACCTAATCGGTCCGGTCGGGCCGGGCAAAAACAATCCCAAGTGATGCCGAACCCGAATCCGAGACCGACTCATTGAGCCCGCGGGCTGCCTGCGGGTAGCCCGTTGGGTTTGGTGCTTGCCGGGCACGATCATACTGCCCGCGGGCACCTCGGGCTGCCCGCGGACAGCCCGTTGGGCATTAAGAATTGCAGTCAAATTGTGACTTATGCAATGAGCAATGTCTCTTGAGAATCGGTCATAGCGCTGGTTACAGCCACAGATGCGGGACAGGTGGCAGGGGCGTTTGAGACTGAGTCGTCCACTAAGATATCGGCATCGCTTCCCGGGGCTGGGGCTGGTGTTGGTGCGGGTGGGCTGCTTTGAGGTTCCATCACATTTGCCAATTGGAAGTTGTTGACGCGGTGGCGGGGTACTTGAGGGCGGCGGGGTACTTGAGTTTGCTCCGGAGCTAAAATGCAAGACCTGGACTGTACCACCCAGTTGGACCCCCCGGGGGGCAGAGCCCGACGGGCGCCCAACAGGCTGCCCGAGACTGACCCGAACCCGCAAGCTGCTTAAACGGGTCGGTCCAACTTCTGGTTTTTCTCACAAAGCCATGACCAAAACCGGCCCAAACCCAATCGGGTTCGGGCTGCCCATCGGTAACCCGGCCCAATTGGCATCCTGACTTGGGTATGTGCCCAGACCAGCTTAATACACCATAAGTCCTCCTGCCTACCCAGGGCTACAAGCACTTGGCGAGGAAAACCAATGCCTCGCTTGGCTGAGTTGTGATCAATGCATGACTCTCCAGCACATAACTGGATTGTGCTCATCATCCGTTCACGGGACTCTGGATATGCTGTATGGCCAAACAGGGGTAATGATAGTATAAGCACAGTCAGATGGCTTGTAGTTGCTTCTGAGATCTCGTTCCGGAAGGGAAACCCACCAACATAAACTGACATTGGCAAGTGGTGGTGCCAGATTGGATAGTGGAATGTAGACCTTGGTGATTGGTTGATTTTTTTTTTTTCAAAAATAGTAGTTGTTATTTTTGAACACTCTGCCTACCCGTACATGTTTACATAAATATATTTTACCAAATATTTTTAGCGACTTGGAAAAACAACTACCAATTCCTAGGAAAACAACTCCCAGGACCAGTCGACGTTGCGACTACTAGTTTTTGACCAGTCAGGGACTGGCGGCAGAAGTAAAGAAGCTGCGGCAAAGTTTTGGGAGTCATTTTCCCAATTCCGCAAGGAAATTTGGGAGTCGGCGGGATAATTTGAAAAATATTCAAAAAAAAAATTGTGGAGATGAGTGGCACCCAGTGCCTCAAACTTTCAAAATAGTTACCAGATATCATGAAATGTATTCTTGTATCATCTCAAATCCAAATTTCATGTGTAGGTGATTATTAAGGAGTTTTGCTCATTTTGTACAATTTTCTACTTTATGTAAAGCAAAAATCTACCGTCACTGTGACATAACAGCAAGAAAATACCCCAAAGTCCCACATAATTAAGGAAGGACCTTGTTATTAATTATGGAGAAGGATTTAGAGCTTTATATTTTCAGGGTGCACTCAAATGAGAGCCACCCAAAATTGGGTGTATTGCTTTTGTGACAAAACCACAAAACACTCAATATACTTTGAATGAGTACCTCCCAAGCCCCTCAAATTGAAAATCAGCTTCATTGACTCCAATTTTTTTGGCTTTCAAGGCCATGGCATTAGTGCATGTCATTCACCCAGTTAAAAGCTCTTAACATTTGACACATAAGCAGAAAGTGACAATGAGCGCAAAAACATGGAATAAATTGGCATGGAAGCTGAGCACTATATATCCAACGCTGAGAATAAACAACTATCAATCATAATGAAAATGAAAAGGAAAAGAAAAAATCAAGAAGAAAAAAACAAAAGAAAAAAAAAAAACAGAAAGAACAAATAGGAGGAAAAAACAACTAATAATGTTTATATTTATCTGGGGAGGCTGCATCCTTGAGAGTTTCAGTTAACTCAAAACATTTGGCATGTCTTTTCATCCAACCCAAGGCCACATTCTCAGCTGCAACCTCCCAGTCTATCTGTCAAGTAGGGGCAGGAAAGAGAAAGGGGTTTTTCAGCTGAACAATCACAAAATGTGAACAGGAAAAAGCAATGAAGATGGGGGGATTGTTGTTTGGGGGGCACATGGCAGGAAAAAAGGATTGGGAACAGTTTTTGGAGAAGAATAAAACTGGAAACTCAAAGGCGTTGGCCAATGGATCACCCATGCTTGGCATGCACATCCAGTTGGGTATATCACATCTCACCATAAAATCCGGAAATTTGATTCTTCTTAACATGGCATCAATATTTTGGAAAAAGGCATTGACTTTGTAGAATCTTCTGTTGTCCACGATGTGTTGATAGAGTTCTTCTTGGATGCTGGGGAATTGATTTTGACCTCAACTAAACTCTGACGCGGGTTCAGGGTTGAGGGGCCACTCCCACACGTCGTGTTTCTGGGGGATTGACTCCCACTTTTACGCGCAGGTTTGGGCTAGCGACTCCCACGGGGGTTGCTTGCATTATTATTATTTTTGCATGGGCTAATGTTCTGCCTGACTCCCGTTTACCTGAGGAAATTGGGAAAACGACTCCCAAGACGTAAAAACTGGGTCCGCAAACGGTCCAGTTGACGTCACTCCCCATTTGGGAGTCGTTTTCCTAGGAATGGGGAGTTGTTTTTCCAAGTCCCTATTTTTACAGAATGATGATCTGTATGAGGGGTGATGATGACTAGTTGTTCAACAATTTTAACTTGCAGGATCACCCAACTTGACCAATAAATATCATTTTTCCACTAATCAGAAGTAAATTTGGGATCCTTTCCTTGTTTTGAGTAATGAGATAAGTTCTCATATATCATGAGAGTTTCTCAATCCTCAAATCATTTTATGTGCAATTCAATATTCTGAAGAAACTACATGGTTCACGCATCTCCTACAGAGTTGGGTATAACTGGGGGGGGGTTCTTTTGTATGCCTATAACTTTTGTGAAATAGGGTTCACCCTGTTTCCAAACATGTATTCTTTTCACACCAGACTTTGTTGAGTTTCCCAATAAAAAATTCTCATACATATCACCTGCTTCAAGGGAAGAAAATTGAGCCTTTGAATTCTCATGCATATCACCTGCTTACAGGGAAGACAATAGGGGGGTTCACAATAAGGATCCGCGAGTTTTTTTTTTTTCAGCGGTGCAAGAAATTTTTAGATGTGCTGCGCGAGTGCTGCGCACATATAATTAAGTTTTTTTTAGTCGAGTTGAGCGAGCAAGACACCCATGGGGGCTGCTCGTGGTGTTAAAAATTTTATCATAAATTTAAGCAAGAATTCTTGCGCAAGAAAAAAGTTGAAAGCGCGCAAGAGGCAATAAATCTTATTGTGAACCCCCCTAATAGTGGGGTTCACAGTTCAGTTTTTGAGTTCCGGTCTTGCTTAAGTATCCTCCCGGTTGCTTAAATTTAGCTTAAATTTGGTGACTTTGGAGTGTCAGCAATTCAACTCTGAAAAGAGTAAAGGTTGCCAAGCGTCTCCCTTGGTTGAAAGCAGGAACCTTGGAAAAGGTTGACTTGATTTGTTACACCTTCTTGATGTGATGTATAAAGCCTTTTGAGTAAAGTGGTTTAAGCATTTCTGGTGAGTGCTAAAATAATTTCATGCAGATCCTAATTGTGAACCCCCCTAATTGAGCCTTGAAACATATGCTAGGACGTTGTGGTATGCATCTAAAACTTGGGAGCCTGTACATTGGCCAGAGTGTTGCATCTTCCCAATGATCAAATCTATATCCATACAAATGCTACATATCTTCACCTCATGGTAAAAATATAGCTCTCTTGGAGAACCTATCACAAAGAACTTTCACCAAGACCAATCAATGAGCACATGATTGCAAGAGACATATCAAAGTACAAAGTTGCCTTTGTACCTTGATATGTCACTTACAATCATGTGCTCATTGATTGCTTGTGGTGATTGTATTGAACTCTTAGTTTGGGGAATTCTTTTCAAACCGCTGCGGCGGAGTATGGGGATGCGGGAATGTAAGATGGACAAAGTGGCAAACCTAATTGGTTCTCATTGGATGTATTTAGTTTAGCATGTTGTGCAACCTTGTTGTTCTTTTTTCTCATCTGATTTCTCACTTTGTTCATTCTGAGTCTAACTCCCTCTGTTCCTTCACTCGCGTCGCCTCAGGTCTGTTTCCCTTATCATTCACTCATCCTCATTGTCTCTCATTCATTCTCATCATCCCTTTCATTTCTCTAGGTTCGCTTGCTCTCCTCTTGTCGTTTGCTCACGTGGTCGTTGGTCTGACCACATCATTTGGTTGAAACCAAAGGTTAGAAATACATCATCCAATTTCTCACTTTGTTCATTCTGAGTCTAACTCCCTCTGTTCCTTCACTTGCGTTGCCTCAGGTTTGCTTGCTCTCCTCTCGTTGTTTTCTCACGTGGTTGTTGGTCTGACCACATCATTTGGTTGAAACCAAAGGTTTGCTTGCTCTCCTCTTGTTGTTTGCTCACGTGCGTTGGTCTGACCACATCATTTGGTTGAAACCAAAGTTCTTGTGTTCATTAGATTGTGCTCAAATTTTCTTTACCTCTTAGATTCTGAGGGAAAGCTGTCAAATATTTCATATCAATATCTTCCCACGGCTTTTCACATATTGACACTACACTCATTTCATTTCAGGGATCATGTTTTTGCCATTATTTTCCTTACTCTGGCATCTATCATCAGAGTCACAGTAATCAGAAAGCTTCTTCCTATTTCAATCAGCAATAACCTATGTCCTACAAAGACAGATTGATTTCTGGAGAGAAATATGTACTGAAGAAACTGGATGACTTCCCGTCACCATTTACAGGGCTACAGATGCCATTCTAAATTCTAAATTTGGACACTTTTTCCAAAAAGGTATTTTCGACTTGATACTCATTGTTGAGATGTTTTCAGAGGTGTAGAGGTTTTGGTCAAAAATCTAGATTAACAGCTCTAAATTAAGAATTTAGAATCCTGTAAACGCCAAAGGGAAGTCATCCACTGTCATTATTCATTCAAGACAGATTTATTGTTTTTTGGATGTCTGTGATATAAAAGACCAGAAGACCTCACAAGCTGTTCAGAATTTTCTGGGTCCTTGAATGAGCACCCATTTACATTCTCGCCACTGTGCCTGAGGGCACTTCAAGAAAATCAAAGAAATGGTCTCAAGGTGTCAAGTACTGGAAGAATAAGATATTTCAAGCAGCAAGAGGAAAAATTCAAACAAGATAGTGGAGTGGATAGTACAACATGACATGTCCTAGGTTGTAAGAAGAAGAAAAATGCTGTTTTGATTGGGGCCCAATGTGGAATACCGGACGCGGATAGCATGCCTCAAATCATAACCTCCTCTAGCCCAGCATACCAGCCTCCAACATTTCCTGCTCGCCGTTCGCGCGCGCCCATTTTGAAAGTGCAGCAAGGTCGTCTGCTGCCACAAGCCTCCGCCTTTGCATGGGAGCTGTGGTTCTGTTGCTCACTAGTTGCTTTCAAACCTGCAGCCAATTCGACCCGCGAGTCGTCTCTGCTGGAATCAATCTCACCGGTTTCTGGGAGATCGTCGGCTGGTTCTGGTTGGGTAATATTTCTAGGCGAGCTCGTAGATTGCCGCGCTGCTTCTTTCGGGCTGGTGGACGGGGATGGAACAAGTTGAGAATCCAAGAACCATGGTTTCTCTAATAACTCGTTAAGCTTTGATCCAATCCTCTCCGCCCCGCCCCTTGACCCACTAAGATTTCCAGCATCTGGGCCTAAGTTCGAAGAGAGATATGAATCAAGTTATCGCTTGAAATGGCATGGAGTGGGGCGAGTCAGCCAATGTCTCACCTAGCTCTAATGCAGCGTATGCACCCATCACAAACAAAGGCAACTGTTTTCCCCATTGTAGATCTTCCGTCAGGATAGGGAGTCCTTCAATTATTCCAGGGACATCGAGAGACTGCTTATTCGGCGAGGGTTCCGGGTGATTATCCTGTTGGGGTTCAGCATTTTCGGAGTGGACAAGTGAAGAAAGGAATGGAATAGATCCGAAATCGAGCTTTCCGCCCGTCGCAGATACAATAAATGTGACGTCATCAAGGATTTCGGGTTCGGGAAGCTCCAAAGATTCTTTAACGTTGGGTGGGTGATGAACTAAGTGGAGAGTCCAGCATCCAGTGCTACTATTCCGTGTCGCTTGGGTGACGGTCGTGTGCGTACGTAGACTAAGGGTGCCTTCAGCTATGCGTTTTTTCATTAACAGCAAAGTCGATGGATTCACCGATCCTCCATTTCTAGCCTGCCGGACCATCTTCAAGCGGGCTGTAAAAGCGAGAAATAGCATGGTTAATGGTCGGGAAGTGGTGGGGATGAAAGGAAAGGATATTATTCTTTTAGTGACAAAGCAAGTAAGTCCCTCACCCATCGGACAATCCTCTTGCCAAAATGACATCTTTTCCAAATTACTGTACTTCGTAACCCAAGACAACGGGAAATCGTAGTGTTTTGCTATATATCAGGTGTCGTGAATGCAAGTCAGCGTCAGGTTTCAGTTTTGATGATTACTCGTATTATTGGGTCAGAGGAAATATTAATAAGAACTGACTTTTGAGATACCCACGGCAAACCAACACGACTTTGATCGCGCCCTTCCGGATGGCTAGATCTGCTATTTGAGCTGAAGTGAGTCTGCAAGTGACACATAATAATCAGTCAGTCACCTCAGAACCTTTCTGGCCATACGAATGAGTTTGACCAAGTGAACATACCCTCCACCGATCACGACAATTGTACCGTGGTTTGTCAATTTGCTTGTTTTGACGGCTTGTTTGAACTCTTGCGTCCCCCCATAAGAGAAGCATCTGGAATGACACCATCCGGCACCTTGATGAGATTTCGTATCGTTGGCGAGCATGTTTCCCCGTGTAGAGAAATCGCTAATGCATTTCGGTATCGCCGGACACTCTTGACCTCCGATTGACATGACCACAAACTTCGCACCATATATTTTGCCTTCCTTGGTTATCACCCTGAACCCATGACCGCGTCCCTCCGTCCTAATGTGCAGGTCCCCATAAGTCAAGGATACAACTGTGTCTTGTCGTAAAACCGATCCTAAATCATATCTGAGGATGAAATAAGCATTATGATAGCAATGTGATGAGTTTGTGTTCGGTTAAGTCTCTGGAAACTCCATAAACTTTGGCCGTAAAACTTACCTCTGTACTAATTCTTTCTCACAAAAGTCACGAAAGACACCTGAGCTGGGTCGCGCATATGAGCTTCTGTCTCGTTCATTTATTTCTGCGCCAAGTGAAGATTTGATACTGCCCTTTGATTGTCAAATTTGTGAGAAGGAAATTTGGTCAACTACTATACTTTTATCAGTCAAAAGGGAGGAGGTTGTCGTGACTCTCTCTCACTGACTTTTTTTCTAGTTGCTCTTTTTCGTATCTTATCTGCACCCCTTTTTGATTGTCCGACAGTAGGTAAGACATCCTCCACTCCACCTGAATCCACGCATTCTTTCTCACGATCCATTCTTCGGGCGAACGCCTCTAAGCCATCCACATCAGCAGGAGATGGATGAAAAAACATAGGGCTTCTTAGATGGGGGATATCCAGGTGGTGGAAGAAGCCGTTCCATCGACCTATCCATTTGGAAGAGCTTCCATCCAGTGCCAATAATCGCGGGAATGAGTCGTCGTTAAACTGATTTCCTGCTTGTTCTCTCAGCTTATTTGGATCGGGAGCTCGGAGCTGGTAAGGTTTTTTGGGTTGACGCGGAAGTTTGACGGCACCAGGTCGCTGAAGGAACGCCAATCTGGAATGCTCTATATCAGTGTAGAGTGCTGCGGGACGAGGCTCCCTCAAACGTGCGGCTAAGCCAAGTGCGTGAGGTCCTTACAAATAGAGTGAAGCAAATTGTCAGCCTATGGGGAAGTTGCCAAAGAGGGCATATTCACAGATCCAACTGGTATCAGAGAAAAGAAATTTTTTACCTCCGCCAATTATCAAGACATCAAAGAAGTCGTCTGATTCAACTGTTTCGATTGACTCATGAAGATGAACTGATTTCGGGTAGCACATTTTAGCCTATTACGACGGAAAGCTAGCTCTTTCTGAAACAAACCAAACGCGTATCTAGGAGACTCTCAAATGAAGAAAGAACCAGAGGAAAATGTGTGCAGGGAATCCAGATGTTTAAAAGAGTCTAGAGGTGATGGCCTTGGTTGGAGAAATTGAAGCCGTTTTTTTTTGGAGATCCGATGGGAGTGACTAGAGTCTAAGTAATTAGAATGGGCGGCTGGGACTGGTTGTCCAAGTTGATATAAATCAATGAATGATGATGAATCATGACCTCTACATACGAACTCAACCCGCTCAAGGTAACCGCAAGGGTGCCAGCGAGGACCCTCTGGGTTACATAAATATGTCCCTTCGGAGTTCGCCCATGGTTATAGCCTCGGTTACTCCTGAGTCCTGTTCAAGTTCGCTTGCCCGTCACCTTCACGCTTGAAAGCTAGACAAACAGGAATAAACCAAATGGTTTTGAAAAGGCTACCCAAAATTCCGCACTCCGGTTCACGACCCGCTGGTTTCAGCTTGCTGGAATTTATGACCCCCTGCTTGTTTTCGTATACCTAGTTTATGCATGGTTGTTCAACATGCTGTGCATCGAAATTTGCATAATGGCTGGGATCACTCACCCAAACCTTGCAGCATCATGCAAGGTCCAATTTAAACTTATGACCTGCATATTGCTAATGCAGCAATAAAAAGCTGCTAAAATATAGCACAAACAGCAGGTCGTGAAACGGACTATTTTCCTGTTAGGACAGTGGGAGACACCATATTACTGTAACAGATTTTAAGGTGTCCCAAATGTGAAACACAGAAATTTTTTGTAACATCCCCCGCGGTGTGGGGGAAGAGCAGGGGGAAAATCAGCACTGATGAGTAATTTGGAAGAAAAATCAAATCATCCTGAAGCAATTGGAACAAATTTAAGAAATGGAGAATCAGCTTTAGTGTTAAGAAGGAAGAATTGGATACATTGCCACATGGTTTAGAAGACATTCTAACAAAATATAGAATCAAAAAGTCTGGAAACTTGCCATTTTGAGTTTTCAAAACACAACTGAATGTAAGCTGCAATCCTCACAAGATATTCTTCCATGAACCATTTGGTTTGATCTAATCTTGGGTTAATCTCTAAAATAAAGCACATTCCAAGCAGAATTTTCAGATTGAATTGATTTTGAGTAATTGATCAATCACCTTTGATTTATCATTGATCACTGTACTTGATTGATCAATCAGCACTCTTTGATCAATCCTGCAGGCTTCTGAGTGGCTAACTTGGCCAATTGTTTTCTTTTGGCAAGTTATAAGTAATGAGCATATACATCTGAGGTTTATGTGTTAAAGCATAAATATAAGTCCATATGTATGCATTTATGACACATGTATGGATTTATGGGAAGATATAAGGCCATGTGTCCCAAATCTTGACCAACAAAAACAAAAAAAAATCAGAACCGCTTGTCCAATTGCAAAACCAAGTCATTTCAAGAAAGTACAGCCTCCAAGGAGTCCAAAAATGACACTTTTGAAGTTTTTGGACCCCCACAGCAGATGAACATTCACCCCACGTGTTCAACTTGAGTTTTGCAGGCGGGGTGTTACAGTAATATGGTGTCCCCCATTGTAGTAGCTGGCTTGACTCCCATTTTCTGAAGACTTCTCCACTTCAAATGGACTGACAGCTCTACTTTTGATTCACGTGAGAGAGAAACTACTCAGCAAGTGTTTGATGGATGATTGAAGAGACTTGCCTGCCCTGATCAGATGTCACTTTTCATGTGTTGAGAATGCACTTGTCCTTATATACATTGTAGCCCTCATTCAGTAGTTGGCTGGGACTTTCTTGCTATGAATTAAGGTCATTTTCTTTTAGTTTAAAGGTAAGTAGTATCAAGGAACTCATGACGTTGGGGTTACATACACATAAATATGTGTAGTTAGATTTCTCCATGTGATGATGAATTGTTGCATCTGGTTCGGTGGGTTTCGGGGATTCGACGTGGGGTTGTTGTTGTGTGTTTCAATTTCTGATTGAACAAAAATTTATAAATTTAAATTTAAATTTTGAATAATATCGTACAACAGTACACTAACTTGAAGATGGACGAGGAGAGTCTAGTGGATGACTTCTTCCTCAAGAAGCCAGCACCCAGGAAACAGACTACCTCATCCTCATCACCTTCAACCCTGTCCACACGAACACCATCCACAGCCACCCCCACCAGCGAAACACCAAGGACGCCCCGGGCATGGGCCGAGACGATTCCCCGACGACCCAAGGAGCAGCCACGCTCACTCAAACTCAAACTCAAGCCCACCCCACACCGGCCATACTCGACCAGCACCCCGCGGAGCACCATAGAACGGAGTGCCGCCATCCGGCCGCCCGCTGATTCCCCAACCAGAGTACCCACTTCGCCCCCGTCACCCACGGCACTCCCTCCCCCGCTGGAGTTCTCGTCGCCCATCAGGTCTGGCGTCTCAACCGGCTTATCTGCTGCTCTCACCACGTCCGTCATCCCGTCATCCACTCGCAGAACCCATCATACTCCAATCTCAAGTACACGGAAATCCGCCCACAAACCCCTCCGCCAAACGCGTTCTCCTAGTGTTCAACCGAAGCCATCAGAACGCGTCTCCAGAGCCAAATCGGATTACGTGTTGGTGCCTGATTCGAATGACGCGCCTGAGGATCTCCCTGACCTAATTGAGGAGCCGCATTCGGATATAGAGACCCACCCGGAGCGCGATTTTCGTAATTTTCAAGAGCATCACGACCTCCTTCCTAAAAAACTGTTCAACTCATCTCCGGCGCCTTCTCCTCCAACTAAGCCTGTCTCGCGTCATTCGAATGGCACAGATAAAGGCAAAGGGAAAGTACGTTTGACGATGGTTCCTTCCCCATCAGCTGCAGGAGTTGACTTTGTTTTATCCAGGCTCGCCAATTTGATCCCTGCGATGACCTAGAGGATGTACTAGATGAAGACGAGAAGAGAGCAAAATTGCTGGCTGAGCTAGCATTTGGAGAGGACGAAGAAGCAACACGGGCGGAGCAGCCGGAAGAATGTATCGCTTTTTCTTCATCGCCGATTGAGATTGTGCGTCCTTGCAGGGCCGGGAAGCTTGCCGACACGACGGCATCGAATTCCAAGAGCAGCGTGGACCGGCGTCACAACGGTTCAGCGAAGGTGGTAGAACTGAGTGAATGGGAAGACGAACTGACGATCCATCAGATTCTGTCCGGATCTACTACTTCCAGCAACGCTCGCCCTCAACACGTCACTCGCACCCCCTCCCAGGAAGACCAGATCAAACATATCGGCGTGGTCATCGATGACAGCGAGGATGAGGACGGTAACTTGAGCGTCGGAATTGCGCCTTTGATGGACTCCTGGACCTCTGAAAAACGGGGGGTTTGTGCGTCATGTTTGATGCTACCTTTTTTTTTTATCTGCGTGTCGGCATGATCAATATCTGAAGACCAATTGACTGTTATCTTTTTGTTGATTGTAACAGTTCTGAAGATGGCGGGGTTGAAGTCAGACGAGCATTCGGGCGACAAAGCAGCGCAGGCGCAAGTGGTAGAAGACTGGGACCGTCTGCTCAAGAAGGGGAGCAAAAGAAGCGCAGGCGGGGCCAAGAAAGCGGTCAAGAAGACCTGGTACAACCGCTCCTTCTACCGCGCCAAGAAGAAAGGCTCTAAAGCTTTCAAGGGCGTCGGGAAATCCACTCGTCGCGTCAAATAGATCATAGACTTCTCTTCCGTCGAACCTATTCTCTCTCTCATCATCACACTTTCCACACTGCTCATCCTTCTGTTCCTCTCCCCTTTCCTCATCATCCTGTATCTATATCTTGCCTATTTCGGTGGCCTTGGATGATCTTTCCATGCTCCTCATCATCTCAACATTCTTCGTCTTTGTTTACGTTCAAAGAATCAAACATTTTGTCTGATCTTATACTATAGCATGACAAGGAGATTTTACTCATCTGACAGCAGCTGACACAGGCAAATTAGCCACCACAAGCTTGCATTGGAATTGGCGTGTGGGGTCCAATGGTGAAAATGTGGGCTCAAAGGATGGCGATGCCACCCATGTAAAACACAACAGAATGTCACATTTGTAAAATGGATGCCATTCATTGTTGGGGAATTTTAGCACTTTCTTTGTATTGACTTGAAAGGATAGTTTGAGGCTTTAAATTTGGCTGGCATATCTAGTCCATCATGAAAGCAGGATGATTTGATAATGCAACTGCACCATTTTTACACAAATAACCTTATCTAAAACATTATCTAAGGGTAAATTTTACAACAGAATCTGAATCTTGAATAATACTGAAGCATGATTTATGACTCTGAGGAATATAAGGGAATAAAAGTAAAAAAAAAAAAAAACTGGAGGTCTGTCAAACACACTTGGCAACTTGGATGCCTTGTATAATGCGGATGAGTGCAACATCCAGATGCCTTATATACATAATGTGGATGAGTGCAACATGGTTGTTTGGAAGACAAGATTCCCTATTCTGACACATGCCCTCTCACTTGGTTTCCTTTCATGATCATGGGCCAAATTTCATGGTCAATTTTCAAGGTACAGTGCCTCGCCATAAAGATCTGGCGCTCTGTGTCAGTGCCCCGGTTACCCCGCGCCAGATCTTTTTGGGAGGCACTGTAGATCCTCTGACACAAACTGTGGGGTAGCTACTTAATTACCTGTCAATCACATATTGACCTTACATATAATTATATCACCTAGATCATCCAAGGCTCAAGCTATCTCTTTATCTGTTGAATTTCAACCTCTTTCATCGCGATCTATCACTCCGCAATTCTTAAACAGGCACTTGTCTACTTTTCAGTCAAAATTGTTTCCATTTCAGTCACAAGTTGTTCAATTCAATGATGACTGTCCTCATCTCTCAATGCCTACATACATCAATCTCAAAAGAATTGGTCCCCAGATTCAAGATTGATTGAAACTGGGTCATCTGAGTCTCAATTCAAGAGATTTTGTGTTGCGAGTCATGGTATACATTCATAGATGCGCCGTATGGATGCGGTGTGATTCTAGGGAGGGAATAATGATAGTTGTGCTGTATGCTCTGACTATTGATTAGATCTGAGAAGGCTACAGTTGATCGGACAAAAATTCTACCAGAAAAGATTGGGATTGGGTGATCAAGTTAAGGAAGTAAACCAGCCGATCGTGGGGAACCATCAATCCGAAAAAACCAAGATATTTCGAGGGTGTGTTAGAAGAAAGGGGTTGCTTGATGAGCTTGTCGAGATAATAGTTATATTCACCATGGGGAGTTTCGTCCACCAGGAAACCTAGAAATGATTGAGATAGCGTCGAGTTAATCAAGATTTTCTTGAAGATTGTTTCAAGTAGGGAGCTATCTATTTTTGGTGATTTTATCGATGATGATGTGGAGCTCGTTGAAGACGACGGGATGAGGGTAGGTGAAGTGGAGTGGATCGAAAGGAATATCAAACTGATCAAAGAGGTTAAAAATTCTTGAGTTTTCTGTTTGAGAGTTCCAAATGGTAGTGGCTAACGTTCCAACCAGGAGGCAAGCGCGGAAATTGAAAGCATTTGAGTATAAATATGAAAATTTACCGCAGTGATTATTGATGAAAAAGAAACGAAATATACCTTCAGCACAGTAATCGGAAGGGCTCCTTTGGCTATCCACCATGCATACGCCCACGCAAAATGATGCAGTTTGTTGAGATCTACAGCACTACCGTCACGGCCGTTATAATCTGGTTGAGTGTCATCCTGATTGTGGTGTAGATTTTTCAACATCTCTTGACCCGCCACTTCCTTCTCACCAAGCTCCCTGAAGAAATCCCAGAGTAAGAACTGCATCGTGATCTGAATGGATCGAGACTCGGATGCCAGTTTCTGTCCTATCATTGTATAGTATGGATTGTAGTTCCTTTCCTGTAGATATTCATTCACAAACACAATCAGTCAATGCGGTTGAGGGTTTTGTTAGCTCGGTGTGCTGAGATGAGAAAGTTACGAACTTTTCCTAGACAGTGCAGAAGAACTCGAATGATCTCTCTTTGTTGTACCGAGTTCAATCCCAGCTGATTGATCTTTTCGCATGCGTCAACATAGTCCTATGCAATGGTGAACAAGGGTAATCAAAATCCACATGAGAAACCGAACACAGAATATCAGAGTACTGGGAAAAGTAGAATCACCTCTCCAGTCATAATTGCGTTGAAAACGCTCCGACGGACGTCAGTGTTCATACCTTGGCGCCTGGCCAGGTCCATGATGACCTTGGCGGTTGAATCCTGAGTTGGTCCATCGTGACTTCGGCCGTGCAGTTGGATTTTTTCATCGACCAATGGATTTCCATTCCATGCAGCGCCGATCAACCACCACTTCCCCTTCTTAAACGCTTCTTGTAAGTCCTTCAATTTGAATTGAATAGGTTCTGGATCCGAGCCTGAATTCGAGAAGCAGAAAAAAAGGGTATATTAGATTTGAAGAAGAACACATTGTCCTACTCGGCCCATCTGATCGCCTTTCGTACCTGTTTTTTTGGATAATCCACCGAGGTATTTCTTGAGATTTTCTTGAAGCTCTTCAGTAGTTCCACTGATCGATTGCGGCTCTTTTCGAACTTTGTTGTTCTTCAAATCCGTCAGGGTGTCCAGCATAAACATGGTCCGAGGACTTTATTAGATGAATAAGCATTTGATTTTAATGCCCAATCACTAACCATGATGAAGGACACAGATACAAGTCTCACCTCGGGTTTTCGAGCTTTTTTCGGTGTCCTTGGACAAGGATGATGATGTCCTTGAGAGCCGAGGGATCGTCATGACGAAGGCGAAATCCAGAGGCTAGTGGAACCAACAAATTCACGTCAGGTTATAATTGAGGGAGTAATCGTTGTACTTTAGAGAGAGTTTTACCTTTTAATAAAACTATCAGCCCCTCCACCCTAGGTTCACTCAACCCATTTTCAATCAACAACCGAACAATATCGTAGACCAGCGTGCAGCTAACAACTTGGAAAAAATACAAGTGTGATAGAAAACCCAGCAAGTTTATTCCACTTTTTCCAGATCCGTCCGTGGTAGTACTCTGATCATTGGTCTCGTATATCTCGCAAATTTTAGCTGCCAGCTCCGCGATGAAAGTTGCAGCCCAACCGATTTCCACCCCACTGACTTGGACACCACCCCGAGTAATTGCAGAGATTAAGGCAGCGTAAGTGACTAATAAAGCAGGACTGAGATGATCGTGAGATGATATTAAGCCGAGGATAAGGTCGCCTAGACCGTTCGTAATCACAGCTCTCGGATGTGACACATAAAGCGCTCGCAGGCTGTCAAGACATACAGGTACAGAAGTGGGTGAGACGCGGTTGAGGATGCCCATCATTTGGCGTTTCAGACGAAGGTCGAGGAGTGGCTTGTCTGGCTTGTCCGGCGCTTGTGCTGGTTCCACTTGTTTTGATCGTAGGTGAGGAGGGATATAACGTGTTGGATTATTGGGAGGAAGTGGAACGACGTCTAGTGTTTCCCGCCCCTCTAGCTCTACCAGTTGGTGCTGTTCTGAATCATCCGTTTCCTGACGTGATATGGATCCCTCTACTGGATTGGAATCGCCATTATTCAGGTTATTGTCGCATCCAAGCCAGGTACTTTCCGAATCGAAGCTATGACAGGATTTAGAGCTTTGTTCATCGTGTAGTAGGTCCGCATCAAATTCCTGTTTCAACAACTCAGGCCATCAATTCAAATTGTAACTCTAAAGAATGGATGACAAAGGCATATCGAAAAATCTCACATCCTCTGAAAGTTGAGTCCCTTCTAGGTTGGCGTCTGGATGCTTCAATGTGGCTAAGTTTTCGACTAACTGATCCAACTCATTTAGACCATCAAACAGATCTACGCAAAGGGAAAACTCAAAATCTGGGTTAGTCATTGTTCTTATCCGCATAGAAAATGTTGTCTTGTAAAACAAGACCGCCTAACCTTCCAACCCATCTTCTTCGAATTCCCGACGGAGTTTGGCTTTTGATTCCTGACCACCCTTAAGACCTAATTGAGCTTCTAGCCACGCTATCTGTTGATCCTCGGATTCCTCCTCTTGACTTCTCGATTTCGTATTCTGGTTTTTACTTTTTTTGTCCAGCTGGGGTTGTTGTTGTTTTTTTAATAGTTTCTCTAGAGCCGTCCCTGATTTAAGCTTAGAGCTTGAAGGCTCTTGGGCCGCAGGAGAAGAATCATCGATCTTCCTTTTCTTTTTGGAATTGGGTTCAGCGGAGGCTTTGATAGGTAACGATTTTCTTTTCGAAGTAGTTGTATGTTTAGAGGCTGAAGAAGGGGCGCTTCGATGGGATGAAGAATATGGATGCCTTGAGGGGGGCTGCCTTTGATTTGACTTGTGGTGACGATCCTTCCCGTTTGAGCCGACGCTGTGACCAAGTGCGGTAAGTTCGGCGGCCAATTGAGGAGGAAGACTCAGAGTTTTTCTTCTCTGGGCTGGATACGGATAAGGCTAATCAGGAGGCATGAAGGTCAGTGTCCAGAAATAACCGGGAGGCGAAGCGAGAAGACTGGATAGTCCTACCATCGGGTGTTCTTCTTCTGCGTCCACCTGAAATGTATGCGTGTATTTCGGGAAGTGTTGTTTCTTGTTGACCACTTTCCCAAGAACTTGACCCAAGTCCCATTTCCTTGCTGTGCGTGGCTTGCATATGCATGTGCATTAATGTGAGTAACCCTACATATTTATGTACATAATCACTTTTTTGCTCTAAGGATCATTCATTGTGCATTTCATCCCACTTCCTGGGGCCTCAAGCAAAATCCCAAGACAGTTTTGGGGAGGCTGGAGATGTTCCCTTCAATCTTGTCCATTAGTTTCTTCTTTTTTCATCGTGCACACCTTCCATAATCTGGGAGGAAACCTTGGTCCCAGTCCCAGCGTTTTCCCCTGTGAAAACAGTGTTCTGTATCTCATCACCATGAAATACAGGCAGGGGCCTATCTCCTATACAGACGGACCATGTCAGTACAACAAAATAGGCTACAATGTGTTGTGACCACAGTTACACACCCACAGGTACCTGCCAAAAGTACCTGTGTTACCCGCTGTAAGACTCAAACGTGTTGTTAAACCTTTTTCTGAATGGAGAAGGGGAAAATGGAGATGCAAAACTCTGCCGTTCTATACTATCAGAAAAACAAGACCACCAAGCTTGCTTGGCAAATTATTTATGGTGACAGGATTGGTTGGTTTTAAGACGCCTGCAGATGATGATGATAAGTTGAGTGATGTTTTATGATTTTGTTGATGTTGGTGATATTGTTCAGCTGTGGTAAGTGTTGTGTGTTTGATAAAACCTCAATGTTGAATTTTCAGTGATCAAGAGGAGTGACCAGTATACTAGTTTTGGTGAGCTAGTGTTAAAGCAACTCCACCAGGGGCTGCAGATTTTGGGTTCAAAACCCACGGGTGCAGCCCAGAATTTGGATATTCAAGGAGTAGGGCCCACGTGTCATACACCGGGAGGCTGTACATTTGACTCTAGATTATTGTGAAGCTTGAATTCCCCGGAACCCGGCTCCTACCCGGCATCCATTGCCATATACATCTTTTTTTCCCCCTTACATCTCTTCCTTTAACAATGGACAACAAGGATGATAAGCTTTCCATGATTGAAAATCTTTTCAATTCCCAATCGGCCATACTAACAAGCTCCAGCAAGATCAAGACTATTATCTCCAACACAGCTGGGATTTTGGCCGATGACGACGACAAGATCTCAAACTCACAAAAACATGGAGGCTTGCAAAAGGGACAATTGCCCAACCTGCCACGGGACTTTGAAGGTGGATATCAGCGACTCTTCCGTGATTACTTTGCTGATTCACCAGTTTATACAGATTACTTGTTCCAGCAACGCTTCTGGATGCACAGGCCACTTTCCCTCAAGATTGTGCACAATGTTGAAGCTCACAACCGTTACTTTGTCCAAAAGAAAAACACTCTGAGACAGCCTGGCCTGTTGTGGGTATAATCTGCACATGCATATGCATTGTTGTCGAAACCTAACCTCAGTTGTCAATCTCACTAGTATTGCTTGTCAAGAACCGCTGATATCAATTTCTTGTTTCATATCTGAAGAAGGTCACTTGATACTCGATTTCCAACTTCAATCAGGACAAGTCATTGAACAAGTCAATATCAAACGAGTACAAGATCAAACAGGTATTCATCATTGAGATTACTCACCGTCAAGATCGCACATTAAACTTTGACTCCATTCACCACCTAGATCAGAGAACTGAAGAAATAGGCGCTTCAGGAGGAGTTATCAAGATCACTCTAGTTGTCAATTCGTTGCGAGGTATTTTTTCTCAACACCTCTCAGTATTGTTACATCTAGTATTTATCTGTTCTCACCTGCTAAATGTTTCTGTTTTTCTTTCTTGTTCTTCTGTTTGTCTATAGTTGTGTGTGTTGTGGTTCTTCAATAGTTGTCATGTCGTTGTATCTTCTTGGTAGTCGTTATCTCTTTGTTCATCTGTTAGTAGTCTTCTCTTTTGTTGTCTCTCATTTTGTTCATGTCTGTCTTTGGTCTTAGTTATGTTTTTGTATTGATTCATTTATTTTTTCTATTTATTCATTGTGTCTAGACTACTACTGGCTGAAATATATATATATCTCCAACAAAGAGAATCCATACACGTAAACATCACATGGCCTCAGGCCTATCCAAAAGATCACTTCGGCAATTCACATGCTTGCCTATGGAGGAGCAGCTGATGCAAACAATGAGTACCTCTGCCTATCCGAAACAAATTTGCTGGAGAGCCTATTGCAATGATTGAGATCTATGGGGACAAGTATCTTTGACATCCAACCCCTGCCGACTTGAAAAGGATCTTGGCAATCAACAAACAGCGTGGATTCCCTGGCATGATTGGTTCTTTGGACTGCATGCACTGGACTTGGAAGAACTGTCCAGCCGCTTGGAAGGGTCAATACCAAGGAAAGGAGAAGGTTTGTTTTATCATTTCATTGGTAGCAAAGATCAATTGGATGTGTTATTTATGTGATCATTTCTTGTTACAGGAAGCTACTATTGTACTTGAAGCGGTTGTATCCCAAGATTGCAGGGTCACGTAGCGGCACGCGGAATGACCCTAGGTCCAAGCAGGAGGATAAAGCAGGAAGTACTGCTAGTCAAACCTTGAGTTCTATGCGGGCATAGTTCTTGCCCTAGGGAGAAGCAAGAGGTTCTGCGCATGATCTCTTAGCCACACTCCCTAGCGAGGTCTTATACTAGAACCCGTTTGAATGGCAGGAATGCTCCCCATCTCCTTGCCCTCATCCTCTCCTGCACCCCGTATCTCACAAACATCTCCTCAGTGCTGCTAGAGCCCAGTTGCGCTGCCTTTTCTCAACCGCCCACCCACCCATTTCAAGGGGGGGGGAGGAAGCAAGGTTTTTGCCCCTGGCGGTTGGTGGCTTAACACCGTAACCCCAACCCTACAGGGACAACACATATCCTGTGTTAGGTCCTCTCTGCCTCAAAGAAAGATACCCTTGAAGCAAAGGGTTTCTTTACTTTCACCCACACACTGGACCAACTGGACCCCCCCAAAGGGCGAGTTGTCCTATGGGAGAGATACCAAGCGGCTATCACCACAACATACACCCTCTCCCAGAAAGGCGTGCAGAGCTGGACGTGATAGGATACGAATTGGACTTGTGCTTCTGGCACGCCTTCTTTGGCCTTCCTGGATCACACAACAATATCAATGTCCTCAATGTATCTCCCCTTTTCACCAACTTGCTGAACGGTGTCACTCTGAAATGTAACTTCAAGATCAACAGAAACAATTACGATCAAGTTTACTTCTTGGCAGACAGAATCTACCTGGAGTACTCAACTCTTGTCAAGACAATTTCTCAGCCGCAAGGACTGGAAAGAAAAGTTGGTTTATTATTTTGGTCTCCTCTGTCCAGAACATACATCACTGACATCTTGGTTTCTATCTAATACAGCACTTTGCAAAAATGCAAGAGGCATTGCGCAAGGATGTTGAACGTGCATTTGGTGTTCTACAGGCTTGTTTTGCAATTGTTTGCCAACCAGCAAGAGGGTGGAGCAAGTTAACTCTACACAAGATTATGAAGGCCTGTATCATCCTCCACAACATGATTGTGGAGGATGAACAAGGATCAGTACATGAGTTCAATTATGATACAAGCTCAGCAGTCTTTGAGCCTGCCCAAACCAACTTGGTCAAGTTCTCCCAGTTTGTGAATAAATATCAGAGCCTCCGTGACAAGACTGCCCATCACCGATTGAGAAATGACCTTGTTAAGAATCTCTGGGCAATCAAAGGGCAATCTGAATGAGCCATTTGATGTGTTCTTCCATGCTTTTTTTCTCCCAACTTGGTTATCAATGTTTTCCTACCGGAATGTTTTTTGTCAACATTTCTCATTCAATAAAAGTCATCTCTCATTCAATAAAAGTCAATTTTGCAAGAAAAACCATTTAATTGGTTTACTTCATAAAAAAATGCCTAGACAAAAAAAATGAGAGCGAGTTGTTTATTGGAATTAACAAGCACCAATGAAGAATGATAAAAATTCTTAAAAGAAAAGGGGACTGGTTTAAAGATCTTCCTCCTCCTCCTCGTCTTCCTCGTTCTCCTTGTCCTCCTCGTTCTCCTTGTCCTCCTCGTTCTCCTTGTCCTCCTCGTTCTCCTTGTCCTTGTCCTCCTCGCTGTCTTCCTCCTCATCCTCCTCCTCCTTGTCCTCCTCCTTGTTGTCCATCTCCACGTCCACCTCTTCCTTGGCACGATAACTTCCCCTTGATTGGGCTTTTTTTTTGGCGTCGGCCTTGCGTTTGGATTTGGCTTTTTTTTGCGCTAGTGCTTTTTTCCTTGCCTCTGTTCCTTGTTTCTTTCTTCTAATAATTTTGCCTCTTGCTCTTCTGCGGCTTTTTTCTTGGTTTCTTCTTTTTTTTTCTTCTCTTCAGCCTGTTGTTGGAGCATTTTTTCAATGATTTTTGGATTGCTTCCATTCAAAAAAGGCGCGCCTAGATGGATCAATTTTTGACACATCAATCTTCATGATTAATTGTCTGCCATCAAGATCATTGCTTCCTTTTGCTCAGCAAGAATCTTATTCTGGGCTTCTGTTTGGGCGGCCAGATCACGATGGACTGCAACTAAGTCCTGCTTCCATTTAGAATCAGAGAGCTCCTACGACCTTGCCTCTTTAGCTTTTTGGTTCCCCATTGGTCGCGCAATCGGTTGCAATTTAGTGGAGGTTTTCACAGTCACTTGGCTTGCAGGATTGTCCAAAGGTCCTATCTCCAAGGAGATATCAAACGGAGTTGGAGTTGAATGAATCTTTGATCTGTCGGCTTTGATAGTTTTTGGCGTATTATCAGCTTTCCGGGCTTCTAAATCGTCGCAATAGTTGTTCCACTTGGGCAAAGGTGAGAGCACATGATAGCATCGGAGATGTGCAAAGGCTTGGCCCTCAGATGCTGCATACATTTTGAGCGCGGCACTCAAGCAATTGTCATTGGTGGTACCGCTCTGCTTAGCCGGCTAGCTGGATCTGCTTGAAACATCCATGGAACTTATTGACGGCACGTTGAATCGTTTTCCATATACCTTTGATGCTTTTGAATGTGCAATTCTGAGTGTTGATAACCAACAAGTAATGTTCACAAACGCAAGACCAGAGTGTATCGCCAGTTTGGTTCGTAGAGTTGAGAGGATCTTGGGTTATCTCTAGCCATGAGCGACAAATCTGAATATCCTCATCTCCCTTGTAGTTTGGAGCACAAGGTTTTGGTGTTTTATTGGCATCATCTTCATCGGATCCAGAATTGTTTGTGTTGCTGTATTCTGCAACGGGAATCTTGACCTTGGTAGTTTGCTTCTTGACAGGAGCCAGAGTCTTGGATTTTCAGATGGTTTTCTTCTGGGCAGGTGTTTTGCGCATCTTCTTGGATGGTTGTTGGCTTTCATCATCATCAAAGTCAACTACCTGAGCTCCTGCATGTTGCAATCTCTTGTTTCAGTTAAGATTTCTACACAGAATCTGAATGAGATGGTACATACTTGGTTGTTTTTTCTTCTGGGTGGCTTTTTTGCTAAAGTTGCAATGGTACCAGATTTCTTGTTGGTTTTCTTTGGTGGAGTTGTCAGGTTTTTTGATTTTGGTGCCATGATTTTTGGAAGTTGATTTGGGAAGTTGAAAAGGTTGATGAATGGTAGGATGTGGGATCTGTATTGGGGCTTGAGGGGAATGGAAATGAGAGAAAACAGATGGATGTTTGGTGTTTCACCAGCTGTATCTTGACTGTAGAGAGGTGCCAGAAGTCCAGCCGCAATAAAAATATTTACAGTCCGTGTGTGACTGGAGCCCTAGTTAACTTCCCTGGTGGGGTACAAGTTTTGTGTGTGGGGCTGTAAATTGTGGTTACAGCCTCAATCTACAGCCCCCGGTGGAGTTGCTCTTAGTATTACTTGTACAATGTGATGCTACAAGATCTGATGAGGAAGGGAAAAACAACTGGAGGAGAGCCTCTTATATAGACAAATATTAGGGATTTTAGCTCCAAAGGAAGTACAACTGAGGCATTTTGCTGGTGGTGACAATGGGGGCAGTGAAGTCATGTGATGTGGCTGTGCATACATGTGACTTTGGCTGTGTATACATGTGACCTGTACAACTGAAAACAAAAGCCATCCTGTGGAGCCATGTGATCATGAGGCTGTGTGCTCAGGTGAGCTGTATTGGTGAAAAAAATAACAAGATGAAAAAAGAGTCATGTGACCTTCCATGTGACTTTTCTGTGCATGTGACCTTCCATGTGACCTTCCATTTGACCAGGCTGCACTGAGTATGGGTTATTATGGATTGGGTTGGGCTGTGTAACTGTAGCAAAAACTGGGTGTTGGAACTTGTATGGCCTCTAACTTCTGATCCAGTCATGTCATGAAGATTCTGTGTGTTTTTTCCTGAAATGATTTTCCCCGTAGAAAATGTTTTTGAAGTCATATACTGAGCTTTGAGAGTTGTGTGATTTTGTGTATGTATGTAGCAAGTAAATATGTTGATGTATGATCTGTAACTTCTGATCCTCTTGAGTAATGCTGATGTTCTAGAGTGTGACTAAGGGTGATTATAGCTGGAGATTCTCAATCTGGAATAATATCAGCTGATTTGTGAGATTTTATATGAGAAAAAAAAAGAGAAGTAAGAAAAAAAAGAAAAAAATATAAGAAAAATAGAGAAATATGAGATGAGAAAAAATTGAAAATTAATGGCATATTTAGACTACGTAGTATTACACCACCAGGAAGTTCTGGATGAAGTGCTGCGTATTGGTTTTTGGTGAAAACACAGCCAGGTACCTGAGTGTGAACAGGTACCCCGGTCCACTGGGGCATTCCTTACTAGGACTTGAAGAATCAATCTGTAACAATCAAAAGTGGTGATCAACAGCTAAGGATGATGATCAGCACCCGGGTACCGTGATTTTTTGGACCAAAATGAGCACCTGGCACTGCACCTGGCACCTACCAGCTGGTGCCGGCGGTACTTACCGCTGGTACCAGCGGTACCACTAGTGTGAATTTAATCTCTTTCAATTCAATTTTAAATTGCATAAAACTAATCATCTAACTCTATCACTTTTCTTTTACCCTTATTGTTTGATTTTCCCTTCCTTTCAGTCTGAATTCCATCTTTCCACTTTGCGAGAACACCCTCCTTGATCATCCTATTTTTTGAATAGAAGGCAACAGCCATCCCCCTCGTGAGCGACTGCGCTGAGAGCCGGTGCCTCTTTGATGAAACATAACTACCCCCAAAGCTAAAAGCCCTCTCAACATCAACAGATGTGGCTGAAAAACAGATGAAGAGAGGTCAGTTTGTGCAACATACCAGGCCAGGGTCAGCGTTGATGATGTATACCCACCTGGACAACTCAGAACATCCAACGCCATTTGTAGCAGGCCGCCATGGGTGTTCCCAATACGCTTCTGTTGCAACCACCACTTCAGCGGATTTACTGGTTTGTTGTCGTTCAGGATGAGCGCCTCCGCTAGCCAGATGTCCAACGGGTCAGTTAAGCAGTTGCCTCCTTTGGCCGCGTCTGCCTCTCCCAGGCCAGCGAGTGTTCCTGTCTTTTGCTGTAATGTAGAGGATGGCAATTAAAACAGGAAGAAGTGATGATCAGATCGAATAATCTAATTGGAATGCTTACCTTGTGGATGACTGTTGCTGCCAAGGCCAAAGAAGGAGCTACTGGTGAAGGCTTATAAATAGATAACCACATGTCCCGGGCAAGTCGTATAGCTTCTGATATCCACTCTGGTTCCCATTGAGCCAGCTTTAAATACTTGTCCCGTAACAATGGGTGCAGCACTGAGGAATACAGTTGAGTAAGTGGAAAAAATATGCTGATGGAAAGCGGAAAACTTACAAATTGCAATCCTAAAAAGGGGAGAGGAATCGGTCAAGCTACATTACTTGGTGGTGATCTGCAACCCCACCCAACATGCATTCCTCAAGGCTGGTGGATAGTTTTTTCCACTGATTGCCGTTGACAGATGGTCAGTTATTTGATCAATAAATGCAACAATGTTTGCCAATTGAGCCAAGCCAGACATTGAGATTTGAAGCGTGATCTCGTGAAAAAGGTTCAGTACCTCCACCAGATCTTGGGCCAAGTCAAAGTCAGAATGTTCCAAGTGGTACTTCCTGTAAACCCCATACCTTTTATGACGCTGCCATTTGAGACTGGGGTAAAAGTGCTTGTTCAGTTCTATACAAATGATACCATTGAAAGATGGACTAACATGGCTTTTTCACACCTGATTATGCTGATGAGTTGGAAGTTGGTAGAGTTTCATCTGGTGCGTACATCACGTTCAATTGTATGAGTAGTTGGACATTCCTTTTCCCGACAGATCTGAACGAACTCAATTTTTGAGTTGGGGGAGTACCTCAGCTTCTTGGCAATCACGCAAAACTGGAGACAATTTTTTGTTTCAGTTGGTGATGTGATCTGTCAAAAAAGAACAAACAAAAACTGCTTACTTTTGCCAAGATTTCTCTGCAACCATCTGTTGTATACGTATTGGATTCTCCCTCATCACTCATGTTTTCAATATTGCCTAGACTGAGTGATTCAGTATTGTCTTTGTTGTTTCCAATTATCAATTCTGCCTTGCTTTTGGAATGTTGATTGTCTGAGGATGGGTTGTCTCTGTCTTCATGCAACATATAGTACAAAAAGTTGATATCAATTGAGAAAAAAAAGTGAATGCAAGCAAAACAGATTTAACTGACACTCGTATGTGTCTATTGGTATCTTCATCCTCAGCATCTGAATTGTCCTCGGAATACTGATCATCCATTGTCCTCATTTTTTTTGAATCATTTTTCTTCTGAGTTCCAAATGGTCGGAGGATACCTTGGACTATTAAGTTGAGGACATGGGCAAAACATTGTATCCACTGTGGCTTGACTTTGAAATGCGCCCACTTCTGCTTCTTGAGTTCGCTTACCATGGCCTTGTTATTGGATGCATTGTCACTGACAATCCCGCATATCTGAAGGTTTGCCAGTCAGCATTGAGAGGGGATATGATGCTGAGTGAAATAAATAAATGTACCTTATGCTGAATCTCAAACTTCTCCACAACCAATACTAACTTCTGGGCCAAATAGTCACCAGTGTGACTTTGAGCAAGACAAATGAAGTCAAGAGGCACTGCCTCAAGCTTTGGATTGCCGGAGTCGTCATCAGCTAACTGATAAATAACAACGCCCAAAATGTTGAATCCGTTTGGTGACTGCCAGGCATCAACACCCAAGTACAACACTCCATTGTGTGCCTAGAATTGAGGGCATGAGAAAATTTCATTAGCCATCCGTGGGATCATTATCTTGGACCAGTAAGACATGATGTTAATAATAAAAATCAGAACTCACCTCCAGAACAGACTTATACTCATGTTGTACAGCCGAGTAAATCATGTGGATGTCCTTTGAAACCATCAGTCTTCCGGGCAAGGATTTGATGATTCTTGGATGGAGTATTGCTTTATGGCTAGCGTTGACTAGAGCAGAAAAAGGCCTAGCTGCCTCGGCACATCATATTGCACATAGCTGATTAACCTATACAGATTGATAAGCTCAAAAAAATCAGCTGGGCTACAATGGATAGAATAGTTTGAAGGAATTCTTACCTCTTGGGGATTGATGTCTCCCGTTCCTTTGATCCCAAATTGAACAAGAGGCTGATTGGACTTTGATTTGTTTTGTTTCCAAAGACAAATTGATGCATGTTTGTTAAGGTTGCTACAGGAGGAGTCTGATGTCGGCTGGTTTATCCTAGTACCACACCTAGTTTTGATGCAAGCTAGGAAATCCGAACATTTCCACATTTGGAGTTAACAAGTAGTCTCACATTTTACATGGGTAGGATATCATGCACCTTCCATGCTTGTCAAGTTGGTCGGAGAGCTTGGGTATCATGAAAGACTTATAGCTGGTACTAAGGGCATTGGCGGCAACTCTCTGGGCTTTTCCTGAATGCACAAGTCTCTAGTGAGTATTGAGTTATAGTCAGTGGATAAAGAAACCACTCACGTAACTCAATTGCGTCACTTTCTCTGTGATTTGTTTCAGAAGGGGGCTGAGTGCTGGTTGGAGTTACAAGTGGATTGATTCCTTGCGGTTGGCTGTCATCCCGAATGCGAGGTTGAGGGGATGAGTTTGATGATTTTGTCCTCTTGTTTTTCTTGCGGTTGGATGCCATTCTGGGTCAATCTGAGGTGGTGAGTGTGATTGCAAGCGTCGATTGTCGTGGTTGTTCCTAGGAGCTTATCCTGACCCTGGCTTGGGGTCTTCAACCTCCTTGTGTGATCAGGCCGGCTACGTCTATACGGACAGCGCCACCCCCCTCTCCTGCTACTCTCCGGTAAAAAAATAATCAAGGCAGTACATGCAGAGGGTACCCGGGTACCGCTTCAATTTCTGCCCCAAAACAGACACCCGGCACTCCCCAGCTGGTGCCTGGCTGGTGCAAGCGGTACCGGGCTGGCTGGTGCCAGGTACCCCCAAATGGGTACCGACTACCATCTTTATATAGGGGCTTTATGGTCTTTAGAGCAAGCATTCACAAACTTCATCCAGTCACTGCCGGCATTAACCGGTCGAACACGGCAGTTCGAGCGGTGCTCGAACAGCCGTGTTCGACCGGTGGTCGGACAGGCACTGTCCGACCGAAGCACCTGCCGCTGGGTTGGACAGGCCTGTCCGATCAGTTCCTGGGACCGGTCGCACAGGACCAGCCGGGACCGGTCGGACAAATCTGTCCGACCAGTTGGCTCTTGCTTTGGTCAGACAGTGCCCGTCCGACCACCGGTCGAACACGGCTGTTCGAGCACCGCTCGAACTGCCGTGTTCGACCGGTTAATGCCGGCAGTGAGTCTCTTTTAGTAAGCAGATACGCTCAGTTAACACTACATACCCTACAATATATCCCGTACGGGATACTGAGTAAGACATTACGGGATATACGGGATATCTTGTAGTGGTCAACTTTTTCAAACCACCCTCATATAACATCACCATATCACCATATCATATAACTGGCATATCCCAATATAACAATATCAGATCACTGTCATATTACAAGATAATACCATCATATCACTACTGTATCACAAGATAACACTATTGTAAGCACTATCAGCATTAACCAGTCAAACATGGCTGGTCATGAAATGCTCAAACAGCCGTGCTCAACAAGTGATCTTGGACAGGCACCGTCCAACCAAAGCGCATGCTGGCCATTCAAGCGGGTCTGCCCAATCATGTTGAGTTGCTGGAGCTCAGCGGGAGGTTGCAGAGTCTGTGGCGCAAGGTTCTTGGCAGCCCCGCTGCGTTGGCCAGGCGTCCTACACCGGCCAACCAAAAAAACACAGTGCGGCACACCAGAACTGCGGGAACCGCCGCAGCAAACAGAAACCTATTCGCTAGGCCTCAAGCTCAGCAAGCTGCCGGGTAATCCCAGGACTCAGCTACATTCCACTTACGCATTGGCCTACTTTGATCACCCGCCAGTTCCATCCCGCCGACATCAATTGCCTGAAATCTAAGTCATTTTTTTTTCTCACCAGCCCACCCACCCAGGTTGGAGTCCCTCCTCCTTGCCTTGACGGCGAGTTTCTTAGTCTCATTTCTCCTCCTCTCTGTGCCACTCTCCTGACTCCCAGCCGCCTCTCAGAGGCCGGGACAAAGGAGAGCCGGTGACAAGAGGAGATTCTCTACCCCAACCCGTACTCAGACGACTTGGGGCAGGACTCAACTGTTCCTCCCTGGGCCGTCCTAGGGAGCAAGGGAGAAATCGGTTATCCCCAAAAAAGTCTTCACTCATTAGCAAATAGAAATGAAATTGTCTAAATGAAATCAATTGAGCAAACTCTGTCTGCACCAACAGGGACTGTTGCAAACAGAAAACATGAGAGAAATAAATCCTCTCAGAAAGATTCTGAGGAGATATAGCAAGAGAGCAAAAGAACCAAAGCTGAACGGAGTTCCTGGCTGGTGGTGACCGGTTTCAATCACACCAATTGAACAGGCCCATCCAAATGGCTCGCACGTGCTTGGGTCAGACAGTGCCTGTCCAATCACTGGTCAAACACAGCTGTTCAAGAACTGCTCAATCAGCTTTTTTTGAACAATCAATGCCAGCAGTGAAGCTTACCTCACTCCAAGCTTGCATCAAATAAGGACTTCAGTAATACTCAAGTTTCCACATGCCAACTGCCGGCATTTGAGCAAGTTTTTATTGCAGTGCCTCACCCAGGAGCTGTCCCAGTGCATTTCCACAAGAAATGCTTGACCTGATCAACAAGTGCAACAAAATTGGTAAACTCCATGCAAAACATCTGTACTAATGTGGACAACTTTCCAAAACAATCTGCAGATTGCTATTCCATGCAAAACATTAGTACAAATGTTTTGCGTGGAGATTAGGGATTTTGTTGCACTTGTTGATCAGGTCAAGCACTTCTTGTGGAAAGGCACTGGGAAAAGCTGGTTCAGTTTTCCTCCTTTTGTGCCCTCTGCTCCCTGATGTCACACAAAGATACTGTCCTTTGTATTTTCCGAAATCCCTTTCCCATCTGCCGGTTCCTCCCTGCAGACATCCATTTAAACCATTCCCAGCCTTTCCTGCACCCCAAACTGTGACGCCATGCAACCCTACTACCATCCATTTCTGTTCTCAAATGCAAAAGTACCCAACAGTCACCAACAACCAAAAGGCTTGTTGTCACAAGTGGTTTCCGCGGTTGGTGCTCTAGAGTCTCACTTTTATAATACATCTCACTTTTATAATCCTGCCATTGTGGCAAAACCTTTAGTCTCATTCCTTTTGCCTGTAAAGATTGGGCTTCGCGCATCAAAATTTCACAAATTATCTATTTTTCCTATGTTTTCCCAGGAATAAAAACCCTTGCACTCGGTGAATCAAAAACATAGATATAGCCAATTGATGCCTCTGAGTCAAGTGATGATTTGAGTATAGTGGTGTGTTATTATCATGCCTTGTGCCTGTCATGATTGGGCTTCATGCATCAAAATTTTACCAATTACCTATTTTCCCATGTTTTCTCAGGAAAAAAGACCCTTTCACATGGTAAATCAGAAACTTAGATATGACCAATTGATGCCTGTGAGCCAAGAATTGATTTTAATATATTGTTTTGACAGTATCACACACTTTGCCTGTCAAAATTAGGCTTCACACATCAAAATTTCACAAATTACCTATTTTTCCTGTGTTTTCTCAGCACAAAAGACCCTTGAACATGGTGAATCAAAAACATAGATATGGAAAATTGATGCACCTGAGCCAAGGTTTTATTTTCATATAGTGGTTTGGTAGTATCACATGTTTTGCCTGCAAAGATTTGGCTTCATGCAGCAAAATTTCACAAATTACCTATTTTTCCTGTGTTTTCTCAGGAAAAAAGACCCTTGCACATGGTGAATCAAAAACCTAGATATGGCCAATTGGTGCCTCTGAGACAAGGGTTGATTGGAATATAATGTTGTGGCAGTATCACACCTTTTGCCTGTTAAGATGTGGCTTCACGCATTGAAATTTCACAAATTACCCTCTTTTTCTGTGTTTTCTCATGAAAAAAGACCCTTGCACACAGTGAATCAAAACCATAGATATGGCAAATTAATGCCTGTGAGCCAGGATTTGATTTGCATAAAGTGGTGTGGTAGTATCATGTGTTTTGCCTGTCAAGATTTGGCTTCACCCATGAATATTTCACAAATCACCTTTTTTTTCTGTGTTTTCTCAGGAAAAAAGTGCCTTGCACATGATGAAACAAAAAACAATAGATATAGAAAATTGATGCCTGTGAGCCAAGGTTTGATTTATATATAGTGGTGTGGTAGTATTGCGTGTTTTCCTGTCAAGATTTGGCTTCACACATCCAAATTTCACAAATGACCCACTTTTTCTGCATTTTCTCATGAAAAAAGACCCTTGCACATGGGGAATCAAAAACATAGATATGGCCAATTGATTCCTGTGAGCCAAGGTTGAATTTTCATATAGTGGTGTGGTAGTATCATGCCTTTGCCGGTCAAAATTGGGCCTCACGCATCAAAATTTCACAAATTACCTATTTTTCCCGTGCTTTCCCAGGAAAAAAGACCCTTTCACATGGTGAATCAACAACATAGGTATGGAAAATTGATGAATCATAGTCAATTTTTGATTTGCATAAAGTGGTGTGGTAGTATCATGCCATTTGCCTGTCAAGATTTGGCTTCACACATCAAAATTTCACAAATGATCTACTTTTCCCACGTTTTCTCAGGAAAAAAGACACTTGCACACGGTGAATCAAAAACATAGATATAGCCAATTGATGCCACTGAATCAATTGATGATTTCCACATAGTGGTGTGGTAGTATCATGCCGTTTGCCTGTCAAGATTGGGCTCAGGCATCAAAATTTCACAAATTCCCTATTTATCCCGTGTTTTCTCAGGAAGATATACCCTTGCACATGGTGTATCAAAAACATAGACATATCCAATTGATGCCTCCTGTGAGCCAAGTTTTGATTTTCACATAGTTGTGTGGTAGTATCATGTGTTTTGCCTGTCAAGGTTTGGCTTTGCACATGGAAATTTCCCAAATTACCCGTTTTTTCTGCTTTTTCTCAGGAACAGAGACCCTTTCACATTGTTAATGAAAAATGAAGATATGGCCAATTGATGTATCAGAGTCAAGGGTTGATTTGCATATAGTGGTGTGGTAGTATCATGTCTTTGCCTGTTGAGATTTTGCTTCACACATCAAAATTTCACAAATTACCCATTTTTCCTGTGTTTTCTCACAAAAAAAGACCCTTGCACATGGTGAATCAATGGATTTTTCATGCACAAAGCCCAATCTTGACAGGCAAAAGGCATGATACTGCCACACCACTATATGCAAATGAAACCTTGGCTCACAGGCATCAATTGGCCAAATCAATGTTTTTGATTGACCATGTGAAAGGGTCTTTGTTCCTGAGAAAATGCAGAAAAAATGGGTAATTTGTGAACTTTTGATGCGTGAAGCCAATTCTTGACAGGCAAAAGGCGTAATTTTACAACACCACTGTATGTCAATGAAAACCTGACTCAGAGGCCTCAATTGGCTATATCTGTGTTTTGATTCACCATGTGCAAGGGTCATTTTTCCTGAGAAAACACAGGATGAATAGGGAATTTGTGAAATTTTGACGCGTGAAGCCCAATCTTGACAGGGATAAGGCATGATACTATCACACCACTACATTCAAATCAAACCTTGGCTCGCAGGCATGAATTGGCAATATTGTTTTTTCTGATTAATCATGTTCAAGGGTCTTTTTTGCTGAGAAAACACAGGAAAAAGAGGTAATTTGTGAAATTTTGATGCATGAAGCCAAATCTTGACAGGCAAAAAACGCAATCATACCACACCACTATATGAAAATCAAACCTTGGCTCACAGGCATCAATTGTCTATATCTTTTTTTTTTTCACCGTGTGAAAGAGTCTTTTTTCCTGAGAAAAGGTAGAAAAAAAGGGTGATTTTTGACATATTCATGTGTGAAGCCAAATCTTGACCGGCAAAACACGCAATACTACCACAAAACTATATGAAAACTAGAGTTCAAGGCGGCTGTGCCGCTGCAGGGGCTGAACTTGAAATGATGGGGCAAGTTGATGAACTAAGGTTTAAGATCAAATTTCATTTGAAACTTCTCCCCTTTTTCTCCATTGCTTGTGAATCATTGCAATCCACTGGTAATTTTTCCTTTGCAATTTGGGCCACTTGCACTACCAGTTCCATCATGTGAAAGCTCACAGTCTGTGAATCTGTTCCAGATCTTTTTTTTCATTGGTAGGGGCAATATACTAAGCTAGTTTTAGCCACCATAATACATCTCAAACTAAGGTCATGAGAATTTTTTGTCCACCTTTTGAACCACAACAAGCCACAAAAGGCAATAGATAATTCTGGTCTAGATTACCAACTAGCACATAAAGAAAAAAAAGAGAGAGGGGTACATAGGTAACATGATTAGAGGGGTAAGAGGGAAAGGGGATAAAAGGGTAAAAGAAGAAACCTGTCATATTCATCATTTTCTTCACCGCAAGAGAGCCAGAGGATGCAACCAGATGGCCCATCCAGCTTTTTCATATAGTGCCCCCCAAAAAAAGTTCAACATTCCACCAGTGGGGCCTGAATATTCTCCCAATTCTTCCTCCTTGCCTGCACCATCCAAGCTCACATCCTTATAGTATTTCTCCAGCACCACCAAACCCTTTGCAACAGCCCCACCACGCACCAGCTTACCAGGGACTCCCATCCCAGTCCACCAGCTTGTGCCCAAGCAGGAATAGAGCCAGGTGCAGCTTTGCAATCATCTTCATCACTCTGAGTTGCAGCAGCAGAGTGGGGAGGTGGGGGTAGTGCAGCTCCAAGATCCAATCTATTCATTGCCTTGTGTTAACACACATGTATATATCAGGGAGAGAGGCAGAGGGGAAAGACCAGGATGTGACACGGGAACAGTCAACAAAGAGATAATCAGTGTAGTGCCAGTTGGCGAGTGCACATCTTCCAGTGTCTGTGCATGGCACACAAGTGCCTTGCTTGGATGAGCCTGATTTTTGTAGGAGGTGCTAGGGGGAGATCAGATGGGGGTAGACTGACCCGTGGGGGGAGGCTTGCTGGATGAACAGCAAGTCAAGCTTGTGGTCAAGTCATCAAGGCCGCAGCAATGGTGGTGGTGTTGCTTAGCATGCACACTGCCACTGACGTTGGCAGTTTTTCTATGCAGGACACATGCTATCAATTGAACATCCTCATTGCTATGATCATCTTCATTATCCTGCCCATTTTTTTTTGGGACCATCAAAACCCAAGGAGGTGAGCCAAAAAGAGTCAATGGCCCTGCGCTGCTTCTCAACCACCCGCGCTGGCTTGTCCTAAGGAACAACCACATTGATGGGAGTCTTTCCATTTGTCCAGCAGCTTCAGTTTCTCGGGGGTCCAGTAGGACTAAACCATTCAAGACAAGAAAAACAACATTGCCAATCTCCTTTTTTTGTACATTTTTTTTCTTCTTCCAGCAAGCGAGTGAAATGGAAGCCAGAAAGCGGACCCACCAAACCCGTTTGTAGTGTATCCAATCATCTCCGCCCACGCCAAAGACTCAAGCTTTTCCTGTGCTGCTGATTTAGACCGGTTTGAGAATTGCCCATTTTTCCGTTTGGAGACTTGTGGGTGATCTGCACAGCGTTTCTGGCAATGAACCAGGTGATTAAGGTGTGCAGATGCGCGAGATAGTCCAAAGTTGGCTCGGATGGTTTTTGCTGTTGTTGCTCTACATTTATGGAGTTGTTGGCTAGTGCTGAGGTTGCTTCGCTTGCATGTTTATGTGCCTTGATGAACCAGATCAGCCGGCTTGCTTTTTGTTGATTTTTGAGGGGGAAGAGGGTGGACCATTTTATTAAAACAATAGCACGGATAGATTTTGCGTCAGCTCAAATCTTACACATGCCATGTCAAAACATAGTCTTTGAGATAACAAGCTGGGGTTCCCAGGGCTTTTTTCCCTTCTTTCTTCTTGTACTCTTCCTTGCTTACTTAATGTGTTCCCCTGTTTCTTTTTTGCTTTCTTGTTGAGTGCTAGCATATCATCTCTCAATGTGATCTACAGAAAATAGAAAAAGAGAGCAAAGGTCTTAATTTCAAATGGTGAAGTTATTCAATTCATGGATGAGATCGGGCAGGCGATGAGAGAAGTTTGAGTGAGGGACTGACTGACTCTGTTGATCTGTTTAGCTCCTCAAGAGTGCGTGTGGAGCTTGGAGAGCACGGCTTCCCCTTCCTTGCTCTGTTGTTTCAGATGCTCAACTTGAACCAAGCAGACATCAGTCAACAAAAGCAATGGGGTGACGGTGGCATTGGCCTTGCTGGGGACAACATCCCAAGATGATGGGGGCGGAGGTGACGAGTGAGAAGGGGAGGGCAAAGGGCAAAGTTTGGTTTAGAGAGATATCGGTAGCTTCCTGATTGAGATCCTCTGCATTCAATTCCCGGCCGCTGAGACGCAAGCTCCGCCTTGGTGCATGCCTCAGAATAACTTCAGGGAGAAGGTATACCTGCTCACCGAGCTGGTACCAGCCCAGCGAACAGGTATACCTGCTCACCGAGCTGGTATCTGCCCAGCAAGCAGGTATACCTGCTCACCAAGCTGGTACCAGCCCAGCAAGCAGGGGCCAAGATGGCCAGGGCAACCAGGATCCTTCTGAGCGACTGGGTGAGAAACAAATGAGATGAGCTTGATGGCCACAAGTGCTCGACACAAAGGAACACTGGAGGAATGACACTTCCCAGCAGACTGGCCCGGGCATGGGGATGAGAAGGGCTGCCCTGCAAAGTAGAGGTTATTTGCTGAGCTGGGACATTCAAGTGGGAGAAATGAAGATCAGAACAACAAATGTTTCTAGCCAGCTATAATTGGCGCTGGTACCTGGCTACAATTGCTCGTGCTACAGCGAGTAGAGCACAACCGTTTCTGGCGTCAGTTGGTCATTCATAATAGGGTACAGCCCAAACGTCATGTTGATGGGAAGTAGTTGAGTGGAAAACAGAAGTGGGCTAGGAATTTGCAACAGGGCTTGCTTTTACGCCGCGGAAGTGGAAAAGAGAAGTGCTTCCTGCTGTCCATGTCCAGATGTATGTATGTTGAGGGGAGGGGTGAGATGATCCTGTCGTCAATGCGTTGGTAGTGTGGACTGATCACTCACACAACAGGAGCCATGTCAAGTAAACGGATTGAGCAACGGATAACCTCATCAAGTAGCAAGGGAGCAAGTGCAAACAGGAGCCAGCATGCATTATAAAAGGCCATCTCTGAGGGGTATGAGGGCAAGAGTGCGCTTTGCTCTCTTCCCTGACTGCCCCTACTCCGACTAAGATTAGGCTGCACTTTTGTAGTTACCCATGACCGTCCCTTTTTGCTTGTTGCTCCAGCACACGCTTGGGGGTCAACCCGTGGCACTTAGGTGTTTGGGGGTTAAAATTCACATTGTTTTTTTTTAAAAAAAAACAGCAAAGTGCAAGGGGAACCCATGCATTTTCCTTCCGCAAAAGCGTGATTTTAATAAACTTGGATCAAACCTTGGCTCACAGGCATCAATTGGAAGTATCTATGTCTTTGATTCACCATGTGCAAGGGTCTTTTTTGTGAGAAAACACGGGAAAAATTGGTAATTTCTGAAATTCTGATGCGTGAAGCAAAATCTTTACAGGCAAAAGGCGTGATAATATCACACCACTATATTCAAATCAACCCTTGACTCTGACACATCAATTGGCCATATCTAAATTTTTCATTCACCATGTGAAAGGGTTTTTGTTCTTGAGAAAAAGCAGAAAAAATGGGTAATTTGGGAAATTTTCATGTGCAAAGCCAAATCTTGACAGGCAAAACACATGATACTACCACACAACTATGTTAGAATAAAACTTCGGCTCACAGGAGGCATCAATTGGCTATATCTGTGTTTTTGATTCACAATGTGCAAAGGTTTTTTTTCCTGAGAAAACATGGGATAAAAAGGGAATTTGTGAAATTTTGATGCCTGAAGGCCAATCTTGACAGGCAAAAGGCATGATACTACCACACCACTAGATTCAAATCAATCCTTGGCTCACAGGCATCAATTGGCCATATCTACATTTTTGATTCACCATGTGCAAGGGTCTTTTTTCCTGAGAAAATGCAGAAAAAACGGGTAATTTGTGAAATTTTGATGTGTGAAGCCAAATCTTAACATGCAAAACACGCAAGAATACCACACCACTATATAAAAATCAAACCTTTTCTCACAGGCATCAATTTTCTGTATCTATTTTTTGTTTCACCATGTGCAAGGGTCTTTTTTCCTGAGAAAACACTGAAAAAAAGGTAATTTGTGAAGTATTCATGCATGAAGCCAAATCTTGACAGGTAAAACATGTTATAATACCACACCACTATATCAAGAATGAAAATTGACTCACAGATATCAACTGTCCATATCTATGTTTTTGATTCACCATGTGCATGGGTCCTTTTTCATGAGGAATGACAGAAAAAATTGGTAATTTGTGAAAGTTTGATGTGTAAAGCCAAATTGTGACAGGCAAAAGGCATGATACTGCCACACCACTTGATGAAAATCAGCCCTTGACTTGAAGAAATCAATTTGCCATATCTATGTTTTTGGTTTACTATGTGCCAGGGTCTTTTTGCCTAGGAAGACGCAGGAAAAATAGGTAATTTGTGAAATTTTGATGCGTGAAGCCAAATCTTGACAGGCAAGACACATGACACTACCACACATCTATATGAAAATCAAAGCTTGGCTCAGGGGCATCAATTTGCCATATCTATGTTTTTGTTTCACCATGTTCAAGGGTCTCTTTTCCTGAGAAAACACAGGAAAAATAGGTAATTTGTGAAATTTTGATGTGTGAAGCCCAATCTTGACTGTCAAAATGTGTGATACTATCACACCTGTCAGCCTTAGAGACAAAACTGTTTCCCAAAAAGCTTGAACAATGTCCTCTCCAGATTCCCCTCATTTTTCTGATCATTTTCATCTCTTATTGTCCATAGTTGTGATGTGTAATTGAGGAGTAATTACACCTTGAACATCTATTATTTTCTAAGTTCAAACCATATTGAATATATGCATTTCAATCAACAAGGTTGACCATTTTTTCAGCTGGCTGAATGAAAAACTTCATCATCACTCAGAACCACCAACTTAGAAGAATCAGACAACTCTGGACAACATCACTCCTCACTACTCAATCAACACAGATTCCATCACATCCCTACATTGTCGTGGTCATTTGGTGTCATCTGATTGAATAGTAAGCAGCTTGTTCCAAGTTCTCTCTTCCTTCAAAGTTCTTCTGAGCTCTTGATCTTTTCATCCATCCTGCTCATCTTCTTCTCCAATCAAATAAAGAACAAAACCAATAAACATATCATCTGTGCTTCTGTGGACTGCTGCTAAAATCCACATAGGTTTCCTGCTACACAACCTTTGCCAGTTTCCTTTGGCATAAAAAAGTAAGGCAGTCTTTGACTGGACCTTCTCTGTTTCTTAAGAGAAGAGGGGTTAAGCTTAGCTGCCCTTAAACCATCCTCCTTTAAGGAGAGAACCAGAATAGCCCATAGAAGGCCAAAGATCATCATATTCATAGTTATAGCCCTATTCTTCTTCCTCTCCTTCTTCCTTCTCTACTTCACAATAGTTGTCCTCTCCTTATCCTTTCTGGAATCAACTATTGTGCTCCCCTTTCTTGCGTCCTGTTGTCACATAAGAGACCCAGGCTCACAACACCACTATGTAAATCAATCCTTGGCTCACAGGCATCAATTGATAATATCTTTGTTCCTGATTCACCATGCGAAAGGGTCTTTTTCCTGAGGAAAACATGGGAACAATAGGTAATTTGTAAAATTTTGATGCATGAGGCCCAATCTTGACAGGCAAAAGGCATGATACTACCACACCACTATACTCAAATCATCACTTGACTCAGAGGCATCAATTGGCCAAATCTATTTTTTTGATTCACCATGTGCAAGGGTCTCTTTTCCTGAGAAAACATGGGAAAAATAGATGATTTGTGAAATTGTGATGCGTGAAGCCAAATCTTGACATGCAAAAGGCATGATACTACCACACCACTATTTGCAAATCAACACTTGACTCAGATTTATCAATTGGCCATACCTATGTTTTTGATTCAACTTGAGCAAGGGTCTTTTTTCCTGGGGAAACACAGGAAAATAGGCAATTTGTGAAATTTGGGTGTGTGTGAGGCCCAATCTCGACAGGCAAAAGGAATGATACTACCACACCACTATATGAAATTCCAACCTTGAATCACATGCATCAATTGGGAATATCCATGTTTTTGATTCCCCATGTGCAAGGGTCTTTTTTCATGAGAAAATGCAGAAAAAATGGGTAATTTGTGAAATTTTGATGCTTGAAGCGAAATCTTGATAGGCAAACACGCAATACTACCACAAAAACTTTTATAAACCAAGCCTTGGACCACAGGCATCAATATTCTATATCTATGTTTTTGTTTCACCATGTGCAAGGCACTTTTTCCTCAGAAAACACAAAAAAAAGTGATTTGTGAAATATTCATGGGTGAAGCCAAATGTTGACAGGCAAAACATGTGATAATAACACACCACTATATGAAAATCAAATCTTGGCTCAAAGGCATTAATTGGCCATATCTATGTTTTTAATTCACCGTGTGCAAGGGTCTTTTTTCATGAGAAAATGCAGAGAAAGAGGGTAATTTGTGAAATTTTGATGCGCAAAGCCACATCTTAACAGGCAAACGGCTGCATGAGACTGCCACACCACTATATGCAAATCAACCCTTGACTCAGAGGAATCAATTGGTCATATCTATGTTCTTGATTGACCATGTGCAAGGGTCTTTTTTCCTGGGAAGACACAAGAAAACTAGATAATTTGTGAAATTTTGATGCATGAAGCCAAATCTTGACGGGCAAAACATGTGTTACTACCACATCACAATACAAAAATCAAAACTTGGCTCACAGGCATCAATTGGCCATATCTATGTTTTTGTTTCACCATGTGCAAGGGTCTTTTTTCCTGAGAAAACACAAGAAAAATAGGTAATTTGTGAAATTTTGGTGTGTGAAGCCCAATCTTGACCGGCAAAATGTGTGTACTACCACACCACTATGTGCAAATCAATCCTTGTCTCACAGGAATCCATTGGTAACATCTAGGTTTCTGATTTACCATGTGAAAGGGTCTTTTTTCCTGAAAAAACAAGGGAAAAATAGGTAATTTGTGAAATTTTGACATGTGAAGCCACATCTTGACAGGCACAAGGCATTATACTCAAGGTTTTGCCACAATGACAAGACTTTCAAAGTGAGACTATGGAGGACCAACCGTGGAAACCACTTGTTACAACAAGCCTTTTGGTTGTTGGTGGCCTTGGAAAGTTGTCCAGATTAATACAGATGTTTTGCATGGAGTTTACCAATTTTGTTGCACTTGTTGATCAGGTCAAGCACTTTTTTGTGGCAATGCACTGGGACAGCCCCTGGGTGAGGCACCACAATAATAACTTCCTCAAATGCCTGCAGTTGACATGTGGCATCTTGAGTATCACTGAAGACCTTTGTTGATGCAAGCTTGGAGTAAGGTAAGCTTCACTGCTGGCATTGATTGGTCAAACGCGTCTGGTTGAGAAGTTCTTGAACAGCCGTGTTTGACCAGTGATTGGACAGGCACGGTCTGACCAAAGCCCGTGCCAGCCAGTTGGATGGGCCTGTCCAATAGGTTTGACTGCAACCAGCAACGCTGCAACAAATACAATACATGTATTTGTATTTTACTGTATTGCAATGAAATGTATTGCCAATACAATGTATTTGTATTGTATTCATCCCACAATACAATACATTGTATTTCCAGAGATTTGTATTGGCAGCCCAATACAATACCTCTTTTTTGGATTTCTTTATTGAAAGGGCCAATACAATACAGATACATTACAAATACATCTGAAATGTATTTATGAGCTTGCCGTGATGTGAAGTGGCCGGACTGGGCCCCTGTCCAGATCACCACCTTTCCCTGCCCGCGTGCCATAGACCTGCTGTCTGGTCCCATTAGACATGAGGTCATACGATCAACCGGACAACCTCAATAATTGACCCAGCCAGCCGTCGATCTCTTGGATTTCAAATCACTGACCCTTATTCTCGGCTTGTCATGGCTCGTTCTCCCACTTCCTCACCTGGTTTACGACCTCGTTCAAGCTCTAGTACTCTTCTGAATCGTTTTCCATCTCGGCAATCTACCCGGATTATCACTCCTGCCAAGATTCATGGGAATTACATACATACAAGCAATGAAAATTGCCGATCCAGCCGCCAAGGAACTCAGGATACCTCTGAAATCAATCTCGGACCTTCCACACAGAACACCCCAATCAAAAAACGCCGCAAGCAAGTCTCAGGCCCATCCACCCGTACCATTTCACAATCTAGCAAATCCCGCAAGAGGCCGACTGTTTCAAAACAAAATGCCGACAAACACCAGCGGGTAGAAAACCCAGAATTCAACCAGGGCCTTACCTCTGAATCTGATCCTGACGAGGATACCCGCTTCATGGACCTGACTCAGAACTCGGACCAGGAGAACGCCAAGATCACTGCTAAAGCTCAGTCCAAAAAAACACGAGGAGATATCTTGAGCGAGTTTGACTGTATCAACCTATATTTTTTTCCTCCAGACTATGATAAAGATCAAGTAAGTTGTTTTAAATTTTTATCACACTTTTCAAGCCGTTTTGATGAAAGTATACTCTTTTTTATAGACTACAGGACCAAAGCTTTGCTACAAATGCAAATGGTGCTTGCACATATACAAGAAGGGACCGCATACCAGATCCAACCTATACAAACATTGTGATGGAGCCGCAGGACGTGCACCGTGCAAAGAGAGAAATAGAGCAATCAAGAACAGGGCCCGCTTACCAGTTACCGTGAAAGAAAAGGACACCCAAACTAAGAAACAAGCGGCGTTAGATAAGCTTGTCGGGTCTTCAAACTTTGAAAACCGGACCTTGAACCAGATTCTTGTCATGTGGCTCATGGAATTGGCGCTTCCTTGGATCAGGCTCAAAGATGCTCTCCTGTCTATCTCGTTCAGCTATGCTTGAGACAATGTCAAGTTGTATTCATGCACATGGGCGGCCACGGAAGCCCATAGGCTTTACATCAACTTACAAAAGAAGGTCATTTCAAGCCTTGCGGTACGTTATCACCCATGAACATCCCATTGTTGTACTTATATTCATCAAGCTTTTTCTTCAATTTTCCCTCTTCAAACTAGTTGCTTAAGTCAAAAATCACTCTCATTCACGACGTATGGACAACAAAAGGAAATCATCATGCCTTCATTGGTATTGCTGCTGCGTATGTTTCTGAAGACTGGGGTTTTTGCATCTGCCACCTTGGTTTGAAGTACATATCCTGGACGCACAAGGGTAAGTATGTTGCTGTCCCTTTTGCAAATGTTATCACCAAGTCATCGCTCCACAAAAAGATAAGTCCATTTGCTTTTGAATTTTCATTCTCCTATTGATTCCAATCTAAACAACTTTCCTCTATTACATCCTAGCTCAAACAACTGATTCAGGTTCCAACAATCGCACAATGACGGCTGAGGTTGACCGCCTAATTTACAAAAAAACTGGGATCAATCCAAACCTGAGCTCAAATCACATACACTGCATATGTCACAAGATTGCGCTTATTTTGACGGCTGGTCTCAAGGCAATCAATACCAACCCAGAGGGCTTAACTCGGTCTTGAAAAAGTACCCTTGGCTTTGTTCCAGCTCTCATGCCAATTTTGGAAGAGTCCGGGGAGAAAGACGATACTGCTCCAACCAACACTTTTGCATCAGATGACAAGGAACTTGACAAGGAAGGTGACCAGGGATCGGGCAAAGACACCGATTTGAACAAAGAAACAAAATCACCTGATAATTCCTCAGGTAGCGGTCAGAAACTCTTGGCTATACTGAAGAAGATTGATTTCGTCATCCAACGTATCACATCCTCAGCTTCAAAATGTTTGGAGTTTGACGTATGGCGTAAAAAGCTTGACGAAAATGGGCCAAATCTTATTGCCGGGTACGGGATTCAATGGAATGTTAAATGGCAGAGCCAAGATCGTGCTTACCGGGTTCAGAATGTTGTGAACAAGCTAATTGAGAATGAGAAAGACCGGCAAGAAAGAGATGGCGGGAAGAATTTCTTTCAAAATTATGTGATCTCCTTGGGGACTGGGAGGTTCTGAAGCGTCTTAATGATATTCTTGGGGTTAGTATTTCCCCTTTTTCATGTCTTCATTTTTGCTTCTGTCTTTCAACTAATTGTTAAATATACAGGAATTCTATTTCATCACAAAAAAAATGGAAGGTGACTACTCATTGGCAGGCCTGGTACTGGTGGAATACTATGGCATAAAAGATTTTCTTCAAAAACAAATTTTCTCCTGTGTTGAACAAGAATTTAAAGGAATGTTGGAGAAGATGATAGAAAAAACTGACACCTATCTTAACGAGGCATTGTCATGCGATTCAATACTCCTTGCCACAATGTTAAACCCTTCCTATTGGCTGGCCATCTTTGAACTCTACTTCCCTTCTTGCCATTGCTATGCCAAACGATTGATTCAACAACAATACAATGAACGAAAGGCTGAACTTGCTTGCGATTCCAACTCAAGGGCAGTTTCTCCACTGGTTGCATTTCAACAAGAACCAACCAACCATCGCCGTCCCATTGATGACATCAATTTATTCCCGCTGCAAGACAAAGACATCATTAACAATGAGTTAGCTATATATCTCAGTGGAACTCATAAAAATCTTCCATCACAGGCTGGCCAGTGTCTTGAATGGTGGAAAGTAGGCAATATCTACCTAATGATTTTTATATTTTGATTTATTGCTCACGTTCAAAATTTTGTTCAGGAACACTGCAAGGACTTTCCAATATTGGCTTCGTTGGCTAAGGATTACTTGGCTTGCTCAGCGACCTCAGCAAGTGTTGAACAATGCTTCTCAGCCGCCTCCGACATTTGTGGCCGTGATTGAGGCAGCTTGGCACCTAGAACCATTGAGAGATCTGTGAGTTCCCATCAGTGGCTGCGGCAAGGATTCAAGGCCGACGGCGACTTCAAAATGGCTCAGGGTATCATTTCTCAAGCATTTTTAGAATCAGAAGAGTGTAAAACCAAAATAGCTGTTGATTCAGGCTCAGCTCAGCCTTAGTAAAATTTCTACATTTTTATTTTTTTGAGTATTTCCAACAAAGTTGATTTCCCTTTTCCCCTGTAATTACCCTCTCACAAATTATTTTTTATGCTATCTACAAGTGTAACATGCATTAGGTGTTGGTATCATTGGTTTCTGAGGGAGAACCCCCCACAAAAACTCCCACTGATACTGTATTTGTATTGTGTTTTTTACCCAATACAGCCCCAATCTTTTTCAATTCATGTATTGGCTAGACCAATACATTGTATTTTTATTGTATTGGGGTGCCAATGCAATACAAGATACATGAGAAAAAATGTATCAAAACAAAAATACAGTGCACTGTATATTCAGATGCAATAAATGTGATGACACAATACATGGCACAGATGAAAAACACAAAAAAAAAAAAAACAATACGCTGTATATGCAGATACAATACGCGTATTGTATTTGTTGCAGCGTTGATTGGAGGCCAACTCGGACTGAAAGGCAGGTGGAGACGCGGTGTCATGATCATTGTTGCTTTGGTCCGAGTCCAAAACCCAGACCTCCGGGGATGATAACTGACATGTCAGAATGCCGCTCGTGGGGTCCTGTTGCTTGCCATTGATCCAAGATGAGTATTGAGTGTTAGTACAACATGCAATCGTCCGGATACATAAAAAACACTCACCGATATTTCCAAGATTGTGTACGGCATATCACGCACTTCGGTGTGGCTCATCCAGATTTTGATGACCATATTGGCGTGGATGGTGGCACGCAACACCTGAGCAAGAAACGCTTCAACGTATTGGGTGTGGCAAAGCAGCACACCTTTACTTGGAACGCTGCCGGGCTCGCGGATGGAGTAGTACCAATGAAGTACACCTGTGTCATCCGCGTACCTTGCAATTTGTTCCAGCGGGTAGTGGTCGGTATTGGCACGGAGATCATCAAACACCATTGTCTTGAAGTTCTCCTTCAGCCAATCAGCCTCAATTTCCACGACTTGCCCAATACGCGGTGATTTGAAGCGGGCTAAATAACCACACAGAGATTGGAGTTCAGTTATTTGAGCGTAAAGGCAATATTGGAGATAAAAGCGGAACTTGGGTGGCCATGCGGGTTGATCTGCGCTCATTCTGGATGGGTTGTTCACTTGTTTCTGCACGCCGAAGTCTTTCTTTCTCCTTGCTTTTTGATCAGACAGGACAAGGCAACGCAGTGCTCATTGGAAATATTATATTGGTCTGAAAAACCACAAGAAAACCACAAATAGACATTTGATAGACCTGATCCCAATTACATTTGACAAGCGTACAATCCCATGAGACTTCTCATGGAGTTGTATGGGTTTAAAGTCTCTTTCTGAAAAAAACGTTACAAAACAGTTCCCATAAACTTTTTGTTTTGCCGTGGTGTAGATTTGCTAGTAGAGAAAGAAGAAACAGGTTGTGGTTCATTGTATACATGACAAAAAGATGATAATTTACTTTTAGTGGTTATGGATTTGCACATTATTCAACAAGTTTTACAACCTTCTAGTCTAACAGGAGTAATTCCACCATCTTCATTTGAGTTCTTTCTGGATTTTTCTGGTTTTGGTCCACTTGGATTGGTGATTGGTTGAACTGTTTCAAGGTATTCACGCCTGACCTTCTGTTCTTCAAGTTCTGCTTCTCGTTCTAATTGGGCAAGTCGCACTTTGATCCGCTCCTCATCCTTGATCACACCTTGATACATTGCCTTTTGGAATTAAATTACAGAGTAATAAGCTCATGTTTCACTCTCAGTTTACCCAGAGTGTATTTTGTTTTCCATTTCAATTTTTTTTTTAATTTGGATGAGGCAGAAATGTCAAAGACTTACATCTCTTTCTGATGTTTGTAGGAAATGTACACCCCAAACAGTCAGTCCAGTGACTGATGAGGTCAATAGCAGTGTTAGCTTTGCTGCTCTTGACATTTAGTATAAAATTTTATATATTATACCAGTGAAAAAAAAACTTCTGAGCTATGAGGTTTATCTGTTTAATACTATTTAACTGGTCTCAGAAATTTACCATGAATAGGCCAAATGAAGTTAATCACACTTAATTAGACCTATTTCCCCACATGCATTGTTGCACACTGCAAGGAAACCATGCTCAACTGCTGCCATTTGAGGTGCATTACACTCATGTTTTACTCAAGTTTCACCCTTGATGCGCAGTGAAATGGTAGCCTTACATCAATAGTTCCCATGGATGTAGCTGAAGCTGTAACTCCAGATGTGAATTGGGCTTGGTGTCCAATGGGCCTCCTGGACCCACTTGGGTCTGGGCCTCACTTGATTGGAATTTTTCCTGTCTAGGCCCAACCCAAGTCAACCAATATCAAATTAGCTTTGGGTTGGTTCTTGTTGGGCTGACCCCCCAGAGTCAAGATTCTGATGCAAGCACTACTTGAAGAGAATTGTCAACTATGGAGAATAGTGCTCTCATAGCTGCAAATGGCAGAGTAAGATAAAAGCAATTATCTTAATGCTTAAATAGTCCCTTCTCCCAGGTACACATGACTTGCATGGTCACTGGTTCAAGTCCCACCAAAACCAACTTCTATATCTCATTTCTTACCAATTATACTTTTTATTTATACACATATTTGTATATATCTACTATACTTATGTATTTGTATATATCTACTATACTTATGTATTTGTATATATTTACTATACTTATGTATTTGTATATTTCTACTATACTTATGTATTTGTATATATCTGCTATACTTATGTATTTGTATATATCCACTATACTTATGTATTTGTATATATCTATATATATTAGCTATTCAACTTTGTTTCATATTTGTGATTATCCACTGGGGAATATTCTCTTAACAAGAATACACCCTTCTAATGATCTCACGGAAGGTTATCTCTTCTAGGGTATATTTTTGCAACATGCATATACCCTTTCCTTCCTCCCGTTTTATCCCGTGGATGAGGTGGAATTTCCTCCCCATGCTACTGCTTCTTCCCCTGTGGTCATATCTATGCAGTGCCAGTGGACCGCAGTGAGCACAAGTGTATAGTGGGAGCAAGGGACAAGAAGCTAAGAAATGAAGAAGACTAATCACCTACATGAGGTGAGACAATGATGAGACAACTAGATGAGTGAGTGCATTGCAAGCAGGAAACAAAAGAAGAAAACAGAGAGAGACAAAGCAAGAAGGAAAGCAAACCTATTAAGCACCAGTGGACCGCAGTGAGCACAAGTGTATAGTGGGAGCAAGGGACAAGAAGCTGCAAAACAAAGAAGACTAATCACCTATCACTACAAACATTTGTAATTTTGCCCAAAGAAAAAACTAATATTTGGGTTAAGCAAAATGTTAACTTTTTTCAACAAAATGGCTCAGTAATAAAAATTGAGCAAAACTGAGCATGCTCAGCAAAAATCTCCTTAAGTTGCCAGAATGAATAAAAATGATTTCTGCTCATTTTGTAAAAAAAAAAAAAAAAACATTGCTGAGCATGCTCAGTATAGCTTATGTTGAATTTTTGAGCTGCTGGGGCAAGAAGGGAATTTTTAAGGATAATGGCACAAGAAGGAGAGTGGTCCTTTTTGGGAAAGGTTCATGGAAAAAGAATGAAAGAACCAATGGATTTTAATTCACTCAACTAGGCTAGCTTAAATAGACTAAGTACAAGTGGTTAAAATGTGGTTTGGCAAAAAATGAATAAAAGACATTTTTGAATAAAAACTGAGAGAAGACAAAATAAGTTCTTGAAAAAGACAAACTTGGACAAAACATCTCATTCTCTTTTAGTTAGGCTAGATGAGTCAGTCAAGATAAAATATTTTGAATCACAGATACTATGAGGCGTTAATTCAAAGTAATCAGTTTTTAAGAATCAGATAATCAGAAAAAGAAGGAAATCATTGAGGAGACATGAGTTGTTGATAAAATAATTCAACACAAAACAAGCTACTAATGACTATAGTTCAGTCCAGATCAGGAAGATTCAAGAAAAGGAAAATGGGGAATAGGACAGAGGGAGACAGAAAGAGGAAAATTCAACAGCTTATTTTCACTTCTGACCATTTTCTGTAAAATTGGGTATATGTTTTTCCAATCCCAATTCCACTTTTTCTTTCTGGGTAGAATTGCAAATGTTTGTAGTGTATATATGAGGTGAGACAATGATGAGAGGACTAGATGAGTGAGGAGAAAAGAAAAGAGAAAACAATGGAGCAAGTATGGAAACTAAGTACAACAAGCTAAACCTAATCTAGCAAGACAAACAAGGTTCCCATACAATCCTCCTCTCCTAAACCTAACCCAATCTGACATCCAGTCAACTCCGGTTAGTCACGTCACTGTCACAATATCCACTCAATGGGGAGGAACCTTTGTCAAGAGAGCTTAAAAGGGAGAGGATTCTATCCCTCAAATCCCCAGCTCACCAATTACAACCTGAAAGTCTTACTACAGTAAGTGGGGTTATCATTGCTTCATTTCTGAATCCACCTATCTCCTCCTCAGCCTTCCTCCTTGACCTTTTGAAATATACTGTTACAATGTGCAACAGTATATTTTTTCCTAATATTAATAAGTATGATTGGCATTGATCCTAGGCCCCAACATCCCTAGAACCGTCACGGGCTAGGAGCAGGCCCCTCTGTACCAATGTAGAGGTGTGGTTGAGCTATTTACTATATAGCTCTTAGATTCAACAGACTGTCACTTTGGAGATGCTGGCTGACAAGAATCCTATCAGCCAGTGCTGTCTAGTTTGCTCCAGGGACCAACCAGTGCCAGCAATGCTGGATCAGATGCTTGCATCTGACTTTACAATGGATGCAGCCATCCAATCCAAACTCAGGTGCTGGGCCACCAAGTAAATTGATAGCCAATTCAAACTTGGTGGCCAAATGCCTGGGCCACAGAATTTGAATTGGTCAATGATTCACTTGGTGGACCCACACCTGAGTTTGAATTGGATATCTGCATTTGATATAAAATTGGATGCAACCATCTGAGCCAGCTTTTCTGGCAGGGAAATCCAACAGTACAATCACTCTCCACAAGTTTTTGCCACAGTGTTGTGAGTTCCAGACTACACTAGGCAATTTTTTTTTTGGAGAGTGACTGTGTACAAATGGACTACATGGACACCAGTGCCAAGGAGAACATCAAGATGGATCCTTGACCTGAACATCACTTGCAAGCAACCACACCCAGGTCTACTAGGTCCAACAAGCTTGAAACAGAAAGCTCAAAACTCCTGCTCCCAAATGCAAATGACATAATGATACAGTTTTACAATTAAAGACGAGAAAACTTAATAAGCAATATATGTATGGTCTGTTAAGCTTGTCTGGGCTGCTTGTTAAGCCAGACCCAAAATTGGTTAAGTGTGTATGTCCACAGTTTGCACAGCCAAGCAGGCCTTAACCACCAGCCCATACAAACTTCACACACCATACAGAAATGAATATTGATTTTTTCCTTATTTATTTTTTGTTGTAGCCTTTGGGCAGCCTGCAACATGATAAATGGGTTTGGGTTGGGCTTCACTCTGGGTATTTTTGACCTGGCCCAACCCGCCTGCTGTTGTCACGAGCAGCGTTGGGCCGGGTGCCCGATTATCATCAGTTGTGATCGTGGCGCATCGTCCGCTGCCCTGTGACAGGCCTTACACAGCCTGTGATTGCTCTGGAAAGGTGAAAGCCTAATTTGACATCCCGCTCGTCACATCATCGCCGCTCCACTCGAACTGAACTATCAAGTACATATTATACTGACTGCATCCATTTCCAACCTCATTTCACTTCTCGGGCCGTCAGGAATTCTCGCTGCTCTCGTCATCCTGAGAAGATGGTAAGCTCATCTCGTCTTTCCATCGCACACTCAATGGGAGTGTTCCTAGGCACTCAATTCACCACTTTCCCTCTCCTAGGCCCCGTCAAAAAAAGCGGGCAAGAAGTCTCAAAAGAATGAATCTAATCGTGATCGGTCTCATGGAGGCGTCGCCAAAGCAGATTGGGCGGATTCTTTTAAAAAGGTCAGTCCTATCAGGTTAGCTCATTAACAGTTTGTCTCCAGATTGGTTTGACTAATCTCTTTACAACGGTCCCGCTTTACATTTCATTCACATTGTTAGAAAGGCGCCGGAGTCTCAGATATGACCCTGCTTAGTACCATCTCCAATGATGCCATCAATGATAATTTGAAAAAACGTTTCGAGAACTCGGAGATATACGTTTGTATCTTATCATTTTACTCTTCTCTGGAGTCAATTTGGTTCTCATCACCAAACTAATTCAAACTTCGTATGCTGGATTGTTAGACTTATATTGGGCACGTATTGATCTCAGTCAACCCGTTCCGGATGCTACCAATCTATGGACCCGATGTATTAAATTCTTACAAAGGCAAAAATCGACTAGAGATGCCTCCACACGTCTACGCCGTAGCCGAGAGCATGTACTACAACATGATGGCTTACTCAACAAATCAATGTGTCATTATTTCTGGGGAATCAGGTCACCTTCACAATCACGCTTTTCCCTCAATCCCTTCATTGCTCTGACTCGCGACTCCTTCTGAACAGGCGCCGGAAAGACGGAAGCAGCAAAGAAAATAATGGAATATATCGCCGCAGTTGCCGGAGAAGAACATGGACAAGCAGGAAAAGGAATTACCGGCGTAAAGGATATGGTTCTTGCCACCAATCCCCTTTTGGAAAGCTTCGGATGTGCAAAAACCCTGCGAAACAATAATAGTAGTCGGCATGGGAAATACCTAGAGATCGAATTTGGTCCCAACGGGGAACCGGTCGGAGCCATGATCACCAATTATCTCCTTGAAAAGGTTACTCTTTAGAAGCAGCCCCTTTGTCTTTTACCCAACTGATTGAATTATTTCTTTCTTTATACAGGGTCGAATTGTTGGACAAATTGATGACGAACGGAACTTTCATATATTTTATCAATTCACCAAAGGCGCCTCGCCGCAACAACGCGAAGAATACGGTATTCAAGACCCATCCGCTTATTATTACACGTCTCGCGCTGGCTGTCTAGATGTACCACAGATGGATGATGTTGATGAATGGAACCAAACTCTACAAGCAATGCAAACGATCGGATTGAGCTCAGACGAACAATCGAACATTCTACGGATGCTAGCTACGGTTCTATGGCTGGGTAATGTCCAGTACGCTGAGAATGAGGAAGGCAACGCGTACGTGGTCGATGAAAGTGTAGTTGAATTTGTTGCTTACTTGTTAGAGGTCGATGTCAACCTGGTCAAGAAAGCTTTAACGAGTCGTACAATGGAGACTCAACGTGGAATGAAGCGCGGAAGTGTTTACGAGGTCCCTTTGAACACAGTTCAAGCAGCGGCTGCCCGTGACGCGCTTGCCAAGGCGGTTTATAACAATCTTTTTGAATGGATTGTTGCTCGAGTCAATATATCCATGAAATCACGAACAGTCGCCTCATACGTTATCGGCGTCCTTGATATTTATGGATTTGAGATTTTTGAGCGTATGTCCACATCAAACTCATTGATAAGTTCACACAATTTCTAATACTCGTTCGGTCTTTCTGCTTTGCTGTTTTGACCTCGTGCTTCCGCGCGCTTTTGGATTTCTGCCGATCTTCTCAGACAACTCGTTTGAGCAGTTATGTATCAATTATGTCAATGAGCGCCTTCAGCAAATTTTTATTGAACTGACTCTAAAGAAGGAACAAGAAGAATACGCTGCCGAACAGATTACATGGACACCCATCAAATTTTTTAATAACAAGATTGTTTGCGATTTGATTGATGAGAAACGACCTCCTGGTATATTCGCTGCCATGAACGACGCTACAGCTACAGCCCATGCCGACTCATCCGCAGCGGACAACTCATTTTCCCAGCGGACGTCTATGCTGGCCAGCAACCCCCATTTTGAGGCGCGTGGGAACAAATTCTTAATCAAGCATTACGCTGGTGATGTCTTATACGACATCCAGGGTATGACCGATAAGAATAAAGATGCTCTTGGCAAAGATCTCTTGGAGCTGGTTCAATCATCTAGTAACTTGTTTATCACCGGTCAACTTTTCACCGAGAGAATAGACGCCAACTCGAAGAAACGCCCGCCCAGCCAGGGTGACAAAATCAAGATGTCTGCAAATGCGCTTGTTGAAAAGTTAATGCGATCTCAGCCTTCCTACATTCGAACTATCAAGCCCAACCAATCAAAATCACCCACTGAGTACGACTCCCCAGCCATTTTGCATCAAATCAAATATTTAGGCTTGCAGGAGAACATCCGAATTAGACGAGCCGGTTTTGCTTATCGGAACACGTTCGAACAAGTCGTTCAACGATTTTATCTTTTGTCTCCAGCGACCTCCTACGCCGGTGATTACATATGGAATGGAGACTCTCGTTCTGGCTGTGAAAAAATCCTAAAAGACGTTGGCATTGCTCGCGAGGAATGGCAAATGGGTACCACTAAAGCTTTTATCAAAAATCCCGAGACGGTGAGCTAAGTCTTAAATAAAACGACGATTCGCTGGTTTACTTATGAATCGGACAGCTTTTTGCCCTTGAGCACATGCGTGACCGATACTGGCACAATATGGCAGGGAGAATACAAAGAGCGTGGAGAAACTTCATAAGATATCGACACGAATGTGCGACACGAATTCAACGAGCCTGGAGAAACAATAAAGAAGGAATCGTTTATCTTCAATTACGTGATGCTGGCCATCAGGTTCTCGGAGGTAGAAAGGAACGCCGGAGATTTAGCTTACTCGGATCACGCAAATTCCTTGGCGACTACTTGAATGTCGGCGGCCTTGACGGCAAGATCAAAAAAAGTGCATTAGGGGAGATGCTTTACAGTAAGATGGGTTTGAGCTCCAGTGAAAGAGTAATTTTCAGTTGCAAGGCCCAGATCTTGGTATCTAAATTGGGACGTTCGAGCAAACTATCACCCAGATTCTTGATTTTAACGGATCGCGCAGTCTACATATTAATCACTCAACTAGTAGCCGGCAATGACGGCCAAAAGCGTTCAGAGACGCTTGTCGAGCGAAAGATCAATGTGTCTGTGATCAATTCTGTTGGGGTATCTCACCTGAGGGATGATTGGATAGTTAGTAATCACCTTTCAGAACTTGGTTTCTGCGAGGAATCAGCTAACTCTCATTTGTACTTTTAGGTTCTAAACGTCAGCAACTCAGAAGAACAGGATCCACTTTTATCATGCGTGTTCAAAACGGAGCTCATTGCTCGTTTGAAGCAATTGCAAGGCTCGCTGACCGTAAACATAGGCCCGACGTAAGTCTCCTTTGGGAATGGTGATATGTGTCTCGGGGTCGGGGTGAATCTTTTTAACTTGGTGTTTTAACAGGATATCATATCGGAAGAAAAAAGACAAGATGGCCGTGATAAAATTTCAAAAAGACGAGAGTATCCAACGAGGAGACGTTTACAAGAGTCACACCGTATCGGTGCCTTCTGGGCTACCGGGTACAAGCTTATCTTCCCCGTTCCCCAAGAAGAAGCCCGGCGTGGTCCGGCCAATCACCAGTGGCAAGTTGCTGCGAAAAGGTGGTCCTTCAGATAATGTGGGAGATTTTTCTTCCGTGTTGCCTAATTTTTTCTTGTCACTTTCAAAGCTGATTTTTTTTTTTTTTGCAGAAACCACGACCGCAGGCTCGCCCCGCTCCTCAGGCCCGTCCTCTCCCTGGTGGAGGGGCCAAAGCGCCTGTTGCACCTGTGTTGAAATCTGCCAGTGGGCCACCCCCACCCCCACCTCCACCACCCGGAGTCTCAAACTATCCAGGCCGTGCACCGCTTGCTGCATCGGGCTTCAAAGCTGCCGGTGGGGCTCCAGCCCCACCGCCGCCGCCGCCGCCACCCCCGCCTGTGTCGTCAAACTCTTCAGCTCGGGCACCTACTGCCAAACCCTCGGCTGCTGTAGCTCCTGTGAAAGCCCCGCCCCCGCCACCCCCCAGCGAACCAGAGGTGGCTCTATATTTAGCGTTGGTGTAGTTCCCAAAAACAGAATTCCCAAATTCCCTTAACTTACATGTCGCTTACATGTATTTTCTCTCAATTAAATTTTGCAGTATCTGCGCATTCGAAACTGAAGAAGAAGGCGAGATAGGTTTAGCTAAAGGTGACTTGGTTGAAGTTATACAAGAAGGTGAGATGGCAAGTCCATTTTTGATGGAGAACTTAAAATTGATATGGATGGAACTTTGTTGGCAGCGGACAACGGCTGGTGGCTAATCAAAAAAGGCACTGAGCAAGGTTGGGCGCCGTCAAATTATTTACAACTTGAGCCTCGACCTCCGGCCGCACCCAACCGACAAGCTGCACGACCTCCACCTGCCGCACCCACCCCGAACTTTCAAAGTGCGGCGGCGAGATCACCGCCGATCGGACTGGGCTTGAAGGTAGCAGATTCTTCCTCTGCGCCGGTGGCAGTGATGCCTGGGATGGGACACGTGAACGGGCTGGCGGGAATCTTAGCGGCCAAACGTGCTGCTGCGGCAGGCCAGACGAGCGAATCTCAGAGTCCATCGAGTAGTCCCACTCCTTCGTTCAAGACTGGCTCCAAAGGACCACCACCTCCACCACCCAAACCGAAACCTTCAACTTTAGCTTCTAAACCTTCCGGGGTTGGTGGGCCTCCGCCGCCGGTGTTAGCGAATAAACCCAACGTACGACCTGGTGGAAACCCCGGGGTTGGTCAAATGGATTTGGCTGCTGCACTCGCTAAACGTGCTGGTCGAACAGGATAAGCAAAATAAAACTCCAAATCATAATCCACTCGCATATTGACAATTTCAATAGATATTTTTCTGTAGACAAAGATTGGCTATAGATCCATAGGATGTACTCGTGTTGTCTGTTGCGTCTCATCTTTTTTTCTCCATCTTTTCTTCACAGTTGTTTAATCTTATCTCCATTGTAATATTACGATTCGGATCCCAATCCATAAAATCCATTCTCATCATGCCCGGTTGTGCCGATCTCCTGCCGGTCTCATGCTTGGTTTGTAAGATCTTAACACAGCGACCATGTATTCCTACATCACCCGACCGTACGCCTACGACAACCAAAGAAGAAACACAAATTATCAATAAATGAATATTAAGTCCCACATCCATGCTGAGATGTCCGAGCGGTCTAAGGAGCTGGATTCAAGTCCTTTCATGTGGTACTTTCGTTGTAATGACGAACATCCCAGTAGGGCAACCTGCGGGGGTTCGAATCCCCCTCTCAGCAGCTCTTTTTGTCCTTCATGGTGAGGGCGTAGTTGGTCCGTAGAGAAGCATTCTTACTTTTCTTTTCATGATTTTATGGTTGGGATGTGGGTGCTTTTTTGGTCCTGGTGCAAATTAACCCGCTCAGGTCATCTGGAAATCAAATCATCATGTGCTGCGTCCGATGACTATTCATTTGACGTCATGAGGACATCAAACAAAAACTGATTCTGCATCTTTTTGCCATTTTTGGCTCCTTCTCTCCCAGTATGGGTCATCTTTATAAGTTAATTATTTCTAGTGTATGGCTTGCCCTTTCCTTCTACCCCATTTCACCATATTCTTTGCATGTTTGAATTTATCTCCCTTTTGCAGCAAGGTAATTACAGTGTTCATCAGTTCAAGAAGTGGAATGTGAGAGTTGATTTTGAAAGTCAAACCGGCCTTCAGTCGGCGCAAGGCAACTGGTGGTTTACCACTCGGCCGCGGTCCGCACGGAGGTTGAAACTTAGTTAAGTAAAACAATATTGATGCTGTTATGATTCTTTTACCATGAACCTTGTTTCATCCAGTATGATTGACAAGACAACCACTTATTTTTAAACTTCTTCCAATCTGTCTTCTTTGAGTATGTGTTTATAACTTTATTTAAAGGAGAAATTTTAATCAGAGTTGAAAAGAACTTGGTCTTTATCTTTTGCAAGATTTTAAATTGAAGGAATCAGGATCTAAGACAAAACAGTTAAACAAGAATAGGAAATAACAGAAAAGATAAGTAATAAAGAGGAAAGAGTATCAACAGTTGAGTAGAGAAAAGGAAGCTTGGTTAAACAGGGAGAAGATGGCGCTGTAGAGATGAAGCACAGTCATGACAGCACTTTGGGTAAGTAAAAAAATAAAGAAAGGCAGATGGCACCAGTTAAAAATGAGGAGTTTGAGCTGAGTCCAGGTGAGGTAAAGATATGAAAGGGGAAGAGACAGGAGTGGAAAAAGGCAAATGAGAGTGACAGGAACAAACCAGAGGGGTGACTGAGGGAACTCAAGTGTGAGAGGGGGGGATAAGAAGGACTCGGAGCTGTTACAGAGATAAACATTCAGCAGAGATGAAATTCTTAAAAAATGTGGACCGGCCTATACTTCTTTGATAATTGATTGTGTATCCTTTAATATTTCTTATTACATTTTTATTGATCACCAGAGCAAAGAAAAGGATAATCCAACTTGAAAAAAGTTAGTAAGATAATATTTTTTGTCCCCGCCCCTATGGTTGTGGTTATATGAAAGACTGTATCACGTTCACTTCAGATTTTCCAACCGTGAATGTCGTGTATGCCTCTCAAAGCTTGAGGTGTGTCAGATCCACTTTAGCTACTGGAATTATTATGAAGCACTGGAAAAAGGTAAATACAGTTGCAAGCGGCATCTTTCTGCAAGGCTTCTCCCACCAAATGGGGTAGCGTTTGGAATCTTGGGGTCAAAACATAGAAAAATCCCGGATTTTTTGAGCATATTTGGGGTTATTTTTGCCATATTCAGAGTGCCTGACGTATGACTTTGGTCTCATTATGTCTGAATAAACACATTTAAAGCCATATCAATGGTTTTATGTACTCTTAGTATGCATTTATACACGCACACTATGTATATATACATAAAATATATGCATTTATTGGCCAATGTTCGGAATGTGACCAAGTAAAAAAAAGAAAAGCACCGCTGGATTTAAAGCAAAACCCTTTTAATTCTAGATTCTACAGCCTCCGAAGACCTCAAAGATATGGTCTTTGTTTAGATTGACTACCCCCCGGGGGCAAACACCCGGCCCGCGTCTCCTGTTCAAGTTTTGCAGGGGGGGGGGGATTACAGACAGATGCCGCTCGCAACTGTAGGAGCGAGATGAGGAATGTACCTCATGGTGCGACACAAGAAGATGCATGAAGGTTTGTAAGATTGACCAGACCTATGAATTGCGAGAGAGCGCTGGTGAGCTACTGATATCTTTGGAATGGAGTCAATTGGCGTCACACATCAAAGGAATCTGGTGGTGATGACACAAGGAGACGAAAAAAAGGAAATGAAAAAAATCCGGAAACAGCTAGATACAACATGATGCAACTAAATTTGATAATGAATGAAATTGATATCTCTTTACTAATCCTAGCTTGAGTTCTTTTATTTTTTTGATCCGAGTCGCTTCATCTCAAGATTTTGGAATGACTGAATGTCCTGTGGGTTATTGTCTTGTAAAGATACTTCCATGTTTTAATGAGGTGTCTTGTAAAGATACTGCCATGTTTCAATGAGGATTGCATATAACAGATTTTTGAGGTGAAATAATTTGGGCTTCATGACGGGTGAGCTGGCGAGGAGGGCTGCTCGACTTTTTCTAGGGCCTCCAGGAAGTCGATGGCATGGTGTTCCATCAGATCAAAAATATTTTCGGAATGCCTTTCGACTTTCATTGTTGCCCAAGCGGATAATGCTTTGACGACAGTGGGTGCCAGCTGATTTCGGATCACTTGGTGTGTGTAGTTTTCTGATATAAGAGTAGCAACCACTTTGGACATAACTGGATGTTTGAGTAGCATACTAGCGACGATCTGTGAGGTCACTTGCGGCGTCAAGAAATCCGTAACTGCCGGCTGTACGGCCTTGACCGCGAATTTTTGTAATGCGAGGCGAACTACCTCCGCTATCAAGTTCGCGTTTCGTTGCACACAAAAAGATTAGCAACTGAAAATCTTGCACAGATTACGCAGGACCAATGACATGAACATACCCTTAACATCACTAGGTAAATGCGATGTTTTCTGCCTAGTGAGTTCCATATTTTTTTCTGTTGAAAGGAATTTGGTCTCAGATTTAGAAGAACCTTGAAGTCTTCATCGAATTTTGCAGAAACCATGAGATAAGCATACCCTTTACATCACCAGGGAATTTTGCTGTTTTTTGCCTGGTGAGCCCTGGTTTTTGCTCTATTGAGATTAGTTTGGTTTCAGATTTAGATGCTGTAGGACTGCCAAGTGCAGCAATCAGTGATTTATCTGGATGACTGGCGATGGCAGAAGGTGGAGGCAGGGATTTTGTCCCCAAAAGTCTGTTTATTTCGAAGGTCTCCGGAGGCAAAGCTTTTAAAGGATTTGGAAAATGCGATGAAGTTAGAATTCTTCGTATTTTAAGGAATGTGTTACAAAATCCCGTTTTGCTGACTGGATGACCTGGATAGGCGTGGTTGGATGGCACCACCAATCCCATTCGGTTTGTTTGCGAAAATATTCCTGACACGCCGCCAAGACGATGGATGCACTAGATTTATCGAAGATAAACTGGTAAATGATGACTCGATCATTCTTCCAAACTGTGCAAGACGCAGGCTTACAATCGTTTGGCTCCGACGGATGAGATAAATCAGACGATGGAGGCACTAGAGTTACCGAAGATGAATTGGTGAATGATTGTTCGATCATTTTTCCAAACAGGGCAAGACGCATACTCACAATCACTTTGCTCTGGTTTGTGAGATAACTCTCTTTCCTTTGCACCCGGGTTGGCAAGTTGTGGTTTAGTTGATCTTCCTCTTGTTACCTTTGCTTCTGCTACATCACTCAAACTTCTATAAGTAGAAGATGGCTTTCTGACTTCCGACGCTATTCGCACGTTGCGCTGTATCTCCTTTACTGATTCTTCTGATGCTGTAGAAAGAAGAGAATTAACCACGGCTTGAACTTTTTTTTGGCTAACTAATATCTTTTGAGGAATCATTCGCCACTGACCGTAAGAGCGAGGCCTAGATTGTTTCGCTTTCTCCATCAGCGCTTTGAAAAAGTGAAAAACCGTGAGAACGTTTTGCTTCATTCTCATGAATTTTTTCCATATCGAAGGAGATGCTAAAGCAAACCGACTCAATGGCTGATCGAAATGAAAGTTGAAATAGAGAGTGGACTGTACTTCAACATTTCAACTTACAAGCGATGCTTTTGAGGTGATATTTCCCAAAGTTTTTGAACCGGAAACGCTGAGGCTTATCTGGAGGCTCGGGGTTCAATGGTTTGTTGATTTTGGTTACAGTTTTCTGCGATTGAGAGAACGTGGGTATTTTGGCTGGAATCCTTTCTGTCTCAATCCCGAGAGACTTTTTCTTGATTTGTACCTTTTGGATTCGCGATTCAGGCGCACGAAGCTCTCCCGTCATTTCTACGCTTGGTAGTTTTGAGTCCGATATCCCGCCGAGTTCAGGTGCCTTAATGGTTGTGAGTCTTGGAGTAGAATGAAACTTGGGTGTCACCAGCGCTGCTGGGGCCCGAGTTGCCATCTCGTAGGTTGTAGGCAAAGCAGCCAAGGTCCCTCCATTCAGTGGTGCAGCAGTCGAAGATGATAAGACAATGCAAATGATCCCAATCCAACAAACCACTAACACTTCTGTTCTCGGATGGCTGGTGAAAATATGTTTTCTGGTGATAATGTGCTTTTGGAAGAGAATGAGTCGAAAAAACATTGCGACTGGATGTGGTATTGGGAGACGGAATCATGTGCTGGTAGATATAACTGGAGGCTGTAGGAGTCGAGGCAAGAGTGCTCCAAACTGCTTCATGAAACATTTACTTGGCTGCAGCTAACGCAATCAATGTTGATATGTAGTTGCTCCCACTAATAGATGCAACATAATTCTCTGGGAAACCCAAACATTCCTCCGGCGTTTGATAACGTGTATTGTCTTGCCTGAGACTGGAATACGGCAGCCCATAGGGGTCACGATGATTTGGCTTCAGTCTTCTTCGGCCTTCTTTGGTCTGAAGAAGCTACACCGCTACAACTTAGCCCATCCGGTGGGCTTGCCCGACACGGCATCGGACAGGATTGTCCGATGCCAGGTCAGACAAGCCAGTCGGAGAAGCTTGTCCGACACGGGATCAGACAGCATTGTCTGATCCCATGTCGAACACTTTTGTTCGACTGGCTTGTTCGGCACAGCATCGGACAACTCTGTCCGATGCCGGTGTCGGACAACATCTGTCCGATGATTTTCAACTCATCGGATGGAAGTCGCTCATAACACTTGAGCGACTTCAAGATGGTCGAACAATTGGTCCGATGAGTTAAGGACTCATCGGACAGTGGTTGCTCGACGTGGGATCGAACATCTTGTCCGATTCCACGTTGAAGAAACCAGTCGAACAACCTTGTTCGACACGGGATCGGACAGAATAATCCAATCCCATGTCGGACAAGATGGTCAGACTGGCTTTTCCAACATAGCATTAGACAATGCTGTCCAATGCCGTGTCGGACAAGCCCACCGGATGGTTTTTGTAGCGATGCTACGCACATGAGCTTACATATCACAAGCAGCCCTTGTAATTGTTACACCCAGAGAACTGCTAAGGCTGCCAAAGAATTGCTTGAGGTCCTATACCACCAGGCATGCAGGCTGATCACCGGTCTTTTTAGGCAGACACCCATTGTACACTTAAAAAAGAGCAGCGGGCTCCTCCCTACATAGTTAACAACAAGTCCCTCAAATCCTCGGCATTGAACAATTGCATGAAGCAACATGTACTACAGAATATCATTACAGGCATGGTCACTGAGACCGGGTGAATCAAACTTGAAGGCAGTCCACTCAAAGATCAGGTTGCCACCTATGCAAGCAACCTTCCCGCTTGGCTCTAAACTACCCAAAATCTTGAAGTCCTCATGCCACAACTGGGACTTAAGTCATAAACCTCCCATTGGGAATGGGATGATGCTTTGCATCCGGGCCCTTTGGGCCCCCGATCCCATTGAGAGGCTTAGTTAAGCTAGGGCTCCTCCCCTTCTCCAAAATACAAGCGGGATGTGTTGCACCACAAAAAAAGGCGTGTCCCTTATGTACTGACAAGGGATATCAAGGATATCAAGAAGCTTTGCTGTGGCTCTGTCTATAAAGCAAACTACATTTGACTCATTACAACCTGCTTAACAAGCAAGTTGTGACCTTATTGGAAAGAAGGTCTCTCCCAGCCCCCAGAGCAGGCTGTGAGCCACCCAGGTTGCAACCCTTCTGGGGAGCTAGTTACCCCTTCATAAAAGAAGGATTGGCAAGAGCTACAGAGGCACTAAACCTAAATATCACTTGATGTCTCATGTCAGAAAGAGACACACCAGCAACTATGGTGTTGCTAGCAATGTTGACAGGAAAGGATTAGTCTCTCTATTTTCAACTGGGAAAAGGGAAGAAAAGAAGACAGGAAATATGAAAAGGAAAGCAACCAGAAGAATGAGAGGGCCCGGGGGTGGCTCACCTAGCACGGTAGACAGGAAAGGATTAGTCTCAGACTCTACTAAGCTAGATGGGATGCAGGGAGAATTAGAATAAATACTAGGATTGATTATTCAATGATTTCTAGACTGACTTGTGAAAGATCTATTGTGAGGGCTCACAAGCCATAGTTTCATTAGTGCCTTATAGTGTGTTGCTGGTGGCCTTGGGGAGACATAACCAAGGCAGTTCACTCAGTAAGTGATTTTTTTCAACATAAATCAAGTTTAGACTGCTTATGATGCAGAGTTATTTGGTTTTTTGGATGCCCTCATCCCCTTTGGCAAAGTTTCAACTGGATCCTTCAGGCAAAAAATCATGTTGAGAACCTGAGTATTTATTTCCCAATCTTCTTTCAGGATTATGTTGATGGGATTACAGTTGTGGATGCCATTCTGAAGAAACTGAGACCTGAGAATCAGAGGCCTGGAAACAGAAGGCTTAATAAAGGAGGAAAAGCTTTTGGAGGTATTGATCTAGCTTAGAACAAGTCTCTAAACTCAGAGATATATCATGTTAGCTTGTGAGGAGGAAACAAAACTCGCCAGAGGGGGGGGGGGGGGGGGTGAGTGAACAGATGCAGTTGAACTGGTTTTTATTTCTTGTGTGACCAGCCAACTAAATATTTACTAAAACTAGATCCGGGGCTAAGATGTGGGAAAGAAGGTGAAAAAAGAACTGCATATGCAGGCAGAAAATATGGATTTTCACCACATTCCACTGTATGAATTTTTCTCCACATCCAAAATTCTGGGGCCCAGATTTTCAAAAAAAAGCCAGGAGGTTATCTTTCTTGGAATGAAGAGTGTACAGTGCCTTGCCAGAAAGATCCAACACATGGGTGATTTGGCTAATTGGGGGTGTCCGCTCATTGGCTTAAGCATGTGATTTACATGTTATGCTCAATGTGCAAACACCTGGGACAAACCACCTCATCCTTCAACTCAGCTTTATGCTCACCTTGTTGGGCAAGCTGAAGCTGGAACAACCTCAAATCCCATTAGCAAACTTTGGAATGGCTTGATCAACTTTTTCTGCCATCAGTGCTTTGACAAGCTCATCAAAATAACAACCCATCACATTTTTTGACTTCTTTTCTTACAATCATTCTTTACCAATCTCTGCGCACCTTGGCCAATTTTTTGTGTATTTTTAGAAAAAATATCCAACATTTTGCTGGAATTGACAAAAGTGTTTCTGTTTTTTACCTGTTTGTACAGCCAATCCCATTTTTCTTGCGCGGTTGGGGGACACCCCCGGACCAATTTTTTCTTCAAAAAAAGCGCCACACAGCCTGTACAGCCAGACGTACAGGCCGAGGGAGTCAACTGGCTCCCTACAAAGGCTCGGCAACTGCCTGCGGGTGCGAGCAAGAGCGCTCAGGCAGGGTGGGCCAGAGGTAATCTTGCAAGAGGATTTCAACGGTGCTGGTCCCATCCCTCCAGTCCCAAAAACAAAAAAGTTAGCTTTTTGGGACTGGGGTGCTCTGTTTCATACAGGCCTGTATGGCCCAGTAAAAATGTGGCGTTAAAAGAAAAGAAATAAAAAAACGGAGCCGGGGGCGCCCCCCGACTCCGCAAGAAAAATGGGATATGCTGTATCTGGTTTTGTAGTAGCAATATCTCTCTTTTCATTCTCCCAATCATCCTGCAAGTGTGTCAAAAAAAAATGTGCATTGGAAGCCAATTCTAACCCCTTTTTTTCCAAAAAGAGAGGAGTCAGATCTTTCTGGTGAGCTACTTTACAGTGCCTGGAAGATGAAAATTATGACATTTCTTATTTTCCATTTTGGTCCTGCAAGCCCAACTGCAAAATCACTCCACTACAAACAGATAAAAAAATCATCAACATTGCAATACTCGACCAATTCCCACTTTATTCAGCAAGTATCTATCATGCAATCATATGCTTCATTGGCATGAGTTTCATCTTTTCATTATCATCATTGATGGCTTCAAAAAAAACATGAAAAATAAAAAATCAAAAATCAAAACAAAATCCCAGTTTATTAAAGCAACACTTTTGTCAATATTGGGATTGTGTGTTTTCCCCAGGGCTTCTTACACTTTGGACTATATTTCTGCACACAGAAACCAAAGGAATTGGGATTAGGCCCTGTTGTTTCAACAACATTGAGATGGGGGTCACCTGAGGTCTTCCCCTCTGTACACAAGCTACAGATTCTATGAGTTTGAACTGGGTTGAATATGAAGGCAAAAAAGCTCCTTTTGAATGTCTATGTGGCTCACCAAGGGCACCAATGCAACACCCCCAGTCTATTGTTTGGACTCATGGCCACACCCCCACTATTTTCCAACCCAAGGTGTAGTATCCATGCCATTATATTTGTAGTAAAGAATGGTAGTACTTTATCTTTTAGATCAGCCAAAAACAACTGATTCATCATTCCTTTCATCATTTGAATTTTTGCCTTCTGAAATATTCATGTACAGCTCAATCACAAATGCTTGCGGTGTTTTCCCACCTTTTTTTTATTTTTTTCTTCCAATTTTTTATCTTTTGCCCCCAAATCTGAGGACTCGCGGGTTTGTATTGACCACCAAAGCAATTTGAAATTTTTGGTGGATGACTGCCACCAAAAAAGGCCAGGGACAGCGGGGGATAAAAAATATTTGGGGCAAAAAAAACATTCAACCAAAAATAAAAATGAAAAAAATGTGTGTGAAACCGCAAGCATTTATGATTTAGCTGTATGTCCTAAAATCCTTGAAGCCTTTTTGCTTCAGGAAAAGCCTGGCCGAGTCCTTCAACTTCAACTTCCCAATCGGAACAGTGTGATAGCAATCAACACTGGTTAGTCACAATAAAATACAATATTTGTTATATTTTGGGTCAGCCTCTAGGCACACCAAACTTTTACTTCACGTACACCAAGATTTTGGTGTGCACAAGTGTGTACACCAATAATATTGGTGTAAGGCCATAATGCACACCAAATAGAAGGTGTACATAGACATGCACCCCAAAAGGTTTGGGGTACATGCATATACACCCCAAAAGGTTTGGGGTACATGCATATACACCCCAAAAAAGGCAAAAAATTGGCGTGCAACAGAATGTACACCAAGTCATTTGGTGTACGCAAGGAGTGTACACCAATATCTACTTCAGGTTGCACAAGTGGCACACCAAAAAAACAACATCTGAAAAAAACAAGGCAATGAAAGTAAACAAACATCATGTTTGATGGGTGTCACTAGTTGTACATGTCTGTGATTGCTGCTGTATATACTGAGGTAAACCTGGGTGTTGGAGCTTATATTGGCCATAACTCCTGATCTATCCATGCAACAAAGATTCCATGAGTTGTTTCTTAGGTTCATTTTTTCTGTAGAACGTGTTTCTGAAGTTGTATATGGTGTTTTGAGGGTTTTGTAATGGGTCAGCCTCTAGACACACCAAAATTTCACTTCATGTACACCAAAAAGGGATTGTGGGTACTAGATGGTGGGGTGCAGGGCGTGAACACGCCAAAGATATTTGGGGTGCAGAGGGGCTTGCCCCTTTGTTGTAAATCTGTGGCAAATTGGTGTGCAAGGCTAATGCACACCAATTAGTTGGGGTGAACTTTCTGTGCACACCACTAATTTGGGACTTTTTGGTGCAAGATATAGTGTACACCAAAATCATTGGGGTATGCTATGGTGTACACCATCTTTATTGGTGTACATACTTGTGCACACCAACAACTTTGGTGTGCATGATCAAAGTACACCTTTTTGGTGTACAGTGCCCTCCCAGATGTTTATGGCCCACTTCATTTGATTCCCAAAGCTCAAAGAACAAGTTTGAAGTCATGGAGGGTTGGCAAAATTATATAGAATAGTTTCAAAAGAATGAATATAAAAAAATCAAATATGTATTCATCACCTTCAAATTTATACTATTTTTTCCAGTAATCTCCCATTTTGATGAAGTTTTAATAGTTTTCCAAAAAAATAAATCAAAATCAGAATGAATAGAATGACATGTGAGAAAAATGATAAAGAATGAAAGATGAAGAAAAAATGACTTTCAGGCCTTTTTATATCTGCTTTGATTGGGTATTAAGTCCTAATTTGCACTGGAAGCAACAAAAATATCCATTTCTGATGGTTTTGGCCACACACTCAAGATTGGAAATTTTTTGGTGTTCATTTTTTTCATTTATTTTCATTTCTTTCACATGCCATACTACCCATTGTGATTTTTATTTATTTTTTTGGAAGACTATTAAAGATTTTGAAACACTGTCAATTGATATGAAAAAACATGTAAATTTTTTGTTGATGCAAATAATTTTTGTTTTGTAATAATCATTCTTTTGAAACCATGCTCTATGATTTTTCCAACCCACCATGACTTCAAACTTATGTTTTGAGTATTGGGGATCAAATGAAGTGGGCCATAAACATTTGGTAGGGCACTGTACATGAAGTAAATGTTTGGTGTGCCTAGAGGCTGACCCTATATTTTTGCATTGTAAATACCCCAGTTACTGCAGAGTTTTGTTATTGTTATTGATAAAGTTTTTATTTTTGCCCTTGACCATGCCGTAACATGCCTCTTTTCTTGAGGCCATTACAGGAAAAGTAACAATTTATTGTTACAATAACGCAATAACAGCTAATAAAAGCCTCAATCAAGCCTTAAATTCTCTTTTTTTTCTTTTTTTTTCACTCAGTATCTACCTGTCCCATGCAAAAATCTCCTCTCTGCTGTGTCTGATATTGTAGCGCACTGCATGTTACCAGTAACATTAGCAACAAAAGCTGTTGCAATATTTTTACGCTACCATTACTGGTAGTGTAAATACCCAGTTTTGTAGCAACCAGTAAACTTTCAAACAACCCTGCGGATAATCAATATTCCATTTTAAAGTTATCCCAGTACTTCCAACACTCATCAGCCTTGAGTGACAAAACTTGACTCTTCTGCATCTTGAGTGGTGCTAGTTCACTTTTTTTCAACTCATACATTTCTCTGGCATTACTCATCCAACCTGGGAAAGCAACCTGAGCTGCTTGACCATCCAAAAAACATCTTGGACATTTTGCCAGGATTTGGCTCCAGTGCTGCACCATTGTTATACATCCCAATGGACATATCTTGCTCCCTGTTGACCACACTCCCCCAACCACTAATACACACGCATCACCATGCCAAAACCCAAGCTGATTTTACATGCCATCAAGATCTGGTATCTAGTTAGTTATTCTATCTGTTACTTTCCCTATCCCTATCACCTATCAATGGTGTCCTAGGCTGCCCTAGCTAGGAAGCTACAGGAAGAGCAAGGTAAGCCTCATTGATTAATCTGAGCCTTGCAAAACAATCTCCAAGATACTGAACCTTTGCTCATCCCTCTCTCTCTGTTTGATCAGTCAAAAACTCTCAGTTATGGAACCCTATTTCCCTAATGGCTCCAAAACCATCTATCTGTAATTGAGCCAAACCAACAGTAGGAATGGAGTAGCTTTGAAGCTGGAAGCAAAGTTGAGTAATGTCACTTGATATCAAGTGACAATTGTTTTTTCATGGTGCAAGCTACCCAGGTTTTTGGAATGTTCAGACTCCCATTACTGTTGGGATTGACATTCCAAGGGGGGTCAGAAAGGGCAGATTGACATGGAGAAATCTCAATGTCAATTCAGGGAAGCCCAACCTGAATTCAGAAAAAGACCATGCCCAACATGCAACTCCGTTTCTAAGTGAATCCGTGGTGTAAAGGACTTCTATCAGAGCATCTCCACCTATGGGCTTAGATTGTGCATGTAAATCTCACCATATCTACCCCAAACTGCAAATAATCAGTAATATATCAGCATTCCACTTCAGGGATTGTCAAAAGGGGTACAAATTACAATATTCTACCTTCTCCCTCTCCAGAGTCAATTTTTCAATCATTTCTTCCTTCTTTATAAGTTTGTTGCTGACGTTTATTCTTTGTTCAGTTTTTGTCACTGAGAGCTTCTTTGGTGGGTCACTCTCCTTTTTTTTTGTCTATTTGGCTTCCTTCTAGTCTCTCCTTGTGTTCCTCTGGGTTTTTGACTTTATTTTCCTCTTTGGTCTATGTCTTGATTCTGAGATAAATCTCAACCAGTCAACTTTCCTACATATAATAATAAATAATGATTTACTGACCCAAGATTCAACATCTTTTTCAGTTTTCTACTAAATTAACAAAAGTACCTTGCTCTTTGCCCAACTTGGGCCCTATGTAATTAGTAGTATATTCCTGGTCCTCCCTGAATTTCATTGCATGTTCCTCTGTTTTTTCCTAAGTCCTTTTTTAATCTCTCACGTACATGTCTTTGTTTTTACACTTACAAAGTGAAAGATGCACTGGAATGCCTTCTTTCTGATGACTATTTGTTTGTTAATCATATTAAACCATCAGTTTGAGGCGAATGGGTGTGCACAAAAGAGAAAAAAGGATACAAAATGACCAATGCGAAAGGAGTTGATGTAAGAGATAGATAGGACACCACACAGATGGCTAGAGCAATAGCCAGAGAGCTCGACAAGTCCAAAAGGGAGGGAGGGAGGGAGGGAGGGAGAGGTACATCCACTTACAACGTACACATCACTTAGTGATAACAATCACAAAATGTAAGAAGACATCATTGAATGAGGAACACATTTTTTGGGGTTTTATATGGAAGGCATTTATGGAAACGTGTCTAAAGTTTGCGAACTCGTGTGATGCTTTCAGTGCAAGCATCTGTAGGAAGGTCACTCCAAGACCATTGACAGTCAGCCAGCCAAGGATGAGTACGGATCTTGAAGCAGTTCCAGCGATCTTCCGGCTTGAAGGCCAAGCAGCGGAAAATTAAATCCATACAGCTCTCCGATACTGGGTTGTTGGGGGGAGAGGCCTTGTAATGCTTGATGGCTTCAGTGTCGTGAAAAAAAGACTCGCCAGTAACGAGAATCGAGAGGAGGATTCCTAGAGACCAAATCTCGGCGGCCATTGGCTGGTATGAACCCTTCCTAATCAGCTCAGGGGCGGCAAAATTTAGGGTACCTAGGATTAAAGTGGCTTTTGTCAGCAAGTTTGTAGGTGCAAAGAAACGGAGGGATTTGACAAACCAAAGAAACGGTTAAGAGATTGAGGCTCTTGTCTATAGTCGAATAAGTAGGTTGAGCCAAAATCTATCAACTTCATCCTGTACTTGTCATCGATCACAATGTTTTCGTCCTTGATGTCCCGATGGACGAAGCCATTGTAGTGGAGACAGCCGACCACGTCGACCAGCTGAGCAAATACGTATTTTGCATATCGCTCGGGGAGCCGGCTGTGTTGCTCGATGCATTCAAATAAATCGCAAGACGAGCGACGCATCATACCTGGCTTCGACGGTGGTAAGGTGAGACTGCTTTTTCTCGAGTCCGGTCCCATGTCAAGCTTCAGCCCTACGGTGATAGGCTTCTTCGGTGATGGTTGCAATAAAGTGGGGATTGGAAACTTCTTCAAGAAACTGGGGACCTTGTTCTCCTTCTCAGAAGCGGTCCACGGGGAACCATGATGTTCCATGACCTAGTAGCATGTTTACCATTCATGTTAGCTGTGTGGTTCTGGCTTACATTGTTTCGGATCACTAACCAGATAAACGTAAGTATTATCCTCGAAGAGATCGACAAAAGATACGACGCCACGGTGTCGAATGGTCTTAAGAACATACTGTGAGGCAGATTCAAGGATGAGATTTTAGGAAAAGGGAGAGGATATAACGGAGAGAGCTTACAGCTTCCAGTGGTACCCTCTTGATGCCATCCTTAGTTCTCAAGATACCATTGGTGTCGTTCTCATCTTCCCAATGTTCATCTCTCACCCAAGCTTGCTGAGGAATTTTCTCCTTGTAGATGAATTTGACCGCACATTGCATGGAATCCTCATTCCTGGTAGCTTGAACAACAAACCCAAAACCTCCGCTACCTAGCTCGTCACCAAGAACGTAGTTAGCTGAAAAGACTGGATGCAGCTTATGGGCTGACAGCGCTTTCGCTGAAACGGTTGTGGGCACAAGAGGAGCGACCTTCTGGTAGGGAGACGTGCTAGGAGTGGGGGGTAAATTGGGATTGATAGATTTGGAGATAAATGTAATTGGTTTGGATTGGATGACGGGCGCTTCGCGGGAATTAGGTGTAGCTGGTGGAGTCAAGTTTGCGTCTACAGCTGTAGGCATAAAAATCGATCCACGACGTGCTTGGGATACGCTCATGTTGGCACGAGGTGCGACTGGGACATAACTGCTGGGACGGCCGAGCTGAAAGCGAGACTGGACAGGAGCGCCACGACCGCCTTCTTGTACTTTGGATGATGGGCTGAGAGGCCTGCAGCCGCTACGAGGAGAAACTCCGTTGTAATCGCTGAGAATCTGTTCACTCCCAAGGGGTGAAGCCGGCGAGGGGGCCGAAAGGCCATCGGGATCGATCAAGCTGAGGTTCGATCGTGAGTAACGCTGTAGTGGTGGCGGACGCTTCTTGTTGAAGGAAAAGGCCGTCAGTTGTGAGCTGGCGTCCGCAGAATCTGAACACTCGCGGGTGCCGTTGTTGGGAGGGATGCCGGAAGTAGATGATGAGGTGGAAAACATGGAGGTGTTGCTGTTGTTCACCTGATGCCTAAAAGGCGGGATAGGGGAGAGTTGGTAGGCAGACTTCATTATAGACTATGTTGATGATAGAAGAGACACAGGGGAGCAGAGAAAGCAAGAAATTGGACGATCAAGATCGTTTGGGGAGGTGGATTCCTGAAGACAAGGCACAGGGTATTTCCGGAAATGAGATGGATCAATAGACCGATTAAGTAGAATGAGAGGCTGGAGGAGTGGGAGAAGCCAAGAAAACGGACCTTGTGAGAGAGCACGAAGGATGAGGGACTTGCCTGGGGTATACTCAGATTGGTGAATTTAAGATTGAAGTATACTGACGCAGCCGGAGAAAAAAATGGTGAGGAATATAAAACTAGACTGATGGACTTTTTCCTTAGCAAGAAATAAGAGAACTTTGTGGTCAATGTTTACCGGCGGTTGAGAGACGTGGGGTGGATAAGAGCTCAGGGTGATTGTCTAGCAGGCTTTTATAATAATCACTCAGTACCAAGGAACAGGCCATCCTGCTTCCTGTTTCGCCCTCCCCATTGAGTCCATGTCCCAATTGCTATGAATTGGTTAACCATGCGCAGACTGGTCAGCTCACACATTCGTGCCTGGACTATCACGGGCTGACTGAAGATAGACGGCCGGGCTTCTGTGGACTTGCTCCAGCTTCAACAGATTCAATCATCCTTAGCGGCCCGGTTTGTATGTGGTAGAAGGACCGTTGTGGCCGACGCAAGGCCCCGTCCGTCCTTTGGAGATGAGTAGAACTAGGTGCTCTCAGACCCGACTGAATTTCCGAAGTATCGGTCACTGACTCGCAACAGTGAGGCTCGAAAACAAGTCGACTGGAACCTAATAAAAACGCTGCAATGGCCAAACGCCGTGTAGTCCGGTCGTAAACAAAGTTTGTGCTGGAGAGATCACACTCACATTGTTGCACCACTCGAGCCCGAGTCTCAACGAACCAGTCTGGTCCAATGAGCAAGCCAGCTCCATTAAGCGCTTAACATACTTATGGACTAGTGTGCTCTTTCGAGATCCAACTACCACACTGGCAAGGGCTCTGTCTTGACTAGAGGCAGTGTTTCGCCAACTCGCCCGAAGTCGCAAAAAACAACTTTAGCCGCAATTCCATTCAGGCCGTGTGGGGATATGAGCATTGTTCCTCCGGAGGCGGGGCGCGAGTTTGTTTGTGGCCCAGAGGCCGTCTGAAGATTTCTGATCGCAACTTGTGTGACCGAAGACAAGTTGATAACCCGGGTTCTCATGGATCATGGCATTTGATTCCACCAGAATCGTGAGTCGTATGATTAATTGTCGGTGCCACCCGAATTGGACACAAGTCCCTCTTGCCGCTCGGCGCTGACACACGGCGCGCGGAGTGCACCCTTCCACCAGTGGAAATCGAGAAGCAGTCGAGCAAGTTTTCCGTGCCCCATGCATGCAGTCCAATGAACCAAGCAACTTAACTAGTCGCGGGTGGGAAGTCCCAAAGGGACCCTCTCCCCCCCGCGATTACAGGAAGGAAGGATTTGGAGTGCCCGAAGTGAGTTTATGGATTGGTATCCACACCGGTTTCCAAAGAGTTTGCTTTTTTTTTTTTTTTCAAAAATACCGGATGCCCACTGCAACATCACGAGCAATTCTCCAGGGTGAATACACGAATTTCTGCGAAATCTGTGCGGACTCATAATATAATCAAATTTGGTGCTATTTTGCCTCGGCCTTTAACCAAAAATTGGGATATATCTTTGTCCAATGGCGAGTAGCAGTTGTGTGGAAAAAATTGATATTTCTAAGAAGGTATCAGAGGGGATGCCCTCTGATACGACGGTGGTCATCTAACACGCTTGAATTTAAGTTCAAGGTGAGGATCAAACATTCAAAAAAAAATAACTGTGCCTTCTTTTCTTGCTCTGCGAAGATGGGGGCACAGGAAAAGCTGTTAAAGAACTTCCCACAGAAAAGGCAGGAATCTCTCCCTAACCTAATCAACCCGTTAGGGACCCTCCGGATCCGGAAGAGGAGGGACTTGATTAGTTAGCTCAAGTCCCTCTTCTTCAGAGGCTCGCCCGGCTTGAGCTTAATTGAGCCTCTCTATCGGAGGGGTCCCGGGGGAACCTTGTCCGAAGCAGGGGGGGGGCGCCTGCCCTCGGCAGGCCGAGCGACTTGTGTTAAGCTCGGCCCGGCCGGACCCCAGCTTTACATATTACAGGCCCTCCGGAGTGAGGGGTTTGTGTCAGGTTACCCCTTTCCCTTAGCCCTAAGCCCCCTTCTCTTGTCCTATATATGAGCGGACCCTTTCATGAACCCCCCCAGTGGTTCTCATTGGGCACGTTTGCGGCGCCTGTGCCTAAAAAAATCCTTGACCCACCCGACACACTTCCAGGTTACAACTCACAGAGCTGATCGGACTGCCTTTGACGCTGATATTCCGGGAATCCAGTTGCTACATACTAGACGGGGTGTTTGAATTGTTTTTGAAGTTGCGTTGTTTTGCCGTCCGCCGACACTAGAGCGCCATTCCCCCTGACCACCATCATCCATCTACAATCTCAATCGATTGATTTTTCTTCCTCTTGGGAGCTCAGCTCGAACGACCGATTGTCTGATTTTGCATCTGTTGCGCCTCTTGCCAGCTACACATAAACTGAGTAAGGCTGCTTTCCAAGTCTCGCCCTTTCCATAGACCGAGAACAGTCTCTCTCTGTTCTAATTATTGTTCTGTCTCTCATTACCCTTTTGCTGGTACAGGATCGGCCCGATCTAGTTCTCCTCCAAGACCTCTTGACAAATATATAGCATCCATCATGCCAATCCCGACGCCCGTATATGTTTGTATTTGTTGATTTCAACTTGACGATGATCTTGCTGATCCATTCACTGACCGGGACCCCCTCTCACTTGCTCGTGTCAGCGACACCATCCTCATAAGCTCACATGTTCTTCGTGTGCTTCGAAGGGACTAACCCGCTCTTGCGAACCTACTCCCCCTTCCGTGCGCTCATGCGAAAACTGCTTGAAAGATAATAGCCCGTGTTCGTTCACCTCGGACCGTAAGTTGAAATATAAATAATATATTTATGTATTCATGTCGCTCGGGATATTTATTCCACCAGTTAACGATGATCCAACCGCCCCTCTGTTGAATAACGCAGCGGATTTATACACACAGGCTGCCATGCAGCTTCTCATAGAAAAACAGAACGAGGTGACAGAAGCTCAACGCCGTCTTCGAGAGACTCGATCCAAACTTGCAAACCTGCAAATTGAACATGACAATCTGGACTGGTATCGAAGAATACGTCAATCTCATTCGGCAGACAGGAGTCATGCGTCCCGTGATTCTCTCATCCACTGGAACGGTCTATCCGGACACAGGCAGAGATTCATCTTGTACATCCTTTGAATCCCTCCAGCTGTTGCCACCCCATATCTCCAGCACGGACAGCTGATGTTGTTGTAATCCTAGCCTTACGGAAGGTCTTAGCCATCTCCCTCCTGAAGTAGTTTTGTACCCATAATCATATCAGACTCGTTCTCCTGCTCTGATACTTGATCATTGTCATCACCTTTCATGTCCCCGTCCCCATCTTCTGGTCCTACTGCCAGTGTGTTCTGTTATTTTTATCATTTGCATTGAAACACCATCTCCTCAAACACCATCTCCTCTCATCATGTATATCACAAGAGGTCACGCTATTTTCACTATTGTGCTGGTTCCAAATGGCTGTTAAATGACGCGCGGCAGGTGGAGAGAAGAGGTGTGTGCCTTCCGCCCCGGGGATCCGACTCAGGCTTGAGGCTGGTCCGTCGGAGTCGGACTGAGGGTATCCGCTCCGCAAGGCCACTGCCCCTCCCCAGCACCAACCAACCAAAAAAAAAAAAAAAAAAAAAAACAATTCCGATTGACAAAAAGCGCCGGGATGAGTCTTCTGCGAAGTTTCCTAGGACGAACGACGGAGAAACTCAGCAGGCCGTGGCACCATCACCACCACCACCACCACCACCACCAGCAGCAGCAGCAGCAGAGCAGGCGGTTCACCGCGGGACAGCCGCTGCTCGTCTCGGGACAGCGGAAGAAGAACCAAGTGGACAAGAACTTCAAGATCTACAAGCCGGTCACACCGGCGATCCGACATCTGCGGCTGCCCAGGAACGACCATCTGCACAAGGGCCGATGCCATCTGCCGCTCACACTGCCCAAGAAGAAGACCGGCGGACGAAATAACTCGGGCAGGATCACCACCCGCCATCTCGGTGGGGGACACAAGCAGAGACTCAGGATGGTCGACTTCCACAGGAACCTCTCCGGGCCACAGATCGTGGTCAGGATCGAATACGACCCGGGAAGATCCGCCCACATCGCCCTCATCAAACACATCCAGTCCGGCGCTCTGTCCTACATCCTCGCACCGCTCAACCTCCGCCCGGGACAGATCGTCCAGAGCTTCAAGACGGGCATCCCCAAGGCCATGCTCAACTCCTCCACTTCTATCTTGGACACTCCCACCATCTCAGATAGCGGCACCAGTCTAGAGAGCCAACTGACGCTCGATCAGGCGAAGAGTCAAGAGTCAACCGAGCTGATCAGCGCGAAGGAAGTCTCCAATTCGACGCTGACCTTAGGATTGCTGCGGACGCTCACGATCAAGCCGGGCAACTATCTTCCCATCCGTCTGATCCCCGCCGGAACGACGATCCATGCCATCTCGCTCAAGCCCGACGGGAAGGCAAGCCTGGTGCGATCGGCGGGCACGTTTGCGAAGGTGGTCTCGCTCGGCCACCACCATCGGAAAACCAAATCCAAGCAACCGTCCCCCGTCCAACAACAACAACAACAACAGCAACAACAGCAACAAAATAATGGCCAGCAGCAAGATTTGCACGACCTCCAGGACCATCAGGGCGATTACGCACAGATCAAACTCCAAAGCGGCGAGATCCGCTTCGTCCATATGGACGCGTGCGCCACGATCGGCTCCGTCAGCAATCCTCATTGGCAAGGACGGAAGCTGGGGAAGGCCGGACGAGTCCGATGGCTCGGGCGCCGGCCGAGAGTCCGAGGAGTAGCTATGAACAAGTTGAGTAGTTTGTTTTTACACTTATTTCTGAACCAAAGCCACCCTCGCAAGAGAATGTAAAACATATGTTACATGGGATCTTGGTCGCTAAATCATCCTGATGTCGGGTTTTTTTTTTTTTTTTTTTTTTGTATAGGGTCGATCATCCCTTGGGCGGCGGACGGGGGAAATCCAAGTCCAACAAACAGCCGGTTTCCCCGGCCGGTCTGAAAGCCAAGGGACTCCGCACCCGTCGCCCTGGTCCTCGAGGCAACCGGATGGTCGTCAAACAGCGTCCCAAAGGAAAACACGTCGGGAAATGATGGGTCCCCTTCCCTCTATACTATGTAGTGGCTCTGTTTTCGTCTGTCGATACATAGATTCTCTCTTGACTAGATATGCTTTTTTGAACTGGTTGCAAATAAATCTCCCTCTTGAGAGCCCAGTGCGTGCTAATATACTACACATTACTACCCCAGACATAAGCATTGAGCCTCTTGTATGAATCTAAATCAACAGTCTGAACAATCAGAGCCCTTCAGATTTGAAAATCATGCCAAAGGGCAAGTCTCTTTTGACATGCCTTTCTGATACTTGATCAGACAAGGAATACGCCACAGACATCCTCACAGATGATCTCATCATGCATGCCTATATTCTCACGTATTTCCACATTAATGCATTCAAGTGTATGAACAAAGGAGTCAAATGCTATGTATGTAAATGTGTCAAGGTATAAACTATATGTTATACGCGAGTTATGAACAAGAGCTGATCACTTTGATGGCGCTAAAGATGAAGCCGCCGTGATGGGTGCCGTTCATTTCGGGATGGGTGCGGCCGACGAGGACCTGGTATGCTCTGAGCCAGGGTTCCGAGATAGTGATCTGGATGAACTCGGTCTTGGACGCCCTCATCTTCCTGCCCAGCTCGTTTGGTTTCGGATTCGCATCCGCCACCATAGGGGACGCGGACGCAGGCGCGGGCAAAGAGAGCGACGATTTTTTGAGCAGCGTTTGCAGGTCTGATAGCGGCCGCAAGTGGCTCGAGTATATCACCACTGTCGACGAGCTGGACAGCTTGTCCAGTAGTTTGGTGACGATCGACTCCGGCTCGTATTCCGAACAGGCAATTAATCTATAACGTACGTGAACACACACTTGTCAGCATCAAAAAAAAAAAAAAAAGGAAACATTTCTCGAGGCGCCGACCGCGTGAAGCTTACCCTTCAAATTCGCCTCTCAGGAACTCTTGACGGACGGCCAAGAGCTCTTGAACGCGTTCAAACTTCTTCCTGGATTTTGATTTATTGTTGGGCTCTTTATGGGGACGAGTGGAGGAAGGAGGAACGGGTTGATCGAGCAGGATATCCGAGGATGTGGTTGTTGGGTGGAGAGGGGGGGCAACAGGGTGAGGCGAATCTTGATGAAGCGATAAGAGCTCCTGGATCTCGGGGGTCGTCCACTCTGCTTCGATCTGGGCCCAGTTTAAGGCCTTCATCGGCGCGAGCATACCCTGGGGCATATTGAACAGCTCTAGCAAATGCAGATCCGGTGGAGAATCCGCATTGTTAATCACAAAGATCCTTCCTTGACCTAACATGAAAAGAAAATGATCAAAACGCGTCTCCGAGAAAAAAGAATAACGTATGCACAAGAACGGACTTACCGCCTAATCGTACCAAGACAGCAGCTACTAACAGGCCGCCGATATCATCGATGACTATGCCCTTCCAGCCGGGTCTTACATTTGACAAACTGAGCATTTGGGACAAGGTGTCTGGCCTCAACCCCCTGACGGCGAAATGGTGATTCTCAAATAGATACTGCGACAGATTGTGGATGGTGGGGTCGATACATGTAAACATCTTGAGAAACCTGCCCCGTTGCCAATCAGTTTTACATTCTTCCCTTCATGGCGTCATTCTCGGCTCCCCCTCGATTGATCTGCTCGGTCAACTCACTTCTTCTCTTTCCGTTTGATGTATTTGGCTTTACTGAATTCCGACTTCAATTCGAATGCAGAATGTTGCTGGATCTGTCGCAAAATAATTTCCTGATGGTGGGGGTGGATGTTTTTGCGGACAATTCTAATAAGCCAACGAGAAGAGCAGCTGGGGAGATATTGAGCGAAACAAATCCGACTGACTCGTCCGCTCAGGCCTGATTTTTTGAGTTCCTCGATCTCCTGGTTCGTGAGCTTCTGGGCCCCGTCGCTCTCCTTGATCATTTCGTTCGTCGCCTCGATATCTTCCACATTAGCTATGATCAACAAATGAACAGCGTCCTCCCCCATCAAACAAAGAGAACAAAGTGTTTTTTTTTTTTTTTTTTTTTGTAACAAGAAACACAAAACCAGCCAGAGCCATGTCAGTATTTTCATTTATTGATTCGTCTCTTTTCTTCATTAAGCAAGTTCATTATTTGGATAGAACAAAGCGTCAACTCAAAACAGATTCCGTTCGCGATGCCCTTGATCGTTTCGAACGAGTTGAGGTTCTCCATCATGGGGTTATGCTCCAGCGCGAGACGGGTCTGGTCGTACAGGGCGAGTTTTCCATCCTCCAGGATCTCGAACGTCAGGCCGAATGGCAGGTTGAGCAGTTCGTTGGTGTTAAATTTCCCGAATTTGCCTAGACTGATGGAGCTGTTGCGTATATAAGATATAACTATCAGATGACAGATTCCTGAGTCCGTTGGTCACTCGACTGGATGCTGCTTGCCTGTCTGCGGCGAGGTTCTTGATCGTCCTCGTCTGCCCCGAGGGTAGTTTTAGCAGAAGATTGTCTCCCCGCGAGATGGTTCTGCTCATGTTGCCGGTGGAAGTGCCGATTGAACCACATCACTAATACTAATTTCCATAGTGGCTGACTGCGATCATGCATATGCATACTGGACATGGCTAGAGGGCTTGCCTTGGGATCTGTAGCCCCCTCCAGGGACCAGAACTATGTAGAGTGACATTAAGGTCCATTTTCATTGCTCACCTTTCAAATTGGTAAATATATTTATTTAGCTTAAATTGATTTCATTGATCTGTCTCATTAATCTTCCCCGCCGGCATTAGGATATGAGTCTTGTGCAGAAATCATTGAGCTATGTACATAAATACATAAATATGCAGCAGAATGGTTACATATACATATGTAGTCCAGTGCTGAGTGATTTGTATATTTAAATATTTATATACACCAAACAATCGAGTTGCGGAAATCAGTATAGCATGACTATGTACCTCTTATTCCGCCAACCCTTTCACACAAGGCTCTTCCTTCCCTGATCAAAGCTGATGATCAGTGGAATTGCCAACTTAGTAGCAGCTACCACCGCCCAGCCACTTTTAAGCCATGGTTAATCAGGCTAATCTTTCATGAATGACTTCAGTCTTCCGCATATGAAAAAGAACAATGCATTTGTATCCATCATAGCCATTCACAGTCAAAGCAGTATCTTCACTCAGGTGGATGAAGCTCAGGCTTAGAACAAGGAAAAAAGCAGTATCATTATCTTTTCGTATTACACAAAACATAAGTATATGTAGTCATAACAATCTCTCTCTCTCTCATCTTGTAAGTATCATAAACAATAATAATAATCGTTAAAACAAGTAAATATGTATCATTCAATATTATTCATTCAATTCTTCTTAAGTAAATGCATGCGACCCACCTTTTTCTGACTTATAACAAGAAACAAACCACACGATCAAACGGAGGGGAAGAAAGTGGAAATAAAGAAATCATGAAAAGGGAGATGATGATGATGATGATGATGATGAGAACGACGATGGGAATGATGAAAAAAGTGAGCGTTTTCGTTCTTATATGTTTTTGAAACCAGAGGGAGAGGAGGGAAGAGAATGGAAATCAAGTAGACACTGAAGAGCTACCTGCATAGCGACAAGAAGGGGGGTAAGAGAAGAGGGTCATTCCCCAAAAGGGTTGCTGGTGGCTTTATCAGCAGGGTGGGCATAGTTAGTATTATCCGAGGAGATAGAGACTACGCGACCGGGGCGAGGTTTCCAGCCGGGAGAGCGGGGAAGAGAGTCGGAGGAGGGGGGCGAGAGGTGGCCGCTGCTCTTAGAAGATCGAAGTTTGCTGAAGGGTTCGGTGGGTGGCAGGGGTGCCTTCCTCCGCCGAGTCGTGTGCAGTTTACCCTCGTCCGGCTGTGCTGGGCTGAGCGGCAGGGGTGGCGAGGGCGCGGCGCGACGGACTTGCTTGTCGTGCTTGAGCGGCCGGGGCCTGTACTCCCCACTCGGCATCGACGCACGCCGAGCCGTCTCCGGCCCATCCTGATCCGTGTCCGCAGGGGCACCCATTACGGAATATCTGGCCACCGAGATCTCAGTGGAACTCGGCCCGATCGAATCCGGGACCGGGGAGAGGTGCGGGCCAAGTTGCCCCTTTCTCTTCGATGTTGGCGGCTTGGGGGCAGGCCGTCGAGCAGGTGAATGCGACATGGAACATGATGAGCTAGGTCTCTGAGAGGTGTTCGAGCTTGGACTATTGGAGTGAGCGCTAACGATAGATGCTGGTCTATTGATCGCTCCCGAAGATGAGGATTCAATAGAGAGAATGGTGTGGTTGAGTTGCGATTCCTCGAAGCAATCATTCGAGTTTGCCACAATCACTTGCACAAAAGTCTGAGAGCTACTATTGCTCTTTAGGACGACAGGTGAACGAAGCGGATGTGAGACACCTTCAGGCGGATTAGGCATGGTGAATCTTGGTGACTGAGGAGCGGCCGATGGTGACGGGGGAGATAACTGATGCGATACATCGGTGACTGTGGAGGAGCTCGGTCTAAGAATTGGAAGACTTTCTGTATTTGATGTGATGACCTCCGTTATACTACCTCCCCCACTTAAATGACTTCCAAGAGTGTCAGCGCTGAGTGATCGGATGGGCTCGCAGCTAAACTGTACTGAGTCAAGACTGTTCAGAGAGCTAACAGCTGCCTTTTCAAGTTCAAGACACCAATCAGACTGTAGGTTTCTGTCTACCAGTCTCTTTGTGGTTGGATTGATGTCTTGAAGATGAGCGTATTTAATGTGGGACATGAGCGCATGACGTATTTCTTCTCGCTTGTAGGGATAACTGCGCAGTTGAGTCTGAGTGAGAAGAGGGTGGAGAACTCTGAGGTAAGTGTGCCGAAGCTGGAATTGGTAGGAAATCATGTAAAATGAGATCAGTTCGAGTAGGGTGTGGAGTAGAATGGTAATAGATCTCTTACATCATCACTCTCGTCAGGGAGATCTGACAATTCCCGGATAAAGATGTCGACCAGGACGCACAGATCATTTGTGTAGAAATACTCATGAGTACCAGGGGTTGTGAACAACAGGTAGAGGATCTTGAGGATTAATAACGATACGCATAAGCCCTCAGAGGTGGAATGGGATGCTCTGTTGAGGATGAAGATCAAGTTCTCGCCAAAGGTTTTGCTCTCGTCCAGGCGGCGTTTCATGGTACGAATGATGATGTTATTTTCTACATCGGAAGCATGATGGCTTCTGCGACGGTGATGACGAGAGGCGTGAGGAGTCTGCTTCTGTGGCTGGTGGTTCAAGCCTGCTAGCATGAATTGTTCATTGAGGGCAATCTGATTCAGTACGATATCTCTAATCAGTTAACAAATTTAAAAAAAGAGTTCATAGCTATTAGGGGGAAAAATGACTAGAAAGAAAAAAAAAGGTGACGAGAAAAAGAAAAAGGTGGGGGGTGGGCTACTGACGATAAGCTTGATAAGGTTATAGTTAAACGTCTCATCCTCTTGGTCCCGAGTTAATTCCACCAATTGAAATAAATTATCAATCAGTTGCTCTGAAAACAATTCTAAGGTTTCATCTTTCAGCTTCTGTACCCGGCATAATTCGTAGAGTAGTCCGGATATAAGGGGCCCTAGTTTACGTTCGGCATATCGTTCGTTGGATAAGCTGGGAGAAGAGCAGTCCGAGGGATCATCTGCGTAGCGGTCGTTTGAATGGAAATGGTTGGAGAGCGAGCTGATGGATGATGACGGGACTAAACCAACTCGTGTACCAATAGCAAGTAAGACGGGGATGAGTTGGGAGAGCTCAGCAGGTGGGTTGGGGTGACTGATGGGAGAAGATGAGTTGGTGAGACTGAGGGCAGAAAGGTTGATGGTACGCAGGGTTCGAAAGAAGGATGAGTTTTCGAAGCCGTTTAGTAAGAGGACGAGACACGCGACGAAGATTGAGGAGAGGGGCGTGGATGGCTGTTCTTGCAGATTCATGGACGAAAGTGGTGGTTAGATAAACTGTGTCACATAGTTTCTTTGTAGAGAACTTACTTACGTCAATGAGAATGAGGATAATGGAATTGGTGACCCTTTGGCTGTGATTGAGGAATAAGGGACTTCGAAATAGAGTGGAGACAGCATGATGGAGTGACTGTTCATCCGACAGTTCGCCAGCTGAGATCTCGTGGTAGCCCGCCCCCGAGTCAGTTTTGTTATACAAGCTAAAATAAAATTGAAAGTAGACACTCACCCAGATTAGCGCTTATAAGGTCCAGCGAGCGGGTGAGGGCTTGATCGAGCTGTGCGAGTTGGGCGGTGGAGTCGAGAGCCAATGTCTGGTGGAAAGCTTTCCCAAGGATCAAAGATCAGGATTAGTTCTCAGAGTGACAGCATGAAGCACTCATGAATGAGGAAGAAGATACCAGTCCAGAACTGTTGATCGGATTCCTCTCTCATGACGAGCTAGTCCGATTGCCCGCTGACGATCACCATTCAGACTCGGGTGCTCAGTGCTGTTTTCCTGACTGCGGTGTCCGTCTGCTCTGGCTCGTTTTCTGCTTTCGTCCGTCAGTTTCAATTTCGAATTGGTTTCTTTTCAAAATTAAGTCTCTTTTTTTTTTTTTTTTTTTGCGAATTGAATTGAAAACGGGTTAGTCCGGGTGGTGACCGAGCACACCGGGGGAGACCCCGGGGGTGCGGCACCTGACCGGCTGCACCCACATTTTTGTTCCCTCTGCTACATAAATATGTACAGTTGCGGATGTCATTCCACTGTGCTTTTCTCCATGTCCGAACTTATTGGGTCCAAATTTTTTTGAAAAAAAAAAAAAAAAAGAATGGCTGGGACGCCGGTTTTGTCTGGGGATTAGCTAGTGTAGATTATAACTTCCAATAAACAAATTGTTCAGGATTTTCAAAGGTGAAAAAGAAAATCTGGCCTCAAAACAGCATGTTAAAATACCCAATTTCTGTCTTGTTGAGATACCCACTCTTGGCTCCTAGGACTCAATCAGTCTTGATCTGCAGCATTTTCTATTGACACCCCTGGGATGGGTCCTTTTAGGGTTGGCGTCCTTTGGCATCCAAAGCTATGTCTTATCATCTACTGTTTTCCTTTTCACATACTAGTACTACTGGGCTTCTTCTGCTTTTTCTTTCCTTTCCTCTTCACTTTTCCTGTCTTCTACACAGACTCCATGATGAGTTTCTCTTGATCTTGGGCGTCGGTTTAGGTTTGATAAAGTGGTGTTTTGTATCTTTTCTTGAGTATCCATGTGAAATCACTAGTACTTCAAAAAAATCACATGTTGGACAGACGGGGCCGGCAGCCTCAACTATTCTGTCAGGTCTGATGGCCTCACCTTACTTGTTTCTGTTTTTGGAAATGAATCAATCAACTTCTTTCACCTGCACCGAGTCTGTCCTGCATAAATTGGTTGTGTCCTTTGGCCTCGCAAGATCAGATGAATCTGTGCCTACATACATATTTCAATCTTTAGTTTCTGGGAAATAGAATCAATGTGTCCTCCAGAATTTACAAATTCATGTATGATTTGGATGGCAAACAAGAATAAGAATTCTAGCGGGCAAACCCAGTGGAGACTAGCTTTGAATGGACAGTTCATGTTTTCTAGCTTGGTGAATGTTCAATCTCGAAGCAGAGATGGATGATGACAAGATGAGAAAAGGATAACGTGTAGGTTTTGGACCCCTGCTTGGATTTGAGAGAAACAAATATAAGAATCATATATGACACTTTTAGCAGAAAGGATTATTTGTAATGTAGGAAGAGTATGGCAAGAAGATGCTGAGCATGTAAGTCTGATATTAGAAGGTAAGAGCAATTGTATTCATGATTTGTTAATATCACCACAATTCGGTTTCGATTTGTGGAAGCAATTGAAGAGGCATTAGGGAGCCCGCATGATTCTTAGTTGCTGGGGGGCATCATCATCGTCGGCGGAAGTGAAGACGGTTTGGGTAAGAGTTTAGTAAAAGAGGTGCGCGCGTTTTGGAGAAGGACAGCACTGATAAAATGCAAGTGATCAGTACTTTCTTCATGTATTGCACACTTCAAGGGCGAAGTAAAAGATATACAGCGGTTCAGACTTACTCCATTATGACGAGAGCCGCCATTGATTCGACGATGGGGACTGCTCTTGGGACTACACATGGATCATGTCGGCCTCGGGCAGCCAAAACACCACTTTCACCGTTGTAAGTGGCTGTCTGTTGCTCCTTGGCGATGGTTGCGGGGGATTTGAATGCACAGCTATCAAAGCAATAAAAGTTAGTCACCATTTTTATCATAATTTGAGTTCTCTTTCAAAATGGAAACAAGAAAACTTCCTGATGACTGACCGAAAGTAGATATTTTCACCATTACTTATCCCACCTTGGATGCCACCACTACGATTAGTGAAAGTGGCCAATCCACTACCAGCAGATGCTTTGGTGAACATGTCGTTATGTTGGCTACCTGGCATTTCGACGCCTTTGAAGCCGCTACCTATTTCGAAACCCTTGGTTGCAGGAATGGACATGATGGCATGGGCTAGTTTGGCTTCCAATTTATCGAAACATGGCTCGCCTAGCCCGGTCGGACAGTTCTTGATCACGCAGGTTACTGTGCCGCCGATGCTGTCATTTCCTGCTTTGGCTTCCATAATCCGCTGTGAGAGTTAAGGTGAATCAACTTGATACGGAGAATAAAAGCCACAAAGTTTTGGTTGATTGAGGGATGAGAAGACTGACCTCTATCATACGCTGAGCGGTGGCTTCATGAGGACATCGAACGACGCTCTTGTCGACATTTTCACGTGTGAGGTTTGAGAGAAATTCAAGGTATTCTGGGCCTGAGTAATCTTCATCGTCGTCGAAATGCTTGCCATTGGTACCATTAGTAGCGGAGGTAGAGAAAGATTTCGATGATAGATGGATCGGCCCGACTCCGGATACGAAGGCTACGATCTCCACTCCATAAGCGGTTCTTAAAAACTTTTCGGCTATCGCTCCGGCAGCAACTCGAGCTGATTTAAAACAAAGGGTAGAAAGAAATATGCAAGAAAAATAGGATGAGTCATATGTTCTTAATTTCTAGCAATGGGATATCCAACGTGGATAAACCAATTGGTAGCTAAGAGAATAACCATGCAATTGACGTACCGATGGTTTCACGAGCGCTACTTCTGCCACCACCGCTGCTGGATTTGATGCCGTACTTGAGCAGATAAGTCCAATCCGCATGGCTGGGTCGAGGATAGAAATCCGTCTCAGAATAGTCGTGTGGACGTTGGTCTTTGTTGGGCACGAATAAGGCGATTGGTGAACCAAGTGTGACTCCATGTTCTACCCCCGACTGGATCTTGACTAGGTCATCTTCGTTCCGCTAAATTAATTCCCCCGCAAGAGAGAAAAAGTGTCAGTAGCCAAATCACAAAAAGGATGGTCAAAGATAGTAGTGAGATGAATGAAAGAAGGGGAATATTCTGAGAATTTGGCACTCATTTTCAGATCAAGAAGAAACGCAACCCAGGGAGAGAGGGGAAAAAGAAAGGGCACAACCTATGCAAGTATCGCTAAGAAAAAGTTTAAGCTAACCGGGGTTGTGAGATCACTTTGACCAGGACGGCGCCTTGAGAGTTGGGTCTGAATATCCCCTTCGGTTAATTCCAGGCCAGGGGGGACGCCGTCTACGATAGCAGTGACGCCGTTGCAGTGACTCTCACCAGCGGTGGTGACTCTGAAGACAGTCCCAAACGAGCTCATGATGATAATGGTGATGATAGATAGTTTCGATGCTCGGCTTTTTCCCAACGAAAAGATAATCAGCTTCAAATCAATACTTTTTCAGTGTTTCAACTTTTCAGTCTGAGCCTTGAATTTGTGGACCAGAGGCTGTACCTGTCACAGCCCGGTGACACGGATGTGCAGCAATGCGGAGCTGTGTGATGTGCATATGCATATGCATATGCATATGCCTGTTTATGCAAAGGGTTTCCGGAATTGGAAAGCCGCTGTGCTTCCCAGACGCCCCGTACTGCACGCGCCTGTCTCGCATACTGATACATGTCACAGCTTCACGCAGGCTCACAGTCTACAGGCGGAGGATTGTTTGGAGGCCACCATCAGTCGACTTCATGCCTATATGCAAGCCCACCTAGCATGTCGTCCCATACATATTTCACCACCAAATGATTCAGGGATTGGATGCTGGGTATTGATTGCGTTCGAATCTGGTGAGATGTCTGAAGGGTAGTACTAGAAGAGCATGTTTCAGTTTGTTTGAGCAAAGGATTTTGATAATCCTATTCAAAATGATCATCTTTCAATGATTTGATCATTAGTGGAAGAATAGCAATCAACAATGTACAATTTGAATCAGAGATATATTTTTGAGTGTTGAACATCACAAATTAGCGTTGATTTTTGTTGGATAAAATGAATCCACGCTATTCAATCCCCCATCACCGTGCATGTGCCATGTTGCACAGTAACTCTCTTGATCAATCTTGACTGGTACCTCTGGATCATTGGATGACTTCCCTTCACCATTTACAGGGATGTAGATTCTATTTTTAATCCTAAATTGGATCACATTTCCAAAAAAGATGTCCTGGACTTGATCCTCATCCCTGAGATGTTGCTTGACAAGGTGTTGTGTTTTTGGTCAAAAATTTACAAAAGCTCTAAATTAAGCATTTAGAATCCTGTAAACCCCAACGGGAAGTCATCCAATGATGCTTCACGTCACCCAATGTGTATTGACCCCAGAATCATGATTTTGAATGAGCGTTCTGATAAGAAACATTTCGGAAATAGATTTGAAGAGAAGACTGGGTCTTATGATTATGCTGAGATTGGTTGTTAGTACAACTCAGACATGCTGGATTGCCCACATCACAACAATTTCCATTTTTCTTCAGCCTACATACCTCTCAATCCGCACGATACCCAACAAGCAGGCGATGGACGTATTTCACTCATGGCATGCATTGCGCTCGATCATTTGATTTTTCGTCAAATCTCGAATGATAGATTTACCCCAGACAACAACATCATTCACATCAAAGAAGAATCATCTCTATCCAGAGGCGAAAGAGAATCCTAAACCAGATGAGAAGATGCAAAAATGAAGACGGTCAGAGGAGGCAAGAAAAAGAAATGGCTAAAGGTGCATTGCCACAGAGCGCTCTACTTGTTCAGTTAACTCCTTCACTGTGCACGAAACTAGGGCGTTGATAAAAGATGTAACATTTGTTGGTAGCTGAGGTTTTGCCTGCTTCATCTCGGTGATGAAAATTTCTGGCCTATACTTTTTTGCCCATGCAAACACAAATACCCACGCTATCGTACTTCTTTTTGCCTGTTCTTTCGGAGCCTTTCTACTCAAGGAATGTGCTATTTCGGATAACTCTGCATCCCTCACACGGACAGGTAATCTAACCGCCGCGTTGGCGAGGTCTACAAAGAATTTACATCTAGCATCTAACTCCTCCATCGGCTTCTTGGGTAAAATCATAGTGAGAAATTCGATGTAAAATAAATATAGTGGAAAGATGTCTTTGAAACCGGAAGATTCTATCATGCGAACATAATCATCTAGTCTAATTTGTGTTCTTTTCTTCCAATAATCCATCCAGGTAGCGCTCGATTTGATGAAGTATGTAGCTGATTGCGCTGTTAATTTTCCGGTGTCCTTGATGTTAGATTTGATGCTCCTGAAGGATTTACTAGCTTCCCAGAGCTGACTATCGTGCCCAATCTTGACTTCCTCATCTTCTTTGAGTGATCCAAAATGGGTTGGTGATCCAAAATGGGTTAAAATTTTATCGAGAAGCCCTTGGTGAATTCCTTTCGAGTGAGCTGCTTCTTTGAAGAAATTCTTAGTGAAAAAGTTGATCGGTAATCCAAAGCCTGGAACAAATTCTGAGGAACTGGATGATGACGGTAGGTGAGGTTTTAATGATGTCGGGAAAGAATATGTAGGTGCTTCCCTCATAATCAATGGTGAATCGGATGGATTCGGAGAATACTCTACTGGTGCTTCCCATAGATTTGACCCGGTGGAATGATGTATCGAGTCTATTGGCACGCTGGAATGAGAGTACAAGTGGTGCTGCCAAGAAGAATTTTGATTGAGTTTGGAGCCCAAGTTTCCCGGCATTCCCCAGGCAAATGGATCTCAATACATACCTGGTGATGAGAGTTGGAGGTGTGCAGAGTGGTGGGACTGGATGCCAATGTGTGATGAGGGCTGTTGTCCTGGCTAGCAACGTCGAAGTCCACAGCCTCCAAAAGATACTTTTCAAAGTCTTCCTCCCATCCTGCATTTGATACTTTTGCTAAATAAAAAGCTTCGCAAGTCCAGATGGTGGCTAAAAGGAGTAAAGCGAGAAAAAGTTGCATTGCGGTGAGATGGCCCGGCGGATAGATGTGAGTCTCCCCTTTCCTCCACTTTCAGCAAGCTTTTTATGAACTGTGTATTTAGTTGCACAGTGACCAGCTGTGACCAGTCACAAGTTATTGTGGACTAAACCAAGCTTCCTCACGATTCCGTTGTATTTCTAGGACGCGTGGGCTCACCCTTCAGGCTTCCATGTAGGGATCTAAGACACTTGTGACAACCATATGTACAAAATATCCCAGTCAAGAAGGCCTGCGAGCTTGTAACGAATTGATATTCTACAGTAAACAACTGAAAGCGAGAAAATGTGCAGAACTTACTATTTAAAAACCCATGAAATAGTGACTTCTACTTAAGGTCTATAGTTGATCAACACATACTCTTTGTGTAATGATGGTGAGTAGGACTCTTTCCTATCTATATGCCCTTTCTTTCTCTGTCGCGATACATTGTTTTTCTGAGATGAGCACACTTCCTAGCTTAATAAAGTCCGTCTCCTGTGCGGTTGAGTGGTGAAGCACCTGTCGCATTGCGCCGGCCGCAGGGAGGAAGGCTTCCCGAGACACCGGAAAAACCAGACGGGGCAGCTTTCCCTCGGAGGAGACAAGATTATGTGCTATGCTTAGTAGGAAAAAATGCTGTATGATCGCACAGCCATATGCGGTGGCTTCCTTGCCAAGCGAGTGATCTTCACTTTTGCTTTCCTACATATCCGATACAACAAGCTGCAGCAACTTGTCCGTGACTCGCAACATCCACGCATCAACGGATGAGCTGCGACATACGGTGATGATAGGTGATAATGTCAAGTTTATTGATATACATTGGATCACAACTTATCACGATACACTTCCAGATAAAATTAAAAAATGAGGATATACCTCAAGACAAGCAGGATACCGATACATTCGCAATAAGAAAGAATCTGACAAGGCTGAGTGAGATGAGAAGATACACTCCTCAAAAAAGCAAGTGAGAATCAAGATGCTGAGACGAGAGTGAAATAACGTTTGTTGGGTGGGTGATCGTTTGTTTGGTGGGTAATGTGGTATGTACATAACTATAACGGATTGGTTTGTTCTCTTCTAAGTGCATTGGCATCTGGATTAGAGTCAAATCTGGTAGGCAAGGGGGAGAGGCTAGGCTTCGATGGGAGGCCGAGCAAGGTTTGGTAGGAGCGTCGTTTGGGGTCTTTGGCACGAGCCTCCCGGGACTGGCGAACTTTTCTTTCGGGTCTCACGACAATTACGGGCTTCAATTTTCAGGGAATTAGCAATCTGAAGTCTCTCCTCAGGGGGGAATCGATTGAGTGGTCACTTACTACTGGTGAGCGAGCAACAAGGTATTGGCTGGTAGAGCTAAGTGAAAACGCCTTTTGCCAGGCGGATGGATTTTTGCCTCGAGTCCCAACGACCAATGAATCGGGCCGATAAACTTCCAACATTCTGTAAGGACTCAAGGGGATGAAGACAGTAAGTTTTAATCAACATGCTTGGGAATGAGATAAGAGTAAAGAATCGGCCGTACCGTTGGATGGTTTTGATTGCAGGACCGATAACAAATTCAACGGTAACGGTAATTTGGCGATCGTTCTTCGTCAGGACATGGCGGAGGACCTCTTGTGCTTCGGTCTTGGCGTGCTCATCCATTTCAACGTCTTTATGAGCCGAGCTCCCTGGTTCTACAGCTTGGAGTACCACGACCTCATCGCCATGCTTAGAAAAGCCAAATGAGAGTAACCTCAGTTATTCCGAAAGCAAGTTTCAGCAGAAATCAGGAAAACGCAAGGAAAATTAGCGAACCTCTACTAATGATGACATCAACCAGTCCAGTGCTTGAATCGAGTAGGATTCGCCGTCCGTGGCTACTAAGAAGCATCTCGAGTCCCGACGGGGTTTGTAGTTAGAGCTCTTGGCTTGAAGCGTGAAGCTGTATTCGGCTCCAGTCCCTCCTCCGTTGGTGGGCTCTTCAGTTTCCATTGTCGAAAAGCCAACCCGACGCTCATAACCCGGCGGAAGAAGCTCTCCGGAAGAGCGAGCTCGTGAGAGACCAGGCCGGACGGGAAAGCTCGAAGGGGGTTGGGGCGGCATGGGAGTGACAAGGTGAGAGCTCGGAAGGCTAGGATTCGAAGCGCTGCGTGATCCGTCTTGGGGCGTGGCCGCGAGACTGGTGTACGGGTTCTGGGAGCCTGAAGGGGAGGAGGTGGAAGACAGCTTGAGTGCAGAACGGAGCCCCGCGGGTCTGCCGTTTGAGTCGGGAAGGGCAGCAAGTTCTTCATGGCCGCTGGAGGATGGGAAGGGCACATTCGTTTCGTGGGTATCGCTGGAGGAGAGGGAGGAGGACATCGTCTGGTTCCGGGTGGTTGGTGGCAGGCAGCGGACGTTCGGAGCCACGCCGAGCCGCTCGTTACGTAGGGGCGGGAGGCTGATTATGTCAGCACCGCTCCACCTGCGAAGGCTCGTGCACCGCCAGCGCACTTCCCCACTTCCACCGCATTAATCTGACTCAACAGGGGCAGTCCAGGTGTAAGCAGTCAGTACTTATTTATGTAGTAGGCTTGAAAGTGTATGGCAAGCTGTAAGAACTCCCCTTGCTACTTTGCCTCAGGACTGCGCATGCAGTTCAGTGCTGCAACAACTGAAGTGGTGGATCAAACAGACGGGCGTAAGCTGGAATCGGAGTTTGCTTTTTATTTTAACACTGGCTGTCATGCTGTAAAACATTCAAACCAGATAAGAAGTATTGCCCCGCTCCTCCTAATCAAAACCACCCCAGATTACTAGTTTGCCTTGCCCTTGGTAACAGTAATTGGTGAGGTGTCCTGGAATCCATTGAAACATGGTTTGCTGGGATGAAGAACTCCGAAGACAACTAAAACGGGCATCTTTGCCATCTTAGTGGGAACTAATACTATCACTAATCAGAATAAATTTTAGTCTATCACAAAGAATACACCTTTTGTCTCCCTTGTATTTCCTTCAAAAAAAAATTATTTGTATATCATGCCTTTTTCTCAGCTTGAACCAGAATGCTGAATGTCTCAATCACAGGTTTTTGAATCATGGCCTCCTGTGAAAAACTCAGTATCATATTATCCCTGTGCCATATGAGTCTGGAATTAGCAAAAAGGAAAGGAAAAAAGTTTGATTTCAGCATGCTTACGTAGTGTGCAATGAAGCTCAATCAGCCTTTTGTAACTGTCATCTTGACTCAGAGAACATACATACTATACTCTCAATAGTACTACTCTTTTCAAAAAAGAAATTTTGTAAAATTATTTTCAATTTTAAGCCAAATTTTATCTTGAATATTTCTTAGATAATAAAACAATAGAAAAAAAATATCATGAAATGAATGTGGAATGGTTTTAATTGGGTTGTTTTGCCCAAATAGTAAAGTAATACTTCATTGGTCTGTTGGTGGCTACATGTTACATTCTTTTGCATTCTTGATTTTAAACCATTATGTAAAACTGTGGAGCCAGTTCAGTAGCTGACCAAGGACATTAAAGTTAGAAAAAAAAACCCTTCACAGCTATTTGTTCATTCGTCAGCTGGTGACCCACAATTTCCATTGGTGTTTGGAAAGGTTTTCCAAGTCAATTTCATGGATTGAGGGGTCTTGAGTTGGTCTACAATTCGGGAACGGGTCTTATCTTCGGTTGTCTTCAGGCGGTTGAGGTTTTCAAGGAGAGGGGTTCCCGTGAATTATAAATTCCCCAAGATAGAACCAGAATGCTTCTCTGTAGGCTGAGCATTATCCGATGTTCGGCCCCGCTATCACAGAGGTTATCCAGGAGGGGATCAGACTTGCTTCTTATCCATATTCATAGGAAGGTCAAAATTGTTCAGAGCCAAACATAAGCTGATTACTTGTCTCAGCGGACTCCGGAGGCCTCGCACTTCATTTCCATTTGATACTAAGCCCCGCTATCACAAAGGTTATCTGGGCCTGGATCTGACTTGCTTCTTATCTATATCGAGCGATGGTAAAGATTGTTGAGATAAAAAAGCTGACAAGGGATAGGGGATAGATTTCATAGATAATTAACCTATGAACTTCTTTGTGGCATCTTAACTGAAAAATAAAATCCGTCGGAACTGAAAGAGCACTAAATCCTGATTCAACAAACCTTGCAAGCATTCTTTCTGCCAGCATTAGTTTCATAAAATGCGCTTCTTTCGCATCAGTCACATTTTTCTGATTCTTAGCTTGGGAGATTGGGTGCGATTCCAAGACGCTCGACCGTTGGAATTGGAAAAAGAGCTATCTGAATCCCATTCGAGACCCGGACTTCCGTTCGTCTTTCAAGACTTGAACTTTCCCCTGCCAGATAGCTCTGAGCCCAATTCCCTTCTGAGCAATCAACCGAAACACTTCGGAACGGGTAAGCGACCTCTGCTTGAGGTGGTTGCAACAAGTTCATCTGCACATGCGGAGAAAGGTAAGAGCACACTTTTGAAGGAAAACTCAATCTCATCATCAGATAATTTAATCAACTAAATCCCTTCCATAAATTGACATGATAGATATTACCAAGAAGCCCAAAGTTGGAAGTGGTCAGTAATTTCCTCACCTTTTTTTAATGTAATTTAATAAGAGCCTTACTGAAAATATGACTCAATCTCTTACCAGAGCAAGAGGACAAGTTACAAGAGTTCTATGAGAAAACTTTGACGGATTTCAAAAAATGGAGACCTTCTCTTTGCAATTTGAAACCGACTCCAGAACAAGTCTCAGAAGTAGGGAAAGGGACTGGAATTTGTTGAGAAAGCACTACCGAATCTACTTGAAATGCCAATTCAGGAACTGAAAGGGGAAGGTATTGAAGTCCGTGGTCTTGAAGTCCCAGGCCATGAAGTTGCAAGTTATGAAGGACCAGGTGATGAAGTCCCATTTGTTGAAGTCCAAGGTGTTGAAGTCCCAGGTGTTGAAGTTTCAGTTGTTGAAGTCCCAGGTGTTGAAGTCCTAGGTGTTGAAGGCCCAGCTCTTCAACACTATGTGCCTAATTCAGAGGCCTCAAAACTAATCAGAGGGAAGATCCAAGTGTTTTCACTTAAGTCTGTTTCACAAATTGAAATTTTTTTGGAGTTGTTGCTCAAAGGAAAAGAAGAAGCTAAAACAATTCAATTTATTGAAAAAGGACACAAGATGATGATCAGGCTGTTGATTGGATTGAAAGAATTCAAAGTCCTCTCAGAAACTGATCTTTCATCATTTTTGAACAACAACAGAAATGGGCAGCTCATCTTAGCCCATGCTATCAATAGTTTACACGAAAATGATAGATTTTGGGGTTTTTTCTTCCCTGACTTTGAGATGAAATCATCTTTTGGATTCTGTGAAAATAAAATGCTTTCAGGATTTTTAGAGAGTGAGTTAAGATTTTGAATCAAACTTGGCTAATTTTCAAGTTTTTTTAAAAGGGAAAAACTGATTGGAAATATTCACACCATTTTTTTTTTTGAAAATCAAAGTGTTGAATCAGGATGCTCATGGCAATATCAAATTTCTTTGCCTGAGGTGTTGGCTCATGATGCTACTCCCTAGAGAATTGACTAGCACTCAAATTGATCACTTGGCTTATTATTTGCTTTCCATAAAAGATCAACACAGGATAGGTCCAGGAAAGTTAGCTTTATCTAGGGATAAATTCTTTGACAAAGATGAGTTGAATAGAAGAAAAGTTCGACTTGAAACATTATTTGATTTGCTCTATTTTTTAAAATATCGCAAGAAGTGCAAATATTTAACTGAATACTTCAAACCTGTCTATCAGGAATGGAAACATCTAAAATTAAGGGAGAATATTGGAAAATTCAAAAGGCAAAGAGTATAAATTTTTCTGATAGAATTTAATGAAACACTCACCTTCCATGCATTCCATCAATCTTAGCAACAGTTTTTGATCTTGATTTTACAATCCAAACCTGGTAATTTAACAGATGTTTAATTTTTCATCCCCCCCCTCAAAATCTTGATTTTGAATATCTTCTGCTTTTTTTCTAGATTTCAATTTTTTCCCTTCTTATTTTCCTCAACTCTGTTTATTCTTGCTAAAACTCTCATCCACATATCTTCTTTTCAACTTCCATCATATCTGATGATAAATCATTTTGATCTATGTTGTTCCCTTTGAGTCTTTTCCAAATCATTTTTTTTATTTCAATCTATGGTCCAACTCATTATAAGCTTCTTCTATAAGCATGAGTTAGGTGAAGAATCTGTTACTGTACATGATTTTTTGGGAATTTGAAATGTTGAGAGAAAAAAGTAGAGAAAAAATGTTCCAAGCAAAACACACAGGTGGCTTTGGTGAACTCAGAAAAGCGCTCTGCGGAGCTTGAGAAAGGACCCACAACACTCTTGGCTGCTGTTTTTGAGTAAAAAACTTATCTTTGACTTAAAATCACCCAGAGCGGCTGTCCAAAAGGACCTCACTTCTCAAAGGAAGGGAAAAAATCCCCATGGCAATTTCCAAGGCCCTAGAAATTCAAAAGCCCAAACAATCAACCACTGATATCAGTGTTGACAGATATACTAAATTGGGGTTTAAACCTCCAACCCCGCGTGCGGATTATATAATCCAATTGGAAATTGGCCAAATGCGTGGAAATAGCTAATCCCCTAGTTACCACATGTGTACAGGCGTAACTAGGGTACAGGTAGATTCTATGTGGTTTATTTACAAGGTTTCATCAATAGAAAACTTGAATGCATAAGAGTAACACAGCCAGCGTGGCCTTTACAGATTAGCCATAGCCATTTGTGGCCCATTTCAGCGTCTGTAGCCCATTTCAGATACAATTACACGTCAGTGTTGCTATGTACCTTAGTTACAATGACCAAATAGGTTATAAAGGTCATGAAGAGCACTTATGATGCCGAAATAATGACCAGCCGTGCCATTGGGATGAGCCTTGTTAGTGCCAATCTCCCAAATTGGCCACATTGCGCTGAAATCCATTTACTACATGCACAAAGGCAGAAAGGTCCTCTACTATGAGTGAAATTAGTATATATAGAGCCCTCTTTCCACGCCGAAAGTTGTTCATCATCATCAATTTATATTACAGTCAATCAGTCATGCCGTGTCCTGTCCTATTTTTCAGTTACTCTGCTCTGTTTGCCTGTTCTATTCGTGGTGTTCCTTGTTCAACCAAACCTTCAAAGTGTCCAGCTCCTGCGTAGAAACCCACTAATCTACCCAGCAGCTCTACTTTACCCCCCTACGTGGCTTTTTGGCGTAAAATAAGGAACAGTGAGTACTTCTTTTATCCTTCTGTCCCCATTCTGGTTCCTTAATTGGAAAGCACTTTGGTACCACCTTCTGTTACGCAGAAAAACATTGTTTTCTTACTCAGATACCACCCTGCTTTGCAGATCTCTGATTTAGAGTGCACCTATAAACACCCCTGCGCCAGCAGGCCCCTCTATAAAAGAAACATATTCTTTTATATCTTCTTTTTTACTACTTTTATACGTGAAGAAACCCCACTCTACCCATCATTTGCACTCTTATAACCTTGTGTAGCTAAAAGGTTCTAGTCCTTAGCATCACAGAGGCTGAAAGAGAGAGCCACAACCAGAGCAAACCTTCTCATGCTTGACCTTCCATGACCAATGACGGTGAAACTAGCAATGGACAACAACTCCCAATCCGGCCTGACCTCACGCCACTATGTGAAAGCTTGCCTACGGGCCCGGCTCTAATTAGATGTTTAACAATGTCACCCTCAAAGTGGGCCCAATTGTGGGGAACCACGACATGATTCTAGGAACCCCTTTTCTTTCTGCTTTCAACCTTTCTGTCTCAATTTCCCGCCAATCCCTTCATTGTGACACCCCAATTTACTCTATTAGTGATTACCGCTGTGCCAATGAAATGAACACCTCCAGTTTCCTGTCTGCATTTTCCACCTTGAGCAATCCGTACCCTTGCCGCAAGTCAGAAAGAGTGGTCCTTAAGGAATTTGAGGACCTGTTCCCAATTGACATCCCCGCGGTGACGGATGACACACCCAAAAAGGGCGGTCTCGGCAAGACCACCTTCCCCACAAAAATACAGGACAAAACCTCAAAAGTACGCCATAAAATTATCCTCACCGACCCCAACACCATCGTGAATGAAAAACAATACCCGTATCCACAGAAACACCTCGTTGCTTGGCGGACACTCCTGGACCAACACCTAACGGCCGGGAGAATTTTCCGCTCATCCCGCCAATACGCTTCCCCCAGCCTCATCATCCCCAAGAAAGACACGTCGGCCTAGCCACGCTGGGTATGCAACTACCAAAAACTGAACAGCCTCACCGTTTGCAACAGGTCCTCCCTGCCCAATGTTGATGAATTGGTATGCGTGGTAGCTACAGGGAAAGTATTTTCCATTTTAGATCAGACCAACGCCTTTTTTCAAACAAGGATGTGTGACACTGACATACCACTCACGGCTGTGAAAGACCCGTGGGGACTCCACAAATGGGTAGTCATGCCCATGGGCCTGACAAACACCCCGGCTACCCACCAGGTGCAATTAGAGGAGGCGCTTGGGGAAGTGATCAACAAGATATGTGTTGTATATCTCAACAACATTGTTGTATTCTCCGGCTCTTTTGACAAACATGAAAACACATCCAAAAAGTCTTGCAACGCATCAGAGAGGCCAACCTTTATTGCATCCCCAAGAAGACGCAGCTATTCCAGACCAAAGTTGGGTTCTTAGGGCATTACATCTTGGCCAAAGGCATCCGCTCCGACAAAGATAAGGTAACACAAATCCTATCCTGGCCTACCCCAAAGTCACCCAAAGCAGTCAAGAAATTCTTAGGCACAATCCAGTGGATGAAAAAATTCATCTGGGGCCTACAAAAATACATCGGCACACTGACTCCACTCACCAGCTCAAAGCTCAAACCAAAAGACTTCAAATGGGGCACGGCAGAAGACACAGATTTTGAAAACATCAAGAAGATCATGACGTCCCTACCGTGCCTCAAGAATATTGACTTTGACTCTCCAGACCCCCTATGGCTCTTCACCAATGCCAGCGGCTCAGGGCTAGGGGCATCCCTATTCCAGGGAAAAGAGTGGAAATCAGCCTCCCTGATTGCCTACAAATCACGCCTAATGTCCCCTGCCAAACATAATTACCCCGTCCATGAACAAGAACTTCTTGCAGTCATCCACGCATTACAAAAATGGAAGATTCTACTTCTTGGAATGAAGGTCAATGTTATGAGTGACCACCACTCTCTCACATATCTCCTGAAACAACAGAACTTGAGCCGACGGCAAGCCCGATGGACGGAAGTCCTAGCGGACTTTGACCTCAATTTTGAATACATTAAAGGCAACAACAACAGAGTGGCCAATGCACTATCACGCAAAGACTCTGGAGACAAACGACTCCTGTGGGCCCCCACAACGTCGCAACAGTTGCGGCATTGATGGAATTTAAATCCACTATCTCATCCACCCTTTGAGACGCCATTGTGACAGCCTATGAAACTGACCCCTTCTGTGTCTCACTGGAAAAGTTACTCCCTCTGCGGAAAGACAGCGCACTGGTCAACAACTTGATGTTTATAGATGGCCGCCTAGTCATCCCAAACGCACAGTCAATCCGCAAGAATCTCATTAACAAAGCACACCTCCGCTTAGGCCACCTTGGGTCACTCAAAACCCTTGCAGAGCTCCGACTGGAATTCTTCTGGCCGCAGATGACCAAAGATGTTGAGAAAGAGGTAAAAGAGTGCACAGTGTGTCAAAATACAAAAGCCCCCACTACAGCCCCTGCCGGAAAAATGCTGACTCCGTCCCTCCCACACACACCTCTTACCAATATTGCCATTGATTTTTTTGGGCCACTGCCCACGTCAGGACACTACGACATGTTTTTGTCATGCACGTGCCGACTTTCCGGATTTGTACGGATCATACCGGTCAATCAGAAAGACACCACAGAAAAGATGGTGGCGCGTTTCTTCAACAACTGGGTAGCCATCTTTGGCTCTCTGAAATCCATCATTGGGGAACAAGACATGGACCTTGAAGTTCTGGAGGGAGCTGATGAAGAGGACCTCCACCAATCCCCAATTATCATCCGCCTTCCATCCACAGGCCAACGGTAGAAGTGAACGCTCCAACAAAACAATAGGACAAATTCTACAGACCTTCACATTGAAACAACAGACGTGATGGCTTGAAGCGCTACCCTTTGTGGAACATGCAATAAATTCTGCTGTCAATGTGGCCACTGACATATGCCCATTTGAACTGGTCTTTGGACAGAAACCACAACTATTTGCCGCCACGGATCCGGCACCGGACACCCCAACAACATTATTGAAGTGGTTACACCTCCAGGAAAGGGCATGGGCAAACGCGCAAGACATGCTATGGACCAGCCGGATCAAGCAAGCCCTTGCACACAACCGCCAACATAAAGACCATCCCCCGCTGGTGACAGGCAACTGGGCTCTCCTCAACAACGCTGACTGCAGGGGCCGCCACCAAGGAGGCACCAACAAATTAAAAGAACAATATGAAGGCCCTTTCTGTATCACTTGCATCTTCAACAACGGACAGAATGTGACTCTCCAACTTCCATCAGGCAACAAACGCCACCCGTCCTTCCACGTTTCAAAGGTGAAAGCTTTTGTGGACCAGGACTGTTTGGCACACAAGGAGGAAACAAAAGTAAGTTCCTCCCAATGTGAACCTCCAAGCGTGGATACGCTGCTGTTTAAATAAAAAGCCCTACCTTGGCAAAGTTGTGAGCACCCCTCCTTTTTTTCTCTCATAGGAATCGTGGACGCCTGGACCCTCCGGCCAACCCACAAATCACAGATGACTTCCCCGGGCTCCCCCCCTTTGTTTTATTTTCCCTTTTTCCCCGTAACACCCTTATTCCTTCCTCTGTCCTCTCTCTCCTTTCCTTCTTCCCCCTTCTGTTTTGTCCCTTCTCTCCTCTTAGCCTTCTTTCCTTTTTTTCCCCCTTCCTTTCCTTCCTTCTTCAGTTCCCCTGCCTTCCCTCCAATCAACACATTGCCAACCCCCCTCCACACCAGACACCCTTCCATCCGGTATAACCATAGACCCCACCGCTCAGTTGCCTTCTGTCCCTCCTCTTCATTATAAGAGGGGAGAATGTGAAACCTGCTCCACACACAGGTTTCACAAAGCTGTCTCCAACCAGCATTTAAGCCGCCCCTCTCTCTTCCCTAGCTCAGTAGAGAATCCTGACCCTTCATTCTACTGAGCTAGGTAAGCAATCCCACTTCTCTTCCTCTCCTTCTGTTCTTCATTGTCTCTCTCCTTTCGTCATTCTTCCTCTTGTTGTATATTAGAGAATCCTGACCCTTCATTCTACTGAGCTAGCTTGAAATACAGAACAAACCGTGGTTCTAGAAATTCTCTCCAATACTTAGTGTCTTGCATTCCTTCTGTTCACATCCTTACAGTGAAGAGCATTTCCACGCTCTTACACCAAGCTGTGCAATGGCAATGTTTCCTGCTTTCTTGGCTTTGTTAACCTGTCACCAGGGGAGAGGAGGGGGAACTCCCCAGGGAGTGCCATAGCTTAAGTTGACCCTGGCTTTGGTCTGAACTCTGTCAGAAGTCATTCACAAATTGTTGATGAACTATTCCTTTCAATAATGTGAAATGAAGGTGAAATAATGATGAAGTGATTTGCTAAACATTGTGAAATTATCGACAAATTTTGTTGAATTTATTTTGAATTCTAGCTCAAATTAATCATGACTATGGACTACAATTGCTCAATAAATGAATGTTACACAGACATACTGGTCAACAGGATGGGCCTTTCACGGATGATTACTAGTTTGTGTTGGTTATGGGGTGTGAAACCAATTTTGACAATGTCCCCCTATCCCGCTTGAGCAGGATAGGGGACATTGTCAAAATTCCCTCTCACAAAAAACAGAAATGGAACATGAAGCTGAGAATATATAAATAAAGGAAAAACCCCTCTTACCACAAAGTGTGTGGCAATGCAACATGATGTCCAGCTGAACCCTAACACTCCCTGGATTGACTTCAATCAGTTTTTGGACTGATAGGGCTACTGTTTTGTCACATGTTGTGGTACAATTGCAGCAAATTTTTGCTAATGTCAGGGCAAATTCTTAGATTCATTTGGATGCAGAAGGTAAAGAATTCAATAGTATAATACAATAATTAACCAATTTTTTCAAAGAAGATCTTGGCCATGATGATCTGTTGGAACATTATCATCCTTCCTGAATAACTTTTTTGTACACTACTAAAATTTCAATCAAACAGTCTGGATTTTCACCAGAATCATTTTATCAATTGAAGAACAATTCAACTTGAATTGCAAATTTTTTTTGAGTATCTTTTTTATACAGATTAAACTAAATTCCAGTCAAATTCCTGATGAGTTCAACATGGGTTAACCAATACTTTGTGAAGTTCAAAGAAAGATGTAGGGGAGTTATCTACCAGAGTTACAGAAAAAAGTTAAGCTATGGCACTCCCTGGGGAGTGCCCCCTCCTCTCCCCTAGTGTGTTCCAAGAATGTCAGATGCTGATACAGGATGATTCCAAGCCATCTTGCTGATGCTACAAACTGATGAACCTGCCCGTCAAAATCAAAGGGAGGGGGATTGACTTTCTTGGGAGATAACATTATTAGCGTGGCCTTTTTTTGATTTAAGATAGCGCCCAATTTCCTCCTCCACTCCAGTGAGCGCGCGGCTTCCTCATGCAACATCTTTAAAGCTTGCTCAACTGTCTCAGCTGCAACAAGATGAACTACATTGTTGACATAGCCAATGGAGATTCTGCAAGCCTGTAGTGTTTCACTATTGTTTATAAATAAGTTACTGTTGTAGAGAATGTAGAGGGTGAATGAAAGAGGAGAGCCTTGTGGTAGGCCCTCAGGGATTGAGAAATTTTGGTAGACATAGTCTCCCAGCTTCATGGAAGTGGAATAGTAAGTTAGAAAGGAGCGGATGATAGAGATTAAGTAAGAGGGAAATTGGAGTCTCTGTAGTCTGTCCACCAGCCAATCGTGGTACACTTTGGGGTAAGCAGACTTGAAATCTAAGAAAAGGCCTCTGACTATTTTTTTTTTCATGCCACATGCTCTTTACCCAGCAGATGAAAAGGACCAGTGTGTCATTAATGTTTCGACCCCAAAGGCCATCAATGTGTCCAGCGGGGAGCACCCCTTTTGACTCTGCCCAGTAGATCATCCATTTCTTTAGAACTTTTTCAAAGAGTTTACCCATTGTGCACAATAATGCAATGGGTTGGTAGGCATTAGGGTTGCTGTAATCTGGTTTGTCAGCTTTCCATATAATAGCTGTGGTTGCTTTCCTCCAGGCGTTTGGCTAATGGTGATGTTTTATGCATGCATTAAATAGAGGGGCTAAGAAAAGGGCTAATCAGTGACTTGCAGGCTTTAAGAAGTTTGTTTGGGATTGCGTTGGGCCTTACTGCTTTTTTTGGGGGGTAGAGATCAAATAGCCTGCTCTACCTTGGCTGTGGTGACAGGGGGGAGCAGTAGAGGCGATTCTGGCGCCCAAGGGGGCACATCAGTCAGATCGCAAGTGGTCTCAATAACAAAAGTCCCATTGAATAGGATCCTTGCTTGCTGCTCCACATCTGTGGTGAGTGAGCAATCAGATTGGTAGAGCGGTTCTACTGTTAATGTCTGCTTTGCTTTGGTGAACTTGTAGGCTTGGAAGGCGGATGATTCACCTGTCTTGGCTAGGAAGCATTGCCAGTGGAGTAGTTTTAACTCCTCCACCTTGTTTTTGAACGCTGCTTGCCATGCAAGATAGCAGTCACGGGCATCAACTGAGTTGTCAAGGAGCATCCACCTTTGGGCTCTATTGCAACTGGCCACCAGGTGGCCTAAGATACTTGGGTCCCACCAATTTTTGGACCTGGCAGAGCCTCTCCATTTGGCTGCCCTTGTTTCAAATGGCACTGCTGTATACCAGCGGTGAGCCTTTTGACCATCAAATCTATCTTGTTAGTAGAGAGGGTAGCCTTGGGGACTGGGAAAGTGCCCAACAATGTAGGAACATCATTTTGGAGATGGGCAGTGTTTACTTTATCAAAAGAAATTCCCCGGATGGGCATGGGATGTACAAAACTCCCGCCTATGGAAAGTTCCAGATGAATTGGTTGGTGGTCAGAAGCGTGGTTGTCAAGTGCAACGGTGCAGCGCCTGACACTTTTTCTACATCTGACGTTTGTCCAGCATAGATCTATGGTGGTCTGGGTCACCCTAGCGCCCTGGAAGGTTGGGACTCCTGTTGGGGAGTCAAGGTGAAACCCTTCTGTCCGCAGAGTCTGATGAGGTCTTTGGAGACTGGGTGAGTGTGGTGGTATTTTGGGGGATTCCACCTTGGGTGATGTAGATTTGAGTCCATCATAAGGATAGTGGGGGTTTGTCTGGAGTAATGTTTCCCAAGCCAAGACTGTAGCTTGGGAATTGCTGAGAAAGAGGACGGAGGGTTAAATAGAGAAATTAGAAAGAAGACCTGTGGGGTAGAATGTTCTTTGCATATAGAGAGAGACACTGCCATTAGAAATTTGGAGTTTCTGAGAAGCCGATGGAAGTTGTAGGTTAGGGTAGAGTTTTTAATGTAGATGCAACATTGCGTCCGCTCTGAGGAGTTCCCAGGCCGGTCTACTAGTGTCACCCTCTGCCAGCCAAGGTGTGTGGGTGGCAGATGGTCTACTGGATTGTTCCATGGATCTTGGAGTAAGATAGCTAGAGATGATGATTTGCTGCTTAACACACTGAGGGTAGTATCTTTGCGGTTGTGGCAGTTGAGTTGTAGGATGGTAAAGGTAGGGGGATGGCCATCTAGGGAGTGAGAGTTAAAAATGCGGGAGAATTCTGGGGGAAGTGGGTTGGCAGTGGGGTATAGGTCATGAGTGCGGCTTGGTGGGGGTGTGTTGCTCATTGGGGGATTGTATTGTTACCTTTGTTGAGCTTTTCAATTTCCTTGGTGCGGATTGGGCAAGCACTGCTAAAAGGGCAATGGTCATATTTGGGGTTAGAGGGGTCAACAGAGGCAGAGCTCTTACAGTCAGTATTTAAGCATCTCTGGCAGCTTTGAGATGGGTCTTCCATCTCTCCACAAGAGGCGGAGTTATGGTTTGCTCCGCATCAAGAGCAGACCGCTTTGTCTTTGCAAGAATGAGCTAAATGACCTACAGCTAAGCAATTGTAGCATTGCTTTGGACCTTGGATATAGTGCTGTCCCTAATTTAAGTGTAGGCTGTTATAACACAGCCCTGCCCTTTGAATTTCAAGTGCTAACCTTCTATCTAAAGAGTGAACAAGTAGAGTGCTGGTGGTTTTACCTGACAGCTTTGGGTTAAGAAGCCAGCGGATGCGGTGTATCTCTTTTGGGTTGATGTCGTTCTGTTTACACAGGAGCTCAACATGTTATTTGCTGTCAACGTTGAAGCTGGTTGAGCAGGAGTGCAACAAGACTGGGTGGGTGACTCAGGTGGTAACAAAAAATGGGTCAGCCTTTTCCGTCCACAAATGTTTATTCTTGAGAAGCCACTTGGCTGCTCAGCGATCTTTGGTGTAGATTTTAACATCCCCATTAGGGAACTGAGCCACTACCCTGACTCTAATGGGTTCATTATTGATGACAGCCTTTGCAAAAACCAATTCTCCATTGATCTTTTGGGTGATTTGAGCTGCTGTCTGGCCCTCAAATGGCTTGGGTTGGTCAAATTGCTTGCAAATGACCACCTGGCCCAATTTAAATCAATTGATATATGAGGAGGAGGGAACTGGAGGTAAGCCCTTAGGTGGACCGGATGTCTCAACTCCTGTGACTTTCTCTGAGTAAAGGGGAACAGGTTGCTGGGGCAAGTTCCCTGGTCTCGCAGTTGGCTGAGCCATCATGTTTGGCAAAGGGGTAGACATGGTCTCCACCTTCTTGTCCAATCTGGTCAGGTTTACTGCGATCTCTTCAATTCTCACTAGGAGAGTGTTGAACGAGTCAGCACGAGCTGGCCCAACAGGCTGGGTCGATTTAATGCTGCAAACAGCTCTTTCAAGACTTTCCAACCTCGGAATGATGGTGTCGACCAGCTTGGTCAACTTGTCCAGTAGAGGACTTGCCAGGTCTGGTAGGGTGCCTTCGGCTACGTACATGTCTATTCCAGACATGTCGTTGCCTACAGGCGGGCCCCCTCCCTGCGAGAGCAGGGGGTTCAACATGGTTTTGTGGATCGTGGGAGTTGTGCAGTGATGGGTAGGGAGGGGGAGGGAGAGGGGGAGAGCGGGGCTAGTGCTCTATGGTATTGCAAGGGGATGGGAAGGATGGGGTTGATGGGTTTACTGAGCTTGTTAGTTGAGCAGGTAGGTAGAATTTCGGATGGTAACTTTGGATGAATGGAAAAGAGGTGGTGACATGAAATAGAAAGGTGGAAGCCCCCCTGATCAGTCGCTTTGGCGAGTTGGGTGTTGGGTCCGCTGGTCCCCGATTTTTGGTGTGACTCGCCAAATCCGGGTGTCGGGTCCCGGTTTAGCGAGTCGGTTGGAGATGCTCTTAAGTTCGCAGTTCTTCTTGATCAACTTGCAAAACCATTTGTTCTCTCTTCTTCTTTTCTATAAGCCTTTTCCTTCTCTTCCCGCCCAAGTTCTGCATGGTGTTTTTGATGGCTCAATTTGTGATCCTTTTTTGCACCCAGTCACACCGTCCCTGCAACCATTTCCGATCAGTTCTTGTGCTGGTTTTCATTCGCCCCTGTAGGCTCCCCTTCTGCTGGTTGAGCATCTTTATTCTCCGCTTCCCTTCCCTCAATCTCTAATATTGACCTACATATGGACTCGATGAAAAGAGTTCTCTATTTCAACACCACGCTGGCGGGCACACAACAGAATATAAAAAACGATCCCCATACATACGGAACGAGATAATCAATATAAATAACTAACTTTCTCTTTCTTTCAATCTCTGGCTAACCCAAAATAAAATAAAGGGGAGGCGCTTTCGAAATACGTTCATCATGGGGTGAATTTTACACAGCAAGGAAGAAAAGAAACATGAAGGGAAACCAGCAGACGAGAAAGATTGAGAGAGAGCAAAAGAAAGAAAGAGAGCAATAAATGGAGCTGATTGACTGCGGCAGTGCTCTCAACAACGAGCCAGGGAGTGGGGGGCTACGTTTTTTTCTGGTCTTTATCTGCGGGGTGTGCGAGGGGTTCAGACTTGGGGGTGATGCCGGCCGAGCTGCTGGAGAAGATGCTAGCAAAGAGCACGGGTTTCGAGTCTTGGGGGGGATGGGAGGGAGGCATCTGTGGCTGAGCAGGGGACCTAAAGAAGAAGGGGGGCTTGGCCGCAGCGGCCGCGGCATTGAAGGGACTGGCGGTGGACGTGGCGGTGAATAATGACGAGGAGGTGGTCCCGCCCGTCCCCGACGCCGGTTTGCCGAGAGCTGCCGAAGTGGCGGTGACGGACGAGTGGCCGAACAGACCGGTCGTCCTAGTGGTGTTGGCCACTTTTTTGGCGGCGGCAGCGGTAGAGGCGGCGGCGGTGGCGGCGGCACAGGCGGCGGAATAGGCGGCGGCGGTGGCGGCGGCGTTGTCAGGTCCGGGAGCGGCAGCCGTGCCCGATGGGGCGCCAGTGGTACTAGGAAGCGCGCCCAGTAAGCTGGCGGTGCTCGTTGTATTGGTGGCAGCTGCCGGAGGTTTCCCCGAGCCTGGACGACTGCCACTAGGTGCGGGCGAGATAGCGCGCCCCTTGCTCGCAGCGCTGGGATGACTATCAAATAAGAAGCTGTTAGGTCTAGAGGTCTGTTGTTGTTGTTGTTGTTGTTGTTGTTGTTGTTCAGTGGTGCTGGTATTGGAGGGCTGCTGGGTGCCTTGAACGGTGGTGTTGGATGGGGGAGCAGCCTGGGTGGTGGAGGATGAATCGTTGGGGGTAGAAGAGGAGGGTAAGTTGGCGGGGAGGGGTTGAGCAGGTTCCTCCTCCTCAGTGTCTTGGCGCGAGTTGGGTCCACCTGGGGGAGTGGGACGTTTGGCGGGTATTTCATGGCCGGTGGACTTTCTTGAGGGGGTGGGAGGATGAGCATGAGCAGTTCGGTGGGAGAATAAGTTGGAGCCAATGGTGGATAGGTTGATGGAGTCTTGGTGGATAGGGACATGGGTGGTGGAGTCGGTCACGTCGCTGGTGGAAGTATCATGAGGGAGGGGAGAAGAAGACTCCTCTTCGAAGATGGTGCTCCTGGAGTGTTCGAACACTCTTCTAGCGGCAGCAGATACTTCGCGTGATGTGACTTGTCGGTCGGTGGGCACGAGGGTGTCGAGCAGTTGGCTGGTGGCCATGTAGAGGTGGCTATTTCCGCGGCCGACGGCGATCTGAAAGAGCGCGCCCAGGATGGTGTCCGGGGTGATTTGGAACCCACTGGCGAGCAGCTCGTTCATGCCCTTGAACATCTGATCGTACAGGATGGTGATGTGTTGTGGCTCAGTGATTTCGGCATGCACGTTGAACAGGTCGACCAGGGAGGCCATGTGGGAGGTGCGGTTGTTTCTTAAGAACTGGCCATGAAGGGCTTGGTAGGCTTGGTGGGCGGAGGAGGTGTCGTGGATGCAGGATCGGAGTGCGCGGGGGATGGTCCAGTAGATGAGGTTACGCGCGATCTTATCTTGGTGTTTATTGAGTGGCTCTGTGGGGGGCTCGTGCAGGTACTTCTCGCGGTCGATCAGATCCGAGAGCACCTTCTCGATCTCGTTCACCCATTCGTTCAGGTTGGCTCCATCGGGGCGGAGTGGGATAATGTCGGAGGCGAAGTCGCGGATGGCTTCGATGGTGCGGATGGAGGTGAGGATGGGGTCCTGTGTGTCGTTGGGCATATTCCTTCCCTGGCTGCTGGATGAGGCGGACATGGTTACTCTGTGCAACTTCAAGTGAGAGTGTGAGCTGGTCTGAATCAGATTCTGCTGTTCTGGATGGGGGAGTGCTCACCTTTTATATGAGCTTTTCCAGTGAGTTGAGTCTGAGTCTGAGTCTGAGAGTTTGAGTTTGAGTTTGAGAGTTCGAGTTCGAGTGCAGTCTGAGATGAAATATGTAACCCTTTTTTTTTCTTTTTTTTCTTTTTTTTCTTTTCGCTGAGTCACCCACAAAGGACAGGCCATCTGTCTGCTGCGTCGCAACCACCCCAACCCAACCGCGCATAGATCAACAAACCCTGCAAATAGGTATATAGCCATTTCAGAACAGAACAGCCTGAAAGGAAATCGGACTGCTGTTATATGGAGTCTTGGGCTGACAACAAAGGCCCTTCCACACTCTACATACATAACTGCCCAAGAATCAAGTTGATGCGCAACCGACTGAGCGATCTACTACATAACCAGAATAACGGCCACCTCTGTATTCCTTTGTCGCCATTCATGCCCTAACATGTCATCCAACACTATGACAAGTCACTTTCTCCTTTGCTGAAGCTCTTGGACCGCTGCGTTGCATCCGTCCCACACCCCCCATCCGTTCAGCATAAAGGGCCCTCCCCACCTGCGCCGCGGACTTCCGCGCCGACGGCCACCGATTGTCAAGATGAGCTTGGACCGGTTGCCCAGCCGGCCTTGATCACCCTGTTCCCCTCTGAAAAATAGAAGAGAAGCCCTTGTGTGGAAAGAAACTCCACAGAGAGAAGAGGGAACTTGAGCTCAAGATTGGGCTTCCCTGTGTCTTGTCCCTGTCATTGTTAACATCGTACCAGAATCTAATTATAACAAAGCAAGATTTCTTGCTTTCTGCAACATCCTTAACGCATCCTAAATATACACGCTGCAACAAACTCTGGCTTGTTGGCCAGTACCAGTTGATCACATGTTAAAAGCTTTCATTTTCAACTTCTGCTGTTATTCTCTCTCATCTTTCTCGACTTATATTCCTCTAGGGAATTGAACCCGCGACCCACATAAATTGAAGGAACGACCCCCACTTCCTGGGGGACGTCGTTGCGACCGCGGCACGACCATCATTATTTTGATCCAGACCGGGTATTTTGGTCCACGGCGAAAGTGGGGGTCGCCGGTACAATTTTGTCCGGCGAAGTGGAGTGTTTATACTTTTTTACTGTATAATATATTTCATAGCCCATGACTCGTTTGGGCACAGCAGGTGTTTGAACGTTTGGCCAAAATCTGCTGCTACTGCTATTTTGAAACTCCTGTTTCACAAGTCCATATGACCTCAGAAGTATATCAAAATAAAGATAATGTCTATACTTTTTTACTTTATAAAAATTTTCTATAACCCATGACTTGTTTGGGCGCAGCAGTCATTTGAACATTGGTGAAGAATCATTTTTGACTAGGCAGTGGCTGCCGTGTGAGTTTATTTCATTCCTGACATTAAAGCTGTTTTTAATGCTCATTTTTATTATGATATAATTTATGTGGTTTCATAATGTATATACACCGTTGGGTTGAGGTTTAAACTCAAAATTTCATTTTGCCAAATTAAATCAACAACCCCCTGTTTGCGTGTCATAATTGTATCTGCAACCCCCATTTGGGGGTTGGAGCAAATTACCATCTCCAGACCACCCAACAACATTGAACAGTTTTTGCAACAAAGTCCTCCAGGAACTGGGGGTTGTTCCTTCAATTGATGGGGGTCGCGGGTTCAATTCCCTTCCTTGAAGTTCAACCTAAGCTCAATGAATAACAGTATTCCATTGTGCAAAAAAAAAAAGAAGTGGGTTTGGATAGAACTTGGGAGTGAAGTAGAAAGTCTCAAAATTCTGCCCTCTCTTCCTTCCAAATAGAAAAATAACTAAGACATACATCTTGATTATCTTCTTTTATCCTTTTGTAAACCCCTTTTCCATTTCTTAGCAGTACAGTGCCTTGCCATATAAATCTGGCACATTTTTTGAAGTCAAGAAGATCAACCAAGATATTTAAAGTCACAAGTCTTGGTTCAGGGGTGCAAAATGGGTTCAAAAGAATGATCCTGAAAAAATCAAGGGTGTTGATAAAAAGACCCGGTCAAACCGCGCCTACACGTGGTTTCACCGGGGGGGAGATCTTGTTGCCGCCGGCAAGCTGGTACAAGCTTTTACCAGCTCGCCAAGGCGTTATTCATTGGCAAGCAGGTACCGGCTTGCACCTGCTCGTCAAGGAAGAGCTCCTTGTTGGGCTGGTTCAAGCTTGTACCCGCTTGGCAAGGAGTTATTCCTTGCCGAGAAGGTTAAAGCCTGTACTGGCTTGCTGAGGAATAGCTCCTTGGCGAGCTGGTACAAGCTTGTACCAGCTCACCAATAAGTTATCCCTTGGTGAGCAGGTACCGGCTTACACCTGCTTGCCGCAAAATAGCTTCTGGGCGGGCTGATACAACCGTGTCCCAGCTTGGCAAGGAGTTATTCCTCGGCGAGCCAGCACAAGCCGCTCGCCGGGGGCAACAACGTCGCCCCCAGTAAAACTGCGTGTAGGCGCGGTTTTACCGGGGTTTTTGCTCAACGCCCAAAATAAATGAAATTGAAAACTATTTGAAATTTATAAAACTGATTTCATTTATTGCAGATTTTCAAAAACCTTTAATAAAAAATCTGAAAAAAATCAAGGCCACAGCTGGACATCTGAAAAGAATGAAAAAAATGAAACATGTACTGATAGATTTTTTAGATAATGTGAAGTGAGGCATCTGGGAGTCCCAAAAGGGGTTAAGGCACTGAATTTCCAATTTTGTCCCTGTTTTGCTGACCACTGTGATCCAATATTTCATTTGGTCAAAAAAATTTCATTTATTGGCGGGATTCAAAGTACACTAAAAACATTTGCAACTCTGCCCAGAAAGAAAATGTAAAATTGGGATGGGCAAAACATATACCCAATTTTACAGAAAATGGTCAGAAGTGAAAAATAAGCTTTACTGAGCATGCTCAGCAATTTTTTTTTTTTAGAAACTGAGCAGAAATGATTTTTATTCATTATGGCAACTTTGGGGGATTTTGCTGAGCATGCTCAGTTTTGCTCAATTTTTATTACTGAGCCATTTTGTTGAAAAAAGTTAACATTTTGCTTAACCCAAACAGTAGTTTTTTCTTTAGGTGAAATTACAAATGTTTGTAGTGGTAGAGGCAAGTTGACTTGCCTGCCACTTGGCAATTTTCTCTGCAATGCTCCCATGGAGTGATTAGTGAACAAAAATCATCAAGGTTGAAAGAGGGGTGTACAACAGTTTGACTTGCCGGCATGCAGGCAAGTTGGCTTGTCAAAAAAACATGCAAGGCAACTTGCCACTTGGCAGGCAAGTTGACCTGCCCCAACTTTGCAACCCCCTATTATCATTTCCCTCACATCTCAGGCTATAATCTCCAATTTTTTTCAGATTTTTTCAAACAATATTACAGGTTTTTGAAAATCTGCCATAAATGAAATCAATTGTATAAATTCCAAATGGTTTTCAATTTCATTTATTTTTTTGGATTCATTCTTTTGTACCCATTTTGCACCCCTGAACCAAGACTGGTGACTTAAAGTATCTTGGTTGGTCCTCTAGACTTCAAAAAAATGTGCCAGATTTATATGGCAAGGCACTGTACACCTCAGGCTCCATGAAAAGAAATTGTGAAACCTGTTGCAATTGTGCAATTATGATTTGTGTCAGTTAATTAGATCTTGGTTTGTGCAATTTCAGGCTAAAAGGAAGATGCAAACACTAAAAGAAAATTTTGCTCAGATGCTGCCACTGTGACTTGACATGTAGAGAAGTTTCAAGTTTTATCTGAATTTTTTCCTTTTGAGCATCATCCACAGTCACTGCATATCCTAGCTTGCTTGGAGTAGGGACCTGAGTATGTAATACTTGGGTGAGTGGCCACATGTCTGCAATTGCCAGCACTTGAGAAAAAATTTCTTGCAGTGAATTTTTTCAAGTCCACACTTCTGTGTTTTTGGATCAACAGTATTCATCATATCACAACTGATATTTTAATTATAGACCCATTCATAATTAGTGCAAGAGGCTCATTGGTCATCAGTCTAACAGATTCATTTGTAACTGATGAGAGCTCAGAGAATGTCAATACAATCAAAGGAATAATTCTGAAATCTACACAGATCACATATTTAAAAAAAATCTTCTGAATCTTTGCAACCTTGATCATCAGAAAACAATAGTGTACAATTAATAAATAGGTCATTGAGCCAATACAGGCATACATGATGACAATGAAGTCAAACAAAACAAACTTGAATCAATTGGCATTATGTCAGAGCTAGACTATACATAGATACACAAAAAATCAACTTTGGCTTTTATACAAGTGACATAGCAGAGTATGAACAAAGAGACCTTTGTACTTTGTGATGTCACTGGTACACAAGCAAAAAATTTATGAAATATAAATCCAAGTACCATGAATGTATACATTTCATTGGCTGAGATGAAACCAAATGTAACTTGTTTTACTAGGTAGTAAATCTCAGCTTCATGGGGATACCATCAACCTAGCCAATTATGATGGCAGCGCACAGAAATTTTGAATATTTGACAAAATTCTTACAAAAACATCTCTAGTTGAATCTGGTATTGGATTCTGATTCTGATTTGAGAGGATAGGAGTAACGGAATAAGTGCTATGAAAAATGTTGGTGAGAAGATATTGAAACATTTATGTAAATACATTTTGAAGCCTTTTGATAGGAAAAATGCCTGATCCACAACATCTAGTCAGCCCATCTGCACCTTTTGCTTTATTCCTGATAAGTTGGGTACAGGAAGTTGTTTGAGATGGTATGGGATTATCAACATTTATAGGACTTGAGCCTGTATACAAAATTAATTATGGTGGACAAGTCACGTGGAATGGGTAAGAGGTATAATTACCATTTTGGACTAGATTAAAAAACTAACCTCAAGTTTTTAGTGCAGTTTCAAATTGTTGGCTTGTTATGCAAAGAATAAAAAGTTGCTCCCCCGTCTGATTTGTAGTTGGACCCTTCTGGTCCGTAGTTGGACATGGTTGTGCCATCAGTTGTTCTGCAAGAAAAAGAAGGAAAAGTGGCAGACAGCTGTAAAACCACATGATCTTATCAACACTGGGCAGGTACGTTACTATACATTACAGCAGCCCTTTTGCATATTGTAACTTTTTTAAGATATCCAGATTGTGGCTTCTGAATAATGTAACGGATTGCCACAGTAAAGTAACGTAAAGTAATTACTTTTTTGTTTTGTTTTTTTAGTGCCCTGATAACGTAACAGGGACTCATAATAGTTACCATTATCGTAACTGATTGGGGTTACAGGAACTGTAACGCAAGGTAACTTCCTTGGGCCAGTAGTTTGACCACCCACCCGGTGGCAAAACAGGTCCCAATGCACGTGCAAGGGGGGATTTGAACCCAAGTGCTCTAGCCGCGTCCTGCGCACCCAGCTGGCCCCCTGTCAACTCGACTAAAACAACTTTATATGACAATGGGTAACGTAACTTCATCTTACTTACGATACCAAGTAACGTAACTCAACCTGCAATACCCATTTTTTAAAAATGGGTATCGTAACAGCTAGGCCGTTATCAATATCTGCTGTGTAATGTAACTCAAAAAGTTATGTTACGGGCCACGTTACCCAAATGGGTAACGTACCTGCCCACCATTGATCTTATGATCCCAATGATAAGTAATGAAGAAACCGGGTTGCAAGCGCTAATGAACCACTGATTTCTGTCCTCAAATTTCAAGATGAACAAGTTGCTTGATATTTGGTTTGAGAATGAGTATAGGATATGGTGACACTACAAAATGGATCTCTACAGATCAGGAGGGGTATAAAAATCTGTGGCATAGGGCGGAGGTACAAACATGTTGATGCAGGGCCCGTCTGCTGTCAGAAATTCCATTTTCAAGTCCAAGGAAGGATAAAACAGATGCTTGTTGCCTGTCGGCTGTTAAGATCACCGTAAAAAACTCCTTAAATTAGTGAATGGAATCAAGAAGTTACTGGGGTTGGCAAGCCGCGACCACATAACTACCAAGCATCAGCACCAAAAAAATGGTCTTGACAATGATGCAGTCAATGCGGTCCTTGCCGCAGTAGGTTGCTTGATTGTTACAATCACTGTAGCATAACATACCAAGACAAATCCTTTCCATTTTTGCATTCAATTGGAAGTTATGTGCAGTGCCTGGTGAAGAGTAAGCGGCACAGGGTTTTTTTTGGGGGGGGGGGTGCAGGCCCACAAGTGAGAAGGCATCACTTTTTTCATTGCAAATTTTAGGTCAGTAGTTCCAGCTATTTCCTGTATGTACCCAGCACCAACACTTGCTGAAATGAGCTTAGATTTTAGACATTATCCAAGTAACTTACAATATTTCATGCCCCAAGTCATTGAAGAACAAAAGTTTATGCTCCAAGTCATTGAAGAGTGTCTGGAGATTCCAAAGAATTCCAATCTGCAGTAGGACAGTTCATGTCTAGCTTATAATTTCCAGCATCAGCATGCTGATGTTAAAAATATGACTTAAACTGAGGGACTTGAAAAAAAGGACTCCCAGGAATTTGTCAACGACTCCCAAAATCAGATGCAACTTTGCGCAGCCGTAAGAATTACACACTCTGGATGTCCATGGGAGTTGTCGGGCTAAAAGAATCATGTTGTTGGGAGTCTTTGAGACAACTAAAATTTAATAAAGTGTTGATTGAAAAGGGGAGTCGCTGTCCCAAAAAATTAAACATGGTTGGGAGTCACCAACCCAATTCAGACAAAATGGTAATAAATGACACAAAGATGCATTTCTATTAGAAAAAACACAAGAATAAAGTCATAAATAACTGAGTCAGTTTTGAATGAAATATCAAAATTGAAGTCATAGCTTCAAAAAAGTATATAATGAATAAAAAAACAATCTCAAAAAATCTCAAAATGTTTATATTTCAAGCCTGGAGTTTTGGCTGTTAACTCTTGACTCAAACCAAAACAAGAAGCATATTTGTTTCCCATCCTGCAGCCTATGATTCATGATTAGTAACACATGGATCTTAAGATATTGGAGGTGCAGGAAAGAGACGGGGATCACGAAGTTCAAGAGCAATGAAATGAGCAAAATCAGAGAGAAAAGCAATGAAAATGAGAGGATTATTGTTGGTGGCAGTGGTGCAGGGAAAGAAGGTATTTTTAGGTGAGAAGAAAAAAGAACAATAGGAACATCATAAAGATTGGCCAGTAGGTTGCCCAAATGAAAGTCAGGGCGGCGACTCCCAGCCATTGAATGAGATTTAGATGATGACTCCCATTGATATATAACAAAAAAGTCAAAATGAAATTAGCCCAGCGACTCCCAACAACATGTTTTTTTAGACCGACAACTCCCATGGACGTCCAAAATGTGTAAGACTTACGGCTGCGCAACGTCGCGTCCAATTTTGGGAGTCGTTGGCAAATTCCTGGGAGTCGTTTTTCCAAGTCCCTAAACTGGATGAAAAATTGAGCAAACCATGTTCCCAGAGGATGGAAACAGCACAGCCACTTGTATCATGACTTGAAATTTTAGTGTAAAATTTTATCAAATCAGCAAGAGCAAATCACCAGCAAGAGCAAATCACCAAAATCCAAGACATGAACCGTCCTAGTGACTCAGACTCTTTAGATTAGAACTAATTGTCGCATTTCTATAAGTATGGACCTTATGAGTTAAACCATACTCACAAGCATTATGATTATTCACTTCAATCAGCAACCTAGTACATATTCCTTATGTTGTTTTTTGGTACTCCAATGCACACCTTCATGTATGAGATACACCCCTTAAATTGCCACATGTCCTGGCATGGCAGATTTTCTAAGTGCTCTCTCACTAAGACCAATCCATCATCACATGATTGCAATGAGCATGTCAAAGTACAAAGGCGCCTTTGTACTTTGATATGTCACTTGCAATCATGTGGTGATTGATTGGCTGTGGTGTCCTGTTGGCTTGTTGGGATAATTCCACACCAGCTCCTGGATAGTATATGGTAGTCCCCAGGTAGCCTTCACGACCAAAAGGGAAGTCAATCTGGACTTGGAGACGGTGCGTGCTCAAATGACATCTTTTTGAGTAAGAATTTCAGCCTCAGCTTGCACCTTTCCTTTTTTTTTTTTGAAAAAAAAGCGGAGTAAACCAGCTGTTTTTTTCTACATTTTTGTCGACAGGGTTGAGAGAAAAGAAAGAAAGACAGTATCCTAAACATGAGCAAGATCAAGAAGAAAAAGCACAACAACAAATAGCGATATAGGTCTGGACTAGGTGATACAAAAAAAAGGAGAACGAGCGAGGAGTGGAAACGAAAGTAAGGAAAAGACACCGGCTGGGGAGGGGGGCGCCTAATCGAAGGGGTGGTGTGGGGGCCTAGGCTCGATCCTTAGATTTTTGTTTGTCTTTGGAGGAGGAAGCCGCTTTACTGGCATCGCCTGCGGACGATTTGTGTTTCCTGAGAAGAGCGGGGTCTAGGACGCGGATTGAAGGAAAAAGATGCAGCATATTTTTAGCCATATGTCTGGCTCCAGAGCGTAAAGAGTATGAAGAAATCAAAGGGGCCTCATGAGGAGACTGTGGGCAAATGTGATTTAAGAAACTTACCTGTCTCCGCGGCGCCAGGGGAGCTAGAGGCCAGCGGATGAGAAGCCGAGGTAGCCAGAGCGGTTTGGTTGAGTGTGCGAGCAGTTTCCGGGGGGTCGACAGCTTGTTGAGTGGCTGGGCCGGGGCCGCTTTGGGTGCTGCCAAGGGTTGCGGGGCAGGATTTGGGTGGTAAACGGGCACACCAGGATTGGATACCTTGAGCCCGAGTTGCTCATCGACTTCCCCGCGATAAACGGGCACACTAGGATGGGGTAGCTGGGGCCCCAATTGCGTATTTTGCTGCTGCTGGTTGGCCCAAACGTTGGGGTAGTTGTTCATGAAAACTAAGCTGGGATCAGGGCATGGTTAGGCAAGTTCGGATTGACTGCCACGGGCGGATGAATATGCGCTCTGGCAGATTCGTCCGCAAGATGCCCTTGTGACTGTTGCGCTGCTGGTATGTAAGGTTGCATGGCTGGCTGCGAGGAGTTTTTTGGGACGCCTGCATGTTGTGGCGTGGAGCTGTGCTGCTGCTGCTGCAAGTTGGAATGGGGATGATTCATGTTCACGTTCGGTTCGGCCGTTTGTTGATTTGGTGCTGGGGCGTTAGGTTCGGTCGCTTGTCGAGCTGGATGTGGTATCCCGCCGGCAAAGGTTTGCGAGTGTTCTGCCGGGCCTTGCGTCGGTTCGGCGGCAACCTCGACTTCGTCAGGGACGGCCATGATGGGCGTCGCATTTTCTAGTTGCATCCGTGCCACGGCGGCAATCTCGCGGGAAGTGATAGCCTTGTTCCCGCTGCCCATTTTGCCATCGAAGTACTGGCTGACGGTGGAGTAGAGCTCGAGATTGGAGCGGCCCAACGCGATTTGGAACAGGGCCCCCAACAACGCGTCCTGCGTGATGGCAAATCCGCTGGCGACGAGCTCCTGCAAACCTTTGTATATCTGGTCGTAGAGAACGCTAACCTGGCCGGCTTCGGAGACCTCCATCCTGAAGTTGAACAGGTCGACCAGAGCCGACATATGGGCCGTACGCGTGTTACGAAGGAACTGGTCGGAGAGGGCAGAGTAGGCAGCATGTGCCGACGGCGCGTCGCGCAGACAGAAGCGAAGTTCGCGTGGGATGGTCCGATAGATCAAGCTGCGCGCCACTTTATCTTGTACCCTGCTGAGTGGGACCGGCGGCGCGGATTGGAGGTATTTTTCGCGATCAATCAAATCCCCCAAGATCTCATCGATTTCATCAACCCAGGCTTTCAGGTTACTGCCGTCAGCCTGCAAAGGAGTGATGTCGCCAGCCAGTTCTCGGAGCGCTTCCGTCCGGCGAATCGAAAGGAATAACGAGTCTTGGTACTCATCGGCCGCGTTTTCTTCTACTTTCACGGCCTGGGTGTCGGGTTTCGGATTTTCCATGGTGCAAGAAGAGTTGGACAGCTGGAGTAGAGTACGAGATAGCCTTGAAGAAGCTTCAAAGTAATCAAGTGGAGGGGGAAAAAGGGTAGACTCTGGCAACCTGGATTGCAGGATTCGTCGACAGGCTCGTCAAATGAGGAACAGAAGCAGATGGACGATGAGAGAAGAACAACCTGAGCTGGATAACTGTCGTCCGGGTCCAGTCACGCTCAAGTCAAGCCATTTCTTTTTTTTTTTCCCTTTACTATGGAATATGATGTAAATCTTGGATTTTGAATATCCAAAGTTGTTTGACGTCGTTTTTCGTGTCTGACATGACTTGGCTCCTTTGGCCTCACTTTCTTCCTGGTTGAGCAGTTGAACATAAATTAACATATTTGTAGAGGTTGTTTAACAAAGTGCTCTTTACACTCGAACGCAGTTTAAGGGGAGTTGACAGGAGCATCCACGGCATCCTCACCAGACAAGCACTGCCGGCATTAACCGGTCGAACACGGCTGCTCGAGCGGTGCTCGAACAGCCGTGTTCGACCGGTGGTCGGACGGACACTGTCCGACCGAAGCGAGAGCCAACTGGTCGGACAGATTTGTCCGACCGGTCCCGGCTGGTCCTGTGCAACCGGTCCCAGGAACTGATCGGACAGGCCTGTCCGACCCGCCGGCAGATGCTTCGGTCGGACAGTGCCTGTCCGACCACCGGTCGAACACGGCTGTTCGAGCACCGCTCGAACTGCCGTGTTCGACCGGTTAATGCCGGCAGTGAAGCCAAAATTATACATCTCGAATTCTCGCCACCTATCTCGCTGTCAACTTATGTATTTCAAGTGGGCATGCCGCGGTGCTGCAATGATGCGTGGGACTCGGATAAGAGGTGTCAATGGTGGAAAGTTCTATCCATCAAACACGTACAGGAGAAAACCTGAGGAACTTCTGCAGTAGAGCTGCAAGTTCAACCCAAGCAGGCCATGTATCCCCGCTGGAGTGAAAGCTCTTTGGGATCATGCAGGCAGCATGTGGACAGCCTCTACAGTTGCGAAAGGCTTTTCAGATGGAGTACATTATGGCTGACTGGCCAACCAAGAAAAAAATCTGGAGGCCAATCTGGCAGCAGGGCGTAATGATGTGTACAATCAAGGACACTCTCTTTCTTTTTTAGAAACAAAAAATGAAAGGAACACTTGGATTATACATGTCACTTTTCCCAATTTTATTGTTTTGCCGATGTAAATATATGGTACGTGTGATGGATATAATCAAACTTGCATTGGGAAAAATTGTATGTATGTACAATCTAACCAGGGAAAGACAAGTCTAATGAAAAACAAGCTTTGGGCGTCGTGAATTGGCATCACTTTTTCTGGCGGTTGAGAGATTCGTCGTTGACTTTTTTTGTCAACAAACAAGTTCACGTCGATGTCAGTCAGTGAGAGAGCTTCAGGTAACTCGATAAGTAAAGACTGAGGAGTGCCGTACCGTTTAACATCAACGTGTCTGAATCCAAGATCAGTCGGTTATTGCTTTGCGCAACTACCCCGGCAATCTCTCGTGCAGCTTCAAGCCTTCGAAGTTGCAAGAACCCTGTGCGCAGTCAACGGAGAAAAGATGTCATTAAAAGCATCCCATGTAAAGAAAAATGAAGGGTATTATGAAAGGGAAAGGGGAGATTGACGGACCTCTGTTTTGTTTGACAGCCTCCCCAATCAACTCAGCACTGCGGGCCTCACCCTGTGCGCGAATCTTAGTGGCCTGTTTTTCTTGGATCGCCTGGTCGACCAGGAAGGCGGCACGTTGGGCGGTCTGCTGGGCGATCTGCTTGCTCTCAACCGCCTCGCTGAACGCAGGCGAGAAGGTCACATGGGTGATCGACACGTCGTCCAGCGTCAGGTTGAAGCGCGAGGCTCGGCGCGTAAGGTTCTCTCGCACGAGCCGGGATACCATCTCTCGCTGTCCAATCAGTTGGGAGGCGTTGAATTGGGCCACAACGGATTTCAGCACTTCGTTTCTGGAACAAATGGGTAGGATTCATTTGCGGATGTCAATGACGGATCAGCTGTATATAAAAAATTAGCAACAAGGAATCTTTACACTATGCTGGGTAATACACGTTCATCATAATCCAAGCCCAGTTCCCGATAGATCGTCGCCAGTGAATCGACATTCGGGCGTGATAAAACTCGACAAGTGATATTGACCATCTGCAAATCTGATCCAGGTTGAAAGGTAGTAGTTCAGCCATCCAAAGTTCAAGCTGAGGGGGGGGGGGGGGGGCAATCTTTTCGCCGTCTCAAAGTGACGACCTCGAGGAATGTGTATTGTGGGTGTGGACATAATTGTACACACCTTTCGTACCGGTGAGTGATGGGATAGTCCTGGGTTTTGCTCGGACATCATAAATGATCGGGGTCTCAAACCAAGGGATCTGAACCAAACAACAGGATGAGAGACGATGATTAGGATCATAGAAGAAAAGTGGTGGTAAATAGTTAGAGAGAATCCTACTGACCACAAAATGAGTGCCCTCTCCATACACCTCCGGCTTGACTCCATGGAGTCGAGTATACTTGATGGCCCGGTGGCCACCGTCGACTAAACAAGCACGATCGAATCAGGGGCAAACTCAAGCGAGATGGATGGAGCTCTTGAGAAACCCGAACGAACCGTTAAAGAGAGCCGAGTTCAGGGTGATTGCCGAGCCAGCCAGGAGCAGCAGCCCGCCGGCTCCGCCCAAGGCCTTGCCGATGCCGGATGGCCCGCCGCCGAAGTTGGAGTTGCTCCCACGCCCTGGGCCCGACTGTCCAAACACCCGAGCCTGCTTCGCTAGCAGCTTCGCGAACTCTCGTCCCTGCTGATTCATCGTCGTTCGTGGTTCGTGGTTCGTGGTTGGCGAGTGGCTGTTGGCTGGGTGCGTTTCGAGGGAAGCCCATACTGATACATATTTGTGGGGGTGCTGAGGTAAGCAGCCTTCCCCTGCTGCCACCACCAACGAGCTGAGAAATAAATTCAAAACTTCCACCACCACAGGACACCCATCATGCGAGGGAACGCGCGGCCAGCATGGCTGCTCTCCGTCGGATTCGTGTTCCATGCAGTCTATCTCATGTCGAGTGAGTCTGTTTTAACTCTGAGGAAGGAGTCAGTCCCGCATGCTAATCGATAGCTTCTTGTGGCTGGTAACTAGTATTCGATATTTATTTCATAAGTCCCGTCGTCAGAGTTCCCCAACGCTTTACGCATTTGGATCCTATTCAGGGTGAATCGCCCGCCTCCCGAGCCCAGGCCAAGCCGCTTGCCAGTCGGGTAGTCTTGATTGTAGGTGTGTTTATATCGTGGGGCTCAATGGTTCAAAAGGGCAGTTCCCAAACGTTGAACATGTCTTCTGTCTACTGCGACTCTTTTTTAGGTGATGGCTTGAGAGCGGATAAGTTGTTCTCCATGTTTCCTAATCCGCCTTTCGATCCACCTCTGCCCGTCCCAGTCCTTGCAGATCTCAAGCCCATACCAATCTTGGCACAGCACCATGCCAATAGCAGACATATCACCCCCGCGCCATACCTCAGGGCTCTCATTGAAACCGGAACGGCAAGCTGGGGAGTCAGCCATACGCGTGTCCCAACAGAGAGTAGACCTGGTCACGTAGCAATCATCGCGGGGATGTACGAGGATGTAAGTGCTGTCACTCGAGGTAAGTCTTCATCTGCTCGGTCAGGTTTCTTAGTGGCTCATAATACCCATTTGCCTGCCTCATCAGGATGGAAAATGAACCCGGTCAACTTCGACTCAGTCTTCAATCAATCCTCACATAGCTTCACATTTGGATCTCCGGATATCTTGCCCATGTTTAAGCATGGTGCATCGGATCCATCTCGGGTGGACGCATGGAGTTACGACGAAGATGCGGAAGACTTCACCAAAGATGCGGCTCAGCTCGACATCTGGGTACTCGAGCGGCTCAAAAGTTTACTAGCCGAAGCAAGGGAAGCCGGGCCAGGGAGCTCACTGGATCGCCAACTTCGCTCCGACCAAGTCTTCTTCTTCCTGCATCTGCTTGGTCTGGATAGTACCGGCCATTCTTATCGCCCTCACTCGCCGGAATACTTCCGGAACATCCAAGTGGTGGATCAAGTCGTGAGAGGAACGCAGAAGTTGCTTGAGGACTTCTACGGCGACGATCGCACCGCTTTCATCTTCACAGCCGATCATGGAATGAGTAATATTGGCAACCACGGAGATGGCGATCCAGACAACACCCGCACCCCTCTCGTTGCATGGGGCAGCGGGATTCAAAAAAGTACCGTTGACGCTGGATACGCTGATGATGGCACTGTTCAACTTGACCCGTACTACCAAAACTGGAACCTCAACATGTCCCAGAGAAAAGACGTGGAACAGGCCGATATTGCTGCCCTGATGGTGAGCATGTTCAACCCTGCTCTTTTGCGTATCTTAATGAGCGTATCTTAATGACTTCTTGCTCAATCCCTTTCAATTCCTTTTAGGCTGCTCTTGCTGGCATTCATGTGCCTTCGAATTCTGTGGGACGTCTACCTCTGACCTATCTCAATGGCCCTAGCTCAGAGCTCGCCAGAGCTACCTACGCCAACACACGGGAGATTCTACAGCAGTACGAGACAAAGAATGGTGAGACGCTAGAAGGCTTTCTTATCTTACAGCTTAGTCTCGCTAAAACACCCCCTTTGCTGTAATCCAAGAATTAAAGGCTTCCACCAAATTCGCGTTCCGCTCTTTTCCCGGCTTGCCGGATAAAGAGAGTTTGAACAAGCCCACCATCTCGGAACGATTATTTTTGATTCATCGAATGATTCTCACCGACCGCAATGATCAGGCCATCAAGGCTTGTAGTGAGTTGCAAACTTTAGCGTTGCAAGGGTTAAAGTATCTGCAAAGGTAAGGATTTGGGAGGTCTCTAGCGCGTGTGTGGCTTTGTTGATGACTCACCATGATCGATCTTGGTTGTCCTAGGTACGACTGGTTCCGACTGCGCACGATTATTGTGATTGGGTATATTGGATGGATGGTCTACACAGCCATCTTCGTTCTGCGTACCTATATCATCTCTCCTTCCCCTCGAGATCACGTGCGTTTTGGGTCGATCTTTGGTGCCGTGGTGTTCGCAGCCACGAGCTTGTATTTCTATCTGGAGCACAGCCCGGTGACATACTATCTCTACACGCTCTTCCCAACCTATTTCTGGGGGCAAATCATCGATGATATTGATACGATCCAAGATCTGGTGGATTGGGCATCCAACAGACCCTCGTCATCCCCGACTCGCATTTGGACTACCATCGTGGTCACCGTGATGTGTCTCGAATTTATGGTGCTAGGGTACTTTCATCGAGTGGCTTGGACAATTGGCTGGCTTGTGATTGGCGTGCTTTGGCCTTTTCTCGCGCTCTCGTCTACATTCAAAGAGGAAAATGCCACCCTAATCAGAGCATGGTCTATCGCTTCGGTATTCACTAGCGCTTTTACGGTCCTACCTGTCGAGAAAGGCGAAAGCCTTCCGGTCATGTTAGTTTGGGAGCGGTGACATGATGATTCGAAATTGACCGATGTTATGAGATGAATGTTGACCTTTTTCTCTGAATGTATTTCAGTACCGCTGGGGGCGTGGCCTTTTTGTATGTTGGCTACAAGATTCGACGACACTATGGCAGCCCCTCTCGCAGACAGTTGGCATTAATCTTGACCGCGCTTCTAGTCACGATAGACTCCACAAGAAGACTTCAGCAAAAGCGAGGCCTTCCGGTTTTCAACCAGTCGCTTGGGTGGCTCCTTGTCGCTTCGTCTGTCGCCCCTTTCCTGCCACGACGCGCACAGCCATCGCGGGAGGTCCAGGATTCCTTACTGACCTCTCGATTGATCGAGATCGTTTTCGCCTACGCGCCCGTATTCATCATCTTATCCCTCTCGTACGAGACGCTGTTCTTTTTGGCCTTTGCTGGCTCGTTGTTGATTTGGCTCGAGTTAGAAACACGGCTTGCTCGCTTCGACGAATCCCACGAACAGTCTGCCCGAGAACGGGAATCTCGATCAGGCGTAGCCGTCCGGAAGTCATCGGAGCCAATATCCAAATTCCGATTGCATCACAGTCGACTCAGCTTATTCTATTTATTTTTCATCCATGTGGGGTTTTTTGGGACGGGGAACGTGGGGTCCATCTCGTCGTTTTATCTCGAGCCGGTCTACAGACTGGTCCCGATCTTCAGCCCGTTCTTGATGTCGTCGTTGCTGCTCTTCAAGATCTTGATCCCCTTCCTGATCGTCTCGTCCGTCTTTAGCACTTTGAACTCCAGACTCGGGCTGCCCAAATTCTCCTTGTTTGTGTCCAGCTTGACCATCACCGACCTGATGAGCCTCAACTTCTTCTTCTTGGTGAATGATGTCGGCTCGTGGCTCGAGATTGGGCAATCTATCTCTCACTTCGCTATCTCTTCCCTCTTGTTGGTCTTCATGATCTTATTGCATTTCTTGGGCGACTTCCTTTTGCGTGATTTGCTTTCTACTCATCATCTTTCTTCTACTTCTGAACACAAACCTAAGATCCATTGAACTTATCCTCCCACTCAAAAATCCAAAAGAATCTGAATTCATATTTCTTATCTCCTTGTCTGGTAAATCTTTTGCATGCAAATCAAACATACATAGGGTACTTTTTCACAAGATGTCACACTACAAAAATTTCTTCAAACACCCCAGTGCTTTTTGCAATTTTTTGGGGGTGTAATCCCAATAATATTTTCATAAAAAAATATGTCTATTTCTTTTCTTTCTTTTCTTTCTTTTCTTTCTTTTCTTTCTTTTCTTTCTTTTCTTTCTTTTCTTTCTTTTCTTTCTTTTCTTTCTTTTCTTTCTTTTCTTTCTTTTCTTTCTTTTCTTTCTTTTCTTTCTTTTTCTTTCTTTTCTTTTCTTTTTTTTCCTTTCCTTTCTTAAATTTCATTTCATTCTTTCTTTCTCTCTTTGTCTTTTTTGAGAAAGAAAAGAAAGAAAAGAAAGAAAAGAAAGAAAAGAAATAAGAAAAAAAGAAAAGAATGGAAAGAAACATCTTTTTTTATAAAAATATTATTGGGATTACACCCCCAAAAGATAGAGCCGTAGCAGTTTAAGGTCATGCAGGACCAATCCAGGCCAGACTGTATGATTCATTCTTCCACTAGAGCGAAAACAGTTTAAGGTCATGCAGGACCAATCCACGCCATACCATATTCTTTCTTCTTCCAGAGCCGTAGCAGTTTAAGGTCATGCAAGACCAATCCACATCAGACTGTATATGTATCCTGGGTTCTTCAAGATCCATAGCAGTTTTGTCAGCTTGCTACTATGACAGAGCCAACCTGACAAAAGTAACATAAAAAGAGACATTATGACTACAGTATTAAGACCCACTTATATGACTAATAATGCACAAAAAAACTCAGTTTACTTATTTTTATCCAATAAGCTTAGCAAAGTCCTGGCACCATAAAAACAAGTAATAAATTAAAATAACAACTACTTTTTACAAAAATACTAAATAACTTCTAAACCTTGAGGATAACTTAGAATGTTATTTCATATTCTGAATCCTCATGCAAATTAATGTAGGGTCCCTCACTGGAAGTACCCCTAAATTCCTACTCCTTCACCTTGAACCAATTACCCGTAAGAATTGGCCACAAACATATGTCACACAGACATTACACACGTATGTACTTGTTATATATGCATACTATATGTGAAATGACCAATTATGGACTTATAATTGAGGTGTTGTGTATAGTTTGGGAGTTAGGCCCAATTGGGTTTAAACCTCCAACCCCGCGCGTGGATTATATAATCCAATTGGAAATTGGCCAAATGCGTAGAAATGGCTGATTCCCTAGTTACTACATATGTACAAGTGTAAATAGGGTAAAAGTAGATTCTACATGGTTTATTTACAAGGTTTCATTAATAAAAACCTTGAATACATAAGAGTAACATAGCCAGCGTGGCCTTTAAAGATTGGCCTTAGCCATTTGTGGCTCATTTGCGTCATTTGTGGCCCATTTCAGATACATTCACACGTCAGTGTTGCCATGTACCTTAGTTACAATGACTAAATAAGTTATTAAAGTCATGGAAAGCACTTGTGATGCTGAATTAATGACCAACAGGATCAGTGGGATGAGCCTTGTTAGTTCCAATCTCCCAAATTGGCCACATTGCGCTGAAAACCAGTTACTACACGCACACAGGCAGAAAGGTCCTCCACTATGAGTGAAATTAGTATATATATTGCCCTCTTTCCACGCCAAAAGTTGTTCATCATCATCAATTGTTATATTACAGTCAATCAGTTACGCCGTGTCCTGTCCTTATTTCAGTTACTCTGCCCTGTTTTGCCTGTTTTATCCGTGGTGTTCTCATTAAATCAACCATCCTACGTGTCCAGCTCCTGCGCAGAAACCCTTCAAGTCTACCCAGCAGCTCTACTTCACCCCCCTACGTGGCTTTTTGGCTTGAAAGAAGCAATAGTGAGTACTTCTTTCATCCTTCTGTCCCCATTCTGGTTCCTTAATTGGAAAAGCACTTTGGTACCACCTTCTGTTACGCAGAAACCCATTGTTTGCTTAATCAGATACCACCCTTCTTTGCAGATCTCTGATTAAGAGGGCACCTACAAACACCCCTGCGCCAGCAGGCCCCTCTATAAAAAAGAATTATATTCTTTTCATCCCTTCTTTACTACTTTTCTACGTGAAATTACCCCACTTTACCATTATTTTGAACCCTTATCACCTTGTGTAGCTAAAAGGTACTAGCCCTTGGCATCACAGAGGCTGACAAGTTTAAGGTCATGCAGGACCAATTCATGTGTGATCAGTAAAGAGATTCAAGAGAGCTAAGAGCATGTATTCATTAGACTGCGTAGCAACTTAGTGGTTATGCTATATACAAAGGCAGCTGTAAGAAACAGTAGTAAAGAAGAAGAAGCTTTACCTAAGAGCAGGACGTGTTGCCGCTGACTAGGAGAATGGGCTTTATGCCCACTGAGAGAAAAAGATGAAGTGGCTTGAGTGGGGATGAAGGGGAGAAAAGAAGACTGAAGTGGCAGCGCAATGAGTTTGATGGAAAAGAAAGAGAGAGAGAGGTTATGCTGGTGCAAGCGGCAATGCCAGTGATTAGCGTTCTGGTCATGCCCAGGTGAAGTTAGATGAGGGAGAATTTACGGCTGTGTTACTGAGCCTAGTCCTTGTGGGTGCCAACAAGAATCTTAGGGAGCTGTGGTGTTTGTTCTGTTAATGCAGAGACAAATGAGCTTGTTAGCTGCTGTGGTTGGTGCTGTTGCTGCTGTGCAGGCGGATTACTCAATGGTCTTGGGACTGATGCGAGTTGCAAGATCAGCTGCTGGTGCAGTGATTCTGGAAGCGATGGACGCGGCTCTACAATGGTGAAGAGGGTGATTCTGGTCAGCAACCTGGGTGAAAGGAGGATGGAAAGAGACTTGATTAAGTACTCACGGACAATTCCCTTTTGGGTGAATCTCCTCCGATGGTGCGGCCGAGTCTCTGGATTGTTCCAAGCCCTTTGATTGTTTTGGTTGATTGCGACTTGCCTCACTTGTTTGAGTAAACGGAAGAGGTCTAGGTCAGTCCCAATTTGGGTTAGGTTGATTCCTGAAAGGACTGGTGCAAAACAGTGTGGATTACTGCTTACGTGACTGGGCATTGCGGCATGTATATCCTGAACACTGACACTTCACTCTGCCATCCCCGTTGGGGATATTCTGACAATCAGTGTAATCTTGATTGTTGGTAAGTGTGTCTGTAAATGAATGTAGTTGATGGTTGAGTTGAATTGAATTGTGCCAGAACAATCCTTGGGTGTCTTGATATTCTTGATTCTTGCTGTTCTTCTTTCTCCAGTCCATGTGTATGATGTTGATGCAGTGAGCAAGAAGAATATGCATAAAGAAAGAATACCAGAGAAGATGCTTACAGTGAGCTAATTATGTAAAACTATACTTGTACTGAGTTCTAGTAATGATATTCTTATAATGACAATAAAATAAGGGGATGTTGAATTTTACAAATTCTTTTTTACAATGTAGGTACTTTGTAAAATGCATTCAATGTAAAATTGCATAATATCCCCAGATAAAGTAAATTTACAATTTCTGAGGAAAACCCGGGCATTGTAAAACAAGACCATGCAAAAAACAGATTGCAAAACTGTGCTCTGGACCTCTCTGTTGTGCAAAATTACAATTGAATTTTTACACTCCTCAAGCATTGCAAAAATGGCCAATGTTAAATTGCAAAACACAACCAAAACAAATAGTTTTGCAATTTCTTTGCTTTGCAATGTCAGAGCTTCCCACATCAAATCATCTTCTCAAGACACTGTTGGCCTATCTGCTCCATTTGAGATGGTCCAAAAGCTCTTTAGCCTATAGCTACATTGACATAGCAATGCCAAAACACATCAGTCTCCTCCTTCTTCTCCAGTCACCTATTCTTCAGGCACTCAACACAACAAGGCCAACCTCAGCAAAGCCACACTTGCCCGGAAAGCAGCAGGTCCCATACCTTCCAATGTCAAAGGATCATCATTGCAAGTCTGCTACCTGGAACAACCAAAGCTTGCTATCAGAATCGGGTCAATTTATTCCACCCGTCCCCTGCTCACCAATTCATCTTGATGAGCATGGAGGTACCTGCTCACCAAGCTGAACGAGTTGGTGAGCAGGTACAATCTTCCAACTAGGTCACCTCAGCAACACAAACCTGCTCACCAAGCCAAATTGGTGAGCAGGTACTAATCTCCTCACCAAGTTAGCTTGGCAAGGCGGTAACTCCTGCTCACCAACTTAGCTCGGCGAGGCTCACCGACTTAGCTTGGCGAGGCTCACTGACTTAGCTCGGCGAGGCTCACCGACTTAGCTCAGCGAGGCTCACCGACTTAGCTTGGCAAGGCTCACCAACTTAGCTCGGCAAGGAGGTAACTCCTGCTCACCGACTTAGCTTGGCAAGCAGTTAGCTCCCTACTCACAAAGTTAGCTCGGCGAGCAGGGCGCTACCTGCTCACCGAGTTAGCTCAAACTCCCTGCTCACCAAGTTAGCTCGGCGAGCAGGTAACTCCCTGCTCACTGTCAGCTTGCTACTATGATAGAGCCAACCTGACAAAAGTAAAATAAAAAGAGACATTATTACTACAGTATTAAGACCCAATTATATGATTAATAATGAACCAAAAACTCAGTTTGCTTATTTTTATCCAATGAGCTTAGCAAAGTCCTGGCACCATAAAAATAAGTAATAAATTAAAATAACAACTACTTTTTACAAAAAATAATAAATAACTTCGAAACCTTGAGGATAACTTAGAATATTATGTCATATTCTGAATCCTCATACAAATTAATGTAGGGTCCCTGACTGGAAGTACCCCTAAATTCCTACTCCTTCACCTTGAACCAATTAACCCGTAAGAATTGGCCACAAACATATGTCACACAGACATTACACACGTATGTACTTGTTATATATGCATACTCTATGTGAAATGACCAATTATGGACTTATAATTGAGGTGTTGTGTATAGTTTGGGAGTTAGGCCCAATTGGGGTTTAAACCTCCCACCCCGCGCGTGGATTATATAATCCAATTGGAAATTGGCCAAATGCGTGGAAATAGCTAATCCCCTAGTTACCACATATGTACAAGTGTAAATAGGGTAAAAGTAGATTCTACATGGTTTATTTACAAGGTTTCATTAATAAAAACCTTGAATACATAAGAGTAACATAGCCAGCGTGGCCTTTAAAGATTGGCCTTAGCCATTTGTGGCTCATTTGCGTCATTTGTGGCCCATTTCAGATACATTCACACGTCAGTGTTGCCATGTACCTTAGTTACAATGACTAAATAAGTTATTAAAGTCATGGAAAGCACTTGTGATGCTGAATTAATGACCAACAGGATCAGTGGGATGAGCCTTGTTAGTGCCAATCTCCCAAATTGGCCACATTGCGCTGAAAACCAGTTACTACACGCACACAGGCAGAAAGGTCCTCCACTATGAGTGAAATTAGTATATATATTGCCCTCTTTCCACGCCAAAAGTTGTTCATCATCATCATCAATTATTATTACAGTCAATCAGTTACGCCGTGTCCTGTCCTTATTTCAGTTACTCTGCCCTGTTTTGCTTGTTTTATCCGTGGTGTTCCCTTCAAATCAACCATCCTACGTGTCCAGCTCCTGCGCAGAAACCCTTCAAGTCTACCCAGCAGCTCTACTTCACCCCCCTACGTGGCTTTTTGGCTTGAAAGAAGCAATATTGAGTACTTCTTTCATCCTTCTGTCCCCATTCTGGTTCCTTAATTGGAAAGCACTTTGGTACCACCTTCTGTTACGCAGAAACCCATTGTTTGCTTAATCAGATACCACCCTGCTTTGCAGATCTCTGATTTAGAGGGCACCTAAAACACCCCTGCGCCAGCAGGCCCCTCTATAAAAAAGAATTATATTATTTTTGTCTCTTCTTTACTACTTTTCTACGTGAAATTACCCCACTTTACCCTTATTTTGCACCCTTATCACCTTGTGTAGCTAAAAGGTACTAGCCCTTGGCATCACAGAGGCTGACAATTGGGGGTCTGGCCGGGAATTTACCAATATCCACTCGTGGTAATTGACTCCTGGTACTTACTCTTCCTACTTTTGCTTTTCACTCACGCAAAAAATTACCGAACCAACTAAAAATCATTTATAAAATAAATCCACTAAAAAATATCCTTCTGTTTTATTTTTTACGCATTCTTTTAGTGAACCAATACACTAAATCTTTCATTTCCACTCCTGAATTTATTCATCCTCCTTTTGACCAAATTGCCCACTTTGAATTAATCAAACACTATCTCAAAGTCCTCAGATTGCGCAAAGAAGAGGAAATAGCTAACTATCAACCTTCTGATTGGGAAAAACTTACGCCTACAGAACAGTTTCAACTTGCTCTTTTTCACTCTCACCAACATGCTCAAAAGGACACTGAACTTCTCATCAAACTCAACGCCATCAACAGAAGAAATCAAGAGAACAAGAGGCGTGCAGATCTTCAAAGAACTTTGGATAATAAACAGCAGTTTTACAATAGTCAGTTTAATTCTTTTTTATCTCTAATAAACTTATTAAAAATCACTAAAAATACTTATTCTTACGCCTGAATATCCTCTAGTGTCTTCCACTACTTCTCCCAGCACTTCCAACTCTTCTACCACGGCCCCAGCTACCTCTGTGGCCAATTCTATTACTCCACTTACGGCTCCACCAACCAGTAAGTTTATTAATTACGCCTACTTAACATTTTGTGGCCCTTTTCACTAATATGTCACGTGAAAATAGTCCTGTCAGGAAGTCTACCAGGGCTCACAAGCCTGATCTCCACGGCCCCTTACCCCCGGCCACTACGCAACCTAGAGCCAGAGAAGTTGCCCCAGAACTTGGCATTCAAGAAGAAGGCCACCAGTCACCCCAATACTTAAGCCATGGACGTGGACGTGGAACCAACCCCTTCCACCTCCTTGGCCAATACCCAGAAACCCCAGACGGAGGAAGAGGACCTGGAAATCCAGGTGATAGGTATGTCCAAGGAGGACAAAATAGCCAGATTGGTCAAGATACACATGGCCAACCATCAGAAATTTGTGGAAGCCCAGAAATCCAAGGCCACCCAGGAGATGATGCTGAATTTTTTAGGACTAGCCCAGAAGATTCAGAAAGAACTACAGAAGTTTATCTCCAAAAAGGAAGTAGAGGAGTACACGAAGGGATGGAACCCTTGGGAGGAAAAGAGAGTATTGTTTCCTCACACATCCAACAAGAACAAGGGAAAGAATATGAGCAGTCTTTCTATGAACAACCTTCACTACAACAATCCCCAGAAGTGGAAGAAATTGGCCAACATCAGCAGCGCCATAACCAGCTTTTACAACAGCTTAGATTAGGTTTTTCTGTCCTAGATAATTCTCTTACAATTGCGCATAATAACATTCTTTTGTTAGATAAAAATGCTAAAACACGCTACAAAACTGTTTTAGAATTTTTAAATAAGGCTCCTCCTCCGCCTGAGTCTTTAGAGAATTATATGTCTAGCTCTTTTCTCATTTTAAATCAATTGTCTAAATTTCTTAACTCACCTAAGTCTGTCTTTACGCATAATGAATCTGATTTTTACGCTAAAACTTCTGAGCCAAAGATCCCTAATGTGCCCAAAAAATTAGAAGAAATTGAAGATGAACATTCCAAGTATTCTAATGATGATTTGGCGGATAAAATTAACAGATTAGAAGACATGTTTCATGCTAATACTGAACATATAATTAACAGAATTAATAAAAATGTCATTAACACTTTACACGCCCAAAATGTGAAATTAGAACTTGAACAAATGGACTTGAAAAGAATGATGATTGAACTACAAGCTCAAGTAGTGTCAGCTTGCTACTCTTCAGAGACAATCTAACAAAAAGTACATGAAAAGATAAAATCATGATAAAAACATTGAAAATTAGAAAATAAATTGTATTACCAAAGTTAGAGACATTATTACATGTGTAGGAATTTCTCTCACTTTGTAATGAATTATGGCTTTGTTATGTATAAATACAAAATAAGAATAAACATTGAAATACCCTGTCAAAATCATGTTTTACACAAAATATTACCATAACTCTTAAACCTTAAAGAAAACTTAGAATATTATGGCAGATTCTTAATCTACATGCAAAATAACCTAGGGTATCCCACTCATGGTACCCCCTAATTCTCACTCCTTCACCCCTTTTACCCATTTCCCCCACATGTAGGATTGCACGGCATCCATGCGTAACATGTTGGTTGACTATTATGATACCAACTGGGAAATGACCAAAAATGGACGTCATTTTGAAGTGTTGTGTGAAATGGCTGAGTTAGGCCCAAATGGGGTTTAATGTTCCAACCCCGCGCACTGGTTACACAAATTGGCCCAATTCACTAAAAAAACCCCGCATGAACTACACAAATACATGTTACTAAGGTAGCATGTATGTAACTAGGTTTCAGGAACCTTGCATCATATATATAAACAAGGTTTCCGCCTTTAAAACCTTAATTACACATGTTTAACACCTGTAGCGTGGCCCAGTCTCAATATTTGTGGCCCTTTTCAGGCGTAACCACTCCTTCAATGCTACTGTTGACTAAACCAAGCCAGTAGTATTGAACCAGGTTGGTCTACATGGTTATTTGGCGTCAACAAATTCATCATAACCTTGTTTATTCACCCATAAGCAGCTGTGGCTTGCCCTTTTGGTCCAAACTAGCGTAACAATGGCCTGGTTTGGTTTGAAATGGGCCACACCTGCAATTGAGGCAAATTACCACGCACACAGTGGCCCAAAATTGATATTTAAAGAGCTTTGTTTGCCCACTTTTGACAATCCCCATCATCTTTTATCATACCAGCATATACCAACGCAATCAACCAGCCTTTACACTAGTTATTAGCCTTGTTATACCTGTTATATTGGATCATCACCTCAACCAACAATTACCACGACAAATTCCCAGCTTTCCAATCAGTTCTTGCCTGCTTTTGACGCCTCAAGATCCCTGCCAAGCTTGAAGAAGACCCCTCTGCGTGGATTTTAGCATTAGTGAGTAAAATTCCCCGTAGCACTTCTTTCTTTGTCATTTCTGGGCGTACTCCTTGTCAAAGGACCAGATAATTAGAGTACCCCTGTTATTTCAGGATCTAATTCATAGAGGGCACCGTAAACACCCCTGTAACTCAGGCCCCTCTTTGATAAAAAGCTTTTGCTTTTTGTTATATTTGTTTCTCCTTTTTCTACTTTACCCCATTTCACCGTGAGACCCACGCATGAAACCACCTTTTTATATCTTTGCACCACGTGTAGCTAGAAGAACTTTGTTCTTGGCATCACGTAGGCTGACAAGTAGCCTTAATATCTGATCAAAACAACAAGAATGTTAATGGAACTCTATTATTAAAGCATCTGTTAGACGTGAAATTTGAATTAGCAGACTTAATTAAAGAAATTCCTACCAGAGCTATCCCTGCTAATAACTCCACGCCCAAATAATACAACCCTTATATGGAAACCATACCTGAAAATAATGGAGGAAATAATAACAACTATCCTCATACTAACAACAACAAAACAATAATAGTCAAACCAACTATACCAAATATAATAGCAGTCCACCCATGCCTCCTAATAACAATTACCCTCCTATTAATTCCCCTACTCATAATAACCATCATAATGGGAGCCAAGGGAGTCATGCCCATTCCTCACGTAACCAAGTATATAACAATACTAACAACTTTACAGACCCTTCCCTTCTGAATAAATTGTTTCCACCAATTAAAGAATGGACCAAATTCTCAGGAGAGGGAGATTATGACCATATTAACTTCATTAAATATATTGATCATATATTAACAGTCTAGAGAGCTCCTGATGAAGCTATCCTTACAAGAGTGCCCAGATTATTTGAAGGAGTAGCCTTTGACTGGTTTATTAGTAAACAAGCTACCATGGGACAACAATCTTGGCCAGCTTGGAAAGAATTGATCAAACAACAATTTGGCACTAGACTCTGGGAAAAGAAAATGCGCAGAGCCTTTGAGAATGACTATTTTGACCCAGTCAAACATATAAATCCTCATCAATGGTGCCTGAAACAGAAGAAGAGAATTGAATGCATTTATCCTAAATTAGATCAGGAACAAATAAATGATTTAATCCTTAATCAAACCAAAGGCAGCCTAGAACATAATGTCAGATGTAGAATCAATGACATGGATTGTGACTTATCCACTCTTATAGGTGTCATGGAAGAAGTGGTAGAAATGACTGGGATCAATAAGAAGCACAATCCTTCTGATAAAAAGGATTACACTCCTAGAACAGATCCTCCTAAAAGGTTAGAATCTAAACCATCTGAACCTATTAGAAAGAAAAGACTCCTACGTGTTGGAATTGTGGAGAAACTGGACACAGAAGTACTGAATGTACCAAACCTAGGAGAAAAATCAATAATGTGCAGGCTAGCCCTGATTCAGATTCTGAAGGTACCTTTGATATCATACAACAAGAACCCTGTAATACCCATTATGGTCAAGATGATGATGACTCAGAATCTGTTGGTCATGCAGTGTTGGTAATTAATGCTGATATTGGCAATGAATTCAGCATTAATACCATCCACGGTGAATCTAACTTACCCCAGAAATGGGAGGACAATATGGATATTGGTCATATATCTGATGCTAAGCTATTAACTAACAAACCTGAGGAAGGAAGGTGTTACACTCTAGGAAAAACCAGTTACACTAAGGTTATTTTCAGAGACTTAGCAGTTAAGACACTATTAGATATAGGAGCTTTTTGTTCTTGCGCCAGTGCTACATTTTTGCAACAAATATACCCTGAATGGCGCAAACATTTATTACCTGTTCTTAAAGCTACATTTAGAAGTTGTAACTCCACCATGAAACCCATTGGTGTCATAAATTTGCCCTTAATATTCCCTCACACTAAGGGATCCCTCAGATTAAGTGTAGAATTTGTAGTACTTTCAGATGCTATTTGTGACTACCTTATACTAGGTAATGATACCTTTTGCATGTATGGCATTGACATTTTCCAGTCCAAAGATAGATATTTTACCATTGGAGGAGATTGGAAAAGGAAATACCAAATTTGCAACATTCATTCTGAGACTATTGCCCCTGTTTCTCAGGAACCTGACCCCAAGGAATTAGAAGATTTTAATCAAGAATATATGTCCCAAGCTGCTATAAGTGACATACTAACCAATGCCCAAATATTAGATGTTCTTAAAGTATGCTACAAGAATAAAGAAGCTTTCTGTACCACTGAAGAACCCATTGGCAATGTCACAGGACATGATATTAAATTAGAATTAACTTGTGAACCTCCTTACCCACCTGCTCTTAGAAAAGCAGCCTACCCTTCTAGCCCTAAATCTAGAATAGCCTTAGAAGCACACATTAAAGAGCTTATAGATTTGCGTGTTCTTAGAAAAGTGGGCCATAATGAGCAAGTGGAAATTACTACCCCAGTTATTATTGCCTGACATAATGATAAGTCTAGGATGGTTGGAGATTTTAGAGCTTTAAATAATTACACTAAAGCTGATAATTATCCCATTCCAAGAATTGACCATTCTCTGCATAATTTATCCAAAGCTAAGTACATAACCTGTATGGATGTTCTTAAAGGGTTTCACCAGATACCTATTGAACTTAATAGCCGCCAATTTATGAGAATTATCTGCCATCTTGGTGTTTTTGAATACCTCAGGATGCCCTTTGGAATTAAGAATGCACCTTCTCATTTCCAAAGAATGATGGACTCTATTTTTGGATCTTTTATCCGCCAGTGTTGGATGATGATATATATTGATGATATAATCATTTATTCAGATGACTGGGAAACACATGTAGAAAAGATAAAAATAGTATTAGAAACTTCCATTAAAGCTGGTCTAAAAATGTCTATTAAAAAGTGCAATTTTGGATATGGTGAACTTAAAGCTTTAGGACACATTGTTTCTGGTCTGTCCCTAGCTATTGACCAAAATGAAGTAGCAGCTGTAATGCTAAAACCTATGCCTCAGAATATCACTGAAATGCAATCTTTCCTTGGATTTTGTGGTTATTAAAGGAAACATATTGAGAAATTTGCTATTTTAGCCAAGTCATTGTATGAGTTATGTAGTAAAGAAACCATTTATGAAATGACTCACCCTAGAGTACTAGATTATGAAAAACTGAAGCTAGCCCTTACCACTGCTCCTGTGCTAGCTCAACCAGATTATAATTTACCCTTTATCTTATACATAGATGCTTGTCTAGATGGCTTAGGCACTCCCTTACACCAAGAATTCTTAATTGAAGATAAAATGGTAGAAAACCAGTCCTGTTTATTTCAAGACAAATTAAGCCAACAGAGAAAAGGTATGGAGCCAGTCAAATGGAATGTTTAGCTCTTGTATGGTCCCTAGAGAAGCTAAATTATTATCTTGAAGGTAGTAGAATTGTTGTAGTCACTGATTGCACAGCAGTTAAAACCCTTATGAACATGCAGACACCTAATAGGCATATGTTAAGATGGCAGATTGCTATCCAGCAATACAGAGGACATATGACTATTGTTCATAAAGCTGGTAAAAAACATAGTAATGTTGATGGCTTAAGCAGATGGGCTTTACCAAACACTCCAGATAACCTTGCTTGGGATCCTGAAGATGAAGATATATTCCCCATCTTAGGAATACATGTTTGTGATTTGGATGAAGCCTACTATACTCTTATCAAAGATAGTTACCAGTCTAATCCTGAATTTGTCAAATTAATAGACATACTTAGCAATGAAAACAGCTCCCATGAATTGATTGCTAGTTTACCTCCTTGGTTATCCAAACCTTACTCTTCTGGTAAGTTCTCTCTGTTAGATGGAATATTATACTTCAAAGAAAGACATTCCAGTGTAATAGTCTTATGTGATCAACTTCAGATTGAGTCCCTTATGAAAGAATGCCATGAAAATGTTGGTGCTGGACATTTTTCAGAAGAAAGGACTATTGAAAGAGTTAGAACTACAGCTTGGTGGAATAATTGGCCTAATGAAGTAGCTACTTATATAAAATCCTGTGAAACTTGCCAGAAATCAAATAAGCAAACAGGTAAGAGATATGGGCTATTTCAAACCATCCAAGAACCTACCAAAAGATGGGAAATAATAAACATGGATTTTGTTACAGGTTTACCTCCTGGAGGGTCTTACTCCTTCAACTCTGTACTAGTGGTTGTAGACAGATATTCAAAAAGACCTTTCTGCCTGTGTGCGTTTAGTAACTGGTTTTCAGCGCAATGTGGCCAATTTGGGAGATTGGCACTAACAAGGCTCATCCCAATGACACTGCTGGTCATTAATTCTGCGTCACAAGTGCTTTCCATGACCTTAATAACCTATTTAGTCATTGTAACTAAGGTACATAGCAACACTGACGTGTGAATGTATCTGAAATGGGCCACAAATGACGCAAATGGGCCACAAATGGCTAAGGCCAATCTTTAAAGGCCACGCTGGCTATGTTACTCTTATGTATTCAAGGTTTTTATTAATAAAACCTTGTAAATAAACCATGTAGAATCTACTTTTACCCTAGTTACACTTGTACAGTGCCCGGCAATATGTTTTCATTACAGTTTACTTGGAAATAGACATCACAACACACCAATGTGAAATCCTCAGCTTTTGCACACAGGTAGAAAAAGTTCCCAAAAGAATGAATATAAATGAAAATTAACAAAAATTTTAATGCATGATGGCTTAAAAAACATTTGAGGTATTTGAACTTTGACAACTGCTTGATTAATTTTTTCATCAAAAAATTGAACAAGGGGTCAGAAAGCAGGGCATCTGAAAGAGGTAATGAAAATTTGAAAATCCAAAATTTGTTATGTATTTGATTTTTTTTTTCCAACAATTTCCTGGTCTTGCAAACTGGAAAAATCAAAAACACCACTGAGATTCTGAAGAATCACGATTTCAACCGGTTTTTGGATATGTCCTGCAAGTTTACTCTTCAATATTTTGAAAAATTTCAAAATCTCATCAAATTATTCAGATGCTCTGCTTCCTGACCCACTGTTCACTTTTTTGATGAAAAAATTAATCAAGCAGTTGTCAAAGTTCAAATACCCCAAATGTTTTTTTAAGCCATCATGCATTGAAACTTTTGTTAATTTTAATTTATATTCATTCTTTTGGGAACTTTTTCTACCGTTGGGCAAAAGCTCAGGATTTCACATTGGTGTGTTGTGATTTCTATTTCCAAGTAAATTGTAATGAAAACATATTGCCGGGCACTGTACATATGTGGTAACTAGGGGATTAGCTATTTCCACGCATTTGGCCAATTTCCAATTGGATTATATAATCCACGCGCGGGGTGGGAGGTTTAAACCCCAATTGGGCCTAACTCCCAAACCATACACAACACCTCAATTATAAGTCCATAATTGGTCATTTCACATATAGTATGCATATATAACAAGTACATGTGTGTGTAATGTCTGTGTGACCTATGTTTGTGGCCAATTCTTACGGGTTAATTGGTTCAAGGTGAAGGAGTAGGAATTTAGGGGTACTTCCAGTCAGGGACCCTACATTAATTTGTATGAGGATTCAGAATATGACATAATATTCTAAGTTATCCTCAAGGTTTCGAAGTTATTTATTATTTTTTGTAAAAAGTAGTTGTTATTTTAATTTATTACTTATTTTTATGGTGCCAGGACTTTGCTAAGCTCATTGGATAAAAATAAGCAAACTGAGTTTTTGGTGCATTATTAATCATATAAGTGGGTCTTAATACTGTAGTAATAATGTCTCTTTTTATGTTACTTTTGTCAGGTTGGCTCTGTCATAGTAGCAAGCTGACAGGATTGTACATACCAAAAATGAGATACAACAAAATATGAAAACTTACGTTGGCCATCAAAGACGCGCGTTCTCTTTCCAACGGTCGTCGCTCTTCATCACTGCCAAAAGCAAGCGTGAGATTCTCTTCCATTGATTGCTCCTGATCAACACATGAAATTGTGGTCAGCTCCATTTGGGATCACAGAGGCATGCAAAACAACCAACACTCTCCAATTGCTTTGCTTTTAGAGAGGGATCCTCCATTGACAACTTAATAGTGATCTTACCATTCACCGTCTCATAGACCGCCTCTACCCAATCAAAGAACTCATCCTTGTTGGTGAGGAACACCATTTGCTTGGTGCCATACGTTCGACTTCCAAGGATAATAGCCTGCCAGCGCACTTTACCACTCTCAATCAGCGAGTTGAGTAACTTTGCAAACTTTGCACTCTTGTTGCTAAGTTTCTCCACAATGTTGCGCTTGAAGTCCTCCCATGTTTGGATACTCAAGTCGGTATGCCATGTTTTCAAGTTACCGGTAGGGACGTACTTGTCCCATTCCTTTGGAGTTGCGGATTTTGAAGGGTGACCCGCTTTCCCGACGCAGGCATGACTGCTTGCGCGTATAAGACGTAGTTGATTTGAATAGCCTTCGCAACCTCACAAGCATTGGTGCACTGGCTTTGTTGGGGACGTGATTGCACAGTGGACTTAGATCAATCCAACGGGGAGGGCGTTTTGGGAAGGTTGGAGGGAGGAGAATTGTCATTGACACCACCAGGTTGAACTTCCATTGGAGCCCCAGCGCGGGCAGCCAATCAGGAGGCTGGGGCAGAACTGACACGCATAGAGGGATGACTGGGGAGCTGGCCCGGGGAACCCAACTGTTGACTGGGGGTGATGTAAGGGGCCATTTGTTGTTGGTTTGGGGTGACGTAAGGGACAGGCCGTGGGAACGTGTGGATCACGGGTGCCGGTGCACCAGGTGTGGCTGGCAAGTGCGATTGTGCTTGCAATTGAATCTGGCTGGGACCCACTTGCGTTTGCAAAAAAAAGAGCGGAATGTATGGATGGGCACCAGGGGACGGTGCAAGCCGTGATTCTTGGGTGTTTGAATCCGTGTCAAAGGCAGATTTGTTTAGATATTCCATCCTGAGGGTATAGGGCGTTCACAGTCAGCAAAAGTACACAAAGAACGGAAAAAGTGACAAGTGGGATTTAATGGCTGACCTTTTTGATTTTGCTAGATGAAAGCCTGGTTTTTTTTTGGTTTGAATTGTGTCTTAGAGGGTACTGATGGGGAATTTAGAGCTGTTGGGATTTGCTGATGATTTTTTTCAAAAGGGCAATTCTTTCTGTTGGTGGCAAAGGATTCCTGGTGGGCGGGACGGTTGGAATCGTGGGTGAACTGGCCAGATGGGCAGGCCGTCTGCCAGAGGGAGGACGGTGGTTGATTCTGGGTTCTTCCAATACAGACCTGTATGATGTCGTACAGGCTGTGAGGCGCAAAAATTTTGTGGCTAAAAAAAAAATCATGCGGGGGGTCCCCCCGACAGGCCAAGATTTCTGAGATTGGCTGTAACAAAATTTCATTTCCCAATTGGAGTTTAGTTGGTCTGGTTCAGTCTTGCGTGGTAAGGCTCCTCCTCCACATAACTAAGAGGTAGGGAGGATTGGATCCCACGTTCAAGGTGAAAAGGGAAGTGCATTCCCGTTTCCTTTTTTTGGCTACCCTTTTGATTTGGATACCATCTCAATAGGTTTGGACATGGAAATTTTTGCGTTGCCGTTGCTTAGACAAATTTCTCTCTACGGTTATTTGCTTTGTCCTTCCTTTTCTTTGCCTTGTCTTCAGGTATATAAACCCTTGACTTCTCTCTCTTGGTTGTTCCCCAGTTCTATCTCATTTCATTTCCAATTTGCATTGTTTTAGCCTTTCACAGTTGATAGTTCTCATTTGCATATTCTTAGCTCTTTTAGCTGCTCTGCTGCATCCATAGCTTTTTAGCCCCGTTTGCTCTAGTCCGCCGTGCCAAAGACCTCTGATTCCCCAGTTTCCATCACCTTTCACGCTTTGACAGGCTCATATCTCTATTGGAGGGGCATGGGACATTCCCCTAGGTCCAAGGCCACGAGGGTCTGTGAGACGGCTAAGAAGAGGAGGAGTCACTCGTGGAGGGCGCGGCTCATGCGCTGAGCACAGACCACCGTACCCTCACACGTTAACTATCAGGGACTCCTCTCCAAACAAGATAGCTCCCGCATCCTGTTTGTCCATACCTCCTCACTGATCCTCCTCTATTGGCACTCTCCTAGCCTGCACCCTCCGTTGCTCTTCTTAAAAACACACAATGGCAGATGAAGTAGTTGCGAGAGTCACTCAACAAGTCAGAAACCTCAACGCAAACCAAGCGCAAGAACCACAGGGGCAGAGTCAACACCAGAACATACGACAGGAAGCGCAAGAGACGCAAGAGGGAGTCAAAAACGTTGTTGAATCTAGAGGCGATGAAATAATTAGAGGTGAGGTCATAGATCAAGATTTGGCAAGAGAAACAGAGGTGGGACGTAACTCAAGTAGAGAGCATTCAAATACCAAGAATTACATCAATCCCCTAATTTGTCGGGCAAAAAATTGTCTGATTAGATCATCCATCTTTAGATGCAGGTACTGCAGTTGCAGGTAACCCAAGTGCATTGAATGAAACCGCAGTTGCAGGTAGCGTTGTTGTGACACCAGCTGTAACCGGGTCAGCAGAGGCAGGAGGTGGCGTGCCAGTTATCAATGGTAAGTGTTGGAAATCACTATTGCGATTGCCGTTGTCACACTCAAAGTGTTAGGTTATGCCAAGAAAATATATATCTATATATATATATATATTTATACCTGTTATCCCTCTGTAAAAGAATCAGCGTCCACTACACACAGGAATGTGCTATTGCATGGGGCTGCTAGCGGAGTTGCACAAGAGTCGACAGAGTTAATAACAACTGTACCGCAAGCAAAGTCAGACCTCGAAAAACTGTGGGACAAGATCTCAGAAGCTGTCAAAGTCAACAATAAAGATACGGCAGAATTGTTACTTCGAGTGTATACTAAAGTGAAGGACGCAGATACGTTGCAAGTACCACCGAGTCTAGAGAGGGCGGTATCAGCAGATGCGTGCATGATGAGCACAAAGAAAACCTCCAACAAGCTTGAGTACATAGACAGAGCGATCCCAAATCATTTCGACGTGGGATTTACTCCTTTCTTCAATAAGAACATCAAAGATGTGATAGGCCCTCTGCCGTTGACAATTTTCAACAAAGCATGGCGAGAAGATGCTCTAGCCTTTCACGCAAACAAAAAGTCAAGGTCAGACAAGAAAGACAGCATTTACGCAGGTTACAAGTACCCAAACGAATGGACTCAAACCTTTGCCCAATGGACTATGAACTACAGGGAGTTCCTAGAGACGTTCCGTGATCTATACAAGAATGAAAAGTTTGCTAGATGGATTGTAGGTCACAAAGCAAACATTGACAAATACATAGCACAAGAGGGATTCTTGGTGGGCTTCAGATACGACATGTTGGTCAGGGCAAACACATTTGCATATCGGGTCACCACTGATTCTGGAGCAGAGTTGGCTGTTGACATATCTAAATAAAGAGACGACATCAAGTATAATGTGATTTCAATCACTAGACGGCTCAAAGAAACACACTATACGGACAATCCTTACGCAGAAGGCGGCAAGAAATACGGTTTTGACCCAAGGACTGGACGACCAAAGGTGGGAAAGAATACTCACAAAAATACACAAGGGACTTCCAATCGAGGATGCGGTTGCGGTAGAAGCAACTACTGGGCAGGTGATAACAATCATCCAAGAAATGATGAGAAGTACTATAACAATACGGCTAGTGACACTCCAAATCAGTGGGGGAAAAGAAACCAAAATTGGAGCAAAGATCAGAAGTGCATGGTACAACAACCATGAGAACAATGCTTACTGGGCGCAAGGCCAAGACGACAACAGAAGCTACCAACAATATTCCAACAGCCAAGGTGGAAATCAAGTCGGGTTCAATAACAGTGCACATCCAAACTTTAACAGCAACACTAGCGGATACAACAGTAACCGTGGCACTGGACACCAAGGTGGATCCGGATCATCCAACAGAGGGAAGAAGTCATCTAGAGGAGGTGATAAACCTACCGTGTAACTACTTTTTCAGCAATTTTTGTTCTCTTTTTCTATTTTCCTTTATCATCTTGTTCTTTTCCTGAAAACCCAAGTAGATGGTTTCAAGCGCAAGCTTTTCTGTTGGATGTTTGGCGCTGTCCTCCTTTGTGGCGTGTAGCAGACTGCTTAGTTTTTTTTTTTTTTTGAAAAATGTTTAAGTCCTTGGCTCTTACACATGCACCAGACTGTTTTGTTGTTTTTCTTTGTTGGCGACTTTTTTTTTGCTTAGTGAAATGGACATTGAGATGTTAAGCCTACCATGGGCTTGTGAAGAAACCCAAAGCAAAAGCAAATTGAACAAAACGCCAGGGTCATCAGTAGTACCGCGTGAACACCAGAAGGAGGATGATATTATGAGAGAGAGCAGCAATGGCGAAGACAGCATGACATGGCCAGATAACGTGTTGTGTGAAATGGTGCTAGACGTTTGGAAAGAAGTTCTAAAAGAAGCTAAACTCGAAGAAGAATACACTGATTTCCTTGAAGGTTTTGTACATGGCTTTGACCAAGGCATACCGCCTCACAGAATAGGGAATGAACCATGGTTCACCCCAGAAAATTATATGTCAGCTGACAAGGCACGCAAAGACATAGAAAAAGGCATGAAGGCGGAGCTGGCGGCGAAAAGGATGTTTGGGCCGTATACTTACAAAGAAGTAGCAAATCATTTTGATTTCTTCAGGACTAAACCTTTAGGGGCAGTAGTAAACGGTGATGGAAAGATACAACCAATAAACGACTTGTTGTTTCCCAGGAACGACCCGTCAATCTTCTTGGTGAACTCATATGTGGATAAGAAAGATTTCGTCACAACCTGGGACGACTACAACGTAGTCTTCAATTTCTTCGCGAAGGATGAGGAAAAATACGACCTAGCGCTTTTTAATTGGGAGAAGGCATACCGCCAGATCCACACGCGCATGTCACAATGGCAGTACCTAATGTGGAAAGACTTTGATGGTCAACTACTGCTAGACACGCGTATAACCTTTGGGGGCGTGGCCGATTGTGGTTCTTTTGGAAGGGCGGCAGACGCCTGGAAGAATGTGATGAAGAGATCATTCGACCTAGAAGAGGTTTTCCGGTGGGTCAATGATAATCTGTTCATAAGAAGGATAGGATCAGAAGTCAGCATGAGGGAGATAGTGGACAAGTCGACTTCAATGGGGGTAAAGACAAATGAAAAGAAGTCCTGCAATTTCAGCGCCAAGCAGAAGTTCATAGGTTTTGTTTGGAACGCGCACAGAAAGATGGTGAGGCTCCCTGATGGAAAGATTGAAGAAAGGATTGGACAGATAGCCGAGTTCCTACAGGACAGAGAGAAATTCTCGTATGAAGACGTTGAAATACTGGTTGGACGCATGAATCATGTCTCATACATGCTTACTCATCTGAAGGCTCATCTGAACTCGCTATACAGATGGTTAAAATTGTGGGTGCACCGCCAAGCATTGAGAACACCACCAGAAGACGCGTTGCGAGATCTGAAGCTGTGGAAAGAAACACTCGAAAATTTCAAAGAAACACACATCATATGTTGGGGAGATCCAGTTGACATAAACTGGGTTGGGGACGCATCCACCAAATTTGGCATTGGCGTCCTCATTGGGAACTTCTGGGCTCAATTCAAGATCATTCACCCAGAAAGAAGGGAGCAATCCATCCCTCTCCTAGAGACGGTAACAATACGCCTAGGATTGATAATGGCCATATTGTTGGCAACCAGGTCAGGCCAGACGTTAATTGTCAACACAGAAAATACCACATCCAAGGCGTGAGTCAACAATAAAAAATCCAGGGACGTAGCAACCAACGCTGAGTGGAGAGAAATTCAGAAGCTGTTAATCAGTCACCACGTTAACCTGGTGGCTAGGCGGGTAACCTCCAAAAACATCGCGGATGGCTTGTCGCAAGGTGTAAGGTCAGGGCAAGAAGTAAAGCATCAGGTGAAAATTAGCATTCCCGGCGACTTGAGGCCCTGGCTAGAGCAGGTTATTTTTAAGATATAAAGGGGTTTGGGCTATGGCCATCCTCAATGCGTTTTTGTTTTTCTCTCATCATAGACTTCCCTTTCTTCAATTTGTTGGGTTTCATTTCCCAGACTCAGTTTACACTTGTGTATAGCTTTCCCTCAAAGATCTTGCAACCGTTTTTCTCTTCTTCTAGTTTGCTTTATGCCATCCAACAAATTCCTTTCTACAATTTGTGATTTCCTGTCCAAAGGGAACACAACGCATCCCCCGTCAGGGGTAGACCAACATTGTCTGGGCGGTTGGAGCAAATCAACGTTATCTAGTTATAACTCCGCGGTCCGCAAATTCTTGTGTTTCACGAGAGCACGCTCCTCAACCACTTTTGACCTTCCAGCGACGGCGGACAACATCCACAAATTTTGCACGTGGGCGGGGCATGGTCCGCACTCCGGGAACAAACCCGTCCTTGCAACGACTCTGACAAAATATCTTTGCGGCCTATGCGCCTGGCACGTATTTCATAACCAGCAATACCCATCACTGTCCAATAAGAAATCTGCGCTACTTTTGAAGTCTTCTGCCAAGCTGGACGCCCAGGAAGTTGCCTGAGTAAAGAAAGGCGCAATTATAATTGGCGACCTGCTACAACTCGCTGGTGTGCTTGCCAAGGGGTCAAGCCGGGACCTGGCAGTCCTAGAGACGGCGTTGGTTGCGTTCTGGGGCTGTGCGCGGCTCTCAGAGGTAACCTACAGGACAAATTGGCTCACAGGTACCGGAGGCGCCGGAGTGTTGCTGCGGGATGTAACATGGGGCCCGGAGGAAGACTGGGCTAGGATAACTTTACGCAAGGCTAAGACGGCTTTACCCGGGGAGCTTCAATACATAAGAGTGGATTGCATCCCAAACTGCCTGTGCCCAGTGGCAGCTTTGCGGCAACTGGCCAACTCACGCCTGGAAGCTAGCTCCCTCCTGTTTGGTTTCCAGGATCATCAATTGCAGAGTGCCTTAACAAAATACATGGTGACCACCAAGCTTGGGGACGTGTGGCGCGATCTAGGCTGACCATCACTCACTGGTCACTCATTCCGGGTGGGAGGAGCGTCATTCCGAGAGTTTTGGCACTATTTTGCCTCGGCTCCAAGCCCATGATAAATTGGATTTATCATTGGCTTGGACCCGATACCAGCACGGGGCTGAGGAGCTGGAAGGGCTGGCTCCGCCAGCCGTTATATATATATAATATATATATATAATATATATATATATATAATATATATATATAATATATATATATATATATAATATATATATATATAATATATATATATAATATATATATATATATATATATAATACATATATACACAAATATCAGTATATATATGCATAAAATCTGGTCAGAAATGGCAAATTCTGGCCAGAAACTAGTTTTTTTTGAAAAAACCAGTTTCTGACAGGTTTTTGCCAATTCTGACCATATTTTCTGTATATATATATATATATTATATATATATATATATATATATATATATATATATATATATATATATATATATATATATATATATATATATATATATGCATGACCCTAACCTCCTAAACCTAACCCCCTAAACCTAAAACCAGGCAGGGGGGGTTTTGTTTTTACCCCCCCCTAGATTCTATCAGGTAGCCCTGAACCTAAACCTAACCTAACCTTAACTAACCTTAACCTCCTAAATTAACCTATAAATCCCTCAACCTAACCCCCCCTAATGGGTTTTTTTAGCCCTTTCTGTCCCAGCGCTTTCAGCTCTGTCAGCCCTGCGCTGGAATTGGGTCCAAGCCGATGATAAATCCTGATTTATCATTGGCTTGGAGCCAAAGAATTTGAGTGACACAGGTTCATTCCGACACGCCATGAATGTGTCAGCTGCAGACATATGTACCTCAGGCCACTGGGTCTCCCCGTGCTATAAGCTGTACATCCGAGAATACTCCCCCGGGGAGATGGAGGATACAGTTGAATTTTTAACTTTGTTAGATGGCGCTTGGTGCGCGTAGTGCTCAACCACCCTTCCCATGTTGTTTGGAAAAGAAAAAAAAAAAAAAAGAAAAGAAAAAGAAAATGTTACCACAACTAGCACGAGAATAGAAGGACCATCCAATGGTCCTCCAGGGAGTTGCATGCAACAGGAGGAGATGTGTGTCCGTTTGGAGTGGCGGGTTTTAGCGGCTAAGGCTCAGGCTCCGACCAGAGTCACGGGCTTGTTTGCCGCTACCCCCTCCCCAACCGGTGGCTTAGAGCACACCATCTTTTCTTCCTGCTTGCCTCAGAGGGGTTGGAACCTCAATAGGGGCTACAACCTCTCTTGCTCCCACACACGGCGGACCCCCTCCAGAGTCTGAGTTCAAGCTCCGGAGGTGGGCCCCGCGTGCAAGCTAGGAAAGAGCTGTAGATGGATTGGATTGGAGGGGCCTGGGAAATTCCCCTAGGTCCAAGACCACAAGGGTCTGTGAGATATTGAACCAAATGAACTGATAGTTCAAGCAACAAAACCAGAACTAAAGAATAACGCATCAGAACAAGAACATGAGAGATGAGACAATTTAAAAGGAAATGAAAACATTAAGCATACCCTGGTTGGTGATTCTATTTTTGACGGACAACTGAGTGATAATGAAGGAGACAAGGAAAGGAAGCAGAGAAGAACAGGACTGAAAAAAGAGAATAACTAGTCAAAAGGATAAAAACAATGATAAGGAAAGAAATTAGAAAGAGAGAGTTGAATTGGTGTTCAATTCTCACCAAGTTGGGACTTGATGAGACTGAACTGAGATTGGGAAGGATTGACGAGTAGTCGGTTGATTTCAATTGAGCGGATTTGTTTAAGCGGATTGGATTGTCCGGGAATTGAGGAATTTGATGTGAGTGGAAGTGATTGATCAGTCTGATTGACTGTGGTCGTTGAGGCAAGGGCAAGCAACAACAAGAAAAGAGAGGAATGAGATGAGATGAGCGGTTGATAGGCCGCGAGTCAAATCAGATTAGGTTTGAGACGATGATAGATGGTTTGAGTTTGCGCAGCAGACTGGCAGCAAACTGAGATTTCACAGAGAAGTCATGGCGAGTTTCAACATGAGACGGCTAAGAAGAGGAGGAGTCACTTGTGGAGGGCGCGGCTCATGCGCTGAGCACAGACCACCGTACCCTCACATGTTACCTATCAGGGACTCCTCTCCAAACAAGATAGCTCCCGCATCCTGTTTGTCCATACCTCCTCACTGATCCTCCTCTATTGGCACTCTCCTAGCCTGCACCCTCCGTTGCTCTTCTTAAAAACACCACCCACCCTCCCTGACAAGCTCCAGCAGGGGTTGCGGGGGGGGGGGGGGGAGGGAGGGCAAATGAACAGGCTTGTTTGCCACTACCCCCTCCCAAACCGGTGGCTTAGACCACTTCATCTTTTCTTACTGCTTGCCTCAGAGGGGTTGGAACCTCAACAGGGGTTACAACCTCTCTCGCTCCCACACACGGCGGACCCCCTCCAGAGTCTGAGTTCAAGCTCCAGAGAAGGGCCCCACATGCAAGCTAGGAAAGAGCCGTAGATGGATTGGACTTATTATTTATTTGTGAGTTTCAAACTTTCCAATTATTCTTTGTTTTTCCCTTGTCTCATCAATGTGTATTCTTGAACATCAGTTTTCATAAGATAAGACTTGGTGACAGGTGACAAATGACAAAATTTGTCATCAACCTAAAGTCATAAGTTTTTTTCACTGTTGATTTATTAAAATAAAATTACTTATGACCATGTCTGTGATGTAGTCTAGTCAATAATGACTGCATTCAGTGGTCTGAGGACAACCCCCATGAATTAGTAATCAACAACAAACGCTTGTTGGAGCAAGTTCTTCAAGAGAAAGGGATTGCCAAACAATATCATTGGTTCTTGAGTGAATTGAATGTCACAGAGAATCCATATGTGGTCATCATGCTGTGGAACCAATGATATTGTTTGGCAATCCCTTTCTCTTGAAGCACTTGCTCCAACAAGTGTTTGTTGTTGATTAATAATTCATGGGGATTGTCCTCAGACCACTGAATGCAGTCATTATTGACTAGACTACATCACAGACATGGTCATAAGTAATTTTATTTTAATAAATCAACAGTGAAAAAAACTTACGACTTTAGGTTGATGACAAATTTTGTCATTTGTCGCCTGTCACCAAGTCTGATCTTATGAAAACTGATGTTCAAGAATACACATTGATGAGACAAGGGATAAACAAAGAATAATTTGAAAGTTTGAAACTGACAAATAAATAATAAGTAGAGCTATGAGCCTGTCAAAGCGTGAAAGGTGATGGAAACTGGGGAATCAGAGGTCTTTGGCACGGCGGACTAGAGCAAACGGGGCTAAAAAGCTATGGATGCAGCAGAGCAGCTAAAAGAGCTAAGAATATGCAAATGAGAACTATCAACTGTGAAAGGCTAAAACAATGCAAATTGTAAATGAAATGAGATAGAACTGGGGAACAACCAAGAGAGAGGAGTCAAGGGTTTATATACCTGAAGACAAGGCAAAGAAAAGGAAGGACAAAGCAAATAACCGTAGAGAGAAATTTGTCTAAGCAACGGCAATGCAAAAATTTCCATGTCCAAACCTATTGAGAGGGTATCCAAATCAAAAGGGTAGCCAAAAAAAGGAAACAGGAATGCACTTCCCTTTTCACCTTGAACGTGGGATCCAATCCTCCCTACCACTTAGTTATGTGGAGGAGGAGCCTTACCACGCAAGACTGAACCAGACCAACTAAACTCCAATTGGGAAATGAAATTTTGTTACTGGGCTGCCACATTATCCCAAAATTTTGATCCGAATTGCTTTGACCAGTGCACTCAAACTAGAACGCAAATACTCTGACCGTAACGGCATAGCCATACACAATCCTCATTAAAGAAGAAATTAGGACCTGGCTGGATTCTGTCCAATCCCACCAATTGGAATGGCTGATTGTCCACGTGTAAAAAGCACTGGGGTGTTTGAAGAAATTTTTGTAGTGCCAGAAAGCATGGTGCTTTTTCATAGGATGCCACAAAGCGTTTAAACACTTCCTGAATTCTGCTCACGGTGACTCACGGTGAATATGTAGTTATGGTGCACGTATCTGAGCACCTCCATTTTTTTCGTTTTCAAATTAACCCAGAACAGCACAACAGCTAAACAAAAACCCCAAATGACAGATGGACGGAGTCCACCACACCATCATGATGGGTATGACTGGCCTGACTTGATACATAACTGAGTCCGACTCCTACCCTCCACCCTTCTACGCGGCCGGATGGTGAAACAGTTATTGCATTGGATTGACCGTCAGCGGGCTGCGGGACCAAGTCCACCCTCCAAATTACAGAGCCTGAGCCTGAGGGACATGTAGTTAAGGATAACTGGCACTCCATTGACACAAGTTACGCCTTGTGTTTCTTCAGCTTATCTGACTTTCAAAAGTGTCATCCAAGCTCTGAGGTTGTACTTGGTCCAAAGGCTTCACTCATATCTTGCAGGTTTTGTGACGATTGCGTTATCCTTTTCTCCACCTCTGCACAATTCACAGGTGATACTTTTTGCTACCCACAGAGCTAAAGCGTCAATCCCTCAACTTTCTCGATAAAGTCCTATCTCATAATATTATGCTTGTGTTTAATGTTCTTCCAGACTGACCAGACCTTCTTCAACCCGTCAACTCCAATCCCAGCAGGGAATGAAACCGCTCCTGCAGTAATCAAATTGGAAAAGTCGCCGGATAAAACTTCAATTACGCCTGTCTACGCCTGCCCATCAACCCAAGCCTACTTGAATGCCGAGACAGGTGGGGAAATATGCAGAGAGTCAGCGGAACCGTTTGCCGAGCTTCCCGCTAGGAATGTACTGGAGCTGTTCCCAACTGTTGTAGCCTGAGATCTCTCTGGACTCTCACACTCCAGTCGCGGCACATGTCAGACCGGATCAGCCACTTCCGCCGGTCATGTCAGATCGGATCACCACCACCGCTGGTCATGTCAGACCGGATCAGCCATAGTGCCGGTCCTTGCCAAGTCCCCATTTCTTCTACTCTCCTCTTCTTTCTTCTCATACACTCATTACATAGCATATCATGTATATAGCTCTGTCTGTTCCATGTTGTTTTCTATCTTTTTTGATGACTATTCTATAGTAATTCATTCATTCATAGTTTCCCGTGCCTAAGCCTTAGCACCAACCACACCAGGTGGTGTCAATTACAAACACACAACTGGCCAGGACCCGGTAACTTTTGATATGAGCTCCTTGCCTATGAAGAAACGATTGAAGATGTGGAATTCAAATGAATATCAACTCAAGCTGAAGAATAAAGATGTCATACAGGATTCCGAGTCCAATCAAAGGTCAACCTTGCTTAGCAAAGACAAACAGCCAAGCAAAGATGTCTGGGGAAAAAGTCATGACAAGAAACCTGTTGGCGTTTCTAGACAAGCAAATAAAAACCCCCTGAAGACTTTTAGGATTGCTCCGTTGGAGTATTCCTTTGACTCTGAGCCACAGAAAATGAAGATAAACACTAACATGCAGGTCACCTTCAGACTGGCTGCCACTCATAATAGCTTAATTGACTGTGTAAAAAAATTAAAACTTGAAGCAGCCAAGAAATTTCAAAGTGATAATCTTCCCATAGACACTCACATTTTGATTGGATATGTCAATAAAAATTGGCATTATCCAGCAGTCCATCCCACAACAACCTTTAAGATTGTATGTGAAATTGCAAAGGAATTTGCAGACAAGCAACTTTCTCAGGCAGAGTTAACTCCCTCATTCTACCAGATCTTCATATCATTGAATTTGGCAAAGCAATCAAATTTCAGAATAGCTTGTAGATATGATCCAATAACAAGATATTTCACAACATTATCTCAATGTGTGATAACATTCAGTTTAACCTTCATGGTAGTCTGCCAAGAAAAAGAAGAAATAGAGGGAAAAGAAATCAAGATTATCTTGGATTACTTGAAATCATTTTACCAAGAAATCCAAACCTATGAGTGTGTTGCAGCAAATCAGGAAGAATCATTTAAATATGTATTAAAGCAGTTATTAACAAACAAATATCCCACTTCTTTGTCAGAGAAGGGAATGAGTCAACCTAAAAGGCTGATCCCAATGGCTTGGAACATTTTCACGTTATTGATGAAGGAAAGAGGAAGCAAGTTGATCACAAATCTCACTGATTTCAAGGACCACCATCAACAACTACAAAAAGGCATCAAGAAGATTGTCTATTTCTCAAAGAATGAAAAACAAAATTTGAGAATCATGAGAAAACTTATATCCCAGATTGTTAAACATATTAATATATTAATGAAATTTTCAAGTTCTCTTGTGGGTTCAGCTCAACGTTGGATTGTTGAGTGAAATCTTTTATTATGATTATTATCAAATCCACTTTCAAGTTCTAAAACTTATTGAAAGGTCTTCTTCATTTCTATACCATCTATATTTATAATGAAAACCAATCAATTATGTTCAAATTTTTCATGGTTGGTTTTGTTGTTATTAAGATTAGACTTGAACAAAGTGAAGGCAAGTTTTTTTGTTATATGTTCATCCCAATTTACAAGTTTCTTGGCACAGCTTCACTTCCAGGGAATGTGTGTTTGATCTTGTTGGTTTGTTTTTTGAGTTGGTCTACCAACTGTTCCCCATCTTCAGCCTGTTCTTGATGTGGTCTGCTCATCAAGATCTGGATTCCTTAATTTAGTTTGAACTCAAGACTTGGGTTGCCCAAGGTCTCCTTGTTTGTGTCCAGCTTGACCATCACCAACCTGATGAGCCTCATCTTTTTCTTCTTGGTGAATGATGTCGGTTCGTGGCTCAAGATTGGGAAATCTATCTCTCACTTTGCTATCTCTTCCCTCTTGTTGGTCTTCATGATCTTGTTGTATTTCTTGGGCGACTTACTTTTGCGTGATTTGCTTTCTACTCATCATCCTTCTTCTACTTCTGAACACAAACCTAAGCTCCATTGAACTTCTCCTCCCACTCAAAAATCCAAAAGACTCTGAATTCATATTTCTTATCTCTTTGTCTGGTAAATCTTTTGCATTCAAATTGAACATGCATGTGGTAGTTTTGCATAGCCAACCAGAATGTGTGGTCCTTTTTCAAGATACCAGAAAGCCGCTAATTGGAAGGGCATGGATCATTCCACTAGGTCCAAGACCATGAGGGTCTGTGAGACAGTCATGAGAAAGCTCAACTTCAATATTTTGCAATATATTTTTAATTGGGTATTTTGTTTTTCAGAAGGTTCATTAACTCATTTTTGGATTCTTGAGTATCAAATTTTTGCCTTTTTATGATCATCAAATCCACTCTAAGCTGCAACTCTTATCAATATATCTTTTTCATTTTTATCATTCATCAAAAGTAAAACCTATATTAATCACCAAATTTTACATTTTCATATTGGAGGACTTCCTGTCAACTCTGTAGGGGTCTGCAGAGTCAGATCTGGGATTTCAGAAACCAGATTTACAGCCCCCTGCAAAATCTCAATTCCGTAACTTTCTGAAACCACAGATTTTCAGTCAGCCTTACCAGATAAACAGTGCATCCATCCATCCTCACCTCAACCATTTTTTCTTCACTCAAGATTCTCGTAATTTTCTCTCCTCTCATTACGCTTATCAACAGTTAGTTCACTTAAGCTTGGAGTTTTAACATGCATCAACAGATCCATGGATATAAGTGTAATTGAAGCCAGGCGCCAACAACAGGAAGAGGACGACGATGCAGCAATGTCCATTATGGCCTTGGCTCTCTTAGGGAAAAGTGTTCACATCCAAACCTTACAAACTTATTTGACTCGCAAGGATCTTATGGGAAATCCTTGAACAAACAGCGCCTGGAGTCACATGCGTTTGGCCAGGAACAACCGCGCATTCAATACCATTATGAGACTTGACGTAGCAACTTTTGAAGCAATCCTCGAGCACTTCGACGAGGCATGGACATCTTCAACAATCCCACGATCCGATGTCAACACACATGGGGCACCCAAACCTAATCAACGCTCTCTTGATTCTGCCGGTGGCCTTGCTCTCATCCTGCACTGGCTCAGCTCAAGCATGGTGACATACACTCTCCAGCAAATTTTCTCCATAACCGCAGCTGTTTGTGCACGCGAACTCCTTCACGCTCGACAGTGCCTGCTTTCAGTTCTCAAGGATTTGAAGATCTTGCGGATCATGTGGCCTGGTCGCGAACAGAAGTTTCAGCAATACAGCAACATGATTGAGCGAAAGTACCCACTTCTTACTAAGTGTTTTGGATTTATCAATGGGTTAAATTTGACCGTAAATGTTTCAGATGATGAAGAGTATGTCTCATTCAAGCCTCTTCTTTGCCTAAATTGAACTGCACGGTGTGGTGTTCCATTTACGTTCCAAATGCCAAGAAGCTATACCTAAATATTCTAGTTACATTTACATAGTTTATTTACATGTACATAAGTCTAGTTACATATATATATTTTAGTTACATACAGATATTACAGTTACATATAGATATTACAGTTAAATATAAATCTACATAAGCTACATACATAGTATAGTTACATCTACATAGCTAGATATATATACACATACACACACTACATCTTCACCACCAGCACAAGCAGCTCAATTTACGCACGACCCGCATAAATGCTGTGCAATCCAGATGTCCACCACCAGCAAAAGCATCTCAATTTACGCACAACCCGCATAAATGCTGTGCAACCCAGATCTTCACCACCAGCAAAAATAGCTCAATTTATGCACAACCCGCATGAGGCTGTGCAGTTCTCAAGTTCACACCAGCAAAAATGCCTCAAATCAAATCACCACCAGCAAAAATGACTCATATTTTTCTATAAAAGGAGGGCCTCTCTCACCAGGACTTTCCTTTCCCCCCGTCATGGGAACATCACCCCATCACCAACCAATCAGTCAGTCAGTTAGTCAGTAAATTAAGTCAGTCATCATAAGTCAAACTGTTAGAGCTATTCAGTTAGTAAATCAACCAACCACCCAACCCTTATAATAAGTTACAGTTGTCCCCATTCTCTTATTATTAGTGGCCAAGATTAGTAGTAGTATTAGTCACCAGTCATCATCCTCAATAATCTTGCCATCTTCAGCTTATTTAGTCATTCAACAACAGTCATAAGTCATAATAAGTTAGCCATCATCATCTTGTTAAAGATTAGTCAGCAACATAAACCAACCATAGATAATCAACAACAACAACCACCCATAATAAGTTAGCCCGTATTAGCTTATTAGTATTAGTCAACAACAAACCATAGTAGTAGATCATTACACATCACCATTATACCATTCAACCATCCACATCATCTCATCACTCCATCATCATCACTCCACATAGATTAACCCCACTAGGTTATTTATCCATCTTACTAGTTGAACCATCCACTTGTTTCATTGATTCATTGATCTAAGTCTGATTGAGACCACTATACTTAAGTAGTTCAATCTTGAAATCAGCCATATCTCTTTTCTCTTTTCATTGATTTTGAGATTCCTTACAAATAGTGTAGTATTTATAAAGGGGAAGGCCAATAAACCACCCGTAAACTGTTGTATTAGCCTTTCAACCTAGTAACACAGTTTATTTCCCCCAGCCGGATCTTTACCAAATATAAAAAATTTGTCCCACAAGGAGTCCTACAACGGCCACTAATATCTTTCTGCTTTTAGAATACAAAACGCATACTATAACGGATGGACTTGTGCTCATTATTGTAGCAGCGTCCTCACGTTTGCCCCAGATGGTACAATAATCAACGCAATATTGAATGCGCCGGGTTCTTGGCACGATTCAAACATAGCGGAGCGCATTTACAATAAGCTCATGTTTGAGACCCCCCCAGGATACCAAATCATTAGCAATACTGCCTTCCCTCAATGTACCAATTGCCTGGATTATCGGATTGTTGCCCCAAAGAAGAAGGGAGATTGACTCCCTGAGTCTCCTACCGCTTTTGCTTGGTTGAAGGTTTTCAACGATCAGCTAGTTTCTTCTCGACAGGCCGCGGAATGGGGCATGAGATCCTTGCAAGGGTTCTTTGCCTGCCTGAAGCTGCCTATGCCAGCCAACGAACATGCCTTCCAAGCTGAAGTCCTGGAGTTGGCTGTACGGGTCCATCAACTCAGGTGTTGATTGGTTGGCATAAATAAGACTCAGACCGTGTATCAATCAGTTGAGGACAAATTCACTCTTGAGTCAATCATTCCAGCAGATGTTGTTCCCTGATATTGAGAGAACTTGTCATATCAGCCGTTATTACAACAGCTGGTTTTGAGCAACCCCTTTTATCTAAAAATTATCTCTTTATCTTTTCCTCAACTATCCATCATATGCCCGGCGATTTCAATTTCATAATGTAACTATATTGGATATCTACCCTTTTTCATCAGATAGGAAATTGTTGTGATAATGGATGCAATTGAATGATCATAAATAAGGCAAAAGAAAGACAACAGGTTTGTTGTATCGAGATAAGTTATTGTCCTTTAGAAAGCAGGAGGAGGAGCAGCAGCAGCAGATTGCTCAACCGGATTTTTCTTTCCAGTCAATTTTGCTACCTACAAAGCTACCTTGAAGCGACCCCTGATTGTCTGGGGCAGCCGGACCTTCCTTCTCGGCCTCTGGCCCTTTATCCACCACATTAACCGTCTCCATGAGAGTGTCCTCAGGATCTGCTTGTTTGGCTGCCGGCGCGTCTACCGGGTCCGCTGCGGGTGGAGGACCTTCGGAAGACGGCATGGACGGGGGATCTGCGCTGACCTTGATCTCCACTTGGGGGTGGTTGGACTCTAGGTCTAAATCACTCATCACTTTGGCGCGCATCCAGCCGTTGAGTCGTTCCACTAGACACAGCCAACGGTCCACCCAGCTCGGTGGTACAAGCCTGTCAACCAGCATGTACGTCCAGGTTTCCGCACCGACGGCGACCCGCGAACCCGTGCAAACACCTGTCGTATGTACAATCTTCTCCACGCGACGCATGAGCTGTGAGAGTGGACTACCCGTCAAGGCCGTGGCAGGAAAGCAGCCCTACCAGCCCGATCCGCCGCGACATTGATCGTGCATAGATCGGGTCAGGTGGACCGGTAGACTGAGCATCTTTGCTTGCGTGTCACTCCCAAAGTGGGCCAAGGCTCTGAACGTCCCAATCCGCTTGTTCACCACCTGGATCGTGCGCCGGCTTGTCGATTCCAAGATCTTGATCTCCCGTCAAAGCGTGACCATCAGACTCTCTAGCGTCTGGTTGGCCACAAGCGAGCTTCCGAGGTAAGGTAGAGCGAGACTCGTATTTTTGGTCGGGACTAAAGAAAACAAAAGAAAAGGAGTCATTAGTACTCTACATTTTTTTTGTTCTTCTGGATTTAGGTTCTCAGTAAAGAAAGAAGTGCAGGCTTAAGTAGGAGCCAATTCACATACATAGGGTGAGAATGAGACCGTCTTCTGCCCCAAATTTTTTGATTGAGTTCCGGATCATGGGCAGGACCACCTTGATGACTTCAAGACTAACACCAGCAATGGCCGAGCGATAAGGTGTTGGTCAACGGCAAGCGCCTCGACGGGGCGGAGATCATCAGGTAGCGAGACAGGGAGACAATTGATGAGGCCAACGAGGGGGAGCTGGTGGATGGTATGTGTGAACGTCTTGGCGGAAGCGCTGAGTGGGAAGCGGGAGCTCATGGAGGCGGCCAGGGTATGGGTGAAGGCACTGGTTTGGGGTGCTAGTGGGTCGAGTACAAGTGCCTTGCGCCAGCCTAGCCCTTCGAGCTCTAGCCCAGCAACCATATCGGGACTGCTCACGGTGGCAATGACCACATAGCCCAGTTGTGTGAGATGAAGCGTGAGCTGATGGCCTAGTGTACCTGGGTTGGCCCCGAGAAGGGTGAGCAGCTCTGGGCCCTCGTTTGGCGTCTTCCATACGCTTGTGGGCTTCCAATTGTGCAAGTTGCTCTTCTAAGTCAGGAATAGCGTAGTGGTGAAAGTCGGCAGCACTGTATCATTTCAACTTCATAAATTGACTTGACTGTCTTGATTGTCAATAATTAAAAATAATGGTACAACAATGTGCCTGTCAATGAAGAAAAGAGAGTTGTGAAAACCAAAGCTGTCTGATCAGGTTGATAATGCAATAATTGTGATTGTTGGCAGAGATGGAAAATAGGGAGGGGAAAATGAAAATGAGAAAATACTTGAAACGGTTTACAAATCAGGATCAACTGGAATATTGTGCAACTCCTTAATAGCAGAACCAGTGGAGGAGTTATGTCTGTGGCCTGATGGTGGGTGAGAAGAAGAGGTGGCTGGTACATGATGAGAGCGAAATGGGTTCGGGTTTGTACACATTTCAATTCGCATCTGCATGAGTTCAATCTTGCTTTTCAACGGTTCGATTTGGCTCTTCAGGCCTTGATTTTCAAGTTTTTGCTTGGTAATCTTTTCTTGTACAGCCGTTCTCATAAAGATTGTCGTGTTGGCTGGATCCACAGGCCAAAAAAAGGTTGGATTTTCTAAAAAAACTGAGCCAAACTTAACCCTGCAGCTGAATTACACACAGTTTGGCAGGGAAAGGTTAATTCTGCAGATAGAATCTGCAAAAATTACTGAGTTTATTGGCAAATCCAGCCTTTTTTTGAGCTGGTAAATCCGAGTAAGCTGGACAACCTTTGTGAGAACGGCTGTACTTGGTTTGATTGGCTCTGGTTTCCCCTATGTAAGCGACTGACTTCCTCGCAAAGAGAGGTAATTGTCTTATTTGCATCGCTTAGCTGATTGGCATAGAACTGAGTCATACCATTTTCAAAGTCTTGTTTTTTGCGTTTGGCTGGGTCGAAATAATTGGTCATTTGCTGTTCAAGACCAACTGCTGGTTTACTTCCTCGAGGCGGTTGGGCAAAAGTTTTTTGTGAATTTGCGGCAATGGCCCAACAGGAACGAGTTTTTGAGCCACTAGGTTGTGCTGCATATGCAGAGAATGATGACTGAGGGGATTGGCGAGTTGGGCTGGCCGGTTGCTTGGAAATGTCGTCACTGAACACAAGTGGAGGAGGGAGCTCTTTGTCCAAATTGTCTTCAACAGGTTGGTCGGCATCCTCTGAGTCTTGCGACAACACCTCGACATTTGGCCCCTCATTGGGGTTGGTGATTTTGACTCCAGCTCTAACAAAAGAGAATCAAGCACAGTACTCAGTCAAGGCAGTCCTTTTTGAAGAAAAGATAAAACCCACTTACTCGTCACTATCACCATCATCCTTTTCTACATCATTACAAGCCATAACATGGGCTCGTGCATCCATGGCTATCTGGATGCGCTTCGCCTCGCAAACAGTCTCTGGACACTTGGGATTACCGGTTGGCTTCGAGAAGTTTACGAGGGCTCAGAACTTGATTTTCAACGAGTTGAGCTCTCTAGAGTCACGTCCGTTGGCTTCAGAATAAGATTTGTATTGTTCATGGACATGATCCCACTCCTGGGAACCAAGAGGCAGGAAAGCTTTGACAGCCTTGTTGAGTTCTTTGCAGTTGGTAGTGCTGTATCCCTGACATCCTTTGGCACAACTGGGGCGACGTTGAGAAGGGGCACCGGAATTTGCTGAGATTGGTTCTTGAGTTGGGTAGGGAGTTTTTCTCTTATTTTTCTTTTTTTGCGGAGTGGGTGGCATTGTGGCTGAGTGGTGATGTTGTGGTCAACAGTGGATTATTTGAAGCAGTGTTTAAATCAGTCTTGTAAATCAATTCTGGCTTTTGCAATCCCAGATCTGACTCTGCAGACCCCTACAGAGTTGATGGGAAGTCCTCCATTTATCTAGGCATGGCTGGTTTGTATAAATGATAATACATTTAGATATTTCCAAATGAAAACATATTTTTTGGTTACACTTTCATTACTATATGTAACGGGGCTCGAGTACAGACTTTGGGGTCTGGCGAGTAGGCTGTAATAGTATGAGAAATAATGTGTATTTCGAATAACAGAAAACTGAATCCAATGGGCTAAAACCCTACAACTGAGAAACACAACACTATAAATAGGAAACTAGGAAACAAACAAGCCCAGGGGCTCATACAACAGAGAAGCCCTATGGGCAAGGAATGTTGAGAAAGCATCACGCAATCGTGAGAGGAACCAATAGCCGGTCCTAGCTAATGTTGTCAAAGGCGGCGTGCTGCATCCCTTGCAGCTACCCGCCGGCATTGTCATGTCGGTTGTCTCAACGGTACAGGGTCCCGTGCTCAGGCCCCTGTTCCACATGTAGCCCTGCTACAACCATCCCCCCCTCTAACCTGGGGCTGTCCCAGACCCAGCCGAAATGCCGGGAGGCGGCCCAAGGCGGAGCTTCAGCCGTCAGGTCGGTGCCGCTGCTGCCGGGATGGTTTTTACCTTAGACAACTTCTTTGTCTTCTGGATTAAAGCTTTGGCTACCTTAGCTTCTTTTCGCTTCTCCCGCTGTGCTATAGCAGGTGGAGCAGCCCACATATCGTTGACAATCAAGGAACGCAAAGACACTGGCCTAATGCTGTTACCGTTCACAGGCCGTGGGTACTCAATGCCATCATGATCTACAAGGATGTAGACATTATTTGGCAGAACTTTAGCAATCTCGAAAGGTCCAAACCATCGGACGGCCCCCTTAGTATGCTTCTCGTTTCTGAGTTTGACCGTCTGGCCCACTTCCAAGCTTGCCAGATCTCTGGAGAACTTGGCCTTCAAATCAAAGGCTTCCTTATTAGCCTCCGCCTGTTTTTGCGGTATTATCCGCGCTTATGATTTGGGTCTCGTTCAGCTGTCGAATCCTTTCAGCGAGGTCTTTCTGGCCTGGGAGGACAGCCTCATGTGCAATCAACCTCTGTTTATCTTTTGGGAGGTGGGGCCTCACCCCATAAAGCAACTCAAATGGCAAGAAACCGCTGCTGTCACTAGTATGAATCCTAGTCGAGAACAAAGCGGCCGGGAGGAAATCCTCCCATCTGCTGGGGTCCCCTGTCCTCTTAAGCCAAAAAATTGTGGCTTCAAGAATACCGTTGTACCGCTCACACTTACTATTTGTCTGTGGATGGTAGCCAGCGGTGTTTAGCTTCTTCACACCCGCAGTCTTGAGGAACTGCCAAAATCCACTGGAGAGAAAATTGCTTCCGCGATCTGTCAAGAACTTCTTCGGTACGCCGAACGGAGTCACGACATGATCAAAAATAGCCTGTGCCAATTCTGCCGCAGTGGCCTCCTTTAGTGGCACCGCTATGGGCCACGAAGTACAGTGGTCTATCACTGTGAGGATCCACCTGTAGCCGTTTTCATAGCTGGCTGGCATCTGGACCAGGTCTGATGACCAGCGCTCAAAAGGGCCCACCACCGGGAGAGGCTTCTGCAGGCCAGTCTCCTGATGCTCGTGTGGTCGTTCATGTACCTGGCATGAAGGGCAAGTACGGACATAGCTGTTGACGTCTTCATATCGCTGAGGCCTCCATCCGCGGCCGCGTAACAGCTGAAGCGTCGAATCCCGCCCGCAATGTCCCATATCATTGTGTACTGATTGCACGAGGTCAAACCAATACGCGTGGGCGACGAACGGCGAATGCTCTTTCAATCCGGGACGGCCCAGATAAGTCAGGGTCTCGTCCTTCTCATTGTACTCAAAGAATTTCAGGTTCTTCTTTGCACGCTCCACCATATCGTGTGGTATATTGCTGGGTATTTCCCTCTTCTCTATGAGGTACGGGATGATCAGAGGCCAGTCAGACCAATGAAGTGACCCATCGATTTCCTCCAAAACAGCTAGATCCGCTCTCCTTGAGAGTGCATCCGGGACCACATTATTGGACCCCTTCTTGTACCGTATCTCTAAATCCATCTCGGCAAACTCTTCAATCCATCAACACATGCGTTTTGACGGAAGTTGCTGAGTCGATAAACACTTGAGAGAGGCATGATCAGTGTAAACGATTGTGGTTGCCACTGCCCCATCTAGGTAAATGTGCCATTTTCTCCACGCATGGATGATGGCAAGCAGCTCTAGTTCCTGGGATGGATAATTAATTTGGGCTTTATTCAGCTTACAGGACTCGTACGCGACGGGATGCAGTAACAAATCCTCCCCATCTTGGAGCAAGACCGCTCCAACCGCAAAATCTGAGGCATCTGTCTCCATGACAAACGGCTTTTGCGTGTCGGGCATCAACAGTACCGGACCGCTTATCAGAGCTTCTTTTAGCTGGACGAATGCAACCTCGTGCACCGGGAACCAACGAACGGCCTGCCTCCTCAGCACCCCTCCTGCAGTCAGGTTGTGGAGCGATGCGGCAATCTTTGCAAAGTTTTTCACGTATCTTCTGTAGAAACCGCAAAGACCCAGGAAGGACCGTACATCAAACACCATTTCTGGCTTGGGCCATTGCTTTACTTCTTGGAGTTTCTCCTCCATTGGTCTAATGCAGTTGAACCCTATAACGTGGCCGACGTATTGAATCTCACGAACACCAAAGGAGCACTTAGCTCCACTGCATTTAAGTTCCTCTTGGCGCAATACATTCAACACCTTTTCGACATGAAGTAAGTGTTCTTCCTCACTTTTTGAATAAATCAAGATGTCATCCAGGTAAACCTGGACAAACACGTCAATGAACTCACGTAGCATCTGTGTCATCATCCTTTGAAAAGTACTAGGTGCATTGACCAGACCAAAAGGCATGACGAGCCATTCGAAATGCCCGTACTTTGTCCCAAATGCTGTTTTTGGGACGTCACCATCAGCAATCTTCATATGATGGAACCCTTGCTGCAAATCGATTTTGGAGAAAAACTTGGTGTCCCTTAGCGAATCAAAGCACTCTTGGATCAGCGGCAACGGATGCCGATCCTTCTTAGTTACCGCATCAACTTTGCGGTAGTCGACGCACAGCCAAACCTTACCCGAATTCGGGTTTTTGACCATAACAATGGGTGACAACCATGCTGAAGTCAATGGTCGGATAAACCCTGCCTCCTGGAGGCCTGCCAACCGCTCCTTGAGCGCGCCAAGCAGTGCGGGAGACAGTTGCCGGACAGGTTGGTGGACAGGTGAGGCATCTCCTGTTTGGATCAAGTGCTCAATTGTCCGGCTCTTATTTGAAACGCTGGAAATTTGACCAAAAACATCCTGGAACTTAATAACCAGGTTTTCAAGTGGCTGTCGCAGTCTTTCATTGTCGCCGAAAACCGTGGGTAAACCCACCGGTAAATCATTGCGAGGTCCTTGGACACCCTCTGACTCCATCAGACAGAGGAACGATTCTCGAGCTCCCTCATAGAACTCATGCCGACGGATGTGCCTAGGAAGCAACACCTTGTCCTTGTCTGTCATGACAGCAAGCTTGTGTGTCATTACGCTGTAAAGCGACAACGAATTCAAGCAAAATGGGACGACTTTCCCCCCAGCGCCGTGCAAAAACCACGTATTGGTATGCCAATCTGTGGATGCTACGCTAGACGAGATCCAGTCTCTTCCCAAGATCAAATCATAACTGGATAGTGGTGCCACACGGCAAACCACTGAGAACTGAATATCTGAAAAAATAAACGCAACTCTGGCCAACTTATTGTCCTTCACCTTGTCGCCGAACGCTCCGGATACGCTAAAGGGGGACTTAGAGAAGAAAATTAGCAGGTTTTGGTCGCGAACAAACGACTTGGCACTGCCAGAAAAGTTGGCTCGGATGGCTGCATCCAAGTTTTTATCGGATGCGGCCATCCAATTCAAACTCGGGCGCGCGCCACCGAGTGAATTGCTGACCCATTCAAACTCAGCGGCCCGGGCGTTTGGCCACCAAGTTTGAATCGGTCAGCGATTCACTCGGTGGCGCGCGCCCGAGTTTGAATCGGATGGCCACATCCAATAAAAACTCGGATGCAGCCATCCGAGCCAGATTTTCTGGCAGTGTGGACACATAGGACAATCCAGCGCCCGTGTCCAGGAGAACCCTGGCCAAGCGGCCCTCCACGGCGTGATGAAACTCCGCCCTTACTCTTCCTGATTCAGTTTCACCAGTTTCTACACACTGGAAGAAAACTAAACTCGGATGGCCGCATCGGAGTATATATTGGATGCAACCATCTGAGGCAAACTCGGTTTTGGCCAACCGAGGTAATCCCTCTTCCAATTTAAAATTGGTGAGGGACCACCGATTAAAACTTGCTTGAGGTGTCAACCGAGGGAAATCATTGCCTTGGTTGACACCCAAGCAACGTTGCCTCGGGTGCCGGGCACCGAGGCATCATCCATCGGTATGAAAATCACCGATTCAACTTTGAATCGGTGATTTTCCAACCAATGGAAATGTTAGCTCGGTTGAGATCATCCAATGGAAATGTTCCATTGGTTGATGTCAACCGATGTAAATGTTCCATCGGTTGATTAATCAACAATTGGAGCATGACACTGTTCATTCACGTTAACCCGCGGGTGAACATGAATGAACAGCTTCCATCTTCCTCGCACACCTGCTCACCAAGGGCTCTCGGCAAGAAGGTGCACACGTGCTTGCCGAGAGCTCTGGCCGCAACCAGGCACACGCCTGCTTGCCAAGAGCTCCAGTGAGCAAGACACACCTGTCACCGGGAGCCCCGGCAAGCAGGCGCACTGTGGGCAGGCTGACCTGCTCGCTTGGCTAGTATGACCTTCTTGCTGGGCTGGTACAGGTACCAGCTTGGCAAGCAGGCTGACCTGCTCGCTGGGCTGGTGCAGGTACCAGCTTGGCGAGCAGGCTGACCTACTCGCTGGGCTGGTACAGGTACCAGCTTGGCGAGCAGGCTGACCTGCTCGCTGGGCTGGTGCAGGTACCAGCTTGGCGAGCAGGCTGACCTACTCGCTGGGCTGGTACAGGTACCAGCTTGGCGAGCAGGCTGACCTGCTCGCTGGGCTGGTACAGGTACCAGCTTGGCAAGCAGGCTGACCTGCTCGCTGGGCTGGTACAGGTACCAGCTCGGCAAGGAGGCTGACCTGCTCGCTGGGCTGGTACAGGTACCAGCTCAGCGAGCAGCTCAGCCTGCTCGCTGGGCTGGTACAGGTACCAGCTCGGCGAGCAGGTCAGCCTGCTCGATGGGCTGGTACAGGTACCAGCTCGGCGAGCAGGTCAGCCTGCTCACTGGGCTGGTACAGGTAGCAGCTCGGCGAGTAGGTCAGCCTGCTCGCTGGGCTGGTATGTACCAGCCCAGCGTGCAGGTCATACCAGCCGAGAGAGCAGTTCAGCCTGCTCACCCGGCTGATACCTGTGCCAGCCGAGCAAGCAGGTCAGCCTGCTCACCCGGCTGGTACCTGTACCAGCCGAGCAAGCAGGTCAGCCTGCTCACCTGGCTGGTACCTGTACCAGCCGAGCGAGCAGGTCAGCCTGCTCACCCGGCTGGTGCCTGTTCCAGCCGAGCAAGCAGGTCGGCCTGCTCACCTGGCTGGTACCTGTACCAGCCGAGCGAGCAGGTCGGCCTGCTCGCTGGCCTGGTACAGCATCAAGCGGGTCAGCCTTCTTGCCAAGCCACATGTGCACCTGCTCTCCAAGGGCTTGCGCCTGTTCACCAAGAGCCCTTGGCGAGCAGGTGTGCACCTGTTCACCAGGAGCCCTTGGCTAGCAGGTGTGTGTGTACCTGCTCTCCGGGGCTCTCGGCGAGAAGGTGTATCCCTGCTCGCCGAGGCTCTGGGTAAGCAGGTGTGCGCCTGCTTGCCGGGGCTCCCGGTGGGCAGGTGTGTGCCTGCTCGTCGGGGCTCCCGGTGACAGGTGTGTCTTGCTCACCGGAGCTCTTGGCAAGCAGGCGTGTGCCTGGTTGCGGCCAGAGCTCTCAGCGAGCACGTGTGCACCTTCTTGCCGAGAGCCCTTGGTGAGCAGGTGTGCGAGGAAGATGGAAGCTGTTCATTCATGTTCACCCGCGGGTTAACGTGAATGAACAGTGTCATGCTCCAATTGTTGATTAATCAACAGATGGAACATTTACATTGGTTGACATCAACCAATGGAACATTTCCATTGGATGATCTCAACCGAGTTAACATTTCCATTGGTTGGAAAATCACCGATTCAAAGTTGAATCGGTGATTTTCAAACCAATGGATGATGCCTTGGTGCCCGGCACCCAAGGCAACGTTGCTTGGGTGTCAACCAAGGCAATGATTTCCCTCGGTTGACACCTCAAGCAAGTTTTAATCGGTGGTCCCTCACCAATTTTAAATTGGAAGAGGGATTACCTCGGTTGGCCAAAACCGAGTTTGCCTCGGATGGCTGCATCCGATATATACTCGGATGCGGCCATCCGAGTTTAGTTTTCTTCCAGTGACAGTGTGACACCCATCCGGACACAAACAATCAAATACGGCGTCGGTGGCGTTCTCAGACGGCTCATCCGACCCGGTTGTCCCCATGCCTGGGCGATCAACAGAACTAACAGCTGTACAAATCTCACTGGGACTCAACTCACAATGAGGCTCAAGTAGGACTCTCTCAACAGGAACATTCTGATTACTGGGAGAAAGAGAAACTACAACATTTGTCGGTGGGAGAGACAGTTCCTCACCGACTACACTTTTTTTTCTTTGGTGGCGTTCTTAGCCTCCCAAGCCTTTTGAGCTTTGGTCTTGGGGGCGGGGCAGTCAGCAACAACGTGCCCTTCCTTCTTGCAGTTGAAGCAAGTGCGCTTCCCCGCGGGCTTCTTCCCGGCGCCGCCGGATTGGTTCTTGGCCCGCCTCTTGCTAGGGCAAGCAATGGCCGATGCCGACGATCTGCCCCGGCGGAACTGACGGTCGTGTTCCAGCGCCGCGACAAGAACCTGGTCCATTGTCATGGGGGTGAGTCGGACTTGTTCGTGGAGCATCAAGGCTTGAACCTTCTTGCTCAAACCGGGGTTCAACTTCTTGACAAAGTTGGACTTGGCGTCGTAGGAGAAACCGGTGCGTTTTGCCTTCACCTCCCAGTCTCGGAAGCGCTCGTAGAACTCCTGGCAGGTCTCATTTGGCCCCTGCAACAGATGCTCCAACTCATCCGCTATGGCCTCCGGGGTAAGCCCCAAAGGACAAAGGCGCATGAGCCACGCCTTAAACTCATCCCAACTCTTTGGGCGAGTGTTTGTAAAGGCGGCATCTCGATGGTCTTTGAAGGCCTTGCCACTAAGGCGTTGGCCCGCCGCGACGTGCCACAAAGACGGGTGGGCTTGGGGATCCTCAAGCAACACCGCCATGGTCCCGAGCCACTCCTTGGCGTCTTCGTCGAAGGTCCCGCGGAACTTCGGATGATCTTTGCCGGGCCAGGATTTCAAGATTTTCCCAACATCCCGTTCATAGTAAAGGGGTGGGATCTCAATGCGGTCGGAGGACAAGTCCGGCTCAACGTCCTCGTCCTTTGCCGGGCCACTCTGTTCGCCCTTTGGATCCACGTGCATCTGGCGGAACGACTTTGTCAGATCATCTTCAATGGCTGAAGATTCACCCGCAGAGGTACCTACAGATTGGTACCAATCAGCATCACAATCCACCCAGTCGATGAGGAACTCATGTCGCCTCAGCCACTGACGTTCTTTATCGCTCATCCCGGCGATCTCTTCCTTGGAATACCTAGACCCCTTCGAGCCTTCAGGTAACTCTTTGCCGTCTTGGTGGCCGGTGATGATGCTGGAGGACTTTGGAGGGGTACAATCGAGTCCTCCCATATCTAGTAACTGCACAAAACAAACACAAGAACAAACCAAAACGGTCAGTCTTCTTGTTGAACTAGTTACGAGCACTCTGCTCAACCAGGACCCCGCCCCAGAGGTTCGACCTCTTCAAAGGTCGGGACACAAGGACGCTAGCAACTATCAACTCAACAAAACAAACCAAAGGATATTCCGCGCTGACGAGAGCAAAGATAAGGCAATGATGGTCTTCAACGACGGAAAAGGCAGGTAATAATTAAAGGTAATGATGAGTGCTTCTTATAAAAGCAAATGATAGCGGCAGGGCCTGCGTATCGGAAAGAAGAACTAATAAACTTGCTACCACTGTAACGGGGCTCGAGTACAGACTTTGGGGTCTGGCGAGTAGGCTGTAATAGTATGAGAAATAATGTGTATTTCGAATAACAGAAACTGAATTCGACGGGCCAAAACCCTACAACTGAGAAACACAACACTATAAATAGGAAACTAGGAAACAAACAAGCCCAGGGGCTCATACAACAGAGAAGCCCTATGGGCAAGGAATGTCGAGAAAGCATCACGCAATCGTGAGAGGAACCGATAGCCGGTCCTAGCTAATGTCGTCAAAGGCGGCGTGCTGCATCCCTTGCAGCTACCCGCCGGCGTCGTCATGTCGGTTGTCTCAACGGTACAGGGTCCCGTGCTCAGGCCCCTGGTCCACATGTAGCCCTGCTACACCAGAGTCCACTTGATCGTTCTTGAGACGACTCGCACAAAGGTTCCGCGGACGCTCCCCATTTGCGTAGGGAGCGACGTTCTTACACTGTCAAAAAATTCAATCCTCCCTGGTGGTTGCGGAGGTTTTGGTTTCAACAGCGTCTGCGGGACCTTTTTGCGACTTGACGATTAAACGTCACGAGACTGGTCTATGGTTTCCATGACCGTGCTTGTGACGTTTGGCCAATGCCCTCGGAACGTTCAACCCAAGATCTGAGGACGTTCAGTGTCCGGGTCCACCTGGCTGGCTGGCAGCTGGCGAGGTTCAAAAAGCAATCGCTTGCAGCTCGAACCCACACCCTACTGGCTCTGCCAGGACCAGTTACAAGATCACGGTGATCTTGCAGCTGGACTAACTCGCACTTTCTGATTTAGCTGATTCGAAAGATACAACCATCTCGCAAGCGACATCACCATTCTTTTTTTTGTACAAGTCATTTATTTTTTTTATTTTTTTATTTTTTTTGGCAATCAATTTTCTGGAATGACACCAAGCAATAAAGGTATCTCCACCAAAAAAGATCACTGAATCTTGGTGGTTCAGAGTCAACGTTCTGTTGACATTGGTGAACGCTTCTGTCCTTTTGACGTTCATATTGACCGTCGCAGGGACAGAAGGGCTCCATATGTTGGCATAACGTCAATTCTGAACCCCCATGTCCTTGCAACGCTCTGAAGCAGCGTTGTAAGGACATGGGCACTCAGAGACAACGCTGAGTCAACATGCAGGAGACCACTGTCCCTGCAACGCCTCTTGGAGCGTTGTAGGGACACACAGGTCCCTGCAATGATCCTCTGGGGAGCGCCTGTTCCATCAACGCGTGTCATGACGTTGATGGAACTCCAGCGTCCCATCAACAGTCCGGTCCTCAACCTCTGGGACGTTAGGGTATGCCTCTTGTCGTACCAGGGTTCCAGCGACGGCCAGACAACCTAGCCGTTGATCCTACGTCCCCCAGGTTCCGGGGACGCCCCAAGAACCCAACTGTTCTGGGAGCGTCCCTCATTTCCTCGATTGCTCCTCTGGTGTACAGTGCCCTACCAGATGTTTATGGCCAACTTCATTTGATCCCCAATACTCAAAATATAAGTTTCAAGTCATGATGGGTTGGCAAAATCATAGAGCATGGTTTCAAAAGAATGATTATCACAAAATAAAAGTTATTTGCATCAACCAAAAATTTACATGTGTTTTCATATCAATTGACAGTGTTTCAAAATCTTTAATAATCTTCCAAAAAAATAAATGAAAATCACAATGGGTAGTATGGCATGTGAAAGAAATGAAAATAAATGAAAAAAATGAACACCAAAAACTTTCCAATCTTGAGTGTGTGGCCAAAACCATCAGAAATGGATATTTTTGTTGCTTCCAGTGCAAATCAGGACTGGTTAATACCCAATCAAAGCTGATATAAAAAGGCCTGAAAGTCATTTTTTCTTCATCTTTCATTCATTATCATTTTTCTCACATGTCATTCTATTCATTCTGATTTTTTTGATTTTTTTGGAAAACTATTAAAACTTCATCAAAATGGGAGATTACTGGAAAAAACAGTATAAATTTGAAGGTAATGAAGACAGATTTGATTTTTTTATATTCATTCTTTTGAAACCATTCTCTATAATTTTGCCCACCCTGTATGACTTCAACCTTGTGCGTTGAGCTTTGGGAATCAAATGAAGTGGGCCATAAACATCGGGGAGGGCACTGTACATATACCAATGTGTCTTTTTTTCCTTTAATATTTCTCAATTGGGTCAGTTATTGAGAACCAAAATGGGTTTCTTTTCTAACTTAACTAAGTCCCTCCGACCTCCTTCGGAGGGTCCCTGCGGGACCCCCTCGGAGGGTTAGGGTCGAGCCCATCCCCGAGCAGCCGACCCCGGATAGACCGAGTTCAGGCTTGGAGTTTGAGCCAACGTGTCATCTGAACCGAAACCAACTGGAAAACGTAAGCTGATCTACACAGACTGGTACAGAAGCCACCTGATAGAAGCATGTGCTGACTTTCTCGCCTGTTCCAGGAGCTCGAGGGACTTAAGTAGATCCGAACCCTAGCCTTATTCCCGGAGCTGCTTAGAAGATGATCGCCACGTCGGTTTACGGATATCTGGAGCCGTATTTCCCCTCACAAGTCGTATATGCGATATCGATGGCCGTCTTTATTTTTGAAAAGTTCTTTCTTCCCAAGTTCTACGACCTGTATTCGCACGCTAGTCTGGATCCGAAATCGCTGGTCCCCTTCTTGATCTCGGCGATTGCTCTATATCTATCAATAGTTTCGATCTATCATGCTTTCAAGGCTGCTCTGCGGATGATCTGGTTCTTGATGAAATGGAGTGTCTTGCTCGTGATCGTTTGGTTCATCTTGGGCCTCTTGAACGAGGCAAGCGGCAAGTCTGATGGCGGGCAAACTAGGAGTAATCTTTTCCAAAGCTACCAAAACTCTGCTCTCTCTTGGTGGAACGGTGGCGCTTGGAGTATGGCTAATCTCAACCCGCAAAACTTCCTCGGCCCTCTTCAGCTGGTCTTTGGCCAAAGCGTTATATCTTTCTTCGAACCCATGCTCAATCACTTCCAACCCCAAAATCCAGCTGGTGGTTTTTTCAGCCCCGGAAAAAAGTTCTCGAGCTCTTCGTATTCATCCTCTGAACCGAGAACTCGAAATGGCAATGCACAAAGCTCGCGAACAACTAAGTCAGACGACGACAACGCTGAAGAGCCCAATGCACGTGACTTCTTCCACAGAATCTGGACTCAAACCCTTCAAACACCTTTGCAATCTATCCTGCGCGAAGCCCAGAACAGCAGGACTGGAGGTGCGAAGCCGCAAAATGGAAAATCTAGACAAACCAAAAATCGGTGATAGCTTTGTTCATTTTTCGCGGAAGGGATCTTTGGAATTCATCTTATCATCTATCAATCTTCAAGAAGAAACTCTTTCCCCTCTAATATTTGTGATCATCTTGCGCGCTTTTCGATTGAATGTATGTATCTAATGTAGTACTTGACTCGTGTTGACGCGTTCACTCCCAAGTCAGACACGAGTCAACAATGGTGCAAGTTGTTTTTTGAGTGCACTTTGAGGTACGGCCTTTTCTTTGTTTCGTTGATAGTGTATGCCTGCTTCTTCTTTTTTACTAGAATGACTCCATAGATATTCTCGAGACGTGTGGATTCAAAGTTTTAAATAACGTCATTTACACAACTCACGAGTACATCGATCATGTTTCTTTTCACCCATCCTACATACTTTCATTGGCCAACTCGCACATGTACTCTCAGGAAGAACTACATAGCAAAGCCTCCCTAGTAATGTTGACATCGGCAGGGGATCATTCCGGTTGAGAAAGTAGAGAATTCTTCACATTTAAAAGTTGGCATGCAGGTGCCAGAGGAGATCACGTAATGAACAAGACAATCAAAGAAGTGAGAAAAGAAACAAAGGCCCATGTGATGAGTGGTAGGTTGCTGGGCAATGACCCTAGAAGAGATCATGGTTGAACGACATTCCGATGTCCAGGGCTCGCAAAAGAAGTAATGCAAACTAGATAAGCTAAATGAAAGGGGCCTGGAGCGGAAAACCCAGAATTCTGGCAATGCATAACCCGATAACCCGATTCTTGAATGCCCGATGGTTTTTTGATGCTCACTTACGCCTCGGCCCGGGATAACACGTGGTGCGATTAAGGTTGCATCTGTAGGATTCAATCGCGGCAACTCGGCATGTCTGGGTCACAGTGTTTCGTTCGGTGAGGAGCCTTGCGACATATGAGTAGTTCGACACCTTGCGGAGTGGATAATACCCCACATTTGGGACATCGTATAGCGTCCTCGATCTGAATATCTTCTCCGCATTTAGATTGTTGGTTCCCATGTCTCTTGCACAAGATTGGTGCGTTACAGCGGGTGTAAAGTTGCCTCGCATAGAATGCACTCGACGATTGGCATTTTGCCTGTGGACATATCACCGCACCACAAGAAGCCAGTAAGTTGCAAACGATAAGCATTGCTAATGATGCTTCCAGGAAGGTTCTTGAGTTCATGGTAGTGTCCTTGTCAGAAAAGATGCGTAAATATGTCAAGGTTATTCAGGAAACTGCAAGCAGGAACAGGTATTGAGGTGTGGCAAGATGTCGTCGCAATGCCAAGGAGTCCGGCTATTTATCATGGCTGGCACAGCCCTTGAGCCACTTGGAGAGAAAGCAAAGGATAGCCCTGTCTGAGTCGAAACGAGAGAGAGAGAGATTGATGGAGCCTACATTGGGACTGACTAGCACAAAAGCACACTGAAACAGGGACCCCGTTCGAATTGGCTACACCCAGTTCCACATGGCCTACAGAGCTCCGTCGCCCGACTATTGGCAACATGCCATTGAAATTGAAACATAACCACTTGAAGATAAAACAAATGTCAAAGGATAGCCCTGTCTACGGCCAGACGAGAGAGATAATGGGACCTACATTGGGACTAGCACAAAAGAACCATGAAACAGGGACCTCGTTCGAAATGGCTAACTGTGAGAACCCACCTACTACCTTCTTTTCTTTAGTGATCTGAACGATCTATATTATGAAGGAGCAGGGGTAGTTTATCTTCAAAGCGAAGATAAACTCTTGAAGGGATAGAATTTAGATAATAGGATGTAAATATTATCTTTTGGCGAATGTTGAAAATAGAAAACAAGATATCTCAATGGAGAAGAAAGAAAGGGGACAAGTAACTCGCAATAGGATACATATATGAATAACAACAACAAGACAAAATAATGAATTGAGAATAATGAAAATCAAGGCACACTTTCCAATCAAATTCTCATTATGTTTCCTACTATTTGCCCTTACCAAAGCGTCAAATTGTTGTTCATTACAAATATGGCTCACCTTATACTTGTAATCCTGGCTGTGGTTCTCTTGCTGGTTTCTCCTTTTTCTTCCCTCTTGAGTGAAACAATTCTGCATGCAATTCTCGAAACTTCGTCAGGTAAATCCTCTTTGATTCAGGGAAATGTTCCTTGGCAATCCATGTATCATTAGCTACCGTTGAATTATGCCATGAAACCAAAAAATCATACTTACCCTTGCGAAGCGATCGTACATCTAATATCATATTCATCAGCTTCCAATCAACCACTTCTGCATCTCTATAATACCTTTCTTTAATATCATCAGCTGTTCCTCTTTCCACCTTACTGTTCATTCCGTAATATCGAACAACTAACGCGACATTGAATACTGGGTGCAATTTTGGATAATCTTGTGCTATATCAAGCTCAACCGCATTAGTACCAATCATCTTCTTGACTTTAAACAGACCAATGTATCTATAATCCAACTTTGAATTCAGTCTTTGTGATTGTATAAACTTCCTTAATAATAGAACTCATTCTCCTTCATTGTATACCGGTGCTTCTTTCTTGTTTTTGTTATATGCCAACGCCTGTCTTTTTTGCGCCTGCGTCAAGCATTTCATTGCTGTTTCCTGAGTCAGCTGCAAATCAATAATAAAATCATCTACATCCTTCCTACCAACGCTTTCCGTCATAATGTTAAACTTTGGGTGATGACCGTACAAAAAAAATGGAGAAATCGTCATACTTGCGGAGTCCAAGTTGTTGATCGAGAATTCTGCCATATCCAAGCACTTATCCCAGTTATCCTGGTAATATGAACAAAAATGTCGTAGGTAATCTTCAAGTACTTGATTCATACGTTCCGTCTGTCCATCCGTCTGTGGGTGATACGCTGTTGATAAGGTAGACCAAATATTCAAAGAATTCATTAGCGCTTTCCAGAAATCACTTACAAATGTGGAGCCTTGATCTGAAACAATTTTATCTGGCAATCCATGATATTTGAAAATATTTTTACAAAATAAAACTGCTAGAACGGCAGACGAAGAAGATTCTTTGCAAGGAATAAAATGCGTCAGTTTACTCAACAGATCAATTACCACCAATATGGAGTCGAACCCAGCTGAAAGTGGCAACTTAGTGATCATATCCATCCCAATCATACTCCAAGGCTTTGGTCCCGCCACAAGTGGAACCAACTTCCCGTCTTTTGCTTGGCGTCTGGCTTTAACCCTTTGACACAAGTCGCACGACGATACGTAATCAATGACTGAACGCCAAACTCCTGGCCACAAAAAAGTCCTTGTGACAATGGACAATGTGCTCGCAAATCCCGGATGTCCAACCGTGTTAGCGTCATGGTACATTTTCAAAATCTTGATACGTAAAACGGCCGGAACAAAGATCCTAGAATTGTGCCAAAGAACTCCACCAAACTTCTTTATCTCTTTTAACTCCTCTTCTTCCTTTGTATAATAATGAGAGAAATAATCTAACAGTTGTTGAGTTGGACGTTGAAATGCCAGATCATGAAACCCACAAAACTCGGCCTGAACCTCTCCTTCAATGGTTTCAAGCGTTTCTCCTTGTACCAACTTTCGTAAAATAGGTTCCGATTCCGGTTGTTCCATCCAATTTCCTACAAAATCTTCCTTCTGCTAGGCGCATCTGCTGGATTTTGCTTACCCGAAATGTGAAAAATAAGCATATTAAAATTATCTAGAAATAAAGCCCACCTGGCTTGTTTTGGCGATAAGTATTTAGCAGTTTTGAAATACAATAAGTTCGAATGATCAGAATACACACTCACTGGAACCTCTGTACCCATCAACCAAGCTCTCCATTCTTTGAACGCCTCAACTATTGCCAGCAGCTCCAAATTAAATATCATCCATGATCGTTTGCGCTCCGTCAGTTTTTGCGAAAAATAACTAACTGGCCTCAACTCACCTTTATCATTGGGTTGACTCAAAACTGCTGCTATGGCAAATCCCGAACTATCCACATGAACTACCCTTCGCTTGTTAAAATCAAAATGATTTAGTAAAGGCTCCTTCATGAATAATTTATTTAATGCTGTGAAAGCTTCAACAGACATGGCGGTTTTCCAACCTACCAAATCACCTTCATCTCCTTTTGTCAATGCTGTAAGAGGTCCCGCAACTTCAGAGAAACACGGAATAAAGCGCCTATAAAAGTTAGTAAATCCAAGAAACCTCCGCAACTCCTTCAACCCAGACGGATAAAGCCAATCATTAATTGTCATTAGCTTCTTTTCATTCATTTTCAAACCTTCTGCAGTAATATCAAACCAAGAAAGGTTACCTTTGAACTAAAGAATTCACATTTCCCTAACGACGCTTTAAGTGAATATTCTCTTAATTTGCTCAAAACTTTTTCTAGATCCTGTACATGCGCTTCTTCAGTCTTTGAAAAGATAAGAATATCATCAATATATACAAAACAACAAACATCCAGATATTTGCGCAGAACGTGCTGAATAAATCTCTGGAAAGTTGCAGGAGCATTAGCCAAACCAAATGGCATTACCTGATATTCATAAAGTCCCCAAGGCGTCCTGAAAGCGGTCTTCCATTCATGACCCGGAGCCACTTGTAGCAGATTGAATGCTGCTTTCAAGTCGACTTTAGAGAGAAATTTACATCCATGTAAGTTGTTCAACAGCTGCCCAATAACCGGTAGCGGGTAAGAATCCCTGACGGTCATACCGTTCAATAAGCGGTAATCCACACAAGGACGGTCTGCCTTCCCTTCTACTTCAACATAAAAGATAGGTGCCGCCGCAGGTGAGGATGACAGACGAATGAAACCTTTTGCAACGTTCTCGTCAATATACTTACGAAGTGCATCCGTCTCAGGTTTACTCAAATTATACATACGCCCAAAAGGGGGCGTACTACCTTCCTTCAAAATCACTTCACAGTCAAAGCCATCTCAATGAGGAGGCAACAATGCTAAACTGTCTGTGACAAAAACATCTGCAAATTTCTTCAATAAATAATTTCCTGGAGAAACACTGATAGAGGAATTTAAAAGAATACAACCGTTGATGATAATAGAATTGTTCACACCTCCAATAAAGGTATTGGAAGATTTTAACCACGAGCTACCAAGTATAGCATCTGCTGATGACAATCGCGTTACAAAAAATTGAACCGTAGACTGTAAAAAACTCCCTGTAGATAAAGGGATAAAAAATTTGATGTCTACACCTTCAGTCACGTCGCCAGAAACAGCAGACAATCCATCAAAGGATTTAACTCTTAATGGGGAAGATAATGAAAACGTTTTCAGTTCATGTCTCCTTACAAATTGATCATCAATAAAGGAAGAAGAAGCGCCGGAGTCAACAAGCACTTGAAATGGAAGCAGCTCTCCATCCTGAAGCCTCAGCAGGCCTTCAAAAAATGGACGCTCGTTCATCAAACAGCTTTTAACCATTAAACTGGACTTACAATCTTCATCTTCCAACCGACTGACCCCTTGAGCAAACAATATTTCACTGAGAGTCATAGGTTCCAAATTGATTGAGTCAACCGCAGCGTCAATATTCTCAGACCTCATAGCCGAAGTGGTTGCCGGGGGTGGATTAAACAATCCCAACGGACCCAAAACTGAACGTTGCTTAACAGGTTGTTCATTGACCACCTCGGAAATTGACTCGCGTTTCTTGCCTTTGTCAACCAAACGGGGTTTGAAAGGTGATTCTTCACGGCGATTATCTTCTCTTAAAGCCCCCCCATTTCTTCCAAACTTTTAAAATGTCATCCTTCTGCAACCAGTCATCCTCCGGTAAAACACATCCACGCGACTCGATATGATCACGGTTGAAAGGTTGCAAACAGCGAAAACAAAGTTTTTGATCGGTGCATTCTTTGCGCCATGCTGAAAACGTAAACCCGATAGAAGCAAGAACAGAATCGATATCCATGGGAGTAGCTGAACTCGTTTTTGCAGAAGCCGCAGGAGGAGGTTGTGCCGACACATGATATTCAACACGAGGAGGTGGAACCGTGTATTTCTTCTGGTTGCTGAGGGCGACCTGATTAACGTCAAGCAATATCTTTACCGCCATGTGTTGTTTATCCAATAAATCGGTCAACTCGGTCCATCCCCCACAATTCACACCTAATTTGATGATCTTGGGATTGATAGCTTGTTCATAAACTTCACATTTGGATTCCTTGGAAAGAACAACTGAATAAAGTAGAGTAATGAAATGAATATTGAACTCAGCAATAGGTTTGTTGCCCTGACGTAAAGATAACAAAGCCTTCCGAGCGTCCTCTCCTTCACGGCCACTGGAGAAAATATCTTCAATGGTATCGATAAAAGTTTCTGAGTCCTCCAATTCTTCAATGACAAATTCGGCAGCAGAAGACGCCTTCCGGACTGGAAGACCTTGAGCATGAGCGTTCTTCGTCAATAAACCGCGCCACCAAGTATAAGAGGGACAGGGTTTGCCCAGATGACCCGAGGCTGTGCGAAAATAAGTAGAGATCCACAGGATGTGTTGTTTTTCACTGGAAAAGTGATTCAAAAGTCAAGCAAAGGTGTCTCTAACCACGGAACAGAAGCGGTGAGTTTCGGAAGTATCACCAGAGAAGTAAATATGAGAATAGAAAGGAGGCTCAGGATAAACTCTAGGGGCAGGCGGAGTAACTGGACGATGTTCCAACATCGAAACGCGCATGTTGATGGAATTGATAGGCGCATCCACAATGTTGCGCAAGTTAGAGCAGTCGTTGCCGTATTGAGATTTCAATTTGGTGAAATCCGAGGCAAAAACAAGTAATTGTTGAAGTTCTTGAACCTTGACATCACTGCGACGGATTTTCTCTTGTTGCCGGCGGACTTGAGCTTCAAGATTGACGATAGATTGAGAATGAGAAAGGATTGTGTGATCTCGGTCCAAACCGTTGAATTGAAGGCCAGACAAAAGACCTGCAACACCATCCTCTTGCGGGCAACCTTGAAAGGTAGGGGAGTCGTTGCGAGGATCGTCAACCGGAGAAGGAATAACTCGGGCTGGAGTAGGAGAGAGAGGAGGGAGGGATCTACGCACATCGTCCAACACCACAAAAACATGTGGAGCCGGACTCATGAGTGGAGAAATCCAAGTATCGCGGGAAATTATGGTGGGATGTGGGGATGCAGGTAAAGACATCCTAACAGGAGCTAGAGGAGAGGAAACCTTGGACATACACAATCGAATATGAATATGGAGAATGTAGATCCTAAGAGACGATGAGGTGGGGCCGGAAAACCAAAAGGAATCTTGAAGATGTGAAAATTTTCTGTGTTATCCACGAAGTAAACCTTGGATAGACGTGGATAGAGAGAAGTAAATTTTGAATAGATGTGGATAGCGAAATAGACGTGGACGGCGAGAGTAAGACGCAAAAAAAAAGAGATCGAGATATAATTGTGAGAACCCACCTACTACCTTCTTTTCTTTAGTGATCTGAACGATCTATATTATGAAGGAGCAGGGGTAGTTTATCTTCAAAGCAAAGATAAACTCTTGAAGGGATAGAATTTAGATAATAGGATGTATTATCTTTTGGCGAATGTTGAAAATAGAAAACAAAATATCTCAATGGAGAAGAAAGAAAGGGGACAAGTAACTCGCAATAGGATACATATATGAATAACAACAACAAGACAAAATAATGAATTGAGAATAATGAAAATCAAGGCATGCTTTCCAATCAAATTCCCATTATGTTTCCTACTATTTGCCCTTACCAAAGCGTCAAATTGTTGTTCATTACACTAACGCAAGTTCCACTTGGCCTACAGAGCTCCGTCTAATTATTGTTTTGCAAGAAAATTTAAATACATATTATTGGCTTCTGCATTGACTTGAGATTGACTTTTTGAAGAGTTTTGTACGGAAGCCCAGGTATGACACGATCGTACCACCTGCTTTGGTCAAATTCTACAAATCCCAAATTCCAAAGCCCAAAGCCAAGCTAGCCAAAGTCCACTGGTGTGAGGGGCCACCTATTTCTCTCTTTACTCTAGTGAGAATTGTGTCGATATTACAAGAGAAATAGGGGTGATTTAGTCTTGCAATAAGAATAAATCCTTGAAGGGAAGTTTGAAATAAGGGTAGGCAGGAAGGTTGGATTTCAATTTTATAGGATCCTAATAGCTGAAGGAAACTAATGAACAAAAATAACACAATGAAGAAAAGAAAGAAAAGGGGAGAAGAACAATCATAGAAGCGAGATGATATAATAGAATTAGAACAATGTTCATAATGAAACAACTGCCAATTGAATTACACTTCATTCTCAAGAATTAATCATCTGTTCCTATCAGGAACCGTCTACAAAGCGGAAAATCAGCTGAACGTTACAACTGGTCTTCTGCATGAAACAACCAACAATCAATTATCATGCTAACACTTGTCTCAATATATGTATTGGGACGGATTGGGACAGCCTGATCCTGGAAAAGGCCCATCAGCAAGTGCTACTATCCTGAAAGGGTTAACCTAGGTGATCAATTATGTATTTGATTGTCTGTACTGCCAAGTGCCCATTCTGCAGGAACTACAAGCCATCGAGTTGTAAGACTCAATAGCCAAACTGGTCCCTGCGATTTCCAGACTCAAAGCTCGGTCATCAAGTTTGTAAAACCCAGTGACCGGCTAGGATTGGCTCGGTCATTGAGCTGTGCCAGCTCATGACGGGCCGAGGTATCCATTGAGATGTAGAAACTCACCGAAGCTCGGCCCTCAAGTTTACAAAATCAGCTCGGCCATTGATCTCAACAAACTCAATGGCCGAGTATTGCAACAAAATCAATGGCCGGCTCAACCATTGAGCTGTACGAACTCAATGGCCAAGCTGGCCATTGATTGAGTTGCACAAAGTCAATGACCCGCTTGGTCGCTGAGCTGTACAAACTTGGTGACCGGTTTGGCCATCAAGTTTGGCCACCAAGTTTCTACACAGCGGGACAAGTGGATCGCCCTTTTTTTGTCCCGGGGACACCCTGGGGACTGGGCAAATAGGAACCGTCAATGGCGCGCTCATCGGATTTACGTCACCGGTGCGTGACTGGGGGTCGTCATGTTGGCGACTGCGTACACCACGGACTTTGGTCGACTGTGGCTCGATGCAAAGCATTGCATCCACTTGACCCCCCCAACCCCACCCAAAATTTGGGCCTGCCTCATAGCGGGAAGGGTCAGCTGCCGCAGTCAGCTTGACTCCCTGCGCACGCCCAGTGTCACACCACTTTGTGAGCTTGACTTCCAACAAAAACCCAACATTATGCCATGGCAGGCCAATAACGTAAAAGTTATCTTTCTCTTGCTGGACTTGAACCTGGAACTTTCTTCTGCAAACACTGGTGGTCATAGGTCCTCAGCTAACCATTGCGCCACAATGCTTTTCTGGGTCTCCATGCTTTTGAATAAAAGATCCTCATATTCACCCATCAAACCCAATTTTTGTGAGGAAATTTGGACAAGACATTTTTTTTCTTGTTTTTTTTTTGACAATTTTTTTCTTGTGTGACCTCTTCCTAACTGTGAAAGAGGCACACTTGGTACTGTTACAAACAAAAAAATTATAGAAAATGTGGTTGCCATCATGTTGACGACAACCTGTTTGACAGGGTGCCCAACAAGGCAAAATCATTGGCTTGCTCTGAAGAGGAGCCGACGTTGTTGTGTTTCTCTAGGCTGCGTGGGGTTCAACCCAATTGCTGAGCCAACCAAGACGACACACCTTGGTTGGGTGTGTCAGCTCAACCATTGGGTCACGGAGGCATGGCCTTTGTCAGGCAGACCCCTTCCTACCGTTGAGCTGCCTGCGCCATCAAATCCAGGGCAACCAGGTAATGGCAGCCCTGGTTGTGACTGCGCAGGTGAGCAGACGCGCGCAAACTCAGGAAATTGCGCCGTGGAGTAGTGTCCCATTGGCGACAAAGAAAATTTGCCAAAACGGCATACAGCTCATGGGCCGAACCTGCAGCCACAAAAGAGAAGCTGCTCGGGGCTCAAACCCCCATCATAATCATCAGGCTGGTGGCCACTGCGGTGGGGCTGCAGACACATACCACTAGGTCACCAGACATTTGCTTCTAGTCAAATCTTGGGATATAACAGCCCTCATAACATCAGTTTATTACTGGCACTTGACTGTTTCTTTGGACAAGTTTTTTTTTCAAAAAAAAAAATGAGAATCACTTTTTCATGTGACTTGCTTAATAGGATTCATTCTGACGCACTTTGAGTAGAATGAACTTGGGACCAATGCAGCTATAGGGGCGCCATTGTTGCGCCTGTGTACCAACACTGAGACCGGGAAAGGCCCAGGGGCGGAACTATTGCCAACACGGGGCGGTCTTACGTTGCGCCCTTGAGACTGGTCGCGGCACTGGGGCGGTACCAAGCAGTTTGTGCAAGGTCATCATTGGGGCCCGCCTGTGATGACTCCGGTTGCAGGCGCATCACAGTGGCGCACCCGGTCTGCCCTGGTGACCCGTGGCGGGGCAGGGGCGGCATGGGGACCAGCGCAGGGACGGTGTCCCAGGTGGCGCCCTCAGTGCGTTTCACACAGTCCTGTGACCAGGCTGGGACCGCAGTGTCCTCGTGGCGCCCCCTGAGTTGGGAAATCGTCCCACTGTGTACATATGGTGTGTTAAGCCCGTCTGGGCCGGTGGTTAAGCCCCACTTGACGGCGGTCAAGCGGGGCTTAACCCCCGGCCCAGAAAGCTTAATTTCACCTGTCCTGTGCAGGCTGGATCTTGGCCGGCGCTTAAGCTAGCCTGGTCCGCTTTTAAGCCAAGCGGCCCAGAACTCCTATGCGGCGCCTCACAACTGCCATCAACTCACACAGGTCAGGGGTTTTCTTTATTCTTTTTTTTCTCACATCAGGGTCCACTATTAATTTTTCACGTTTTTTTTTTCAAATTTAGAATGTTGAACGAGAACGGGATGAGTAACAGGGAGCTCCGCTTGCAAGCACGCAAAGCGGAAGCAAGCAAACTTGCCCAACAACTTGCAGAGTTCAACCTCCAGAACCATCAAGACAATATTCAAATAATGTTGTTTAGTGAAAAAAATTTATTGGTTTGTTTCATGGTGTGCCCAATTTTGCAAGCTGGTGTACCAATCTTGCAGGTGTGGCTGGCTGGCTTAATTGGGGGACAAGCCAAGCTTAAGCCTGACCCCGCCCTGCTTAAGCACCGGCCAAGCAAGACTTAAGCACCGTCCAAGCACCTTGTAATTTCGGGGCTGGCTTAACCACTGGCCCAGACAAACTTAACACACCATATAGCTCAGCAGCCAAGTTGACTCTACAACTCAATGGCCGTGTTGGTCATGGGGTTGTGCAGCTCAAGGAATGGTCCAGCTGACCATCAAGGTGCACAGCTGAATGGCCACCTTGACCATTGAGACGTATACATAATTTGATGGCCAACAGACCATTCAAGTTGCTTGAGGATGAGTTGGGGGCTCATCAGAGGTTTCATGGAGGATCAAATTAGATCCGGCTTTGGGTTTCAACGTTTGGGAATTAAAGAATAGGCCCAAAATGGGTGATACAATCGTGTTGTACCTGGGCTTCCGTAGTTTCATCCATTATTTGGATGAACTTCCTAAAAATTATGGCCATATAGCACAGATGTGCAGAGCAAAATTGAATTTTTTTGGCCAACATTTCAGACATGGGCAAAACTTGTTACGGTGGAATGCCTTGCACAACTGTACTCTTCTGGCCGCTCTTGGTCTCTCATATTGATTACCCAACAACCGCTCTTGGTGTCAACCTTTGTTTCATACGCCACTCTTGGCATCCTCATGTATTATCCTTTACCTTGATTGTTTCCTTACTAACTTGTACACTAGAGACCTATGTGTCATCTCTCATCTCCTTCTGTTGTGAACCGCGAGTCCCATCCCATGGAACTCAGCCGGAACCAGCTACTACAGTTGCGCAAGGCATTGCGCTGTAACACCTCGCCTGCAAAAGTGGTTGGTGAGACCCGGGCCGGATGTTTGGTGACTACTAGGGTCCAATCAACATGCCAATCATAGTTTTGAGCCTTTCAGACCATGGGCAATCCATACCTAAGTCTGCTAAGCTCTCAGACCAGCGGTTCTGTTTTTTCTTTTTCTTTTTTTGGTTTCCAAAATTTCAGACATGCACTCTCAAACTGGCATATAAAGCCATAGCTATGTACTTAGATAGTTTGTGCCAATATGAGATGAGATAAGACTTGAAGAAAATGCAGGAGAGCTATGTACATACATTAAAAATTCAAGGGAAAAGGTGAGCAACTGGTATATTTCTATGTAGTGAGCATGTCAATTCACATTGCTGCTTGACAAGGAATGCAACGGTGCAACTTGTATTTTTTCATCAATATGGTTGATTGGGGACCGTTATATCCCTTTCAATATGCTGAAAGCTGTCAATCAATTTGTTGGAAGTATTGTCTAATTGTTGCTAAAGTGCAAGACTGTTGTACCCTCTCAAAAAGCGCCTCATGATTGTTGAACATTTTGCAATGGAAGTTCTCCTTGCAATAAGCTTGTTTGATGTATGACCAAGACAGCTCAATTGGATTGAGCTTGCAGTGGAACTTGGGTGAAAATAGGCACACGTGGCCTGCTTCTTCAATTGTAGCTTGAAGAAGTGGGCGTTTGTTCACAAAGTCTGACTGGAGCAACATGATTTTGGCCCAACAGCAGGAGCTATCTGTCAGCTTGCTACTATGTCAGAGACAACCTGACAAAAGTAATATACAAACAAATAAAAAGAGACATTATTACTAAGACCCATTAATATGATTAATAATGCATAAAAAACTTAGTTTGCTTATTTTTATCCAAGAAACTTAGCAAAGTCCTGGCACCATACAAATAAGTAATATATTAAAATACCAAACACTTTTTACAAAAAATACTAATAACTTCTAAACCTTGAGGATAACTTACAATATTATGTCATATTCTAAATCCTCATGAAAATTAATGTAGGGTCCCTCACTAGAAGTACCCCTAAATTCCTACTCCTTCACCTTGAACCAAGTACCCGTAAGAATTGGCCACATCCACGTGTCACAGATGCACATTACAAACGCATGTACTTGTTACATATGCATACTGTATGTGAAAGGACCAATTATGGACTTATAATTGAGGTGTTGTGTATAGTTTGAGAGTTAGGCCCAATTGGGGTTTAAACCTCCAACCCTGCACGTGGATTATATAATCCAATTGGAAATTGGCCAAATGCATGGAAATAGCTAATCCCCTAGTTACCACATATGTACATTGCCCGGAAATAAGTTTTCATTGAATTTTACATGGAAATAGACATCACCATTCACCCATGTGAAATCCTGAGCTTTTGCCCAAAGGTAGAAAAGTTCCCCAAAAGAATGAATATAAATGAAAATTAACCAAAATTTCAATGCATGATGGCTTGAAAAAACATTTGAGGTATTTGAACTTTGACAACTGCTTGATTAATTTTTTCATCAAAAAATTGAACAGTGGTTCAGGAAGCAGGGCATCTGAATAATGTGATGAGATTTTGAAATTTTTCAAAACATTGAAGAGTAAACTTGCAGGACATATCCAAAAACCCGTTGAAATTGTGATTCTTCAGAATCTCAGTGGTGTTTTTGATTTTTCCAGTTTGCAAGACCAGGAAATGGTTGGAAAAAAGATCAAATACATAACAAATTTTTGATTTTCAAATTTTCATTACCTCTTTCAGATGCCCTGCTTTCTGAACCCTTGTTCAATTTTTTGATGAAAAAATTAATCAAGCAGTTGTCAAAGTTCAAATACCTCAAATGTTTTTTTAAGCCGTCATGCATTGTGATTTTTGTTAATTTTCATTTATATTCATTCTTTTGGGAACTTTTTCTACCTTTGGGCAAAAGCTCAGGATTTCACATTGGTGTGTTTTGATGTCTATTTCCAAGTAAACTGTAATGAAAACTTATTGCCGGGCATTGTACAAGCATAACCAGTGTACAGGTAGATTCTACATGATGGATTTGCAAGGTTTCATTAATAAAAACCTTGAATACATAAAAGTAACATAGCCAGCATGACCTTTAAAGATTAGCCATAGCCATTTGTGGCCCATTTCAGTGTCTGTTGTTGGAGCCTCTGTACGCCATGCATCAGACGGCTTAGCTTAGTGGTAGAGCAGGTCTGTACCATGACTGTGACATGGGTTCGACTCCCATAGTTGTCCTGTCTTTTCAGGTTATGAGCCCAGCGCTAGCTCCTAGCACAAGCTTTAGTCCCCTCACTAATCATGGGGGGAGCAGCTGCATAGCTACATGGATTGATGGGGGGTCTCTGATGCTTGGCATAGGCGGGGGTGTTGGAGCCTCTGTACTCCATGCATCAGACGGCTTAGCTCAGTGGTAGAGCAGGTCTGTACCATGACTGTGACATGGGTTCGACTCCCATAGTTGTCTTGTCTTTTCATCTGTGGCCCATTTCAGATACAATTACACGTCAGTGTTGCTATGTACCTTAGTTTCAATGACCAAATAAGTTATAAAGGTCATGAAGAGCACTTGTGACGCTGAAATAATGACCAGCATTGTCATTGGGATGAGCCTTGTTAGTGCCAATCTCCCAAATTGGCCACATGGCGCTTAAATCCAGTAACTACACGCACACAGGCAGAAAGGTCCTCTACTATGAGTGAAATTAGTATATATAGAGCCCTCTTTCCATGCCAAAAGTTTTTCATCATCATCAATTTATATTACAGTCAATCAGTTACGCCGTGTCCTGTCCCTTTTTCAGTTACTCTGCTCTGTTTGCCTGTTTTATCTGTGGTGTTCCTCCTTCAATCAACCCTTCAAAGTGTTCAGCTCCTGCACAGAAAACAACCAGTCCACCCATCAGCTCTACTTCACACCCCTACGTGGCTTTTTGGCTTAAAAGAAGCAACAGTGAGTACTTCTTTTATCCTTCTGTCCCCATTCTGGTTCCTTAATTGGAAAGCACTTTGGTACCACCTTTTGTTATGCAGAAACCCATTGTTTGCTTAATCAGATACCACCCTGCTTTGCAGATCTCTGATTTAGAGGGCACCTACAAACACCCCTGCGCCAGCAGGCCCCTCTATAAAAAGAATTATATTCTTTTATATCTTCTTTTTTACTACTTTTCTACATGAAAATACCCCACGCTACCCATCATTTGCACTCTTATCACCTTGTGTAGCTAAAGGGTTCTAGTCCTTGGCATCACAGAGGCTGACATTATCAGTCTGGTCAGGGTTTTCTGGCGGGTCATTTGTTTCAGGTTTGTCGTGGAGTTGGTGAACAGACATGCTTCAGAAGAACTCTGGCGGATTATTTCAAATCTGCAGCAAAATTTTGAAAAAAACAAAAACCAGCCACCATTTCGGACATGGTCAAAACCTGTTACAGCGCAATGCCTTGCGCAACTGTACCCGTAGCTAGTCCTTCTTCTCTCAGTTTCAAACCGCGTGTTCCACCCGATGGAACTCGACCGGATCCGGCCAACAGTGTAGCTCGCTTTCTCTATTCCTATTGTTCTCCTTGATCTTCCTCTTGTATTCGCCTGAGCTACTTGTATCCTCCTTAGATGAGGCTCGCCTATAAATAGACGAGCTCTCTCCTGCAATCAAACCCCATCTTAGCTTCTTGCACCTTTCCCGCACCCAGAAACCGGCGAGTATTCACAGCTTTGGAGGCTCGGACGGAGTTGTTTGCCAGTAAAGCCAGGTGTTTGTTGGCTGGAAGCATTTCAATTCCAAAGTAAAATTTGGGCTTTTGTCACTCCCTGACTTATTTCAGCCGCTCTCCATGGGAGGCCCACATGCTTACTATAAAGGCCAACGAGCGGGCCTTGTTGGGATTGTCGCCATCATCCGCCATGAATATGTTTGCCCCATCATTGCCGCAAGCACCAATTTATTTTCAAAATCAGGGCTAAGGCAAACCTTGGTAAAAGCCTTCCTCTTCAAAAATAACTCAGGAGTCTAAGATAAAGAAAATGGAAGCCGCCATGCTTGAGCAGATTGATCAATTCAGAGGCACATTTCATCCCAGTTTCAGTTGGATTGATCGCGCCAAACTCAGCTAATTGTAACATTGACTGCTTTTAAGATCCGCAGCTCAAGCATAATTAAAAGAACCAGCCGCACCTTCGCAGATACTCTTTTTCGCCTATGAACAAAGAAATATATATAGATTTCAATAATTTACATACATCAACTGACTATTGAAGCTTAACCTAGAAGCACGTGTCCTCTCATTACGGCAACCACTTCGCGGATCGATTAGGTTTGATCTCAAGATGATGACACTCGCAAACTCAGCCTCCACGATTATGTAATCCAACTCTTTGTATTTCATTCTCACTTAGCTTTGTTTTCGTTTCCTCCTTCCTCATCTATCAATTCATCCTGATCACTCAAATCCGCTCTCCGCTCCAGGTATGCCTGTCACTGTCTCTCATTCCTTCTGATATCTCTCTCATCACACTCATCATCTGTTTCCTTCATCACTCTCAGGTGTGTCCGCGTCCCTCCATCCAGTCTCAGACTGTTCCGTGTCACTCACAGCATTTGCTGTATAAAGGTCCGCTCCATTTGTTTCGTTTCATCTCATTCTCACTCAGCTTTGTTCTGGTTTCTCCTCCTTCCTCATCCATCAATTCATCCTGATCACTCAAATCCGCTCTCCGCTCCAGGTGTGTCCGCGTCCCTCCATCCAGTCTCAGACTGTTCCGTGTCACTCACAGCATTTGCTGTATAAAGGTGTGTCCGCGTCCCTCCATCCAGTCTCAGACTGTTCCGTGTCACTCACAGCATTTGCTGTATAAAGTGTCCTCCCCTAGCTCGTCCATTAGGTTATGAGCCCGCGCTCCTCCTAATCATATTGATTATTCGTCTCGCCAAAGATGTCCGACGGCAAAAACCTACCCACCTTAACCTCGTCCAACTTTTCATCGTGGAAAATCAAGATACAAGGCTACTGCATGCAGCATGGCCTATACAAGTATCTCACCAACCCCAACCCTCCTGCCGAAGCAACCAGTCTGGCCGACTGGGAAGACAAACGCATCAAGGTCGCCGGAATTCTGTATCAATGCATGGGTGAAACCAATCACCAACGATTCATCAAAAAAGACAACGCCGAAGACCCTCACGCTATCTGGACGGCGCTAGTTGGATACTACGAGTCCAACTCGGTTCAGAACCAGTCTGTAGTCTACCAAGAGTTCCTGGCACTGACATACAAATCATCAGTTGCCATATTCCTGGACGAACTCGATGCTCGCATCAGCAACATTGCTGCCGTAGGACTGAAGATTGGCACTCCCGAGGACAATTGTGACCTCAAAGAATCCCTTCTGGCCGAGTCAATCCTTGCGAAGCTCCCAGTTGAATTCGCATCGGCTAAAGAAATCCTCTACCAAAAACGCCCCCTCACCATTGCCATGATTCGCGACAGTCTAGACAACAAAAGACGCGAAGCAGCCGCACCAACCCCAGCCACGACACCCGTCATAAAGCAGGAATCGGCACTCAAGGCAAAAACCTCTAGCAAACCAGCGTCGGACAAGGACTACCCTCGCTGCGCGCCGGGATGGCACAACCCAGCCACCACAGGACACACCGAGGAGGAATGCCGCATGAAGCGGAAACCCAAACCAGCTGCCAAGTTGGCAACCAACCACGACGACGGATCGGACCTCAAAAATCCATCCTCACTGCAAGTCGCAGCTAGCGGCTTACTGTGCTACAAACGCGCGTACACTGCGGTCTCCTCCGGAGAAGTCAGCTTCCTCGACAGCGGAGCCAGCCATCACATGTTCAGTGACAGAGCGGCCTTCACCGACTATTGCAAGCAAAAAACACTAATCGAACTCGCCGATGGGAATAATCTCGAATCCGAGGGCGAAGGCTTTGTCTCCATCAACACCAGAGAGGGAGCAGTAGTCAAGCTCAAGGCGCTGCACGTGCCTGAACTTGCCGGCACACTGATCAGCTTTGGACGGCTCTTTGAACGCGGATGCGACGTTGTTCGCACTGGACGGAAGTCATTCGACCTCGTCAAGAACAACGTAATCATTCTCTCGGCAGAAGTTGTAGGCGGAACTTGCAACGTTCACCTGGAAGCAACATCACCAGGTCAGTCCTCAACTCAACAAGCCCTCGTCGCAAGAAAAGCAACACCAGCTGATCTTGAACGCATCCACAGAGCCGCAGGACACCCCAACTCTAAGGCTCTGAGAAAAATGTTTCCCGAATTTCGCTTTGGCAACCTGAAGTGTGAAGCGTGTGCGTTATCAAAATCACACCGACTCCCCTACCCTGGATCACTCCCCAAAGCTACTCGTCCGCTTGAATTTGTCTCCATGGATTTAAGTGGTAAAATCTCACCCCCATCGTTCAGTGGTAGTCAATACTACTTTAAAATCACAGATCATTTCACCCAATTTCGTCATGTCTACTTGTTACGCTCTAAGTCTGAAACCTTCCACTTCTTCATGCAATACTATCTTGAAGTCACCAACCACCACGCGCGCAACATTGAAACCATCCTATTTGACGGGGGAGGAGAATTCAATTCCAAGGAATTCCTCGCGTTCCTCAAATCCAAAGGAATAACAGTTCAAGTCACTGCCCCGTACACCCCACAACAAAACCCAATAGCCGAGAGGGCCAACCGTACCACCTCCGAAAAGGCACGTTGCATGCTTAAGCAAGCTAAATTACCATCCGAATACTGGGGGGAAGCAGTTTCTACAGCTGTCTTCCTTGAGAACATTACCCCCGTACGCAATCTCAAATGGCAAACTCCGTACCAACTTTGGTTCAAAAGACCCTTCGACAACTCTAGACTCAAGCCCTTCGGCTGTCTAGCGTTCGCTAACATCCCAAAGAATCTGCGCAATGGTAAATTCGGCGACACGTCGAAGAAGGGCCTCCTGGTTGGCTATCAACACGGGGCGCACAACTGGCGCGTCCTGCTGCCAGGAGGGAAAGTGGAGCGCTGCCATGATGTAATATTCCATGAGACAGACTTCCCAGGAGTCTCCGCTTTCGCCCCGACCGACCCATCTCACCAATATGATCCCCTATCACCAATCGACTTTGATGAGACAGATGAAACCGCCACCTCCAACGACACCACTCCCCCCACCCCCAGCCAAGCATCGCAAGACGTACTTGATTGGCGCTCTGCAGAAGACGAGTTGGACCTTGACGCACCGCTCATAGACGTCAACTCCTTCTTCTCACATTCTGAGGACAATGAAGAGGTGGCTCAACTACTAGCAGGTCCACCTTCAACATCCATCACTGCGCCAAAACCTGGGTTTGATTACATCTTGACATCCGACAAAGCCCCAAAGGACATCTCCTCAACCGTCGACGAATCCAATATTCTCCACACCAAGCGCCGAGCCAACCTCGCCCGTGCCCTAACCGCCTCCGAAATACCACGCACCTATAGGGAAGCTATGCTATCTTCCGAAGCATCGTCGTGGGAAAGAGCGGTCGATGCCAAACTCGAGGCCATGAAAGACCTCAAGGTGTGGACGGTTGAACTCATTCCTGGTAACGAATCCCTGCTGGGAACAGTGTGGGTATTTCGCAAGAAAAAGGATTCGGAAGGCATAGTCGTCAAGTTCAAAGCTAGACTTTGCGCCCAAGGCTCCCAACAACACGATGGCTACGGTCTAACCTATGCACCGACAGGTCGTTCAACAAGTCTTCGAGCCGCACTGCTCGTGGGTTTGTCGCGTGGGTACGACATCCACCAGATGGATGCCAAAAACGCATTCTTAAATGGAACTCTAGACGATCCCATCTACCTGCGACCTCCTCCTGGCCTGGACGTTGAAAAAGGCTACTGCCTTAAACTGCACAAGGCAATTTACGGCCTGAAGCAAGCGCCCCGAGTCTGGTACGCTGAACTCAAAAAGTTCTTTGCTTCCATAGACTTTCAACCTTCCCCTGCAGACCCGTGTCTGTTCACATCCTCAATCCCCGACTGGGAGTGCTTTGCGCACGTCTACGTCGACGACATGATAATTATCAGTCATGATGTTGTTCGCTTCAAGAAACTCATATCTGCCAGATTCCGCATGGAAGATCTCGGAGAAGCTAATCACATCCTTGGGATCAAAATCTCCCGGCCTTCTCCCTCCAAACTTCTTATGACTCAAGAGACCTACACGCAATCCATCCTTGATAACTACAACATGGCGAATTGCACAACAACCACCACTCCCATGTCTCCGAACTTGCGACTAGTAAAATGCACCGACGCAGAGCACCAGTCATTCTTGCAGCTGAACATCAACTATTGAGAAGCCCTTGGCCTGCTAAACTATCTAGCCGTCTCAACTCGTCCTGACATTGCCTTTACCGTCTCTCAACTGTCCCAGCACCTTGAACGGCCAGGTATTCTCCACTGGAAGGCCGTGGTCCACCTGCTACGCTATCTGGCTGGTACAACACACTACGGCATCCTACTAGATGGAAATTGTAACCTCGAGGACGTCAATATCTTCACTGACGCAGACTTTGCAAACTGCACCAATGACCGTCGTTCGTACTCCGGTTACATCACCACACTTGGAGGAAACCTTCTTTCCTGGCGATCCAAGAAGCAACAAACAGTCTCCACGTCCACCACAGAAGCCGAATACCGGGCCCTGTTTGAAGGGGTTCAAGAATCAGTTTGGTTAAAATATCTGTTTCAATCGCTCAACGTCAAAACATCGAAACGCTTTGAAGTCTTTGTTGACAACCAAAGCGCAATTGCACTCGCGTCAAATCCGATCTTCCAACAACGTTCAAAGCATATTGATATAATCTATCATTGGCTACGAGAAATCTATGACAGCGCCCTGATTCACATCAACTACATCCCGACACACAAGATGAAAGCGGACGTATGCACCAAATCACTCGGCAAGAAAAAACACCTCGACATCGTCACCGACCTGAAGATCCAGTGGCAATGAGACAGGGGGGGTATTGAAGCTTAACCTAGAAGCACGTGTCCTCTCATTACGGCAACCACTTCGCGGATCGATTAGGTTTGATCTCAAGATGATGACACTCGCAAACTCAGCCTCCACGATTATGTAATCCAACTCTTTGTATTTCATTCTCACTTAGCTTTGTTTTCGTTTCCTCCTTCCTCATCTATCAATTCATCCTGATCACTCAAATCCGCTCTCCGCTCCAGGTATGCCTGTCACTGTCTCTCATTCCTTCTGATATCTCTCTCATCACACTCATCATCTGTTTCCTTCATCACTCTCAGGTGTGTCCGCGTCCCTCCATCCAGTCTCAGACTGTTCCGTGTCACTCACAGCATTTGCTGTATAAAGGTCCGCTCCATTTGTTTCGTTTCATCTCATTCTCACTCAGCTTTGTTCTGGTTTCTCCTCCTTCCTCATCCATCAATTCATCCTGATCACTCAAATCCGCTCTCCGCTCCAGGTGTGTCCGCGTCCCTCCATCCAGTCTCAGACTGTTCCGTGTCACTCACAGCATTTGCTGTATAAAGGTGTGTCCGCGTCCCTCCATCCAGTCTCAGACTGTTCCGTGTCACTCACAGCATTTGCTGTATAAAGTGTCCTCCCCTAGCTCGTCCATTACTGACAAGACACAAGAACCAGAGGCATACCCTCATGGCCAAGGCAACACCACCTCCTTGGATGCTGTATCTGAAGAAAGAGCAGGCTAGCAGGTGCAAGGAACGCGAATCTCATGAAATGCTGTATATGTCCAAATTCAAACACCAAAGGGGCGTAATTGGACTGTGAGTTGAACTTTCCTTTCAATAAGAGAAACCGCGGATAAAACATGGATCTGAGACTGAACGGGATACATAGAAATCTGCAAGTGACAGTGGCAAAAGCAAATCCTTTTTTTATTGTTGCGGCAACTGTCCCGAGTTGTGCCATACTGTTTCTTTTCTTACTCCCCTTTGTTTTGGGGGTTGCCACCCACAATATTTGATAGCAACAGTAGCAGGCGGTGGCTTGGATAGGCCAGCAGTGGTTGGATGATTTAACTGAAAAGGCTGAGGTGACCCAGTACTAGTTGAGGTACGAGGCAAGTTACGCAAAAGGAGGAATGAGTGAAGAAAAAAATATGAGACAAACGACACCAGTGGATCTAAGTCTATCTAACTACAAGACTGATGGGAACCTAATCTAGATACAAATGGTTTGACGCTTTGATGATCTCATAAACATAACCCTATTCTTCCTGTTAACAGAGCTTGATGGCTTCATCCGAGACATGGCCAGGCCCAATAAGGCATCAGGGTCGAATAACATTCTGATATCCAGGGCTTACAAAGGAAGTAACGTGAACTATTGACAAGTTAAAAATAAAAAATTGATCACATGAAGAGTAATAATTGGCCGTCAAAAAGAAGAATCCGTCTTGCAAACTCGCATAACCCGATTCTTGAAGACCCGATGGTTTTTCGATGCTTTCTTACGCCTCGGCCAGGGAGGACGAATGGGGCGAAGGTTTCCTCCCCAAGATTAATCACGGCAGCTGGGCATGGCTGGGTCACACCATCCGCGGTGTGGAGCGGCGGCACAATTGACCGGCTTGCGTTCTTGCGGAGTAGTTAATTTGAGACAGTCGGGACAATATACACCATCGTCGAGTTGAAGTAGTAATCCACATCTGCCTACTTGAGTCTTATGTGTCGGGCAATGGATTGCTGCGCCGCAGGTTGTTTGAAACTCGTCCACCTGCTTTGCTTTGGAAGATCCACAGGAGGGGCAACGCAGCGCACTACAAACGCCCAGTAAGATGCAAAGAATAAGCACTGCTAATGATGTTTCCCGAATAATTCTAGAGTTCATGATGGGACCCTTATCAAAGGAAGACGCGTAAAACTATTCAGGTGATTATGAGGTGGAGTAATTGGTTCAGGTTAAGTTATTCAGGAAACTGCAAGGAGGAGCAGATCTGTAGATGGGGAAAGATGTCGTGACCAACGGGTCCAGCTATTTATCATGATGAGAGGGTGCAGCCTCTGAGCCAATTGCAAGAAGTCCAGCAAGCAAAGGATGGGTCTGTCTAGGGCGAAACGAGAGAGAAAGATTGGGACATACTCTCTCGTTTTGCCCTGCATGGGCAAATTTGTCATTGTGGTTTGGCACTAAACGCACATTGATACAAGGTTCCTCATTCAAATCTGCTGATCCCAGTTGCAATCGTTACATGTCATGAGGGATGAAGAATACGATCTTCTCCAACCAAGAATGTCTCCTTCGCCTTGCACTTTTGACGAGTTCCCCAGTTTCAAATCAGCGAGGATTGGCAATCACCGGGCACCACCGGGCTCTGCTTTCTCGAAACATGCTTGATGCCAAAATGAAAGGGATGTGTAATGTGTGTAGGATACCAATTGCGTGGGTCGATGCGACAATTTTTTGCTGGTCATGGAGATGATGTACTTGACATTGGAATGGCTTCTCCGGGTTCCTCGGGTTGCTTCATGCCAATTAGCCATGATCGACGTTCCACGAATGCCTGAACAATTGCCCCTAACTCCTCACCATACATGCAGCATGTACCAGCTAGCAGTAAGACCTGGCAAGTCTCACTCCATAATTCTTGCACGTCTGGGACAGAAATGAGATCGCGTGGAACTCTCCCTGACTCGTCCTGCTGAGAGAGGAAGTCCGAACTTCCGGAGGTACATGTCTGCTTTTTCGCAGGGGCCCTCTCCGGTCGGCGCAATGCGACGGTGTTTTACCCCTCGGCCGCAAACGAGGGAGGACTCCATGATGTCAATGAGAGAGGACCGCCGACAGTTGCGTAAGATTCACGCTTCACTCATTGAATTATTGCAGCCGCACTAGCTGGGGGCCCACACACTTACTATCAACTAGCGCCCTCGCAGGGTCGAGGAGCGGGCCTTGTTGGTCCAACCTGGGGTTGTGCTCGGCAGAACACGGAATGAATAAATGATGTTTGCCTTATTCACAACAACCAACAAAAATTATTATTGTTTTGGTGGGAAGAAGTAAGGCTGAGATAAACGGTGGCAACAAACAGCCTTTCTATTCACAAATACATTCATTTCAGTTAGATTGATCACGCCAAGCTCATCTCATTAATATGATAGTTTTTAACAGCCGCAGTTTGAGCATAAGAACCAGCAGCACGGTTGGAGATACTCTTATTCGCCTATTCACCAAATAAATATAGAGTATATATGGATCTCAATAATTTACATACATCAACTGACACGACACACGAGAACCAAACACATGCCCTTTCAAGGCCAAGATCGCCTCCCTGGAAGCAGTATCTGTGCAGAGAAGGAGCAGGTGCAAGGAACACAAAACTCATGCAAAGAAAAATGACCAATTTCAAACAACAAAGGGGCGTAATTAGATTGTGAGTTGAACTTTCTTCTTCTTCTTCGTTCAATCAGAGAAGCCAAGGGTCATACATGTATCTGGACGGGATAGACATCTGCAGAAGGTGACAGTGCGCAGATCAAATCCTTTTCATGGTTGCGGCAACTGTCCCGACTCGTGCCACCGTGTATGTCTTCTTCTTCCCCTTTGTTCTGGGGTTGCCACCCACAACATTGATAGCAATCGTCGCGGGCGGTGGCTTGGCTGGGCCTGCAGTGGTTGGATGAGGTAACTGACGAGGCTGTGGTGGCGACCTGCTGCCAGAGGGTTTATTATACGCTCGTGGTGGTGACTTAGGGGGAGCAGTGGGTCTTGAATTCGATTCCTGCTGGAGCCGGGGTGGCGATTTGTTGCCGGTTGGTTGAGGGTTGGAGCTCTGTGCCTGTGCCCGTGCCTTCCAGGCTTGACGGATCTTGGCAGATCGCTTGATCAGCTGGGTTAGGTAGGAAAATAGGTACACGGTGAGTTTCCTAACGGTTGACACGAGGATACCAGAATGACATATCATTTACTTCTGCTGCCTCAACTCCATCGCGAATGCTATCCAGAATCGAAAACACGACAGCACGGTAATTCCCGTTTCTTTTGTCATCTCTGAATCTGAGTATTTTCCACGTCTGCAGAGTAGTGTCCCATACCACTTCAACTACTCGATTGTCAAGCTGCTCTCGTCTTTCTTTGCGTCTTATCGGGAGACAAAGCAAGCAAAAAAGAAACAAGGAGTCCGATCAGTAATTACGCGGATCAGAGTCATGGCGAGAGGAGTATCTTGAGAGGATTGTGAACCAACTCCAACCATTCTTGATCAGACATCTCCAGGGTATCGAAAAACTGTTCGCCCTCCTTCCCGCAATTCATCATCAAAACAAACAGGGGTTTGGCGTAAAAGTCGGCCTCCGAGGGATCATCTGATAGAGGGGGGAATCTGAGTTCAAGGCGGAAATCGATCGAGTTTTCAGATGGGGGCTTCCATTTCAATCTAAACGAAGAAGCGCCAATTGGTTTCAGTTTTCAGCTGTATTACAGTTAGACAGAAGTGCGCGCCAACATCTTAGGATCGGTCCCTATCCGATAAGGAGCCGTGGCACTGGTGAAAATTAACCCATCATTTCCGTGGGTGAGTTTAGGCAGATCGTGGTGAAGCACCTTATCGATCCCGTAGGCCAGTTCCATGGTCTTTAGTTGGACGCTATAATTAACCATGCATACTTTGCAGTCAATATACGGGTACGGATGTAGACGGTAGACTGAAGGCGAAATGGCTGAACTCAAAGGGCATTTTATCTCTCAGTTGGGGATGCATATTGATGAGCTTTTTCAAAGGGGCTATAACCCAGTCTTTCAGTCTCTGGATTCAAGATAGAATAGTGCCACGGATGACGAGGTGGAAGTATGATTAGTATTAGTAAAACTAAATATTTAAGATAGAACTCGTCCATGTTTTTGAAGTGAAAGGGTAACCTCACCCCGTATCGATTCATAAGAGGTCTCATCATAAGATTGCTTGCTTCCCATACAATGCAATCGAAAGCTAAAAAGCGTAATTGTTGCTGCGTGCAAAATAGGAGGGTACATGAGTGAATCAGAGCTGCCCAAGACATGGCAAAGCAAATCAGGCAGGCGAGCGACTCACCACTCCTGTTGTAGGATTGACGTCGATGACCAGTTCGCCATCGAGAATGGTATCTTTGAGCAGTCGATTATGATTCTCATAATGAGGGAAGGTGATGTTTTCTATCAAGAAAAATTCATCTTTGCGGTCTATCTAAATAATTAATTAAAAGAGCAAGGGGAGATAAGCCAAAACCAAACTAAGAAGCGTGATAAATCTGACGACTACGTCAAGGGGGTTGGTCTGCTGGACGAACAAAGTAAACCTCTTGGAGTGGGCCTTGGGGGGTCGATTTCACGACGATTAAGACCATCACGCGAACTCCATCGGATTTCTCACATACCCAGAAGCTGTATGACGATCAAGTGGGAGTTTGTTTAGTCAGCTGCCCATTTTTTTTTTCAAGTGATCGGGATTTATATATTATTCTATTTTGAAGTGATGTATGGTGTGAGATGCGAAGCTTAACTCTTCTGATTCCAACAGTTCCAGCGATTTCTGGGTAAAACTGACCGGCTGAGAGCCCGGGAACCTGTTGACCGAGCAGAAAGATAACATGTGAGTCTATGCATGTCATGTGCCAGCAATGAGAGTCGAATAAGAGCCACGGGACGGATTGACACACCTCTGAGATCCACGAAGACCGCACAGATGAGCGAGATGCTGTTTGAGGAAGTAGAGGTGCTGGTGATCGGTGATGAGTTGTCCTGGGATCCGATCGGGCACGGGGAAGTTGGCGTTGACCATCTCGAGCGAGTTCGTAAGATAATACAAGACGTAGATGAAGACCAAACAGAAGGCGACTGATTGCCGAGTCTCAAGGAGTCGTCCGGTGGGATGGCAGCTTCCGGCGGATCGAGGTCGGACCGGTCAGTAGGCCAGGCGATGGGGTGTATGTATGCGGGCAAGATCCAATGACGTAATCGAGCGACCTCGGGATGGGCTGTGACGATATGAGAGATGATGCAGGCGCGCGAAGTGGTCAAGAACGATTAGTCGATGGGCTGGATCGAGTCAAAGAAACTGAAGGAATGATGGTGGGTAGGTGGGTCTTCAAACGATCGTAAATATGTAGGGCAGCTTCAAAGGGATAAACGAAGGGGAATACAGGGGCGGTAGATGGACCAGGGGCGTATGTAGACCAGCCAACAGGGAGAGTCTTTTAGGGAGACGGACACGGCACATATTTACCATATTGGTGCGCATCTGATATGATAGGGTGTATGATGGATAACGTAAATAAATGGATCCTAAACAAACCGCAACGAACCGAGGGGGACGGAATCAAACAAGCATCCATCGCTACAGTGCTTGCAGCATTGCGCAGAAGAGGGTACAAATGTACAGGTGCAAGTAATGTGAATACAGATTTGAAAATTGCGCTATGTATCCGGTGCTTGAGTACTTGTTTTCGCTCCAACAAATCAATCAAAGTCACTTTGTCCACTTGAAACAAGCCCCTGTAAGGGAGTGTCTGCTTTTTTTTGCCGATGGTTGTTTCAGCTGGTTTCGTGTTGTGTCTTTAATCAGAAAAGATACATAACTTAACAGTTGTTGATGTCCTCATGATCATAAATATTTGACATCATCACCCCGTTCATCCAAATGCCGACGATGTAGGGCCGAGCATACTGCATCTTGGGTTTTGGCGGACGTTTCAAATCGTCAAGTGTGTAGGCCCTTAATCCAAACGTACCAAATACTTCATTGGGCAGTGCAAGATGGTACATGCGCGCCGGAGTCAACAGCTTATCAGAGAGAAGTAGAAATGATTTGGGCACTGCTATATCGACTCTAGCGCAGTTAAGCAACAAGGTGTTTCTCAGTGTTATAAGTGGGCACAGGGACGGGAGCAGACGGCAGAACGTGTGTCAGCTGAACCGGCCTTTTCATAGAAAGGGAGGCACAGAAAATATGTATCGATTCCGACCAGCTAACAAAAGCTTTATCATCATGCGTTGAATGAGTGGGGGTACCGTCAGCGAGATGCGGTTGTGGAAGGATGATTCATTAGCACGAATGAAGAGAGAGAAGCAACCTGAGAGAGAAAGAAAGAAGAAAACGAAAGGACATAGAAAAAGGGGAGAGAGAAGATGAACATACCTGGGTCGAACGCGAGACGCGGTTGTGGAAGGATGAGAGAAGAGTCTTCCCCTACTGCACCGCTTGACGCGACTCGAATTAAGTACAGCCGGGCGTCCCCCCGACCCCCGATACCCGAGCTCGGCACAGGGAGCCACCCCCCGACTGCGGGAGCAGTTTTCAGGGAAACCGTTCAGATTTATGACACAAGACGACCAAGACCTACAAACACGACCACCACTGGAGCGCTAATTGATATTCTCTCGGACGAACCAATTCGCCGGGTCAAAGGATCGCCGGTCATCGGACTCAAGAGCAAGAAAGATGGGCTACACAACTTACGCTACCGCCTCGGCAACCGCGGTAACTTTCACAACAGTCTCACTGTACCTTCTCTTCACGAATTCGGGCGAGACGTTTAATGTTGGGTGTACGTTTCGAATCTCCGATCAGGATCTCCATAT